>OX596200.1:767454-1505416 GCA_951394215.1 Glyphodes perspectalis
TCGGGGATTGCGGACGTTATAGATTAGTACCAATATATTGCGTCAACCGTACCAGAAATTGCTAACGTTTTGCCGTTTTTGGACCAGTCGCGTGATAGTAACAAAGTGTGTGTTATATTGTCAGGGCACGACACGGACCCGATGGACACGAACCGGCCGAAGTACCGGCCGCTGTTCCTGGAGCACTTCGAGAAGAAGGAGGTGAACCACCTGGGCGCCGCCGCGCCGCCCAACGGCGCGCACCCGCCGCCGCGCCCGCCCGCGCCGCCGGACAGGTGCGCGCGACGCCGCTCCGAATGTCTTTATCGGTCTTCAATATTGTTATACATATGGAAAGAGCTGACTATAATGACGTACATGTAACGTGGTACTAAACATCTCAGTATACTTACTGAGCTCGGGCGAGTGGAGATAAAAAATCGCCTCATCTTTCACAAGAACTCGTCCCGTTTTACGGCGACGGAGAAGCATGCGTGGCGGGTGGGGAGTACCCTGCACCCACCATTGACTGGTTCGCTCCAATAGGAGCAACGAGTAAAATATCTTCATTAGACCGGTTAACTTAAAATAAGGCGCAATGTGACGCAACTTCTTATTATAAGTATGAAAGTTTACGCTCTAACCGCTAAATATTCTTCTCTTGTCCAATTCCAATGTCGACGTGAATAGTAAATCCTAATATTTAACGTCCAATCATAATTTATTTGCAGCGTGGAAGCGGAAACGGAGAGCGCGCCCAACCCGGCGCTGGCGTTCCAGCGCGCGTTCGTGGAGGAGGGGAACTTCGAATTCGTAAGTCAACTGCACGTCGTGCATCTGCTGCCGCTCGCGCCGCCCGCGGACCCCACGCGACCAGCGCACCCCGGGCACCCCGCGCGCCCCGTGCAACCCGCGCGCCCCGCGCGCCCCCGCGCGCAGCCCTCGCGCCGCGCCCGTCGCGCAGGGCTCGCGGCCCGCGTAAGTCCATGGCGAGAGTGCACTAACATGCCTCCCCCCACCGCGTATGGGCACTAAAAATATATGTACTTGAGTCGTCGTAATAAGGTCCATTGTTGGATGAACTTACTTGAAAGAGCAACTCGACTGCGCTCAAGAACAAAAATGGATACATGCCAATGATGACAGCAGGACGCATGTCATTGATTAAAGATGGACACTATTTTCGGGGCGCTTTCTAATAATTTATTCACTTAATGAGGCACTATGTAATTTCCGAGGCCCTCTTCTAGAAATTCATGAGACTTTTTAATTTTCTGAGGGCCTTCCATTTCTCAGTCTTTTAAGCTTTTTCCAAATACAAGCACTTTTCCAAATCATGGTGGCCTAAGATCATACAAATGTATGTATTTCCTACTTGTGCATCTTCTAATTCGTACGTATAATACGTACAAGATTTATGTACTTTGAAGCTATTTGGGAACTTAGGTTAAGTGACTAATAAATAAATGTTTGGTGTTATTTGCATGATAGACTAGTTAGTTAGATAGAATAGTAGATGGACAAGTAGCTCATCGATTATCGTCCATCGGTTTTGCGATGATAAAGGTCTTATTATTTAAAATTACACATAGCATCACGAAGGGGTAGGCACAGTCTGAGGGGCAGAAAGCCCTTTCACCATATAAGATCATTGTAGGAAAGTGGGGTGAAGTTTAATTAGTAGTCTAGTTTACTTAGATCATTGTAATTTTTTAATTATGTGTTGTAAAGTTATTTGTTATTTTTTATTTTATTTTTACTCTAATATTATTTGAGTTATAGACGAGTTTTAGACGTTATGAGTTGTATTCACCCACTTTCACCTCTGACTTGACTCTGCCTACCCCTTCGGGGATTGCGGGCGTGATGTTTGTTTGTTTTCATTTCGGATAAACAGCATTCCTTTTCGCACAATATATTGGGACTTTCGGCCTGGGGCTTGGTAGTTCCTGAGAAAGCGGGGAGTGGTGCTTGACTCGTTTTCGTTTAAAGGGTTGTTTAGGGGCAAATGCATTTTGCGAATTTATATGTTTTTTACGAATTTATAGCGACAGACGACAACCTATGGTGTTGGCTGTGCGTTATAAATGCGTTGGGTTTTCTTCGCGGTCGAATTACGAGTTCCATGTCCCAGACCAGGGATGAAAAAAAAATTGTTTGTACCAATGGGGATGTTGACACCATTCATATTTAATTTTGAAAAAGCAATTCCGTAAAAGAAAGTATTGTAGTATGCTGTAAAACCTTTTTGATTTTGAAATTTATTGAGTCTACGACTTTTATTGTTACAAAAACTGCTTAATATTTAGTCAATTGACTATACAAACTAGTGACGTCATAGGTTGACAGGCCTATACAAAATCTGTGAAGTGACTGTGTTTTGACAGCTTTTTAAAAGTATCTCATTTGACTTGCCAGTCAACATCCTTATTGTGTTCCTTACCAAACATGCCCAAAAAGGCAACAAAAAAACTAATAGAGCATCAGATGTCGAGACGAGTTAATTACATGTTATATATTTATTTATATATTTTTGAATTTTTCTAAAAATCTTAAAAAAAATTGTCTTTCGTGATTGCGGGTGCGATAGGATGTTGATGACATGTGCAGCATTGCTAAGGTCGTTTCTAAATTCGATCGGAGCGTTTATTCAGTAGGAGCGTGTGTTGCAGCTAGCGATCCTGTCGGTGACGGAGCTGGAGGCGCGCGTGTCGCGGCTGGACGCCGAGATGGAGGCCGAGATCGAGCAGCTGCGCGCGCGCTACACGCGCAAGCGCCAGCCCATCCTCGACGCCATACACCTCAAGCGCAAGCGCCAGCAGAACTTCTAGCCGCCCAGCCGCCCGCCCGCCGCGGTCACTCCTGCCCCGCCCTCCCCGCCCTCCCCGGGCAGTCTCCGACTCGACACGTTGTGATTCGGATTGCGTCCACCCCGCCCGGGGTGGTCGACTGACTTCACCCAGCGGAGCGGCGCGACGTCCCCGAGCCGCTGACAGGGCGATGACGTAAGCCCCTTGTGATGCGACCTGAGGTAACGTCGGGTAAACGTAGCATGAGTAACGTTTGTATCCAATAGTGCAAAATGGATCCCTCCATTCGATTTACATTTTCAGTTTGAAATATCTTGACATTTTAACACCTCAAAAATGTGATTGCCAAGTTTAATATCCCGATGAACTCTATCTATATGCCTAATACATCATATGGACGTCTGAAAACACAATTGTATCATCACAACGTCTTTGCAATTATGATGAATAGAGATAATCAAAAATTTAAAGAAAACAATTAATTAATTAGTTCGCCAGTTTTTGTGTTATGTAATTATATTTAGGTGCTTGCGATTATTCTCGTAAATGTGTATGTGACCTTTTAAAAGCCGGTCCAAAACGCGTAAACAGAGACATGAAGAATTTTACCGTTTTCGAACGGTCCCCGAAAGTTGCCTGTTGTGTGAACAAGGCCTATCATCATAAGGTGCATGTTTACCCTCCATTTGTTCAGAGGGGGTGCCAAAGAGCCACGCGATGTTCCTAAACCCTACCCATTGGATTTTACTCGCATTTATATACGTTTTGGTTTAATATTTTTGAAAATTGTACTAAAAAGTCAGCCAAAAATTAGTGCCATGAAATTTGGTGTGGATACGGCTGAGCGCTCACTTGTGCTTGTCACAGTAAAGCAACGATTAGGAGGGTGCGAGACGAGGATTTAGTGGAAACGACATTCTGCTATCGTCGACGTGCCTTATAAATACGTTTCTTTGAGCTGTAATGGGGCACGTTCGAAAATGCGTCTCCGTTCTTATCATTTTTTTTTAAATTATTTCTTTGTTGAAATACTAAAAATAAGTAGGGTAATCTTATAGTTAGTTTTGAAGGGATATGGACGTGTATGGGGATCTTGTAAGTAGATGGATGCTTGGACTTATAATTTATACTAAACTGACTTCACGCAATTTCCTTAGCGGGGTAGGCAGAAAACCGAACGCCATACGGCACGGTCCTTACACACCTAATTCTTAATCCTTTCTTCTTTCAATCTTTCGTCATCCATTCTTTCCACATGTCCGAATCACTGGAGCATCTCTTCTTACTTTCTGAATAAAGACAAATACTTACTTACATTTGTAATGTCACATCGGCGATAGCAGAAGTAAGTTATCTAACGAAGTGGTCCTATTTGTAGAATATTTAATGTTAATACTTAGGTAGGTTGTTGCGTAGGCGCAGTAGTAATTGTTGTTGAGGCGCTGAGACATATCGCTAGTGGCGGCCGCTAACGGTGTGCTGTGTCGCTATGTCTAGGGGGCGGGGCAGTCAGGCCCCAACCAAACCAAAATATTGATTCCACTGTACAATACTACCAGATAAATAACTCCGTGCGCACATAATGCATATGTGTAGGTTTAGATCTTCTATGTTGAAGTGAAGTGGCACGTATGTCCATGAAAAACGTAGAAAATAGACATTATTGCGTAATTTATTACGGTACGCAGTTAATTTGTCATGTGAACGAAGGTCACAAGGTCAGGCAGTTTCAGGTTTGTCATGAAATATCGCATGTATATGCAATAAAGCTCAATTTAATTTTGATGTGCTGCGGTGTTATTTTGGTAAAGATTTATTATTATTATTTACATTGAATTTCGATTTCTGATCCGAAAACTAGTTCAGACTAGTTTTATCTAGTAGTAGTTGTATCTAGTACTGGATCTTTTTCAATAATTGAGGATGTATTTTTAAATGAATATTTACAAATTAGCGTCGACCAACGCTAATAGGTAAGCAAACTGAAGTGATCTAATGTAACGTGGACTATATTGAATGACAGTTAGATCTTTCTAAAATGTTGATTCGGTGTTGTCTTTAGTAGGTACAAAAACAATAGTACTGAATTGGGATGTTGACTGGCTAGTCAATTGAGATACTTTTTAAGAGCTATCAAAACGAAATCACTTCATAGATTTTATATGGGCTTGTCAACGTGTGACGTCACTAGTTTGTATAGTCAACTGACTTAATATTAGGCAGTTTTTGTAAAATTGAAAATCTTAGACTCAATATGATACAAAATCAATAAGGCTTAACAGCATACTACGATACTTTCTTTTTCAGAATTGATATTTCAAAATTAAATATAAATGGTGTCAACATCCCAATTGTTTTAGTATCGAAAGAAGCATTTAAGGCTCCATAGATGGGGTCGCCAGACACAGTACACTTAGCATAGTTTTTTATATATTTTCTTCCTTTTCAACGCCACTTCGACTATCAAGTACAGTCGGCGTCAAAATAGCTGCATTTCTTTATATCGCTTAAATTAAGAATACTCTAACTATACGTATTATTTGTAACGATTATGTTGTAAGTTTAAAATGTATGTAATGTAACTAACTATTCCTGTTTTTGACGCAATGAATAAAGTGTGCTATTCATTTATATTTAGGTATTTAATTTAATTACGAAAGGAAGAAAATATTAGCCGTCGTGTAGAATATTGTATCAAATTCATGACAATATGAATTGTTTGTAGATAGATTTTGAAAATGTAGGTCTGTTTTGACAATTTTGTTTTGAACAATTACATAGTAATTAGTATGTACGGACGTTTTGTATAACTTTCGTTGAAGAGTTTTGTGTTTACGAATTATTTTAGTTCCTTATATGTTAGATCTCAATTTATCTCGCAAATGTATTATAATATACTATCTAGTGTTAGACGATATGAATTCAATTGTACATTTTGAATTTGGTAGCAGGTTGTGAGAATGAATTTAATGAAATAGTCGTGGGGCGGCCGCAGCGGTGCGCGCGCGCAGACACAAAGTAATTCAGAGCAATAATTTCGTGTTACTATGCATTTTTGTAATATACGTGTGGTTCACTTGGTTGGTTCGTTTTGGTCGAATTAGCTCGTAAGTCTCAATTCTTTAGGCGGATAGTGTATGCTCCATACTGGCGTTGGTCGGGAGCGGTGACGCGCGCAACAGTATGTTATATTGCAATAGTAGAGTTGACACTCCTCCTTGGAAGGCTTTTCAGTAATATATGAGAGACTAGCTTCTGGCCGCGGCTTTGCTCGCGATAAAACATAGCCTATATGTTAATCGGGTGTATAAGCTACATCATTCTAAAGTTTCATTAAAAGTAGAAAATTACTGAAAAGATTTTAATCTATTCGGACGACGCATTTATTTGTGTTGCTGAAAAATCGATAGTATCGATGTCTCTGTTAGTGCAATACTATCGGTAAACAGCAATACTATCGATGGTTTCAATCGCTGCCAACCAATGAACTATCGATAGTATCGAGACAATTAATAGTATTGCTCTTCAATATCGTATAGACTATCGATAGTATCAGTATATTGCTGTTTACCGATAGTTTTCAGTATCGATAGACTATCGATACTATCGATTTTCTTCAACTATCGATAAGCTATCGATAGAAAATCGATGGTGCCTATCGAGCGACAACACTAGCATTGATATAGCCACTAAGTAGATACCAAATTTTAAGAGTGTTTCATATAACCGGTATTATGTTCGGTTCCTTGCCGCTATAACACCAAGGGTACAATGCATACAGAAATTATAATTACAATGTTTACATTATTGTAAATAATCCGAGCTGTTACGTTGCGACACTGTCCCCGATCAATGCCCATAGTGATAATGTAACGTTTGTAATAGAGAAATTAACTTTCACTCACTTTAATAAATACTATGACAGATTTCGATACAAACTTTTAGAAGTGCCATTATTATAAAAAAAAATATATAGTATTTTCTTACTTCTAGCAATAGTTGAATGAAATTTGAAATCTTATCTGATGTTGAAAGGTTCAGTGACCTTCATTACGTTTTTTTGTGCCATTGACCCCGCAAGGGAGTTGCCGCGAAAGTATTTTTTTACATCTATTCAAAATTTGGAACAAATTGTCGTCATATAAAGCCATATTTATTGTAACAAATATTTTTTGTAACTTATTAACAAGCTTTAGGAGTCAGCAGGGGTGCTTGTAGGGTGAATACATTTATTGCACATAGGTATGCCTTGTAATGAATCATAGTGTGAAGTTATTTTTAGACGGAGTAAAGTGTCGCCGCTGACTTCTGGATAATGGACTTCGGCCTATACCTAACATGCATTCGAGTATAAATTTTTGTCTCTTAAAATGTACAGGGTAAATTAAATGATACGTACATATATTTTGACGCTTGGCCGCAATGCTTGTTTGTGCGTTTCGTCCTTCGCTGCCGATGAATGTTGGCGGTTGTAGGTTCAGTGCCCGGTTGGGGGAGGTATCGTGTCGGTCGTACAAGTTGATTGTCACTTTTGTTACTTGTTAAATTTTGTGTTTGTGTTAGGCCTTTGCGGCACGATAGCCTCCGGAAGGCCTGTAGACTTTTCGGAGATCAATCGAGGTTGTGACTTACACAAACTTTGTCGGAAGATACATCATTATAGTTTCGTAGGTATACGGGAACAAAATGTATTACTATAATATAATATCCGACTACATCACATACATTGATCTGACTCCGAGGTAAGTAACTTAAGCACTTGTGTTACGGATATCAGAATCAACAGTAGTATTACAAATACATACTTAAATATATTAGATATTAACACCCAGACACAGAACAAACACAAGTATTCATCACACGAATGTTTGTCCTGAGTGGGAATCGAACCCACAAATCTTAGCGCATGGGGCAGGGTCACTACCGAATACGCCATCGAGTCAGTCAACAAAATGAAACAACAAGCACAACAACTATGCGATAATAATTAGATAAATATTTGAATTGCCATGCAGTATTCTATATTTTTACCATGTATGATGATATTTATAGTGTTACGATTTTTTTTTTCAGTATGTATATTACGGTATCTTCCGACAAAGGATGTGTGAAACATGCCTTGAATGACTGTTGTTGATGATGCGCTGATTGTGAGATCTGGCACATGTGTTCATATTTGTATATACATGTAGCTTTGTGCCCTATGATTTTACAAACAGGTTCAATTTATCTGTTAATACAATAGAGTAAAAAAAAGTGGTGTCATCTTAATTAGGGCAGTAAGCTACTAGGTAATTAGATGGTGCACAAGTCAGATAGGTTAAGTATTGATTGGCTACCTACTTCTAATGAAATTGTATGTCGCCAATTTGATCTTTTTTTGGTGTTTAATTTTCAAATCAATTTGAGTTCAAACATATGCGCCTTGAAAACTTTATTCGAAGATTTTTTATCACAATGAGACAAAACGGTCAAAATTCTAGATTATTCTCTTGAGAATATTTTCTTAAATAACGGCTGCAAACTCCATATAAATTAATTCGGTATTTAAGTGTAATTTCGTCATTTGTGAACGCATGTTGCCAGGTCCATAGTGAAAGTATGTAATTCAGCGCGACCGGCTCAATACAACGGTAGCACCTGTACTATGACTTGCAATGGTTCGGAGTTAGTATACGAATTTGGACAAAGGTCGCTGTACAGACGAAGTCTTTGTTTTGAGCCGGTTTCGGTCAGTGGCGTAACTATAGAAGCTGGCCATTTGAATCAATACTTCAATGCAATGGCATAAGCTACTGTTGCTGTAGGGGGTCCCCTGTACTTACGGGTGTCTAGGACCCCCTCCTGAAGTCTCATCGCATTTGACTCGTTTGTCACCCTTTTGTTACGCCACTGGCCAAGTAAACCGCGTCCAAAGTCTTGTATAGTTTGTTGTAGTCTGAGGAAGTGCACTTTGTAACTCGGTAGCCTGTTGACATGTTGATAGCTGCGTACGCATTATATTTTTGGACAGACAACTCACTGATTAAAAAGATTAAAATATTATAACGGTCTTTTCATTTCAAATCCATTAAAACACGTTCTTCCAAAAAAAATATTTAATATTTACGTAGTTACGTAATCATTCACAATAATTGTATTTTAACATCTTTCGTAGAATTACATCTATTGGAATATTCACTAAGATACAAATTCCCAGGAAATGTATAAAAAAGAGTATCATCAAGAATAACATAAGATAAAGTATAAAATAAAGTGAGATAAAAATTTTGTTGACTAGTATATTTTTGGAATTATAAACGAAACTCGCCCAACAATTACAATAATTTCAAACAATCCAACAGAGTAAAAAAGTATAAAAAAATATTATAAAATAGCACAAAGTTCAAAACAATTTCCACCTTAAATATAAGAAATTCAATAAATAATAGGCAAAAGTTTATTTTAATAACACATTGGTGTTTTTTTTTTTTTTTTGAGAGGACCTCGGTAGTTGGCCGAAGGCGGCCTTTTACTACCTACCGGGCTGGCGGGGGAGCGGGAAACTCTCACCCCTAAGTGCGGTGGTAATCTTAACGCAATACTTTAGACGCTAAATCTCACTATGTTTAAAATTAATACAAGGAACGACGATAATACTTGGAGTATAATTATAAGAGTATTCTCGAGTAACCTAATATCACTACTTAGCTACGTAGTCTTAATATCTCCGCACACTTGGCTGCTGGGGGTTTTACCATGTTTCAAGATTATACTAATATAAGATTTGAACCTTGGTTTGGTCCACAACCATGATAGAACCAGTAGACTTAACTATTGTGTGAATATCCGGGCGAATGAGCCGAAAGTTGGGCTTGGTCCTAGGTTCGGTTGGAGACAGTAAATATTTATCTACGAGAAATATCGTCCGTAAAAAGTGGCACCTACTAACACTATCAGTAGCCAAGTCTGCGAAGGCTCTAACATCGAATACTCCTCTAAACATTGTATAAAGAGATCCATATAATTAACAAAACTTACTCTCCTAAGTAGAAACGGTTAAAACTATATAATGGGATACATTAATGTAGTGCCAAATGATGATTTAATGGATGACTTACATAAATCAGTCAAGTGTATAGATATTTTTGATTAGTTTAGTTACGGTTGGTCTTCGACCGAAATGTAAGCATGATAGTTAATACGACTTAAATTCGTGAAAGTTTACAATATTATCAACAATAATATGTTTCACACTTAACTATCTATTGATAAACATATTTAAGAAAAGCTCCCCAAAAATGTTACAAGATGTAACATTGATAGTAGAAGTAGATCTTAAATAAGTATATTTCATCAAAGAAATCTCATTTTCATTTACTCAACCGTGTTGATTCCCTAAACTCTTTGGATACACTTCGATTGGACCGAAATGTTGAATACCGTGTAATATGCTACCCTATTCGATCACAGTCAGGATGGAATGTGACAGTTGCCATGAAAACTGTCTTAAAACCTTTCGAAGCATCCCATCAGCCTACCCTGTTGGTGAATTAAATAAATTAGTAATTGTTAGAAAAGGTTTACATAGGCTATTATGCCTTTAGCAATGAATTGTCTTACAATTAAATAAAGGGATGATTGCAAAACCTTGTTCAGTAAACCATTCTAAGTAAGAATTAAATAGTTTTCAAAGGCCTGTCTGAAAAAAAAACGACTCGAGCAATGCTCACATCCGCTTCTACAGTGTCAAGGCTAGCCCCGAAACGAAAATTCGCTGTGATTTTATCCAGCTAATACGTAGATAATAAAAGTATTCAAAGAATTAAGTGTATAAACAATAAGGTACATATAATTTCTATTTAATAGGTATAAACTTACATTCACACATACGCTTGACAGAGTTAAGTAAACTCATGGAATGCATCGATACCTAAAGCTTAATGTTTCCGCAACAATCTTCAATATCTACTAATTACAAACGCTTACCATACATAAATATCATAGCCCTTGAAGAACTAACGAAATGCGAGACGAAGTCATAGCCTCTGGGAGACAGAAGTACATCCTATGGAGTATAATAAAATCTGTTGGGTTTAATGACGTAGTATCATCTGGCAGTACAGGAAGCTGTCTATCACTGGAAAAGAAAGAAAACTTGTATTATAATATCAGTACATAGTTTAACATGCTTATAAAAAAAGATTGTGATTTAAAAAAGGTAGATAATTTTAACTTTGAATTTTAATTTTAATGTACATATTTTGTAATCAAGACCGTTTGGTTCCCCTATCAATCAACAAGTGAAGGTCAGATGATAATCGCTTGGCCGTGTGACCCGTTTAAGGGGGGATCTTTAAACCCATGTTTGGACACAGGGCGCGGGGGAGGACGATGTAAAAATGTCTCACATGGTATAACGTCGGTCTAGATGCTAACATGATATTATGATAGCTTGTTGTAACTAACAAGTTTGTCAGTTTGCATATAAGCCTGCGTCAGCGTCAATACTCACAATACTGCATGCCGCTTATCCCCAGCTCGTAGACCTGCAGCGGGCCCTGCCCCTTGAGCACCAGCTCGGCCACGAACACGTAGACCACGCGGCTGGTCTCGAACACGGAGTCCAGCAGCAGCCACGCGGTGACGTTGCGGCCCGCGTTGAGCGCCGCGCCGCGGTTCAGCACCACGGCCGAGTTCAGTCCGCCCACCGCGCTCGCCACCACCATCAGCGCCGAGACCAGGTAGTGCACCACTGGCCGGGGTGACAACGTCAGCTTAGCTTTATTTTATTTAAATCAAACATGACTATTGGTGTTTGAACTGGGAGGGATAATACTGGTGTGATATATTTTGGACCAATGTGAACGAGGGCCGACCGACCTTCTATGGTGACTCCTGGAAAGTGGTGTTACTGTAGGGGTGGCAGTCCTTGCAAAATGCCACATATTTGATATTGATACTTTTGACATTGACAAAGATGATGATTTTGTCTTCATTGATTTTTTTAAACATGAAAATTATGTTTTCATGTTTAAACTAAATACTAAATTTAATAAAGACTAAATTTTTGGCGCAGATCGGCATGTTGGCAAATCGTCATCCCTAAGAAATTGGTCACTTTCGAAAAATGGCATTTTCTTAAATATTCAATTTCGCATGTTGTCATTTTAGCGAAACGTCGCTTTTGCAGTTAGCTACTTTCGCAGAAAGTTACATTAATATATCGAAAAAGCAACTTCATGGCGAACGAGCGTTGTTAGCTCAGTTAGGACACTCGCCTCATAATCGGGGAAGCGGGTTGAAAGCTGGACACCTCGGGACTTTTCAAACCATGTATAATGTGTAAATGGATATAGGTATACCACTACTACTGGGAGTGAGGGTAAACGAGAAGAAACCTGCACATTAAAATAACTATGGATTTGTAACCATGATCCAAACTAGTGCTGTTTAAATCGATAGTTTTAAAATCGATAGTTAAACGCTAAAATCATCTATACGATTGATAGGACAATCGATAGTATCGATGTCTCTGTTAGTGCCATAGATTTAGGATGTACAAGATACACAATGACGGCTCGGAGACATGACCAAAATAAATTTAAACATGTGTTGGTTGACGTCTATGTGTGAGTTAATAATAGTGTTGTCAAAGACGCACTTTCACATTATCGACTGATTCAGTTGTATACTAATAATACTTATAGGTATTTAAAACACTTTTTTATACTTTTGATTAATTATTTATGGCATTGATGAAATCAGCAGTTGTTTATATTAGGTAAATCGGAATTAGTCGGTAAGAAATCGCATTTTAAGCAGATCTATAAACAATGAGATGGTAAAATGTATTCCTTGTATATTCAGCGTGTAAAAAATGAAAAAAAATTGAAATATGTTGTTTGATTTATACCTATAAGACAAAAATACATGACTTTTGCTTTGACTGATGGAATGAAATGAAACGAATAATATATTAGCAACTTTTAATTTGGTGACATTTAGTTATTTAAAAATAATATGTAGTGCAACAAATTTTTTGTTGCCCTCATTTGCCATCGAAATGTTTGCTGCAGATAGTGGAGTTCTTACTGGGAGTCCAATCTGGTCTGCCTATAGTCCGCATCGACTTTTTACACAATGCTGGGTTGCTTGGAAACCTAGAAAAAATATCAGTTAGTTAACTAACAAATTTACGGAGATAATGAGTTCCCAATGTGAATATAATTATATTTCAACATAACTTAGCTAAATAACTTTGTATTCATGTCATGATGTCGCTAAAAGACGATTAAGTTTTTATCGATACTCGTGACGTCACCGCTTTGTCAAGCACTAGCGTAACCGAACTATTTACTATTTTACACAATATTTGCCCCAATTCTGTTTATAATCACGATGTATACTAAGAAAGATCAATTATAATCAATATACTATTGTAAACCTATTTTTCTAAACCGATTACTAGCAAGAATTTGACAAAATATGGTTTGAAAAAATCTAATGTTAAAATCGTATTTACCTGTAAAAAGCGTATTTATTCGGATTATTCCGTCATGTAACCTCACAATCACGTACAGAACAAGTCACCTCAATTGCACATTTAATATTCTCGATTATAATCCAAGGTTTAATACATAAATTCACAAATTTCACTGCGACGTGGAATAGACCGGGACGCTATGGCCTCTTACTCGAAAAAACATTGACATATAGGTACTTCATTCGCTGTCTCTTTTTCTCTCGGGCGGTTTGAATTACAGCAGGATTTCTCGCTCCCACGCTTTGTGTATCTTTAGCGTAGTCGAAAAATTCTAAATCTATGGTTAGTGCAATACTATCGGTAAACAGCAATACTATCCACATTTCAGATCTTTGAAGCGCTGTATCTTCGTAATTTTTCGAGTATTAGATAAAGTAAAAAATACGCATTCAATTTATCTGAAATCTAACTTACGGACAACAACATTTATTTGAGTTAACTAGCCTATTCTTCCTCAAAACCACACAGCGCACAGCTCTAGGAAAGTTACCCCTAAGTAAGTAATTAGCAAGTTCCTTACCCAAATCGGTACCAGTTAACGGTTCTAGATAGTACAGCTCGGGGTTCAATAAGCGGAGCAGCGTCATCACAAACGCTGTAGTTGATGAGATCTGGAAATAGCACAATCAATATTAAAATAAAAAGTACTTCACCACTTCTGACCATGTTAATGATTATTATTTAATGATGTCTGCTTTAAGTAATAAACAGCGCATTTCTATAGACTGGTTTTTCAATTACTATCACAATACCAGAGCGCCTATTATTAAGACAGCTGTTTGTATATTTGTTACATACAAAGAAGAAATCAAAAATTTTAATAAACATCAGGAAATCTAATTTGCATTAAATTCCAATTAACATTACATTCAGACTCAACAGAGTAATAAATCTGATGTGACACACCTAGATTATTTATTGTCATACATAGCTTAAGATGAAACATTGTATTCACTATCGCATCTTAGCTAAACACAACAACCTGCATATGAACCGTCACAAATTTGGATTATAAATAGCAAGCAAAACAGTCATTATTTGCGATGAAATAAATTATGCTGCAGGATGCAGGCATCTTATTTGTACGGCCGATATCAAGTTATTATGGTAACCTTCTACACAGGTACAGGTTTCAGTAAATTTCCATTAAGACACATATACTAGATAAATAAGAGACAGTTTTGTCTTCCGGGGTTTATTTCGAAATAAGGCAAATTATTAAACTTCAAGATTTATAGCAATTCAAATTCTCTTATTTATACAAGACAAATAGGTCCAAGCCTCTGTTATTTTCAGTATATAAATAGTATTACGCCATATGGCATAATCCTTACACACATCACTCGCCTCTTCAACATTCATAATCCTTTTCATACAAGCTCTACAGTTTTTATGACTCCTAACATCACCTTCTATTAATACACGATCAATCTGGTTGTGATAGGTGAGACCGGGCCTTCCGCGGCTCCTGCACCCTAAATTAAGATTTAATTTTTATACTTTCCTGCCCATTGATCAACAATTGTGTTAGGATAGATGTTATCCAACATATTAACCAGAAATTCATAGTTACAAATTACAAATATATTTTTTCTGTAAATGACTGGAATGAATGTGTGAAATGGATGAATGGAATATAATAAAAAAAAATATTATCCATGAAACCCAAATTATTTTTTAAGAATAAAGTGGCCTAAGTTACTCCATAAGACATCAACTATCGGGAAGTGAAAATCTCAGCAAAATCGATCCAGCCTTTTTTTATTAGCCAGAATAAAATAGACAGACAGAAAAACAAAAAACATAAGTGCTATGTATAAAATACTTTTTTAGTTATCTCATAACTTTTTTTTATTTCTACTTTACAAAGAAATTTTGATTTGGATTTTTCAAATGTTCATAACTTCCAGGCACTGAATTAATACATATTATAGTTAAAAATTGCTACATTTTCAACTACCTACAAATTATTATAAACAATAAGCTTCCTAACATAGTATTTTATATGAAAAACAAAACAATGAAGCATAAATTGGAGCAGAAGTGCGCGCTTCAAGATGCATTAACGGGCGCTCACCTGTTACAAGGGTAAACAGTGAAATCGAGCACTTACGGAGAACACCGCGGCCACCACTCTGATGTACACATTCAGGTCGAGGAGGGGCATGGTTTTGGATTGCGTCGACATTGAGGCGCGATACTGCTGGACGCTGAGGCCTCAGGTAATAAACGCACTCGCTCAGCCTCGTCCTAACGAGCACTGACGAGCACCAGGCGTGAGAACTATTAAAATCAATACCAAGAACCAAGTGCAGCAAATGCCAATTTTGAGTTGATGCGCTTCCCGAACTTTGACGTTCACTGTCAAACAAAATTGCAGATTTGTCGGAGATGTGTTCCTTTCCTACTGTGAGATATTTACATATTGGATGGAAATATATTTCCTTATTTTATTATTCCTTACTCTTGTTATTTAAATGAGAAATTATTGATTACGTAGGTATATTGATTTATAGCTTTGGATGTGATTTAGATAGTTAATACGAATGAATTAGTGAAATTCTGTATTCACAAGTGGAATTGATTGCATATTTCAAAGTCGTGAAAAATCTCTTTTTATATTTATTATTTATGTTTTTTTTTTTATTATTGTATGTATTTAATTACCAATATTTAAACTTTGAATATTTCGGTAAGTATGACATCTACCGGCACGTTAGTAAACATTACTCGAAAGATTTTCATATATAGCCGCTAGATGGCAGGTAACGCATGCAGACCGAGAAATAGGGAAGGGTGGTATGTATTTAAAAGTTTATTTCTAATTTCCCTGGAAAGTACATCTAATATTATTTAATAGTCCTTTGATTTATGAGATACATAAGAATAATGTAAGTACATTGTTTGATTTGTAACACTACGAAAGTAAGTGTTGTATTTTTAGTTCTGAAATTTCCATACTTCTTTTTTTAATCTAAGTACATAGGTACCTTTGCAATAATATGAACTCAACGACTATATACATGACATACATAACATCACGCTCATAATCCCCGAAAGGGTCTACCCTTTCGGGGATTATGAGCGTGATGTGAACTGAACTCTGTCTACAGAGTTCAGTCAAAAATATTTATTTTACATTGTAGATGTGGTTTGTGATGTGGTGTTTGAGTATTTGTACATGTTCAGTATTTTCTATCTAACCCAGCCCATTGTCCCATGTTGGTCTGGAACTTAAAAATAATGTGCCAACTGTTATTCTTCCCTAGAATCTCGTAAAAGGCGACGACTAAATAATTGATTTAATTCTGAAAATTTACATCAGTTACCTTACTATGTTCTTTGTTCTATTAATTCTTCGAAACTAAAAAAACATTAATATTCTAACAAAACCCGCAAATTAATAATAAAATTCAGATTGGACACAGTCGTCGCCTGAGGGCATTTGTAAAGCATTCGTTGAAACTTTATAATACTTGTTCAATTGCAGCAATTAAAAGTGTTCATATTATCCATGGCTGTCACTCGTCACTCCGAATGCATTTGCATGGGGTTCAATTAAAAATTTTCATTTTAAACAAATTCATTTGAATCTTCATTTCATTGTAGTTTTTTTTATTATGATGATTAATTATTTTGTCTTTGTCGACTTTTGCGTCCCTACCTACATACGATGGCTAAAGTGGTGCCCGCCGGGTAGGGCGGGCCGGTCGCCGGAGGTGAATGTGGAAGCGAAGGCTGAGCTGAGTCACCCATATCTCACCTCCACTCAGGCGATGAGGGGTACCGCGGAGTTTTAGTGGGTATACCCCGGCCACTACTATCTTGGCCCGAGCAGCCCCCCCCCCCCCCCCCCATAATCAGGGGTACCCCGGGAGTCCCACACACCACTCTACTCCAACCGGGTAGGGTGGCGGTGCGTAACGCATTTCTCGGCGTCAAAAAAAAAAAATAAGAAAAAAATATAGATACTAAAAACCTTGAACTTGCTTGAACTATTGTGTTAACCCGACATTACAATTAATGACACAACAAGTTGCTGGCTGAAATGGGTTGATTTGCACAAAAGAGAAAATAAAATTTAAATTCGGAATAATGGGGAAAGTTAGGGATGGGGTGTGATCATAATGGCACGGGCACGCGCTGTCATTAGTTACCATTCATTGAGGAGCCACTCAATTCGATTAACTCGATTCCGTTCCAATTAATTCGATTATAAATTTACGAGATGTTGACTGTTATAAATTCTGTTAAATTATCGAATGCATATTATTATTGCTAACAATTGTGATTTACAGTTTGGTTACAGATAAAATATTTATGATAACAGTTTTATGATCATGTGTGCGGTTGATTGTCTACAGTGATATAGTACCTACATACTAGAACGGGAAATGAGAATATCATAAATTATGGCAAGGAAAGTTATCTGGCATATTATTTTATATTGTGTGCATTATCTATCGACGCAGTTGGTATATTTTAAAGATATAACTTGTTTGATACTTAAGTAGGAATATAAGTACGTTCTTAATGGTTTTGCTCGTTTTGCTATTAAAACCCTAACCAACTTACTATTTATTTGTTATATAGCCATAGATATTCGAATATTCTGAGAAAATATTAATAAATTGCTCAAACAACAAAGTTAATATTAATTAATCAACAAAATTTGTCGAAGTTTTTTTTAGACTATAGAAATTTAACTGGTTTATTCTTTACAACGTAATTAAATTAGGGCAATGACAATAAATGGGTCTCGTTTTATCATAATGTTTTTTGTAAATATTTATTCAGGAGTGACCATTCGATAATGCACGCACCTTACATAACATCTACTTAATTCTTGTTGTCTTTAGCCATTTGCCATCAAACGGTCATCGAATGGTCAGTTACAATAAAATAAAGCACCCCTCGCCTAAATAACATTGAAAAGTCAAAACAAACTTTAGTTGCTTCGTAATAAGGTTTGAAATTATTCAGGTGGATATCGGGACCCCACTTATGGTTCTAATTGGTAAGCCATAAAGCGGTATGGTGATCAGGACGTTGAGAGTGTTCACATAATTGAGTGAACTCTGATGAAATCTAGTTTATTGAATAATAATTATTGTTCAAGATAATTTTGTTTTTCTGGCTGCACACTCGGCCTATTGAAAGAGAGAACCGTTCTATGAATGTTATCCTAGTAAAGATGACTGTCAATTTCTGCATACTGTTGATAAATTAATAAAAATAACTTTGATAATAAACATGACAAAAAAGGTTTGTTGGTTTAGTTAGAAAGCTGAATTACAGTTAGGGGGTGGCGAAATTAAAATGCATGTAGGAACTACAGGTATGCATTTAACATGCCACAAGGTTAATTGATAAAAACAAAAAGTGCTTTTATATAGTTATCCACTGGCAAATGGTTTCCTAATAATTTGTCCATCTGTACGTCAGCCCTACGGATGCTCGCCTGTCCGCCGCAGATGCATCGAGAAACCAATAATGAGCTACCTACGAGTAGCTGCAGTAATGATCAATAGCTTTAATGCATACGCAAATGTTATATCGATATTATTCGGGGCTAGGGCTGTCATTGTGAGAAATGCAGGGAGGAAAATTATTGGAAACCCTCTGAAAATTTATAGCAGAGCTTTACCCACCTAATGTGTAAGTTCAACAATTATTTTGTACGAAATATTAATTACCTTCTCTTTATAAACAAATAAATAAAAAGCCTTTTTTTATTTCACATCTTTTAGAAAATACATATTTAATTTTTTTTTTAAATAAAAGCAATACATTTAAATTTTTTTTTTTTCATGCATTTTTAATAAATATTGTATAAATATAGACAGATTATTATTATTTTTATAATTAGATGAATATAATTTACCTTCTCTTTAATGTAACATAATTATGTTGTGTCCATTAGATTGCTGAGAGACATGTTTTATACACTAAAACTATTAATGTTTTTTGTGAAAACTTGAGTAGTAATTACAATTTTTCCCATATCCCCAAAAACGGTTATTATATTAAGAGATATCTAATAATTATTTTATGACACGGCACTAAAATGCACCACAATTTGCAATACAAACCTCATAGCATGACTCCATTTGGGCTCGAGCTTTGAATCTCTAAAATTGCGGTAGCAGCCCTACTGGGAGCCAATGAGCCGTGCACGACACAACATAACCGCAATGGGCCGCGATAAAATGTTTGCTTGCTCTCGATACACGCAATAAATAATGTAACCAACACAACAGAAAACTGCAATATTATGATATCGCGCGGTATCTGGAACAGTTATTTGTCATTATCTAAATTATTGTATCCTACATACCTGAAAGGATATTGATAATTAAATTAGTTTGCGTACATTTAGTACATGGTAGAGAGTTAGATACTATTTATTGGTGAATTAATATTTGAATTAATAGTAATCTATTAATTAATTTTTAAATTAATAGTAATCTATTAATTCAAATTTACATTATGAATATAAATCTCAAAGTGACCGGTATAAGTATAATAACAGAGATCAATGTAAGTTAGTAAGAGTAGTATGAAATTTTTAGAGCTTAAACATAAAAAAGATAGCGGTTCAATGGTAAATCTAGTAGAACAATAATAGCTAAAGAGAGACATTAAATTTAATAAGAGTTGATTTCAGTGGCATAATTATTAACATAGTCATATTGAACACGTGATAACTTTAAATTGCCAGCCAGCAAATTGTAAATTAATTGAATAACCATCGACTTTCGATCAGCGGCACATGTTCACCTCTTCCTGACGTGCTTTATGATTGATGGTGTTAATCGACTGCATTCGATTATCGATGTCAACGGCCAACAATCGCCAATCACTTATTTAAATTGAGATGCACATCACTAACTAGCAGGGTTTAAAAATTAACAGCCAAGGAAGGAAGCAGGTCACTTATTTTTTTGCGGTTGATGCGGGCGTTTCCGCTTTAAAAAATATTAAGCTCTATGAAAAGAGCTCTATTAAAAAAAATCTAGTTTTTTTAAACATCTTGAAGTGGTATTTTTGTGAATGTATTAAATACTAAGTACCCGGCGAACTTCGTTCCGCCTAACAGTCAATGACACGTAATCGGATTAAATGAATTGAGATGTAAGCTATCCTATCTTTCAAGTTCAATCTAACTGTACACGGTGTGCTAATTTAATTAAAATTAGTTAAATAATTTCAGAGTCCATCGCGGACAAACAACGTGACGCGTAATTTAATATATATTAAGATTATTGGGAAATGTTGTAAAAAAAAAAGTTTTGTACACACAAGTATATCTATATTCCCATAATTTCAAAATAAATAGCGTTGCAAAATTTTACAAAACAGTCAACTTTGTGACAACAATCAAAAAAATTTAAATAATATCTAATATTTGTTTCAGAATGTTACGGAAGATACTAAATAAAAATGTTAACAAAAGAGTACCTACCTATCTACGTCCTTTTTTTCTCTTTCATTTACCTACTTTTTTTATACTGCCGTTATAGGTAACAAAGCGTAGGGCTCGTCTGAAGTAAATGGTATCGATATATTAGGATAATAATTGTCTAACAAATAGGATTATTAACCTATTTCTTCCATATAGAACTTAGTATCAGAATTAATAAAAATAAGTAGATTTATTGCCTACTTATCATTTTGAATAATGTAAGTATTACAACATAAACAATGATTTATTACAGCAGATAATAATAAGTAACGATAAGAGCTTACCAATTCAATTACATATACTTAGTATCTACATATGTTTAAATTACATACTTGCAAATTGTAATAAATATTTATTATTTCAATTACATTCATAATTCGAGTATCATTTAATATTTTTATCTATACCTATAATAAACGAATACATACTTTATATGTTTAATTTAAAAAAATGGCGGTCTCTATAAATCATTGTTAAAAAAAAGTGCAATAATTTCTCAATCTATTATTGGGCTGTGGGAATTTATGTAGAATATATTATTTGCTTAAATAAAGTAACAACAAATATATTTTCTAACTTAGATCGAGCTTACAGAAAACGTTGCGTAATTTCGGCAGGAGTCCCAACGGTCCCATGGTGTAATGGTTAGCACTCTGGACTCTGAATCCAGCGATCCGAGTTCAAATCTCGGTGGGACCTTATTTTGTTTTAAAATATAAATAAATTTTGTATTATTATAAGGTTTATTCGTTTAATTAAATAATGTGTATGCAGGTTGCTTAGAATCAGACAAGTTGTAAGTTGGGTACTTGCTTTGAAGAAGTTATTTTATTTGAATATAATTATTTCAGTTCATATGAAATACCTTGAGTAACTTTCGTAAAAATATCAATATTTAGTAATTTCCCTCCAATTTAACAGTAGACAAATAAATTTGGATAAATTGCATTAAGAATTGAAATTGGTAATGGGTGTCGGACTGGACATTTCTGCTACAATTTTTTTATATTAAAAGTACATACTTACAACTTGTACAAATGTAGGGTGGAGGAAATAAATATTACAGCCAATTTTTTTATTACTGAAAAGCTTTTTTCAAAAAGAATAATAATAAAAACATGGTAAATTGGTTCTATCGTAGCTTATTTTATCGTAGTTTTGCGACCAGCTTATTCTTTTGACACGTTGTGAAATTTTATTTATAAATAATAGTTCAAATAATTCCGATTGGCCTGACAGCTACTTCGTTACAAACATAGACGATTATTTTGCCGTACCCATTTCGTATACCTACTTGGCTACCAAAGCACTTAGTGAATCAATACATAATATTTAATTTTCATAATCCCGTGGCGCGTGGCGGCGCGTGGCCGGCGCACGACCGTGTTTGTTCCCGAACGGGAAAAATGTTTAATTGCTCTTCGCCGCCATTGTCTGGTAATCTCTACGAGACTTGTTTACTGGCAGGAGTCATTTACATTCAGCATATAGGGAATAATGAATGCACATGAATGCGTTTGTAGTTCAAAGGCTTTTCATTACAGATATGTGTGGTTGTACAAGCAGCAAAAAAGTAGCATATTTTTTTTATTGTTGTGGGCATATATGTATAACGAAAAAAAAATCCAATTATTTATGTTTCTGACCGTACTCGTAGAAGGAAAGTGCTGTGTTTGTTGTATAGGGGACAATACTGGGTCAAGAAACTATCATTCTATTTAGTCCGTCTAGATAGATTAAGTATACAAAAATACAGAACACATATTTTTTGCTTTATCAAGATAACAAAAAAATTACAAAGACAAAGAGCATCAAAGTTTTGGAGTGGGGGCTTGCGACGTCACTTGTAAGTAAAATTTTACCTACGTGTGATGTCACGCGCAACTTGAATCCGCTTTATCTTCGCCAGTGTTTGTTTGACAAATAAATGAAAAAAATACGTGTTAAATATATTTTTATAATTTAACTAACGAACTAAAAATATTTTTTTAGTCTGCTAGGGGAGCGGATTGGTTGAGTAAAATTGTTTTATAGCCTCTAAAACAATATATATGTAATACAAGCCTGTAGGATTTTATAATTTTTTTAGATTTCTTATAAATGAGTTAATCAATAAATTAAAATAAATATAAGTATTATAATTTTTTAAGGACGGGAATTAAGAATGTGAAATGAAATTTCCTAAATTTGTAAGATTTTGATTATGATGTTTGGTTATTTAACCGACTTCAAAAAAAAAGGAGGAGGTTCTCAATTCGACTGAATTTATTTTTTCTAGAATAACTACTGAAAGGAATGAGCTGAAATTCACACGTATCACCTCTTTGGTTTAATTCTTAGATCTAAGCATACCAGCTCACGAGCATAAGCAAAATAAATAAGTACATCCAGTTATCAATCAACTTAAATGTCTATAATATCAAATAACATTGACGTATTGTTACATTTCGGCTACCATCGTGCCTTCCATAGTATACTTTATTGCAAATACTTAAGATAGAATTTTAATTTTCAGAAAGCTACGTACGTAAAGCTTATTTTTCAAAAAATATTATAACTCTTTCTAATTTATCAGTTTTTAGCGCATAATATGCACTACTGCAATTTGAGCTTTATACGCAAAATATAAAGGTGATTTTAATTTGTTTCTGTTGTACTGATATGAAGGTAGGACTGTTTTACAAAGTATTCTATATTCGGATAGTTTTAGAGTGTATATTTGACTGAATTTATTTGTTACAGGGGTGTTTTCCATTTATTCGCCGGCACGTGCCCACGCGTGGGACAGCGCGCGGCGCTCGTTCTCACGTCGCGACGTCATGGGAGGGCCGTGACGTCACAATCCATGATATAACTGACCTGATTCGATTACAGAACGAGTTGTGCATCTTAATTGACAAGGAAAATTTAATTAGAATTGGATTGCGAGTTTAATTTTTTTTCATTTATTCTATGACATCGTATCAAGTCACGTTTTAATTTACCATTTTGATTTAAATGTTACATGTATTTTAGCAGGCTAAATCGTCTAGTGGCCTGGCCATGAAACCAACGGTCGCGGATTTAAATCTGCTACGTATAAACAAACATACTTAGACTTAGAATGACGCCCGCATTCGTAGTCCAACGAGCAACAGCCACTTTCAGTCAAAAATAAAATTTATCTGGACGAAAAATTTAAAAAAAGTCGACTACACAATCACAAACCTACTACCCATTACCCATATATCACTGCTCGTCCGTCACGACAAACTAGGCAAGGAACAAAGTTGGCACATTCTTTCAAGTCCCAAACCAACACAGGTGCCATGCCACGCAGGGAACACAGTTGGTACGTTCCTTTTCTGACTGGCTCGATGGCGCATTCGGTAGTGACCCTGCCCCATGCGTCAAGAGTTGTGGGTTCGCTCCCCACCCAGGACAAACATTCGTGTGATGAATCCTTGTGTTTGTTTTGTGTCTGGGTGTTAATATCCAATGTTTAAGTATATATTTGTAATACCACTGTTGATTCTGATATCCGTAACACAAGTGCTTAAGCTACTTACCTCGGAGTCAGATCAATGTATGTGATGTCGTCGGATATTTATTTATTATTTATTTTCCAAGTCCCGGACTAACAGGTTCAATTATGTCTGTTTCCAGAAAGAGCAATCAGTTGATCGATCACTGCCTAGCGCCAGTGATTGGTGGGCGCGGAAGACGGAGCAGCCAGTTAGTTAATAGCCAATCGCTCTGATAGACGTTAATTAATTAGCCGCTAGCGAAGGAGATTAAAAGCTTGGCCCAAAACTATGGTCCTCGTGCTTTCATTATTAATCATTGAGTAACTTTTCTTTCTTGGTATTTATAGACGTAGCAATATGCCACTGGTGTTTGTGTAATCAGTGTCGGGTCAAGCCAGCACGAAGGTAGCAAGTGCAAATCAAACTCGCTTAACCGGAGGCAACGCATATTTTTGCTTCTCAAGTTGGTTTGTCATTCAAAAATAATTTATTTACCTTTCTTATCATATCGCCAAATATTACTAAAGGTGTTTATGATATGTAGGCGACGAGCTAGCTACTTGTTTTTATTTTATCACAATCTTCCATCCGACCCAGGCCAATGGGTGGGGTTCCAAGCGGGTCCACGAAGCTAGGCTTTAAGTTGTAATATTATAAACAACTTCTATGAACAAACAAACTCGTATACAAAGTAGCAGAACAACCCAATCCCCATAAAATCTGTGCTAGCGCATCGATTGCGCCAAAACAATTCCACTAAGCTGTTTGACGCCTATGTTTGCGTTAGGTTTGCCAGATGGCCGGGAAATCCGGGATTGTCGCGGAATTTTGCGTCTTGTCCCGTGCCCAGTAATAAGACCTTATTGTCCCGGATTCCGAAAACCTACTAGTTTTGTATTTGTATGTAGAAACTTAGCCATGAAGCTTTTTTTGTTTTTTTTTTCGTCTTCACACGCGGAATGCGAATGACTCCCAGAACTGTCCTGGATTTGATAAGGTTCTAACTGGCAACCCTAGTTTGCGTGCCCGCTTTGTCGCTGATTTGAACGCCACAGGTCTATGGCAAACGTGAAGTACCTATTAACTAGGTATATATATAGTTATCGGCAAGGCAGAAATGCCGCCTCTATTTTTCTTCTTTGCGCTTTTTTATGATAACAATTAAAATTAAAATTTAAAATGTCTTTATTTATGTAGGCTTCAAGAAAGTACTTATAAATCGTCAAATTTACATGGTGATCCTTAAAGCTACATGAATCTAAAGATAAAGATAAAGACTTGCATGTTTGTATGTGTGTAATAATTAAGATTAGAAAGTATTGGATTGATTTAAAAAAACTTTTGCTATAATACAGTTGAAGTATTCCGAAGTAACATAGGTTAGACTTTATTTCGGAAAATATAAATATGTACCTCTTGACATGCAATATTCCAATATAATAAACATAACATAACATCACGCCCATAATCCCCGAACTCTGCCTTTGAGAAGAAAAAGAGAATTGACTCTGCTTACCCCGGCAGAGTCAAAGGGACAGCTGGCACCTTTTACCACATACAGCCAAAAATAAAACTAGGCTGGGTTAGATGGAAAACTGCGAAAAAGTAGTGACAAGTGGCTTTGTCCCGTGTTCGTCTGGGACTCAAAAAGAATTTGCCAACTGTGTTTCTTGCCAAGCATGTCGTAACTAATGGTATATTAAGTTTTGGGTATGTGATTGTGTAGGCTCCAAACTAGAGACTTGTCACTACTTTTTCTATCACTTATTTTAGGGATAATAGTTTTGAAACAAGGATTTTGATTTACGGGAAGTTGGAACTTCGTGTCATGTACCATGAAATTACCTATATCTTTCGACTTCAATTTGACTTAGTTCTAATTAATTCCACTTAATTCGAATTCCAGTTATAGACGAAGTCAGAAGCTAGCATATATAAACGAGCAAACTCTTATCAGTGCTAAATTAAGATATTGAACAATGTTTGTATTAATGAGGTTGTCTAAAGCTTCTGACAACTTGTAAATTTCAAAGGTGCCGCTTGCTAAAGCTCAAAGCTTAAATTTCGGTTGTCCTTGTACCGTGGTACAGTATATAGTATTTAACACTATGTACCTACATAGTAAAATATTTATTTATGACAGACTGGCTTTGTTTGCAGCTTCGCCCGTAAAATTTGATCCTTTTAAGACATTTAAGACATTTAGACGACAACGACTGGCCCGTTGGTCGAGTGGTCAGAGACACTGGCCACGAAACCAAGGGTTCGAATCCCGCTAGGGGCAAATGTTTCATGTGATGAACATGGACATTTGTACTCGAGTCATGGATGTTTATAAACATATTTAAGTATGTCTATCCGTTCACCTAGTATCCATAGCACAAGCATAAGCTTAGTTTGGGACTAGGGAATTGGTGTATCAGTTTGAAGAATTTATTTTTTTATTATTATTATTATTTAGGAATTACTAAAGATTGTGTTTGTTTCTTGTAACAAAGTACCTATTAAGTAGCGTCTGAAATTATTTAACAGTTTGCTTTTAATATATGATTTATAGTGATATTATGTGAATAAGGGTTGATTTAATATTCCATACCCACACGATTTTCTTTGACGAACAAAGACGAAACATTTTAGAGCGGTGGTAGCTCAATGGTAAGGACACGCGCCTCTTAACCGAGGAGTGCGGGTTCTAAACCGGGCACGTACCTCTGGATTTTTCAAATCTATGTACGTATTTATACCACTACCTCGACGGTCAGAGAAAACATCGTGATGAAACCAGCAAATTCAAGCAACTTTGGATTTGTAACCATGATCCAAAAATTTTCTGGTTCCTCTATCTAAGGGTTACAAAGATCAGATCGGCAGTCGCTTCAATGTAATTACCAGACTCGCTAAACCCTGGATCATGGTCTAAGCGGATCCCGTCTAAGCACGGGACATTACGCTAGGAAGAAGATCAATAAAGAAGAAACATGTTGTATTTAAATTGCAAGCGTAGCAAATGCATTTTAATATCTCTTGGCTGTCAACGTCACAGCCAGGTGCAGCGCACGTAACAGATTGCGTGGGATGCCGTCCCGGGGCGGCGCGCCGGGCGGCAGGGCGGGCGGGGCGGTGACGGCTGACGCGGGAAAATGGGTTCACGTAAGATAGTTCCATGTACAAGCAAGTACTTATGTATATGTTATGTTGGTAGCATCAGTGTTACCAACTTTTAACTTTTCTTTCAAATCTACTGCACTAGATGAAAAATCTACCTATGGTAGATAGACCTTTTTTATTTAAAAAAAAAAATATTTTGTACCTACTGAAGCTCATTATAAATGATTTAATCAAAATATGTATTGTCCCAGCAACGGATGAAATAGTTGTTGATAATTCAGATATTTGTCTAGGGTATTTGTGGTAGGAACATTTCTGATTTCCATAACATAAGGGCTTAAGCTACTTGGAAACAGATCAGCGAACGTATGAGACGTTGCCTCCATCTATTTTACATTGTATACAAAATACCGATATTAGGCATAAAAATATAACAAATTCTTCACACTGACACCAATCCAAACTAAGCATATAAGCTTGTATTATAAATACTAGGTGAACGGATAGACATACCTAAATACGTTTATAAACATCCATTACTCGAGTACATGTCCATGTTCATCACACGAAACATTTTCCCTTAGCGGGATTCAAACCCGCGACCCTCGGTTTTGTGGCCAGGGTCTCTGACCACGCGACCATCAAGCCCGTCATCAGCCAATTTCACGAGAGCTGAGCCGCAGGCTAAAGTAAAAATACATTATTTTCCCTACCTCGGATCCTTCCACAAGTTCCTCCTCCATTACGCGAGTGTCTAGCTGTCTCCACGTCTCCACGAGGCCGGCGGCGTGCTGGCCTGCTGTCCCGCGCACGTGCCAGCCGCGGTCAGCTCATCTTGACAGGCGGCTGTGATGTGATCGATATTACGCACCGGGGAAAAAGTCGAGGGGTTTTCAAAGTCGTTAATTTTTTTATAAGAGACTAGCTGCTGCCCGCGTCTTTTCTCTCGTGGTACATCGATGATACATAGTTTATGTGTTATTCTAATGTATAAGCTATACTATTGTAAAGTTTCATTAAAATCCTTGCAGCACATTTTGCGTGAAAGAATAACAAACATCCACACATATAATATTGGTTCGCGTTTATAATATTAGTAAGATTAATATGATTTGTGTGAATGTCAGGGATGGGGCAAATTAGTATTTGAGTTAGAAACAAGCATCTTATAAATCATCATCATTATAAATAATAGAGTTGAACAATTTATAAATACAGAGTAGGTAGTTATGTGAAAAAGTGGCTCACTGATTGGCTTAGATTTTTTTCGTAGAATATTTTAGTCATTGCCAGAAAAATTCTCAGGTAAAGCCTAAATCAATTAATTGTTTAGATCAATAGGACAACAAAAACTGTACAAGAAACGATACTGACTAATTTTTAACAAACTGCTCCATTCATTGTCATATACGACTGATTTTGAATGTTACAAAATAAATCGTTCATAAATTATCGAACACTAATTTACATATGACCATCAAACAAAAAAAAATCAGTCCAAAATCATTAATTTAAAAATCTATTCCTTTGAATTTCTAACGAGTTCACCAAACCATTAATAGTTTCGAGGATTGCAATTGTAGAATAGTGTTTTTATCTAAATCACACAATACACATGCGATAACTGTTTAGATAAAGTGTGTCCACATCTACGGCACTACGGCGCTACGGCCTACGTGCGTGTGTGCGCCTGCGCATCGCGCTACGTGAGGTAGCTTGCGCACGCGCCGCTATCGGCCGCTGATGAGCGGAGCAATTAAGTTATGACTTATTTTTACTTTTCTCTGTTACTTATGAGTAGGATCTTCCATGTCAACCAAAGATAAAATGCGTCAGAGGCGTGGTCTGTGTTCTTAACCTCATAGCATCTCATAGCACTGCACTTTTTAGGCTGCTCAGAAATTTTTCAAAAAGCACACATGTCTGTAAGATGACTCTAGCGATATCAGTAAAGCCCCAAGATGCCTCTACACTTACATTAATCCTAATCTGGGGATTTAAACGGGTGTTCACTGTTCACTCTCACGTCTGTCGATTTCATCATCGGGAGGTGTTCCAGGCTAGTACACCAAGTGGAGTGGCAGACAAATCTACTTGATTAAAATCCCATGTTAAGTTAGATCAATTTAAACATATACGTGTACTCTGGACCAAAAAATACTGAATCCCTCCCCCTCCCCTGGACTAAATAATATTGCATTGCATCAACCCCACCTCCTCCCCCCCTGGATCAAAAACTGCCCATGCGTGTATTCATTAATCATTACACCTTATTATTTATTATAGGGTTATGTGATTGTATAGGCGACAAGTTAGCCACTTGTCACTACTTTTTCACAATTTTTTCCATCTAACCCAGCCTGTCGTATGTTGGTGTGCCATCTCTGTTTCTTGCCTAGCATGTCGTAAAGGGCGACTAATGGTATATGGGGTTTTGGGTATGTGATTATGTAGGCGAATATAGGCTGCTGTCTCTTTGACTCTGCTTACCCCTTCGGGGATTATGGGCGTGATGATATGTGTGTTTGTTTATTTGTAATTATTATAGATAGTTTTATCCAAAAGCTTTTGCGTTGAAGATTGTCTAACATCTGTACATTGCCACAAACATTCACATTTACAGCATTAGTATGATTGTTCAATGAAATATTGACCCTCTCCATCCTACAACCGACGGTGACCTTTGCCTTTCACAGAACAATCCACAAACGCTTCCAAAGCCAGCCGCATCTTCAGAGCCATCAATTAGGGTTCTCTTGAGCACTCGCCGTAAACAAAAACAACAGGCTTTCCTCCTACTTCAAACAATCTCGATGCTTGTGACCTTTGTAGGAGCACCTCATCTGCAAAAACAAGGGCCCAATCGGCTTTGGAGCAATTAATTAGCCTCGGTTTGGTGGCACAGGTTGTTAATGATGGTCCACTTTTGAAGGGACAAGCTCAAGCTTGCGACCTTTTAAGTGACCTAGATTTTGTAGCAAGTAGGACTTGAAAGGTTGGATTCCTTAAATATATATTTAAAAAAAAAATCTTAAGGAAACTTAAGATGCAAATAAACCATTTTTTATACTAAAGTCAAAGTCAAAGTCAAAACGTTTATTGCATGTCATGAATGTAAATTAGTTGGTAATACAAATTGCCAGGACATCATGTTACCCTTTTGGGAACTGCTAACCTAAAACTAAGTAGACAGTCTGCATGGTGGTATAAGCGGTTACCGTAGCCTATGGACATTGACAACATGTGTGCCCGCCGCTTCAACATATCTAATAACACATACATACCATCATGCCCGTAACCCCCAAAGGGGTAGGCAGAGTCAAAGCCCCTTAACCACTTTCAACCAAAAAAAATTGGACTGGGTTGGATGGAAAACTGTAAAAAAGTAGTGACAAGTGGCTAGCTCGTCGTCTACACAATCACACACCCAAAACCCGATATTACATTGGTCGCTTAATACGACTTGCTAGGCAAGGAACATGAGTTGGCACGTTATTTTTAGGTTCCAGACTAACATTATTTCCGTAAGATGCAATTAAATCCTTCAATAATGGTAGAAAAGTGGTTACTGTAGCCTATGGATATTCACAACACGAGAAACCTATCTAGAATCTATCTAGATCTAGAATCACTGAAAAAGCAAACCCTCACTTTGAACAGGACATACATTACATTAGGAAAAAGTTGTATATTTGAGGACCGATTTGTGATAAAGTTATGGTGCAAAGCCGAATCAAAATATAAAAATAAAATTTACCGAAGTATAATAATTAAAAGCGGAAGTTTTTGATTGGCTCAAGTAACAGACGCTAATTGGAGTTTTGTACCAAATAGATAGATAGATAGATAAATGTTTATTCATTAAAACAAAATAGGTATTATTGTTATTGTTTTGCACAAAAATGTCGAACGAATAAAATGGAGGTTTGCCATTTTTCGTGAGATACGCTGCTTGATATTAAAAGACTGAATGTATTATTTATGATTAATTTATTTTGAATTTCATAAGCTGATCTTTAATTGTTTGCCTAACCTAAATGTGAATTCTCGGTAGTTAGTCTGAACCCGTGTTGGCAAACGTGATATATAAAATTATTAGTGGCCTTCATAAATAAAGAATTGTAATTGGAGTCTTGCGAGCTTCCTGAAAAATATTATTATGTTTACAGACTTCGCAAAATCTCAACCAAATAATAGTAATCCTCCTTTCTACGAAACAGTCATTTAAATCTAATTTCGTGTTTTTGGTGTCAATATTATCTTATTTTCTTCTGTGAAAAAGTTATCTGTAAAACGAACTGGTAGCGCATGATGAGGTATAGTCATAAAGCTTTAAGAGAGGTGTCTCTGCTTCGGAATTCTGACGAAATTATAGTTAAAATCCCTGAAGGCTTAGATTAAGCAATTTGGTCATACGACATGACCTAAAATAGTATCATTCATCTAATATTGAACTGTCTTCGTGTGTACAACATGTGACGACTTCAGAGGGCTTTGTAATCTAATTAGCAGTTGTCAACCATGCTCGCTCGTGATGTGATTAGTGAAGGCGTCAGGCCGTATTGTGGTAAGTCGCCATGACTACATTTGACTACATTGGATTAATTAATCGTATGTAGTATAAGGGTGATTGATTTACACGTGCCTGTCAGAGATAGTTATATCTCGTATGTACGTATTCTTAGTTAACTCAAAATGCCATTGCGCAGTAAAATGGAATGCGCTGAGGTCAACAGGCGCATCATTTTACGATTTATTTTGGTCCTGCGCGCGAGATCACTGCACAAATACATATGAATTGTTATTATTATTTATCGATAATGGCATTTATATTTATCCTAACTTAGCTATTTGCACTGTGCTGTAATTTAAGAATATGATTGGATAAAAAAAATAAAATTAATGAAATATTTAATGGGATCGACACAAAATTTATGACCTTGCTTGTAGTACTTTTTATCTGTTGAATAATTCTCCTACAAATAATTTGAGCGATAGTACCATCCAGATACTGTATCTAAATTGTTTGGCATCTGTGACACACACCAGCAGATACATATCTAAAATCATAGTCAATGCCTCCAGTTGTTTAGTTATGTTAATCAGTAGGCAAAATGACTAACAAATTATGTTTAGTCCGACAGTTAGATTATAAAAAAATATTAAACATGTATTTTTTTATTTATTTGTCAAACAAACATTGACGAAGATACAATGCATTCAAGTTGCGCGTCACACATTCGTAAAATTTTTACTAATTAATGACGTCGCTGGCCCGCTACTCCAAAACCTTGATGCTCTTAATCTTTGTGATTTTGTGCTAATATTATAAAGCGAAAAATATTGTCCCGGTCAGCCGTCATCAAGCTATCCACTCCCATTTCACTCATATCATCTTTCATACAATCCATCCATCTCTTATTTGGCCTTCCTCTATAAACATCCACGTCTCGAGTACAAAATGTCCATGTTCATTACTCGAAACATTTGCCCCTAGCGGGATTCGAACCCGCAAACCTTGGTTTCGTGGTCTCTGACCACTCGACCAACGGGCCTATCTACTAAAGTAAACTAATAAGCCATTTAAAAGCTATGCCTCTTGTCGGACAAATATGAAGCAACTAGCTTCTGCCCGCGGCTTTGCTCGCGTGATACATCGATAAAACATAGTCTATATGTTATTCGGTGTATAAGCTATATTATTGTAAACTACATTCATACATAACATCACGCCCATAATCCCCGAAGGGGTAGGCAGAGTCAAAGGGGCAGCATGCACCTTCAACCACATTTAGCCAAAAATAAAGCCGGGCTGGGTTAGATGGAAAATTGTGAAAAAGCAGTGACAAGCGGCTAACCTGTCGCCTACACAATCACACACCCAAAAGCCCGTAAACCATTTTACGAAAAAGCCTTTTACGACATGCTAGACAAGAACCACAGTTGGCACATTCTTTTTTTTTGTCCCAGATCAAAATGGGCCAAGTCCCAGACCAACATGGGACAAATGGACAATTATTGTAAAGTTTCATTAAAATCCATTCAGTTTTTTTTGCGTTAAAGAGTTACAAACATCCATACATTCTTACAAACTTTCGCGTTTACAATATTAGTAGGATAATATGACGAAGCCCACCCTAAAATCCTTCAGTTTTACGATCTGTTTGAACATTCCTGCTGTTTACCTCACAATAAACTTATTCATCGCCATCATAACGCGTTTCGGTCACTCGTCTCCGGCCATTTGCATTCTTATATTCTTCCATAAGTCTTTCTTGCGGATGAGGTGGATCCATAAAATGTGAACTTAAGTATCGCGAGGATTTCAGAACCACTGGAGCCGCAACTAAACATGTTTATACTCACATAAACATAGTATGTGACGGTTCCTTAAACTACGTGAGATCGCAAAGGGATTGGATGTGATGTGACTGTTATACTTTAGTTTAGTGTGGAAATTATGGACCAATAAGGGCTGCTGCTTTGAACTGTCACACAGCAGGTTAATAGAGCAAGACGTGAGCTATTAGCTTGGATAAATAAAAGACGTAGAGGAATACAAATGCTTCGATCAAGATTTAAGAAGTAAGAAGTAAATTAAAAGTATCTATGTTAATAAATCCTCGTTAACTATTGACATTATCATGTCAAAAAAAAACATAACATCACGCCGATAATCCCCGAAGGGGTAGGTAGAGTCAAAGGGGCAGCAGGCCTCTTTAACCACATTCAGCCAAAAACAAAACTGGGCTAGGTTAGATGGAAAATTGTGAAAAAGTAACAAGTGGTTAGCTCGTCGCCTACCTACACAATCACATACCCATAACCACATATACCATTAGTCGCCTTTTACGACATGCTAGACAAGAATCACAGTTGGCACATTATTTTTTTAAGTCCCAGACCAACATGGGATTATCATGTCCCTGCGCTCATATGTCGTTTCTGGAATGAGAAATGTGTTCGCCTTCTGCTTTGGTATAGTCAAAGTTTAGTTAGGACAAATATATTGCTAGAAAGTCTCATATAGACACACACTTCCTCCAAATGAGTAGTTGTCTTGCTCAGGGGGGTCGTTTTATTTGCCTGACCCCCATTGACTCCCAGACTGAATCCACACTGGCTGTTTAAAGTTATGGTGCGTGCCTATTCATAACAAACCATGGTTGCATAATAGCTCCATAACCTATTTCCTAACTATTTACCTTAACAACAAAAAGCGAACGTGAAATATCAGGAAAAGATCAAAGTCCACAGTCGACGCCTGTTTGCTATGCAGATAGCTTCGGATGCGGCCTACATTAACTCGCGGCCGCTATCCAGCATCTCGGAGACACGGCGCCGAAACAAGCGATAGTTATTTAAATTCATAGACAAATTGTCTATGCTTATTTTGTTTTTCGCGAAGATCCACTTTGTATACAGTATAGATAGTTTTTATATGGCTAATGGCAATCAAACAGCAAGACCATTATTATTACAGAACTGAGAATCTAGTTTATTGTTAAGTAAGTAGTTGAGTCTAAGGCGCGCTGTCAAGTTTTTTAACCACTTATGAAATTGTGTCGTATTAGATCAAATTCTAAATTCAAATTCAAATTCAAAATATCTTATTTATATAGGCTTCAAGAAGCACTTAAAATAGTCAATATACAAAAACAAAAAATAACAAATAATTCTACCACCGGTTCGGAAGGTAGATTCTATCGAGAAGAAACCGGCAAGAAACTCGATAGTTACTCTTTTAAATCGAATATTGTGAAAAAGTGCAAGTGACAGCTTATCGTGTACATCATCAAAAATATTGAGTTCTGTAACAACTTTGTCTCATTAACCAACACAGGAACAGAGTTGTTATATTTTTAACAAGTCCCATACAAACATGGGACAAATGATATTGTCCCACAAACACAGGACGTGCTTAGTCAGGGCCGCTTAGACAATGATCTAGAATTTAGCGAGTCTGGTAATTTCATTGAAGCGACTGCCGATCTGACATTCATAACCCTTCGTTTTCCCTTACCGACGAGCTAGTGGTATAAATACGTATTTTAATCTGGATTTTTCAAATCTATGTACATAAATAGATTTAAAAAATCCAAAGGTAACCCGCACCCCTCGGCTAAGAGGCGCGTGTCCTTACCATTAAGTTACCACCGTCCTAATGTATCTTAAGGGACAACAATATAATGGGTTAATGATAATAAACTGTTCGATGTAAGATGTAAAGGCGCACGTGACAACTACTTGGCATATTTACTTACGTTTATTGCGTATAATGTACAATTTGATAATGGCAATGAATGCTCCATGTACTCAGGCCTATTATAAGCGCAGTATATTTGCTCAGATACGAGCAGATACTTGTTATTGTATAACACAGCTTTACTCAATGTGTGTTCCGCGGCTTGTATAACACAGCTATACTCAATGTGTGTTCCGCGGAACCCTGGGGTTCCGTGAAGCATTTCTGGGGGTTTATTGGTACTGATCATAAATATCATACCTCCTGGGGGAAAATCCGTTAAAAGTCGATTATTACACCCCCCCCCCCCCCCGCCGCACTGCCGCCCGCGCTGTTCTAGGGTCCCGTCAAATACTCCGCATCCTAAAAGGGTTCCATAGCATAAAAAGTTTGAGAAGCACTGGTGACGAGTAGGCACGTATTTGGGATCAGTTACTGGATTATATATATTCTAATCTAGCTGTTGACCGATTTTGGTCTGGTATTTAAAAAAGAATGTGCCAACTGTGATTCTTGCCCAGCATGTCGCTAATGGTATATGGGGGTTTGGGTATGTGATTGTGTAGGCGACGAGCTAGCCACTTGTCACTACTTTTTCACATATAACCTAGCTCAGTTTTATTTTTGGCTGAATGTAGTTAAGGGGGCCTGCTGCCCTTTTGATCCTGCCTACCCCTTCGGAACCTGCGACCCTTGGTTTCGTGGCCAGGGTCTCTGACCACTCGACCAACGGGCCAGTCCTTCAGAATATTGTAGGTATATGTAAAGAATCGAATTGCTATTTTGCATTACAAGTAAAATTCATTAGATCACTAACCTCATTGACTCTTAAAATTACTTACTAACCAATTTCCCAAAAGTAACAAAATAAATATTCCTAAACTATGAAAACTCGTTTGATTTCATTACCAGCAACATTTGCAGACTCTCCAATCGTGAAATGGTAGAGTTCGGAACCAATAAAGCAGTTATTAAATCTAGCTCTCAACTTTGGTAGCGAAGACACGCCAATTATCGGGCTTCATAACGCGTTTTAGGGTTGAACGGGGCAATAAAATATCGATGTTGATATTAATAAAATAAAAATGTATATTAGAAAACTGGGCTATAGGAATTTTGTGTGTGGAAGTCTGAATAATAGTATACATCTAGATACTAACTTAAATATCTTGTGTAGAACAATTTCATGATTAAATTAAAAATAATTCATATTCATGTTTCATATGGTTTTTATGTTTATTACATACAAAGATATACACACATACAAAGGAAAGCCTAATATTGAAGATTTCGTTTTGAATAATGTATTTTATTTAAATATCCATTTAACACCTGTAGACTTGTATTCCATCCGACGTATGGAGAAACATCGACATTTTCGCAATCAGCCTCCATCAACACTGCACATCACTAATTCGATCGGGTGCGGAATCGAACCCCGACCCCACGCTGATTGCCTTTTACAATTTTAACTCAATTTAGCTCCTCGAAACAATTCCGACTTCGGCGAAGGAAATTGTGTCGTAGAGAAAAAAAGAAATTGCAATACTAACAACTCTTGGTCAGGAATTGTTTAATTTGAATAAATGTGCACAGTTGATGTTTCAATTTAAAGATCCAAGGCGATTTACTTATAAATAAGGACCTAGCTTGCCTTCCATTTGTGAATCTTGTTTTTTAATTTTCTTCAAATATTTCTGCGCTCGTAATTGAATAAATTAAATATCTAGTGACTATTAATAACTTGAGAGTGCAATTATCTATTTAAAAGTCGATTTTCACTAGTCAAATAATTATTAACGAAAAAATTGCGTACTAAAGCAACTATTTGAAAATATTTTTTTTACCTAGACTGACACCAATTCTCTCTTTCCAAACTAAGCTTATGCTTGTGCTATGGATACTAGGCGAACGGATAAAAACATACTTAAATACGTTTATAAACATCCATGACTCGAGTAAAAATGTCCATGCTCATTACACGAAACATTTGCCCCTAGCGGGATTCGAAGCCGCGACCCTTGGTATCGTAGCCAGGATCTCAGACCACTCGACCAACGGGCCAGTCTATTGCCAGTTTATTTGGTATTTTACTACAAAACAAGGAATGATATTTGAAAATAATTCGCATTGTAGTGTGGGATTATAATATCTACTCGTATTTTACTTATAGCAAATATCAACCCTTAAAGATAAAGAGAAAAACAAAAAAAAACACAAAACATAACATCACACCCATAATCCCCGAAGGGGTACGCCGAGTCAAAGGGACAGCAAGCCCCTTCAACCACATTCAGGCTAAAATAAAGCTGGACTGGGTTAGATGGAAAATTGTGAAAAAGTAGTGACAAGTGGCTAGCTTGTAGCCTACAGAGTCACATACCCAAAACCTGATATACCATTAGTTGAAAGAAACGCAAATTATTTTAAAGTCCCAGACCAACATGGGACATTAAAGAGAAAAGAACTTGATTTGTGGACATAACTGGTTGGGCATCATCATCTTCCTAGCGTTATGTCCCGTGTTTAGACGGGGTCCGCTTAGACCATGATCCAGGATTTAGCGAGTCTGGTAATTACATCGAAGCTACTGCCGATCTGACCTTCGTATCTATATCATATCATCTAAGATAGGGGAACCAGAAAATTTTTGGATCTTGGTTACAAATCCATAGTTGTTTGCATTTGCATGTTTCATCACGATGTTTTCCTTCACCGTCGAGTTAGTGGTATAAATACGTACGTAGATTTAAAAATCCAAAGGTACGTGCCCGGGTTTGAACCGGCACTCCTCGGTTAAGAGGCGCGTGTCCTTACCATTGAGCTACCACCGCTCTATATAACTGGTTGGGCATGTGAAAATAAAAGAATCACTAAAAGAGTCACTATCGGGACTTGGGACAAAATGGGAAAGTTAGTTGTTTTTCTTTTGTCCACGTTTTGATTACTGAGCGTAAATAATGAAGGACAACATACTTGCTATTTCGGAGCAAGACTGAAAATCTAATTTGGTATAATGGATACGAAACAAGTAACTGTATATTTGTAGCTTTATTTATTTACTATATATTCATAGTTATTTAAGTGCGCAGATATTCCCAAGATGTTTTTTTTATTCCGACTCGGAATATTGATTCTGCCGAGAAGAAACCGGCAAGAATCTCGGTAGTTACTCTTTTCAGCTTCAAAATATACATGAATAATTGTATTAAACACTTTTTTGTAAAGTTTTAAACTAAATCATACATTAAAGTATAATAATAATAACTGACATAATATGATTACAATAAAAGTGTAAGAGTAACCAGAGCAGACCAGATTTGAACCAAAACTCCTCACATTTGAAACGCGTGTACTACCATTGAGCTATCACCGCTCTTTTATCTTCACACGGTATTATTATTAGGTTTAGGCTAGCATGTGGTGCGACGTGAAAACATTGCCCCATTTTAACGAGTGCTCCCTGCGCCCTGGCGCGTGAGGTCGGCTGGCAAATACCTATGCTCTCCCCTAACGTTTGTTTTTTTTTTTTGGGTTATTGTACATTTGCCACAAAGTTAATTCGCCACAATGTAAAACATTCCATACATTTAGGGTTGCCATCCGTCCGGGTTTCCCCGGATTTGTCCTAGTTTAGAGGGCATCCGGGGACGGTCCGGGCGGGGCTTCATTTGTAGTCCGGGTTTAAAAATGTAAAGTCTTTGGCCACCCCGACACAATCACTGTGTCCGCACGCCGCATCAACCGACTAACCGACCCGCTAAATTCATCATCATTGTCAACGGTATTTTATTACACTGACTATGTTTAAAAAAATCTGTTGATATGTCCGTGTTCTGGGCTCTAAAATCCCGGGTTTTCACGCGTCTTGTCCTGGTTGCCAAATTTTAGAGATGGCAACCCTACTTACATTAAAAGTTAATTCGTCACAAGTATGTACCTACACGATATTGTAAATTCGTTACAATTCTAAAGACGAATGCGGTAATTTACTACATAAAAATAGAATTATGACGATTTTATTTTTATTAACACATGCATTTTTTTGGACGAATTAAGTTTGTGGCAAATGTACAAAAAATCATTTTTTTATATATTTTTAATAACATACTTGACAATAATTGTCTGTAGCATTATGAGCTTATTATTTGCGTCAATTAAATCGAAACAAAGGGTTATTTTCGGAATAGGAGATGACATTTTGTTGCGAAGTAATTTATAAATCGTATTAGATTTGTACCTTTAATATCTCTGACAAAACTAGAGGACTATGTAAAGATAGCAAAGAGACATGTTGTGCCCAAAGTATATCAGTTCTTGTGAAGCATTTTTTTTTACATTGAATGGTGTTAATGATCCATCAATCTGGACGCAGGGTCAAAATGATGTCGTCGATAGGACGAGCTTCCCTAGAAGATGCCTGTTCATCCTGACTTTTCAAGGCAGAGGGATTATCTTGCGGAAAACGGATGCGGGCAGCGGATTCCACACGTTCGCTTTTATCCTGTCTCGATTTGTGATTGGGAAGTAAATTATGATTACAAAGCTTTTTTGTAAGTTAGGAACATGTAACTTTGATGGCTGTTTGGGTTCCGCTCAAACAAGCGGTTTATTCCGAATCTGACCCGAAATCCTAACCCGGTTAGGTTAGAAAAAAAAATTGTTCCGAACTTAACCCTGTTCCTAACCTGACCCGCCGTATCGTTCCTAGTCTACTAGTCTAGATAGATTTCCTTCTTCTCCATAGAGTAACTTATATATCTGACTCTCCTCCTTGCAATAAAAAGTACAAATAAAGCCTCCTTTCCTCCTTTCCTCCTTTCGGTCCTTTTACTAATCTTACGCTATTAATAGGCAAGTTGACGAAAAAATTCTGTTTAATCCGTCAGTTAAGTTATAAAAAATATTGAACATGTATTTTTTTATTTATTTGTCAAACAAACATTGACGAAGATACAATGTATTGCGCGTGACGTCACACTTTCGTAAATTTTTTACTAAATAGTGACGTTATAAGCGCCCACTCCAAAACTTTGATGCTCTTTATCTTTATGATTTTTAGTTAATTTGATAAAGCGAAAAATATGTGTCTAGTATTTTTGTATAATCTAACTGACGCATTTAATAGAATTATAGTTTTTTAATGCAGTCATCATACCTATTACCCTTAAAAGGTAGACTAGTATGATTTTCAATTGCCGGTGTGATAAAATATAATAAATATGGAATATAATACTAACGGGACTCTATTATAATTTTTCTTTTTTACTTTTTTCCTCAATTTTAATAATGCCAATAGGTAGACGCTTACAATGTTTACTATGTATGTATTTATACTCTTCGGCTTGTTTTTTAGGGTTCCGTACCCAAAGGGTAAAAACGGGACTCTATTACTAAGACTCCGCTGTCCGTCTGTCTGTCTCCAGGCTGTATCTCATGAACCGTGATAACTAGACACTTACAATTTTGTAAATGATGTGTTGCTGTTGCCGCTATAACAACAAATACTAAAAACAGAATAAAATAAATATTAAGGGGCGCTCCCATACAACAAACGTGTTTGTTTTTGCAGTTTTTTGCTCGATATTAACAACGGCAACGGTTTCGTGTCTAATGTTGTAAAGATAATGGTACGGAACCCTTCGTGCGCAAGTACGACTCGCACTTGTCCGGTTTATTTATTGAATACATCAATACGTTTACTACGGTGTACGCGACGCAAGGGTTACGACCGCAATCCGTAGCGTTTACCGAAGTAAATACCAACAACATTTTTATAAGCCCTCGAGTACGAGTTCGCTGGAGGGCAGAGGGCGGAGGGTGGTAACACAAAGACAATCTAATTCAACGACAATGTGTCAACTCTGGAACTTGCTCATTGCGCCGACTCTTTAAATTAACTTAAAAATTAACACACGTGTAGTTAGTAAAAAATCATAGGTAATCCAATGTAACTCTTCGCCGAGACCGTCTCTGGCGTAGCTTGCCTCGCCGACTCAGGCTTAACTCAAAATTGGGTTACGGCGTAAAAACTAAACAACTAAAATGCGCCACAAGGTCTGCGTGACGTGACACTTTTTGAAGCAGTGAGTTTCTTGAGCCAACTTAAACTTGTGTTACGATGCAAAAAAAACTCGCTTTTTGGTGTTCAGTTTGACAGAATTCGAAAATTCCTGATGAAGGTGTGTCGCTCTTTTTTTTTTGTCGCGGGCAAATGCCTTACCGGGGGGGGGGGGACCTCTGGAATTGGAGGTCCCTGCTCCGGTCAAGGATGGAGAATGGCCGGGGTATACCCACTAAAACCCCGCGGTACCCCTAATCGCTCGAGGGGGGGGGGGGACGTCATGGGTATAGTTGAACCTTACTACCATAACGCCCTCCAGCGACCGGCCCGTCCTACATGGCGGGCACCACATAAGTGTGTCGCTCTGAAAGAATTGAGTTAACCTGCAGCGCAACTAATTGTGTTAGCGCATCCCGGCCCGGCGCAGTCACCCTCTTGTAAAACAAAGCGGGCGGCGCGCGCGGCACACTCCCGCCGGACCCCGCGCCGCTCGCACGCGCCTCGCGCCCACGCGCCTAGTGTTACCCGCGAAGTTTACGACGTGAACGAACCACGATGGTGTTGGCCGATTTCTTGACGGAGACCAGGAGGCGGTGGTTGAAGGTGCGTTTTTTTTTTTATAAAGTTGCAGTAAAAAAACGTGGTGATAGCTTTATCGTGGGACTGTGAACAGGTTGTTTGCAAAAATAGCAGAGGTTTAGATTTTTTTGTATGTAAGTACGAGTTAAATTAAATTTGTATTTTTTTTTGCAAGCAACTAGGATTATTTAGATGTATTTTTACATAAACCAATATAAATGTTTTTTGAAAATAGGTAAATTCTTTAGGTTTTAATTTGTTAAGTGGAACATATTATTTTTTAATCTTAACTAACTTTGTCACATGTTGGTCTGGGACTTAAAAATAATGTGCCTACTGTGTTTCTTGCCTAGCATGTCGTAAAAGGCTACTAATGGTATATCGGGATTGTGTAGGCGACAAGTTAATCACTACTTTTTCACAATTTTCCATCTAAACCAGCCCATTTTTATTTTTGGCTGAATGTGGTTAAAGGGGTTTGCTTTCCATTTGACTCTGCCAAACCCTTTAGGTATTATTGGCGTGTTGTTATGTATGTATGTTAACTAAATTTATTATTCTGATTTTTTGATCTAATCATTAATTAATCATCACGTTTTATATCCTTATACTCCTAGTTTAATCTTTACATATCTGTCAATTATAGCCATTTAATTGCACACTTATGAAAAACTATATGGATTTAAATCTTATATAAAAGCACTTGAAATGTGTTATAGATTAGCAATATTTTGATAGTATCATTATTTGTGTTTCAATTAATAAAAAAAAAAACGACCTACACGTAATTTTTTTCCATGAATTTTTTACGCCTTATAAGTAATTTTAATATGAACTTTATCTTTATTTACATGTTATAAAAATGTTTTTATTAATTTGATTAATTCAATTAATTATACCCACCACTACAAGCATAAACCAAATTGTTAATGAGTAATTTGGTATACTTAAATGCATTAAATTTAATATCGAAACATTGAAAATAACACGATAAAAAGAAAAAAAGAAAACAGAGTTTATAACTCAATAAGGGACATGATTTTTTTTTTTTTTTGATATACTATTTAAAATTAGTACTATATACTTACTATAAATATATTATTACTATTTACAACACCCCAACGTGTGGAAACATTTTTTCCAGATTTTATTTTACTATCGTTATAATATGTAGCTCTAACGCCGTCATCAATATTTTCCTTGTAAACATAGGTTACGGAACATTTTTGAAAGTTAACCCAACGTAATAGGAAACACGAACCAATTTAAAAATGTTTTATCTGTAGACACAGATTGGACAAATAAAATGTTTCCAGTTTGAGATGTCAGCGAATAACAAGATAACAAACGGCAAGAATTCATTAGAGGCAAAACATTTTAAATATTTGCCGGAGATATGGCGATGCGTGTGCGACGTCATTGTTACATGTTACACGTCGATTGTGATTGTATTGCTCCACCTGGGGGGTAAGCGGTGGTCCCTTAAGTGGTATTATTAACCATTTTTAACACGTTTTTATTGAAGAAGTGTAATATTTAATGCTGCGTTGAGTAACAGCGATGTGTTAACGCACATTTTTAAAAGGTGTGTCTTGTATTTAGACCACAAAATTGGTTATTTTCCAATTATTAGACTCGAGAAGTACTAAATTTTTTTGCGTTGAGTCCAGATGTTAAAGCAAGGCAAGCAATAACAATATAAGGTACGCCTCAAATGGCGCTCGTACGCCTCAAAATTCTCTTTGCCTAGGAACGAGGAATGAGGATAAAGTTAGTTAGTTATATTTTAACTTCCCTTTTCTTTTGACTTTTATTTTTGGACGACATAAAACGAAGTAATTGAACCACTTTCCCACCTTACGGTTGCTTTGGGCCCTGTAGATAGTCGATAGTATAATATTGAGTTGATTGGATTATTGAAATCACCTAACACACGAGGCGTGTTCGAAGTCACCTAACTAACACACGTGGCGTGTTCGTCCCGGAATTCGCTTCACCACGGAAGCACGCTACAGGTGGCCCGACGCGCCTCGCGTGTGCGACAACACGCACTCCGCGAATTAGATGCGCTCGCCCAACAGATCACAATAATATTGACGGAATTTAATACGGAAGCTATCGGACGGTAGACCTTCGATTCCAATAGAATACTCCGTCCCGAATCGATTTGTTAAATGGCTTTCGTGTCTCAAGTTGTGTTTCGTATGATTATTTGTTGGTATTTGGTGACTTCCACAGTTCCATTGTCAGTATCCTTTTTTTGTAACACCATTATGGTAAAACTATCCAGTTCTCTCTGCCTGACTCGCTAGGAAAGTGGCGTGAAGTGAGTTAAGTATTATATCTAGGTAGTTACTAGGACCGAAAAGTATTTATATTTTAATCGACTTCAAAAAAGGAGGAGGTTCTCAATTCGTCTGTATGTAAATATTTTTTTTCCATCATAAGAACACATGTGTTTTTAGGTTGCAAATTCTTAGCGTATCCAATTTCTTCACAATCGGTTTAACGAAAACTCAGAAAGCCCAACACAAACATTTCTCTTAATTATAATATAAGTAATAAAGTAACAATGAATTTTGAAAATGTTAAAATTGCTTGCTTTATCGTGTAATTGATTCGCAGTATGTTCAGTTAGTCGTGACAAAAAACCGCCACACGTGCACAGCTGACCTGCGCCGGCGCATAGCGCGTATCGCGTGACGGTCACGTGGGCCGGCTCATCGTTTCTTTACTCACACCTAATTGCCCGCTAATTACTGTTATATTACGAGGGAGAAAAACGTTAATTGCTTTGAGATTTAAATAGATCCCTAACCTTGAACTTCGTCTATGGATTAACGGTAATAGACTCACATTGTTTATGATTTCGCTTCATTAGAGTTCTTAAGTGGACTTGAAAACAAATTAATTTGTAATGTTTATCTGTTATACAAACAACTATATTAAGGGTATTAACAGACTTTGAGACATTACTGAATATTCCCTGAAGTATTAGTTAAAATGTTTTTCGGTGCTATTGCCATGAGCCACATTTTAGAAACAAATAAAGGAATATTTTTGATAATTGAATAGAGCGAGGGTAACTCAATGATAACGACACGCACCTTCCATCCTAGGTCTAGGTCGTTGATTTAAACACTATTTTCGACGGTTTATTAAGTATCTTAGCCCTGGGGCCAACTTGCGTTTCTTATACAGGTAGCGGCGTAACAAAACCAACCGATGCAAATAAATAAATAAATATTAGACTACATCACATACATTGATCTGATTCCGAGGTAAGTAAACTAAGCACTTGTGTTACGGATATCAGAATCAACAGTGGTATTACAATTATATACTTAAATATTGTATATTAACACCCAGACACAGAACAAACACAAGTATTCGTCACACGAATGTTTGTCCTGTGTGAGGATCGAACCCACAACTCTTGACGCATGGGGCAGGGTCACTGCCGAATGCGCCATCGAGCCAGCCAGACAAGTCAGTCAAATCCTTCACTCTTGGTCCTGGTACCAACCGACATAGCACAGTTAATGATAGACCATGATAAAACATCCTCTTTTGTTTATATCACCACAATGAGCACGACCCCCATTTGAGGGACAGCTGAAGGGGTGAACAAACACACGGAGCGACAATTAAGTGGAAACAATTGGAAACAATACAGTTTCCAGTGATTTGTTGTTGCGATAACGTATCAGTCGCGTTACATAGATTTACGACTGTTTACGAGCGATGCCCGCGCCCGTCTATCTATGTAGATAGATTGTTATATAGATCTAAGTGTGGGCATGTAAACATGTGTAATCTGGTTCGGTGGGGTAACTATCTTTAATATTGAAGCAGGTATTGCTTCGTAAACAAACATAATCGCGATATTAAATGTATTGTGGTCGTTCATTGCCATTCTTTGCTAAGCTATTTTGGTAATCGATCGTGAGATATCTGATTCATCTTCAGTCAGTCCATTGTTTTTGGGTAACGGTCAAATGAGTGGTGGTAGCTCAATGGTAAGTACACGGGCCTCATAACCGAGGCAAGGGTTCAAACCCGAGCACTACCTCTGGATTTTTCAAACCTACGTATTTATACCACTAGCGGTAAGGGAAAACATCGTGATGCAATCGCAAATTCAAACAACTTTGGATTTGTAATCATGATCCCAAAATTGTCTGGTCCCTTCAATTTAATTACCAGACTCGCTCAATCCTGGATCATGGTCTAAGCGGACTTCATCTAAGCACGGGACACAACGCTTAAATTATGAAATTGTCAAATGAGTGTCAAATGAGATTTGGTACTACTTACTAGAAAGCTTTTTAAAAATTCTATCCTTTTTTTTACTTTCGTGCGTCCGGGGAATTTTCCTTTCTAGAGACACGAATGTTGCTCTCTATATGTTAATTTTGAATTGAGAAGGGAAGCTTTATTAAAATATCCCCCACAATACAGAAAGTCTTTATCTTTTATAAAACACGCATTGTCATTAAAAGCACATGGATGGATTAATAGCCGCTTAAATGTCGACATCAAATCAAAATATACGAGCGAAATGCAAATAATTGAATTCTATCTGTATTCTTATCATTCGTAACCAAATAATGTATTACCTCAGGCGGTTTATGTAATTGATTCGTGTATTCCACTTAAGAAATTAACGACTACAACATAACATCACGCCCATAATCCCCGAAGGGGAAGGCAGAGTCAAAAGGTCAGCAGGCCCCTTTAACCACATTCAGCCAAAAACAAAACTGGGCTGGGTTAGATGGAAATATGTGAAACAGTAGTGACAAGTGGCTAGCTCGTCGCCTACACAATCATATACCCACAACCCCATATACCATTAGTCGCCTTTTACGACATGCTACGCAAAAAACACTGTTGGCACATTCTTTTTTAAGTCCCAGACCAACATCGGACCGACTACAAGATTAGAAGAAAGTTAGATGAGCTTATTTTGTAACTTACAAGTATATATAATATCACAACAATACCATAACAAACACGTAACAGAATTGCTAGACATATGGAATTCCTCGCATGTAACTTCAATACGTAAACTCCTGGCAACATAGATTGTACTGTCTGCTCACATTAAGGCGGGAATACACATCTGTTAGTACGAGTAGATACAAGATTCTAGGGCTAACGAACCTGTTATTTTCATAGAAAATGACATGGTCGTTGGTCGAGTGGTCACAGACCCTGGCTACGAAACCGAGGGTCGCAGCCTTAGCCACGAAAAAAATGACATTTGTACTCGAGTAATGGATGTTATTAACGTACTTAAGTATGTCTATCCGTTCATCTAGTATCCATAGCACAAGCTTATAAGCTTAGTGTGGAACTGGGGAATTGGTGTGTCAGTCTGGAGTATTTATTTTTATGAAATGTGTGGTACATGGTGGCAATGCTACCTCCTATAAACGGACAGGCACTAGCCAGCTTGGGTAGTAGGCCAATTTCAATTATTTAAAATGAAGCTGAAGATTGATAAACAGCTTTAGCAGTAGTTAGCTTGTATGAAAAGATTTATGAATGTTGAAGAGGCGAGTGAGGTGTGTAAGGATCGTGCCATATGGCGTTCGGTTCTCTCTGCCTACCCCGCTAGGGAAGTAGCGTGAAGTTTAGTTTAGTTTTTTAGTTTAGCTTGATAATAGCATGTTCAGTTAATGGTAGATACATTACGGATTTTGCAAGTTCACTAACATTTAACTCGCTTGTTTAAAGCTTCCAAGTAGTCTAGTGTAGTTATGACATGCCTGTAGTTTATGAATGTTGGCTTGTTCTGGACTTGTCTCAATCGCTAACCTAATAATGCAATGTAAACCAAATGTAATGTAATTTGCAAACTGCAAAGTCTTACTTACCTGAATCTCATTTAATATTGTAAAAAAATCAATTAATTGGTAAAGTAGATTACCTACACATAACGCAGATACATAAATCAGTTATTTGTGAGAGAACGTTTACAGAAACACCAAATCATTATTATCGTTATTAGTCAGACAGACTCTTGATGAACGATACGAGATGCGAATTCGATTTGAGTATCAGAATTGGCCGTCAGATAAGTGTATTCCCTTTAGGCTTTTGTTTCGCATTGACGAGCACACATATACTCCCGCCCTTAGGTCGAGTGCTGTCTCTGACACAATCGCCTATCGGCGTCACGTGTCGTAACAGAGCTTGTATAACACTGCGCTATAGACACATTGGCGCAATATCGCAACACTGCGCCACTTACAGATTTAACATAGCGCAATTTAGTGATAGCGAACGCGGCCGGGTTGCTCGTTCAACTTTGATCTCTAGATTGCCTATGTTAATGTTCATTTTAATTATTTCGTTCTTGTTAGATAAAACTGTTAGCTGATTAATACTCTTTGTAATGTACTAGGTATTGTTCGATTGTCCCTGTAACACAGTTAGATATTCAGTAGGCTAGATTGCACTAGCTTTGATAAAATACATTTTGACAAGCTCGATGGCGTATCCGTAGTGACCCTGCCCCATGCGCCAAGAGATGTTGGTTCGATCCCAACCCAAGACAAATATTCGTATGATGAATACTTGTGTTTGTTCTGTGTCTGGGTGTTAATATCCAATATTTAAGTTTATATTTGTAATGCCACTGTTATTTCTGATCTGTAACACAAGTGCTTAAGCTACTTACCTCGGAGTCAGATCAATGTATGTGATGTTATCTGATATTTAAAAAATAATAAAAAAAGAAGATCAAAATGTTACAAATAATGTCTAGCCAAATTGTTTTCTCCATTGCACACGTCAGTCTTCAGTGACTTATTTGATTTGGTTGCAAAAGTGTTTTGCGCAAAATATTCTTCAGTGAGTACATATATCAACAAGTTTACTCTCCCGTAAAGGGATCAACGGCAGTCGATTGGGAAAAATATGAGTGGAAATATATATAAAAACGCGTTATTCGTATGTGATAGAGTCAGACTGAAGCCGCGTCGGTTTCGGGATGACTGGGCAGACAAGAAGGGGGTGGGACCACCCCCGCAGAGAGAGTTGGCGTAAGGTAACTTCAAGCTGTTGCGTTTCAGTAAGAAACTCCAAGACTGAGACTATATCTATATCTTATCGCATATATTAGTATTTTTCAATCTTATTAAACTCGCGACCCGACAAGGGGTGTCCAATTTTTTACAGGTAAAAAAATTGGACCCCCCTTCGACATTACAAAGAAAAATGTTTCTCACTGAAAGTGTGTAGACTTTTGCTAGCGACCCCCCAAGTACGACCCCTCCTAGGGTCGCGACCAACAAATTTAAAAACAAAGTCAAAGTCAAAGTCAAAATATTTCAGGTTTCAAAGAAACGCTAATAAATCGCGAAAAACAGTTAAAGAGGTATGATTCCACCACCGCGGTTCGGAATGTTGCATCTACCGAGATGAATCCGGCAAGAAATTCGGTAGTTACTCTTTTCAACAACAGTATTAACAAAGTGGTGGATCATATATAACTTTGAACCACGTTTCAAAGTGGGCCTGGTGTGAAATAAGAAAATAAAATTTTATAATTACTTAGAATTTTTTTTTTTAAATAAAAACAAAAAAATTTACCGGACCAGAGCAAACCAGTCCCCAAAGGCGGCACCATATACATTAAACACTGGTATACATTATCCATATAGGTGTAGTGTCGGCCATATGTAATAAGCTGTCATAAATGTCAAACTCCCTCTTTGCGCTATGGTCTCGCCAAGCTCGGATAAAAAAAAGGAAAAGTAATAAAGATTACCCAATTGTTGTCGTGTTATTCAAATCCTTATCCCACGACATATGCATTGATATATGAATTTAGTTCCTCTTGTATTAACAAGAGGAACTAAAGTCATATATCAATGCATATGTTAATATCTTCTAGGGTGCTTGTTAAAAGTTTTGACTCTTAAAGCATCGGCGCGGTAATAACTATTTGACAGTCCATTAAAAGTCGTTGTAATCAGTTGACTTCATAAATGAAAAATCGACCTTAAGATTTTATGCGTCATGTGTATTCATAAATATATCGTAAATGTCCTCTCATAAATTGGAACGACCTTAATTAAGTCGAGACACGTCACGTTTTGATAAGTACATCTTAAAGCACAGAGACATTTAAATTTTAAATACAGTCTAAGACGTTCTCAATTCGAGAAAAGATTGTTAAATCAGGGAGCGGTGGTAGCTCAATGGTGAAGATATGCGCCTATTAATCGAGGGGTGTGGGTTCAAACACGGGCATGTACTTCTGGATTTTTTTAATCTGTGTTCGTATTTATACCACTAGCTCAGCGTTCAGGAAATACATCGTGATGCAACCTGCACATTCCAATACTTATGGTAATCATGATCCAAATTGTCAGGTTCCCCTATCTAAGGGTTACGAAGGTCAGATCGGCAGTTGTTTCAATTTAATTACCAGACTCGCTAAATCGTGGATCATGTTCTAAGCGGACCCCGACTAAGCAAGAATCCGGCGAAATCTTAACTTAAAATCATCCGTGTGTACAACGAAATAACATAATAATTGGGATGTTGACACCGGCTATATTTAATTTTGTAATGTCAAACCTTATTGATTTTTATTTATATTGAGTCTACGATTTTAAATTAAAAAAAAAACTGCTTAATATTTAGGACTATACGAACCAGTGACGTCATATGTTGACAAGCCCATACAAATTCTATGAAGTGATTGTGTTTTGACAGCTTTTAAAGTATCTTAATTGACTTGCCAGTCAACTTCCCTGTTAACATGTAATACTGTATACGCAGCGCCCTTGGCTCAAACTATTACGTCGTAAAAATCTTACCGAGTGTGCGTAAACGAGGAGCAACCTCCGTACCGGGATTGTTATACGAAATACGATTTCATGTGTCAGATGTGGGGTTTAGAATGTTTGTCCACCCCCGCCCTAAGAAATTGGTTTTTGGAATATATTGGTATTACAATGTCTGCCCATATCAATGTAGGTATGCGTAAGTGATACATCAAAGTGTTTAATTTGGTTTCACCTCTTTTAGGAGGCAGGGTTTTGTTGTTTTGTTCTATACTAATACTAGTTGATCCGGCGAACTCCGTTCCGCCTAACAGTCAATGACACATAATCTAGTTAAATCAATTAAGATGTAACTAAGTATAGCTATCCCATCTTTCAAGTTGAATCAAACTGCACAAGGTGTGCAAATTTGATTAAAATCGGTTAAGTAGTTTCGGAGTCCATCGCGGACAAACAATGTGACGCGTAAATTTATATATATTAAGATTATAAAGAGGAAAGACTTAATCGTTTATTTGTATCGAATAGACTCCGTAACTACAGGATCGAATTAAAAATTGTTTCACTAATGGAAGGTTACTTTATCAGCAAGTAACATAGGCTATATTTTATCCCGATATTTCCACAGCAATGGGAGCTACGCGGGTAAAACCGTGAGGCGCTGCTAGTTAGGTATAGATGGACATAATGTAGACTAAGGAATCAATTTGACTGGCCTGGATGATGACCTGATGACTGGCCCGATGGTCGAGTGGTCAGAGACCCTGGCCACGAAACCGAGGGTCGCGGGTACGAATCCCGCTAGGGGATTACACACATCCGTAACACAAGTGCTTAAGCTACTTACCTCGGAGTCAGATCAATGTATGTGATGTAGTCGGATATATATTTATTTATTGTTAATAGGAATCAATTTTATATCAGTTACAAATTAACATCATTATTGTCAGGTATTCTGCTCTGTATATATACGTTTAAAGGTCTCAGTGCTGTAAACTTTGACACTAAGTTAGCTCAAACGCAGAATTCCCAATAAAAAAACTAATTAAGACGAAAGCAAGACTATAATTATGATTGTGTAAGTAACCATCTTCCCACACATTTGCGATCGCTACAATTGCTAACGTATTCTCGTTAGCTTAATGTTAATTGCCAAGACTTAAGTATAATGGGAGTAAACTATAGGATTTGTACAATAAGATTTTGTAATGCAGCGTAGGTATAATAAAGATAAGTTATCATTACGCCAGTAAATAGCGAGTATGCATATAACGAGAGAATTTACTATAAGCTTATCTTGAAAATTATTTAAGTACGAGCTAGTTGATAATATTTATTTACATACATACATAACATCACGCCCATAATCCCCGAAGGCAGCAGGCTCCTTTAACCACATTCAGCCAAAAACAAAACTGGGCTGGGTTAGAAAGAAAATTGTGAAAAAGTGGTGACAAGTAGCTGGCCTGTCGCCCACACAATCACATACCCAAAACCCGATAGACTATTAGTCGTTTTCTACGACATGCTAGGCAAGAACCACAGATGGCACATTATTTTTAAGTTCTAGACCAACATGGGACAATGGGCTAGGTTAGATGGAAAATTGTGAAAAAGTAGTGACAAGTGGCTAGCTCGTCGCCTACACAATCACATACCCAAAACTCCATATACCATTAGTCGCCTTTTACGACATGCTAGGCAAGAAACACAGTTAGCACATTCTTTTTAAGACCCAGACCAACATAGGACAATATTTATTTAAGCCTGTTTTAGTGTTAAGTAGAGCGTTTATATAGTTTTTGAGGACTACAATTGCAGTTATCCCAAAGTTGGGTAATGTGTGTTTATGGTTTTTGAATGGGTATCCCAAAATTAATATGCCGATTCTTCTGAGGACAAATTAATTTGATGTTAAATTCCGGTTTGAATCCGAGAAGAATATGCATGGATACCAGACATTGGAAATCTGTCATTTGGAGCGCTTATGAGTGACGTAAGTTGCGTGTCAAGGTGGATCACTAATGAAGCTTCAACGTCTAGTTAGGGCGCGGAGTCCTTCTTTTTGAACTAGTCCGTGGCGAAATCATAGGTTCTCATTAAAGACTAAAATAAGTGCTTGAAAGTTTTTTGGAGATTACACGCGCCGCGTTTAATTATTCGTTCTTTACGCTCTTAACTTGTGACGGAATAATTAATGTTTCTTTGACGAAGATGTTGGCAAGTATTTTTATTCCCTCTCTCGTTTCTTTAATGTACCTAAATACTTACTAGTAACTTTATAATTTTTGATACATGGAGCAGTTATTCATTGTTTATAAGAAACAAAAATACTAACCAATAACTGCCCAGTATATATATGTCTTTTTGTACAGGACACACGTATCTATCCAATCAGTAAATAAAGCCGTCCCTAAAACATCTCAGTTCGAAAATAACCTTAGGATCCACCTTTAACAGCTTGCCAAATGTCAGGCGCAGGGCTGGGCGATCGACGCGGGCCACTTGATTTGTAGGGCCCGTCCGAAGTCCTTCGGCCGAGGGTCACTTAGGGACCAGATAAATAGATTTCGTAAGTAAAAGATTTCGGCTAGAAGTCCCTTTTTTAGCATCATTTTTGATGAGATAGAGAAACGAGATTTTCGGTGGACTGGATGAATCGGAATTTTGTTTTGGTAACGTTTTGTTGTGACGGTTTTTGTATATACTTCCTTGATTGATCACAAGTCAGGTTTTAATGCTGTTTGGTTTTTTTACAACCAATCTTGTGAATAAAACCCCACGCGGCTTACCTGGTTGCTTGTTAGGAATGGAAAAGCTATGAGTATAATTATTTAATTTTCCTCACTTTTCAAATACATTCTACGGGATGATTTCAAACAATTCAACGAATTGGTTGTAGTTTATAAATATAACACCGAGCATGGCTTAATAAAAGGTTTTTTAAAAGAAAACAAATATATTTTTTTTAAACAAATAACAATATTAACTTGCCTCAATATTTATTTAAATATTAATTTTTTTATCATCAAAAGATTTCATTAACTGCTAATATACGCAGGCTCTTACGTCATATCATGACGTTGCTATAAAGCTAGCTCCACAATATTCAAGTTATCATACGAACATTAGCTTCATATAACAGTGAACAGCAAAAGCTTCGTTCGTTCGCGAAATTATTTGAGAAATTCTTCACAAGAGATTAAGGGCATTTACACAAGGCCGGTAAGCAAATATTTGATCGACATCGAGTATTTGCTTTGGTTTAGATAAAGAAAAAATATATCGCAAGCTAAGTAGTAAAGTAACCTATCTCAAAATATGATACTGATGGAAAATTAAACAAAAAGTTTAAACACGTAATATTAAGTACGTACCTACACGTAGTATTTTTTTAATTGCTTGTTAAAATTAAGCATTATTTAACAAAATAAAAATGACTAGAAGATATTGGTAAGCCAACAAAATTTCACATTTTTCTGGTTTCCAATTTTCTTTTGTCTTTCTTATTGAACCACTAATTGGGTTTATCTGGAGACAAGTTTTTGCAGCGCCCTGCTTCTAAGACCAAGAGCCTCAGTGAATTGCGATACTGTGTTAGCAAAATAAAATTTTAGTGTATTAAATATACGAATAATTGATAACGGAAGGTATATACTTATTAAACTTATACTTAACTATACTTACTTCTCTTCTCGGTAGAATCAGCTTTTTGAACCGGTTTATATTTATTTTATTCTGACGATTTATAAGTGCTTTTTTGAAGCCTTGAAGATCATTTCATTTCATTTAATTTCAAATACGTATAAGCTTTTTCTTGTCTTGTATTTTCCCCTTTACACACACATTCTTAAATCAAGTCGAGCTACACCAAACACATGTTTCCTCTTAAATGATTTAGGACTACCAAATCACATTTTGCAAACTTTGTCTTTCGAGATTAAATCCTACAATCCAGGGTAACTCGACTACGTCACTCGTGTGTAGAGCCCTTATCTGCCGAAGATCTTAAATATTGCTCCACCGTTTAATATGGAATGTTTCCTGGAATTCTTCCCGTAATGGCGAGCTCGTAGCGCGTGGGAGTCAAGTCATTTTTATTTCGTTTTCGTTTAATAATGTGGGAAAATGTTTATTAAATACTTAGTTCAAATTAGAAAAGTCAATGAAAGCTATTATCAATAGAAGTTTTGGATTAACATTTTTCATAATGTAAGTAAGTGCTGAAAGACAAATAAAATCTATACAATTCTTCGAGTCTTTGCCCTGTTCAATATTTTAACATGATGTGCAAATAAATTAAGATGGATATAACAACTTATATTTGATATTTTTAATAAATTAAATAACTATTTTTAAACTAACTAACTATTGTTAATGAGTATGGTGAGGGGCAACAATGCGAGGAAAAATCTACTTTACCCGTGATTGTGCTTTTCTTTGGTTTATTTTAACAATCTTCCATCTGACACAGCCCAGTTTTATTTTCTGGCCGAATGTGGGTGAGGTGGCTGACTGCCCCTTTGCCTCTGCCAACCCCTTCGGGGATAACGAGCGTGATAATATGTATGTATGTTCTTGTTTAAGGGGTTTTTTGTTCATGTTTTTTGTCTGTTATGATCAGAAATTTTACTCGCTTTATTATTTTTGTATTTGTCTAAGGATTACGACGATATTTTACATCCCCGACCAGTTATTGCTATATGGATCTTGGTTGTTATAGCTGTTTCTTTCTAGTGGTTTGAGACATAATGCAAGGATGATGACCATAATATGGTCGTGCTATATCAAATAACCATCACATCAGGTCTTCTTAGTCTTCCTAGCTCTCTCCCGTTCTCAGTCGGAGTCCACTTAGATAATACTATGATAACAAAGACTCACTCCAGCGTAGCGACCTACTCGTTAACCTTTTTTTTTTTGTTGACGGGGGGGTGAAAATCCGTCATGGATCGCCGTCCATGCCGCAATTGTTGCAAGGGCGGTGATGCCGGACTCCTATCGACTAAAAACACACTCCCCGATTCTGCCATCTCATCGATAAAGTTGATGAGGACGTGGGTACGCTGTCGCATCTACCTGCCCGTTTAGCTAAGCTCAGCAGAAATCACAGATGGCTGACGACGCTCCGCGCAATCTGCTGAGGCGGTGGGTCCAGTCCTCGCTAATTAATTACTAGTCACGTCCGCTCAACTCATAATTGCGTTCGACCTTTCGTTCAGTCTGGTGGACACTTGCCTACAGGCTTATGTTTGTTTTGAAAGCTCTATGACTTATATCTCTTTGTTTCTAGAATTTAGTAGCTGTCCTGTACGTGACTGGGATGGAATTAATGTAGTATCTGTCGACATGTCGTTAATGTAGTATTTAGATACATTAAAGATACTATGACGTTTAAAAAAGATTTGGAGTCTTCTGTAAAGTTTTTTTTTTCGAGAGGCCTATCGGTAGTTGGCTGAAGGCGGCCTTTACTACTTTGAACTGGCGGGGGAGCGGGAAGTTTCCACCCCTATTCTGTAAAATGTAATGCGAAGGGTTGATGAATGAAATCCTATAACAGACTCAGAAATTAAATGAATCTTATTTACAGATGTCGCTTACAAATAAATAAAAATATGAGCGGTATAAAAATTATGTAGTATGCTTATTATTATAATTAATTATAAAAAAGAAGCGTTTGATTGAGACCTAAATAAAAAACCCGATTTACCGAAATAAACTTTCAATACCGATAATAATATTGGCGTAAGTTACTATTCTGACCTCTGGGCATGGAATATTCGGCATCAGTAACAGATACCTATTTCTGACCTACATTAATATCTGTTCAATAAGTTGTAAGCACGGAAAAGCTCCCGGAGGGAAGTCGGTAAGACGGATAGGAACGCCGGAGGGCCAGGACGACCCTAATTACCGAGGGCGAGAGGTTGAATGGGAGGAAAATTTGAGCTTCTCGGAAATTGGGAAGAATTTGCGATTAATTCGACACTAACTAAGGTTTAATATGGAATAGTTCAGCCATATTTTGGAAAATTAGGTAATTTGATGGATGAATGGACCGTGATTAAAGTAGACCTTAACTGATTTGACCCTTTTTGGGCATAACTTAAGTTTTTATAGTAAAACAATCTTAATTTGCGATCAAGTAGCAGTTACAAATAGTAAACCTGCACATTTTTCAAGACCATGATTACAAATTGTACTTAGCTCTTCACGTAACTCATATTATTCTTAGACATAAAAAGATACGAGATATTTGAAAGCTCATAAAAATAACATTCAATATCGAAATATGCGGACAAAATTCGCCTTTATTCGATCTTCCGGCGTTTTATCATTCTTTAGCAGATAAGACAACTTTTACGTCGTTACGTTGCACTTAGATAAAATCGCAAACTTGACCCCATTGATAATAAAAATTATGTTAACAGGAACCGGCTGGCGAGTAGCGAGGCTGTCGTTCTGACAAATTAGCTAAATTTATGATAAATATAGCGCCAGTGTGTTTGAAGTTTCATAAATCATCTTAGGTATGCCCTCATTTTGTGAACTAGATTTTTATTCAAGTTCATCGCTTTGATAGATCTATCATATCAAGTTTGATGTGTAATGTGGGTAGAGTAGGTACTTTCTCAATGTTTAGGGACGAAAAAATGCTGTAGTTTTTGTCACCGACCAAATGTAAAAGACATTTGATCATACTTAGATAAATTCTTTAACACGGTCAAAATTGGCAAGTAGAAGAAATACCTACAGAGAATAGTGATGATGACTGCATTAAAACACTATAATTCTATTTAATCCGTCAGTTAGATTATACAAAAATAATAGATATTTATTTTTCGCTTTTTGAAATTAACAAAAAATCACAAAGATAGAGAGCATCAAAGTTTTGGAGGGGGCTTGCGACGTCACTATTTTGTATAAATTGTACGAAAGCGTGACGTCACGCGCAACTTGAATGCATTGTATCTTCGTCAATGTTTGTTTGACAAATAAATAAAAAAATACGTGCTCAATATTGTTTTATAATCATACTGACGGACTAAACAGAATTTAGTCATCTAGCCTATTGGAAGAAGATGAATATCTGTTCCCAAATTTCTTCTATTATTGCAATAAGTATTTTTTATAAAGAGCTAAATAGGCCCATAGTAATAACTAAAAACTCAACATATATCCAAATATTTTTTTTTAAGCTGCCGCTTCTGAATTTTTTTTTAAAGCAATGGAATCTCCTAAAAGACGTGTCATTAGAAGTTCGAACCGTTAATGGTATTTACAATACTATCATGCCACGACTCGATCGCGACAAGAATTCAGTCAGTTTTGCAATTGATTGCATTTCAGCCATTGCCGGAACCAATGTATCTCGTTTAAATATAATGATGTTTAAGAAATATTTAAAAAGTAGGTGCGTTGTAAGGCCACAGCATCCCACAGCGCCGCATCAAAGGAGATTCCCCGAATAACGAGCGTAAACATCCACGATTCAACACGGTTACCCACATAATTCCGGTTCGGGCTCCGGGAGAACTCATAACTTTCCTTTGTAATTTATTAAGCCACCCGTTCGACGCATTTCTTCAAAATTCGTTTGATGGCACGGAATGTGTGTTGTTTAGTGAAATGGGTCGATGAGTTTATTATTTTAACAGGTTTTTATAAAAAACAATTTTCTTATTGCTTGTGGGAAATACTTTCGAGTGTTACAATTAGATTCAGTAATGTATCAACTGTGTTCTAGCCTGTCATTAAAAGCTACTAAAGTTGTATTGGGTATTAGGCTTCTGGCAATTTTCCATTTAACCCAAGTCTGTTTTAGAAGCCCATTGCTTTTTGTTCTCTGTTGAGTATTAGACCAACCTAACTAATAAAGTCATCATTGAAAGCTGAAGCTACATATCTTTAACCTAGTTTTACTAAATAGGTGCTTATAACTCCTTACAGGATACAGGAAAAAATATTTATAGATAATATAACCACTGCCATAAAGATTTTGTGAATTGGAACGGGTTTCAAGAATTAAAAGACCTATTATTACAGCAGACCGGGTATTCGGACAGACGTCATAAAGTAACCGACAATATTAATAAAACATTATTACTACTTCTATTTTTACGATAGCGTTTTCTATAAAACGACGTTGAAATACGCATGGGCCGAATGAATGTTTAAGGGCGGCCCTTCATTCAGAATGTATGCGGTCCTTTGAGTACGAGTCACGTATTGCGCGCTACTCCTATTTGTGACGTCACGCGTGTACCTGGGGAACGTTCCAAAACAATCGCAAGTTTAGTCCAAAATCAATTCGTGAATGATTAAGGCGGATAAATTCGTCTGACGTGTTGTATCGTAATACGTCAAGAGGGAATCAATTTTATTAATTTAGTTAATTGGTTTCTTTATTTGTAATGCAACACACAACACATCGCAGATCAAACATCATCGTATAGTCGTTATGGAGATATAACGTAAAATAGACAAAAATACATACATACGTACATACATACATAACATCGCGCCTATAATCCCCAAAGGGGTAGGCAGAGTCAAAGGGGCAGCAGGCCCCTTCAACCACATTCAGCCAAAAATAGATGGGTTAGATGAAAAATTGTGAAAAAGCAGTGACCTGTCGCCTACACAATCACACACCCAAAACCCGATATAACATTAGTCGCCTTTTACGACATGCTAGACAAGAACCACCAGACCAACATAGGAAAGTGGGCTGGGTTGGATAGAAAGCAAAAGACAAAAATGGACTTAAAATACTTTTATACATTAAAAAAAAAGAGTAACAACTGGATTGGATTGATTAAACAATGAATTGATGAATTTAAGCAATCTCTATCACAGTTCAAATTCGAAAGGGTGCTTAAAATTAAGTATCACTATCTAAATGCGGTCAGCAATGGTCTCCAGAAGTAATAGTTTGTAGTGCAATGGATAAACGGTAAAGTCTTCTGAATTCAACTCAGATTCCGAGAGCGCCGGTCTAAAATAAAAAAGATATATCTACTTACCAATTACCTCGTAGACATAATGTCTGAAACGCGATACGCATTCACAGCTCCAAGTCACAGATACCAGCAGTACTAGTGCATATCGGTGGAGCACAAACACGTATCTGTTTGGTTGATGCACCGGTGACCTCGATGTACCGCGCTACATAGCTCCGTACGGGGGCTGGTCAACTGATAACAGCTCCAACTACAATTACTGTATTTATTGTGTGTAAGGTAATATATATGTGTGGCATAAATAATTAGATATAATAATTAGATTATTTTGACGCTGAAAAGAGTAACTACCGAGTTTCTTGCCGGTTTCTTCTCGGTAAAATCAGCATTCCGAACCGGTGGTAGATTCACATTGCTCTAAGGATTTTGTAAAATTGACGATTTATAAGTGCTTTTTTTAAAGGCCTACATGAATAAAGAAGTTTTGAATTTGAATTTGATATGAATAATTCAAGGAACAGGACCAACAAATCAATAATTACGCGTTCATATGATTGAATTACTTCTATTATAAACTTCTCTATTTGTATCTTTAAACTGTATGACTACTCTTCTCGTAGCAGAAGGTTCTAGATTCTAGAACCTTCTAGAATCTAGAAGTCAAAGGGTTCAAATAAAGTTGTCTCGATGTGTTCGTCTAATATCTACATCACTTCAAAACACAAATGACACTACTTTTGCACACCAACCATCTATAAATCGTTTTAAACCATGCGTTCCCTCAAACTACCCTTAAAACTACCCTTCCTAAAATCCATATTATTTTTTATGTCGTTTTTACCTGACTGTCAAAACTGGCGACTGCGCCACAAGATAGTCAAGATTATAGCTCCATTGATACGTAAACAAATGACGTCGATCGAACATAGCGAAACGCCATACAATCCTGCATCGCGCTAACGAAGTTATTTTCGCCACTAAGTATATATACAATACATCGCGACGGTTAGTTGGGCCTAGGTCCCCGAGCAAGTAACACCTAGCTCGGCGGAAGTACTTTCACTTTTAGTGCGAGCTCGTAGTTTGCACATCCGTATGGCTGTTGTATTTATATGAGCGGTGGTAGCTCAATGGTAAGGACACGCGCCTCCTAACCGAGGAGTGCGGGTTCAAACCCGGGCACGTACCTCTGGATTTTTCAAAATCTATGTACGTATTTGTACCACTAGCTCGACGGTGAGGGAAAACATCGTGATGAAACCTGCAATTCAAATAACTTTGGATTTGTAACCATGATCCAAAAATTGTCTGGTTCCCCTATCTTGGGGTTACGAAGGTCAGATCGGCGGTCGCTTCAATGTAATTATCAGACTCGCTAAATCCTGGATCATGGTCTAATCGGACCCCGTCTAAGCACGGGACATAACGCTAGGAAGATGATAATGGCTGTTGTATTTATGATGATTGCATGTGTACCTACTTGAAATAGTATTAAAAAATTAAAATGTTCATGATCGTCATTGAGCCAAGGCCGTTTATTCAGTTATTTAGGGCAGACCACTTTGTTGACGCACTTACTCTCAATTAATCACACTTACCATTATTGCCGATATTGGTCCAATTGCTGCTTATCACCATTGCGATGGGGCCCTTGAGATAAAGTGAGGCCTTGGTGATACCATGGCTACTGCTTGGTACCGGCTCTTGAGTGCTAGATACGATCGGTCTAGAATCCTTGACCGTTTTTTGGTCACCTCGTGCTATTACTTACATTACTTTGTATTTTTTTTATATTATTTTAACCATATCTACCATAATATAAAAAAATGCCGTAACTAACAGATTTTTTTCTATATTGTTTACAATCTTCAGTACTTTGCAAATTATGGTCTTGGGAATATTTAAAAAACTATGAATGATATTGAATTGTATTATGGCATTGGCAATCTACTTCATATAATTTCGTAGACACCTACTTTATTAAATGCATGTGTTATTCAGCAATACTTTTTTGCCACATACTTAAGTCGTAATCATTTTTAAATGAAGTAAGAGTCCTTGTAACACCATAGAAAAATATTGAACAGAAGTCGGTAATATTATTATCTTAAACTAAATCTTTGAACTGATAGTAAGGTATATGTTTTCAAACAAAAAGACAACTTCCAGAACTATTGCAGCAAGAATACTCATCTAACGCCCCCTCTCGTTGTTCCAGGCCTTCAAGCTGTTCAAGCGATCCCGTTCGCGCAAGACGCCACGCAACCGAGTGTCGCCCGCGCTGGTACGCTCCCCGTCCTACAGCGGCACCGTCGACGCCCGCTCCGAAATCGACCTGCAGCGCTTCTGCGCCTGCCGCGCCTCCCTCCCCCCTCTACCCCCCCTCCGCCTCGCTCAAGAGTCCTTCGAGAATAACTCCTACTACAGCAGCTACAATAGCTACAGCTCTCGGAACGAGTCCGAAGATTCCAACTTCGATGGAGCGAGATCGGACTCAGCTTACGATTCCGCTAGAAGCAGCCCTTCACACCACAGAGCTCCAGTCTGCTACGCTACAGTAACCTACTTTAACGTCAATGATAGTGAGGACAGTAGCAGCATCAGGACAGAGTATACGCTGCTGGATTATGAAGCGGACGAAGACGATGTTGAGGACGAGAGGACGCAGAACATGATTAATGAGAGCATAGAACTGGTTAGCACGTTATGAAGAGGTAGTTTAAGGTTTTAAGATTTGTATAACTTTAAGATAAGATATACGTTTCGTATTGATGTTGTAAAATACTAATTAACAAGTCTTTTTTAATTGATTGGGCAGATTCTGTCGTCTGTGAATATTCTGATGCATAATTTGTATAGAGCATTACGTAAGCTAAAGATTCTTTCATTAAATTTGAATAAGCATTTTCGTCTCTTATCTATTAACCTCGATAGTAATTATGACGGCAACGTTAAATGTTAAAAGATTCTTTAAAATGATTTAACCTATTTAGAAAGCTCAGGTTGCTATCTTGCAATTGTAAAAAAATAATGTGTCGGTAGTTCAACCAAATGAGTCATGCAAAAATCTGGACAGCTTTAAAATCTGAAGTTAATCTTGACGGATGGTATTTTTGGCTTTGGTCAATTATGAAACCCAATCTAGACTTGTGAATTATTGTTTTATATTTAACTTAAATTTATACGTGATGCGGGGTTAGCTAGCTCGGCCGCTTCAGACAAACACTCCAAATAATATTAGTTTTCCGTCGGACTGCCGGGCTTCGTCCTTATTGTTTCAACGACGCAGTTTGTGTGTTTAGGTTGCCATGTTTGCTTTGTTTTCGATATTTGATCTCTGTATGATATGTGAGAAGGCTCAACATTGATTTGTAGGGCCTCTTAATGCAAAATAATTCGTTAAAGTAGGGTTTCATGAAAGTTTATTTCGCAGTGATGATTGGTGAATATGGTCATGAAATTTAAATTGTTATTAAGTTTTTATACAGTTCACATGTTCGTAGGAATGTTGTACGTTAGATAAATATTATGTCCGCAGAATACCCAGCTCATTGTTCCATGTTGGTCTGGGACTTAAAAAGAATGTGCTAACTGTGGTTTTTGCTTAGCATGTCGTAAAAGACGACTAATGGTATACCGGGTTTTGGATATGTGATTTTGTAGGCGACAAGCTAGCCACTTGTCACTACTTCTTCACAATTTTCCATTTAACCCAGTCCAGCTTTATTTTTGCCTGAATATGGTTGAAGGGGCCTGCTGCCCCTTTGACTCTGCCTACCCCTTCGGGGATTATGGGCGTGATGTTATGTATGTATATATGTCCGCAGAATACCAGCGTTGTGGCACCCTGTGTCACGACTAGGGATTGCAATGCTGGATGCAGCAATCCACCTGGGATTGCTGCATCAACACAATTTTAGCTGTGCTGAATCCAGCGACATATGCTGGTTCAATGCCGCTGGATTTCAAGCCCCATTAGAGACTGAAATGTTGGATCAAGCAATCGAGGTGGGTCTAGCACAGTTTTAACTATGCTGGATCAAGCTATGTGCAAATCAAGCAAAAAATTCTGCTGGATTACAATCCCTAGTCACGACGTATGCGAGAACCCATTTGGTAATTGATTTTTTAATTTTGTTTGTTTGTATTTTAATGTGAAATAATTGTATTTTAGTGTCAAATAAAGGCTTATTCATTCATTCATTAAAAAAGCACGCATACGGCGGATGATAAGCTTAGATAATACACAATTTTATGATAACTGGTCTTAATTATGTGCACGTGGCAGTACGTGCACACAAGTATAGCAAATGCTTACACAAACCCAATGTTGGATTAGTTTTATGATTTGTATGCCATGTCAATATGTAGCAGAGATCTTCTATCTTTTGAAAACGGCTTCTCTGTTGAAAAAAAACATTTTATTTCCTGGGAATAGGCGAATTCAATTATTTCGCTTTCATTAAAAACTTCTAGCAGTTGGCACATAATTATTACGTTACATAGCATCACGCCCATAATCCTCAAAGGGTTAGGTAGTTTCACTCTGCCTAATTATAGGAACTCATTAATATTAATTTAATTAAAAACACGCAGTCGTTTCAACAAATTCTGACGTCTGATTTTTAATCAGCAATGTTTACTAACATTTGATAGCTATGAGCCTGCGCACTGATTAATTGTTTTACAATCTGTGTGTTTGTGTTACATACTTGTAAAAACATTTATATAACATGTATAAAACAGTCTACATATATTAAGGCTTATCTATATTATAAAACTCAAAAGTAGCCACATTGCCTTGAAATTTTACAGAACGTATTATATTTCAATACGAGTTTTATTCTTCATGGAACTGACGTTATGGAAGTAACCTGCAATTTATTGTAGCTCGAATCCAGCTCCGAATCGGGGAAGCCAAAAAGATTCTTTCGGTGTTTCGCACCACGGTATCAATCGACTAAGTACAACATAGTTCTTCATCATACCATGGAGCGAATCAACGACTTCAATGAGGCTCCTTGTGTGATTCGTACTGTGGGACGAAGTCGAACAGCTCGTTGGGCGAAAGGACGTAAAATGCAATCCAGATTTGAAGTGACGGAAAACTGCTAAATTACAAATATGGAGTTATATGATCAACTATAATAACAAAGTAATCTATTTATTGCATCATTAGAAGCCTTGGTTTGTCAAAAATAATAAGATAATATTGTGAAAATTATGAAATATAAATTTGGTGTTTGTGTTAACAGATATGATCTAAGCTCATGGAATCCTACACTTTGCTATGATAGACTTATTTTTAAAACACCTGGCTATATTTAAGAGTCTGTGTTTTTATGATAAGGACGCTGAATTCGAGTTAGCAGGCCCGCATCGCTAGTTGTACCAAAGTTTATGTGATAAGAATCGTGTATTTATGCTACTGTTAGCTATAGTTAGTTGTCTATGTCTGTTGATCTCAAACAAATGAATTTTATTAGCTAATAAGTCTGATGTCCTAATTATGTTACTGTAAATATTAAACTTGGTGAGTTGCTATACGATTTGAGTCAAAAGGAAAGTTATTTTTGGCTGTGGACTTCAGAGATACTTTGTGAGCCCACAAGTATGCCATTTGTTGTACAAATTAAGACAGGTATGATAATCCATATCTACTCATTACCAATTTTGAAAAAAAAAAACCTTTTTAAAGGTTATATGAAAGAGGTATAGCTGTAAAAATAAATGTATATCGTATCTCTATTTTAACTTTTGGCCAATAAAAAAAAAACATGTTTTTTTATACTGTAAGGGATTTTCAAAAGGCCTGTAAACAAATAATAAAAATACTCCGTATCGTACTAAAACTTATACGTATAATGTTCATATTTAAAGTACAACACTAAGCCAAATATTAATCAGTCATAGAACAGTTTATGTTTGTAAGCATGACGCATCGTTCGTTTAACCATATCATTTTTATAATAATTCCACTAGTTGTAAGATCGACTGTAATATAATTATTCATATTGAATGATCATTAAAAGTCATTTATTAAACGACATTGTTTTATTGTTAATCTGAAACCTTCATAAAGAGTTAATCATGGAGCGAAGTCAAACATGTGTATATATTTAATTAGATAATAAGTAAGTAAGTATCTGTACTTACTTGAGTAAGTGAGTATCAAAAGGTGGAGGGCCTCTTATTAGATCGACTGGCGATCTGAGCAAGACAGTGAGGAAATGTCATCAGTCTGATAACTAATAGTTTTAAGTAAGTATTGCAATTCAGCAGTATTTTTTGCTTAATTCAGCACATGATGCTGAATCCAGCAGAGCTAAAATTATACTAGACCCAGCTGGACTGCTTGATCCAGTATTCCAATCCCTAATAGAGATAAAATCAAGCGGCATTGCACCAACACATATCACTGGATACACCAGCAGCGCAGCTCAGCGGTCCAGCTTGATTGCTCGATTCAAAATTGCAATCCCTAGTTGTAAGTATATTATCAGCTGATGGCATGCTGTGTTATGGGCTCTTATTTGAAAACAGCTGGCTCTGGGTACTTATAGAGTACATATTATGAAGAGAGTATAAGAGATACTTCTATTGTTTTTAAAAGTATTGTCTTTTTAACCATTTTGAATGGAAACATTATAATTGAGTAGCATTAATTTAAAAAAAGGAATTTTAATGGTTGACCTTTATAAAAATGCACTTGATCTAAAAGGATGTAGGAGCCGTTGAAGGTCCAGGCTTACCTACCGCGACCAGATTGTTCGTGTATTAACAGAAGGTGGAGTGTGAAATCGCATCCCAAAACACAAATAATCAAATCACTGTAGGCCAAATGAACGAAATCCCAAATCACGTTTCACCAAAAACATCTTAGATCAAACCACGTCATCCCAAAAGAACCAAATCTCAAATCATATTTCACCAAATACATCATAAATCGAATCACGTTAACCCAAATGAACGAAATCCCAAATCACGTTTCACCAAAAACATCTTAGATCAAACCACGTTATCCCAAAAGAACCAAATCTCAAATCACATTTCACCAAATAGATCATAAATCGAATCACGTTAACCCAAATGAACGAAATCCCAAATCTCGGTTACCAAAAACATTTTTTGAGTGAATTTTCAACATGATATAAAAATTATTACAAGGCCTCCTGGAGGCTAAGATGATGAAGATCTAAGATGTTTTTGGTGAAACGTGATTTGGGATTTCGTTCATTTGGCCTACAGTGATTTGATTATTTGTGTTTTGGGATGCGATTTCACACTCCAGAAGGTGATGTTAGGAGTCATAAAAACCGTAGAGCTTGTATGAAAAGGATCATGAATGTTTAAGAGGCGAGTGAGGTGTGAGTCGTGCCATATGGCGTTCCGTTCTCTCTGCCTACCCCGCGAAGGGAAGTGGCGTGAAGTTTAGTTAGTCAGTTAGTTATTTAAAGCCGGTAGCATTATGTTCGCAACAAAGATTATATCGCTACACCATTTTACTGCTTACATCTTTACATAGTATTAAACAAAGTCGCTGCTTCTGTCTGTTCGCTTAGGTCTTTTAAACTACACAAGGGATGTTGATGCGGTTTTCACCAATAGATAGAGCGATTCAAGAGAAAGGTTTATATATATAAGTTTTTGTGCTTGTCGTAAGAGGCCGGGGCGGGTCATCCTACTAAGATTATAAATGCGAAAGTTTGTATGTATGGATGGATGTTTGTTACTCTTTCACAAAAAAACTACTGAATGGATTTTAATGAAACTTTAGAATAATATAGCTCATACACCCGAATAACATATAGGCTATGTTTCATCGATGTACCACGCGAGCGAAGCCGCGGGCAGAAGCTAGTGAGACTATAAAAGGCAAGCAAATATAAGTGGTTTATGTATATAGGTCGTTTCCCCTGCTTATTACGCCAATAAACATTCTGTAATGTACAAGGGATTGGCCACCTACTGTGCCCAAATCGAGAAGGACTCTGTCAGGCAGGCGTATTACATTGCGATGATCACCTCAATACGACTCGTTAGTAGCCGGCAGAACTACTAAGTATACTGAATATTGTGTGAATATCGATAGCTCGATGACGGCTGACCGAGACGTATGGAAGAGGAAGACATGCTGCGCCGACCAGATGAACTGGGAGAAGGGCAAGAGGATGATGATGATAGATAGTAATATATACTTAAGATACTATATTTTAAAAGACTGGCTCGATGGTGCATTCAGTAGTGACCCTGCCCCATGCGCCAAGAGTTGGGGGTTCGATCCCAGGATAAACATTCGATGATGAATACTTGTGTTTGTCCTGTATCAGGGTGTTGATATCCAATGTTTTAGTATATATTCGTAATACCACTGTTGATTCTGATATCCGTAACACAAGTGCTTTAGCTACTTAGCTCGGAGTCAGATCAATGTATGTGATGTAGTCTGATATTTATTTATACTTTATTTTCTTTTTAAGTAACTTAATCTATATATAAGCTTCTTATGTTTCCCTCGCACTTAAGCGAGGGATGTTGGTTACCTCTGGATTTAAAATTTTAAACACGGTTTTTTACCCTTTGTTTAGAGGTGAAGAAAAACATCATAAGGAAATGTGGAAGAACTATTTGTAGTGACTGTTATGAGCCAAATTATAAATAAATAACCATAAGGTAAACCACATTAAATAGTTTCGACCTCAAAATAATGTATTATTATTTATGTTTAACTAAACTAACTAAACTTCACGCCACTTCCTTAGCGGGGTAGGCAGAGAGAACCGAACGCCATATGGCACGATCCTTACACACCTCACTCGCCTCTTCAATATTCATGATCCTTTTCATACAAGCTACAGTTTTTATGTTAGGAGTAACATCATCTTCTGTTAATACACATATGGTCGTGGTAGGTGAGACTGGGCCTTTCGCGGCTCTTACATCCTTCCACTTTCGCATTGTATATCTGTTTAGTTAATCTTTCGTCATCCATTCTTTCCACATGTCCGAACGACTGGAGCATGCCTCTTCTTACCTTGACTCCGACGCTGTCTTCAGACCGACTATCTTTCTTACATCATTATTCCGAACGCAGTCTGTGAGCGATACACCGCAGATTATACGCAACGCACGCATCTCGATCGCGTTTATTCTCTTTCTGCCATACCCATCTTTCGCTTCCATGTGTGAGCGTAGGAATCAGCACCGCATTGTGTATAGCGAGCTAGGCATTCTGTCTTTTTATTAGTAACAACACTGTATACTGAACAATTGGGAATCGTATAGAATCAACGAAAGCATCCCAGATCCACGAGATAAATACCTACCTCTTTCATCAACAAGTAATTGTGCCCGTGCGGGTATTGAGCCCGCGCCTCTTCCTATAAAGGCGAATTCTAAGCCATTGTACCAAAGGGACTGAATTAGTTCTCCAAGCCTGAAATGAATATTATAGTATATAATGTATATATAAAAGGTTCTGTGGCCTCTTCATAAACACATTTCTATTTGGCAATAATGATGAAATTACCGAAATACTTAGACGCCCGGGAGATTACGCAATTACGACTGGGAAATTGTGGATTAAGTATGTAAGATTATAAGCAAGGTACATGAGTACATACATAACATCACGCCCATAATCCCTAAAGGGGTAGGCAGAGTCAAAGGAACAGCGGGCCTTTTAACCACATTCAGACAAAAATAACATTGGGTTGGGTTAGATGGAACATTGTGAAAAAGTAGTGCCAAGTACATGAGTAAGTAGATAATATCAGTAAAATCCTTTAGAATTTATAACTAACTAACTAACTTTATTATTTATATACTAGCAGGCACTCTCGGTCATAATCTTCCTAGCGTTATGTCCTGTGCTTTAGACGGGGTCCGCTTAGACCAGGATTTAGCAAGTCAATTGTATTTTGCGAAAAGCGACGTTTGACCAGAGGAGACCATATAATTAGGGTTGTCAACTTTTTTACAAGAAATAAAGTATATTCAGGTCTCTGAAGAAATTAAACAGTATTTTAGAAAAATTAACAGTATTTTGTTTATTTATTGTTTTAAATACATATTTTTTTAGAGTTTCTCGCACAACTTACTAATTTACAATATTTTTTAAAAACTTCATACGCCTCATCACAATCATAACAGAAACATGATGTGATGTTGAAAACAGTACACTTTATTTTTGTTCAACGGTAAAAAGTATAATTTTGTGAAAACAGTATAGTTGGCAACCCTACATATATCGCCTTTTTGTCTGAATATGGCTTAAGGAGCGTATCGCTCCTTAAACTCTGCCTACCCCTAGAGGGATGTCCGGTGTGATGGTATGTATCATAAATCGCAATTATCATGTATGTACTAGATCTCACCTGTGGCTTTGCCCGCGCAGATAAATATAATACGATTTTGTCTGAAGACGAGCTGTTCTTTCAGTATGTTGCATTGCGGCCATTTAAGTAGATTATATATACTAATTAAAGCTGATGAGTTTGTTTGTTTGCTTGATTGAACGCGACCGATTTGTATCTCAGTGCTAGCCCATTTACCCAGGAAGGCTATTCGCTATATAACATTAACCATAAACGCGGGTGAAGCACAGGCGAAGTAAGTTATGCAAAAAAATCCACTGTATTGCAGTCATCATCTTCCTAGCGTTATGTCCCGTGTTTAGACGGGGTCCGCTTAGACCATGTTCCAAGACTTAGCGAGTCTGGTAATTACATTGAAGCGACTGCCGATCTGACCTTCGTAACCCTAAGATAGGGGAACCAGGCAATTTTTGGATCATGGTTACAAATCCAAAGTTGTTTTAATTTGCAGGTTTCATCACGATGTTATCCTTCACCGTCGAGCTAGTGGTATAAATACGTAGGTACATAGATTTGAAAAATCCAGTGGTATGTCCCCGAGTTTGAACCCGCACTCCTCGGTTAAGAGGCGCGTGTCCTTACCATTGAGCTACCACCGCATACACTGTATTGCAGTGTAAAAGAAGAAAAAATATACAAAAATACACTCTCGCACATAATATAATGCTAATACGTATTGTTACTCTTATTTACGTGGACGGCACGTAGGGCTGTCCAAACCCTTTTACCGATCCTCGTGCGGAAGAGATCAGGTATCAGGAGTGCGTTTAAAAAAGGATAACTCGGAAATGTGACATTATCGAATTGCAAACTCGGCAGGAATATTGTAAGAAACATATTTTTACATAAAAATTGTGTAGCATACTGAGTAGTGACGTCACTGACAATAACTACTTTCATTCTCGGCCCTGTTACTGGTCTACGTCTTAGACAGTAGTTTTTCAGTCAAGTTTTATATTGAAATAAATATAATTCTGGCGCATATTTGCAACTCTTAGATGTAAGGGATCATAATCCCTTGTGCCTGGTTCCCTTATACTACAGATGACTCATGAGTCATCTATAGTTATTTAAATATTGTTATTTTTAAAAAGATTTACCTCACTGTAGAACTACTGGTATAAATACGTACTAATTAAAATTAAAATTCACACCACTCGTTTGAAGGCCTTTGTTTTTTTTACCTTTGAAATGACACTACTTTTGAACAGAAATGTAACTAATTCTATTATATACGATATTAAACCCTATAGTCCTATTATAACATATAGCGACCCGCCCCGGCTTCGCACGGTGAGTATAAAACAAAATGAAATTATAAATAAATAAATAAATAAATAAATAAATTCTTCAGACTGGCACACCAATTCCCTAGTCCCAAACTAAGCTCATAAGCTTGTGCTATGGATACTAGGTGAACGGATAATATACTTAAACCTTTGAATCACTCTATCTATTGGTGAAAACCTCATCAATATCCATTGTGTAGTTAAAGAGATCTAAGCAAAAAGATAGATGCTGCGACTTTGTTTTATACTATATAAATATAAATATTAAAAAATATAAACTTCACTAAGGAATTGTACATGCTTTCAATCGAATCACAATTATTCTACTAACTCTTAAATGTGATTGACAACCCTGCACATCTCTCCTCTCGATATTCCAATACAATTCGCGCTCGTCAATGCGCAAAGCGGCGCCCGCGCACGAAGGGGACCGGTCTAAATCCAGAAACGGGTATTTCAGGTTTCCCGGATTTTGTTCAGTAATATTACCGGGTTTATGAGCTCATTATGACTAAGAAGAGTTTTATTTTTTTTATTTGAGCACAATGCGTGTTAGACGACACGTGTCACTGACAAAACAAAAAAAAATTGTTAGGTATTAGCCATTCATTAGGAACATGTAGAACGGTTTAGTTGTCTGTTTCACAATTGCGCTATTCATCAATCAGACTGGTTATGAAAATATATTTTGACATGTTGTGTTCATTATTTTCGTTTTCAAAGTTGTTAAGATCACAATTTGTGTGGAAGTCGTATATAAAGGACATGTCAAACATTTCGCCAAACATCGTTCCACAATTGATCGACGTGAAAACAAGTACATACCATTAAAAAAAAGTTCTATTTTATTTTCGTTAGTACTTCAAAGGTTGATCACGTATTTCAGTGTATTAAAAGAAAAATTTAATGGAAATAGTAATTCTTAAGATATTCTACATTAAATAACAGTAAAGCCACATAATAAGTAATGAATTCTGCATTTTTTGCTATGGTTAATGCAGTTCAGCCATTTCTTGGATTTTATCAAATACTTCTATTCTTCGAATATTGAATTGAATAGAAAAAGCTCCATGAAATCCCTACTGTACTTTTACTGAGAGTCTAATGACTTCTGAGCTTTATTTGTTATGTGAAATTACTGAGAAATTAACGTTATTTCCAGTTCTTACAAACAGATCTTACAATGTCCTCTGGGCACCATTATGTGATGCGAGCTAGCTGTAAAAGCATTTCGACTTTCAACTTCTAAATTAAAATCAGTCAGCTTTCTAATTCTCTTGACAATAAAAGGTAATATAACTTGTGAAATAATTACTTACGAGACTTATTTAATTATAACAGAGAACGTTTTGATGTTGGAGATGCTTTGGAGGAGCTATTTTTGAGGGGTTAAAACTCGGGCTGGGTCAGGTCTAGAGTGAAGAGAGGTTATCAATGATAGAGACATACTAGTGATTAGCCGCTTCAAATAACTAACCAGATATACTAAGTTAATTGTTTAAGGAATCATTGATTAACGGTCTAATTTTTGACAGGCCCGTTGGTCTCGTGGTCAGAGACCCTGGCCACGAAACCAAGAAGAACAAACGGATAGACATACTTAAATACGTTTATAAACATCCATGAGTCGTGTAGAAATGTCCATGTTCATCACACGAAACATTTGCCCCTAGCGGGATTCGAACCCACAACTCTTGGCTCATAGGGTAGGGTCACTACCAAATGCGCCATCGAGCTAGTCGAATAGGAAGATAATGTCTGTATCTCTCGAGTGCGACAGTACAATTTGCTTCTCAATACAAGAAGTTTTCTAAATGAATAACTAGACTACTAATCTACACCTTCTGTTGCTATCTCTGTTTCCTTTTATCTTGTTACTATGTTAACATAGAGTGGGTATAAAAAGTACTGATTACTTTACTGAAGTCAGGACTTAGGTGCATGTTGTATCTTATGTAGGTACTTTCACATACTATTTGTTATAAAAAAAATTATATAAAGAAATTTGCCCACGACTTCGTCCTTAGTTAATTCTGTTAAATAATGTTTATTCAAAATTGGAAGTAGATTGGACCAAGGAATCACTGTTATTCATCACCATATGATCACCATGAATCACCAATTGTTAACTGTGTGTTTACAAGACAACAATATGGTCCCATGTTGGTCTGGGATAGTGTTGACGCTCGATAGGCCAATATCGACTGTCTCAACTATCGATAGGCTATCAATAGACAATCGATTCTGAAAACTATCGGTAAGCAGCAATATAATCGATAGTATCGATAGTTTTGATCGCTGCTAACCAATGAACTATCGATATTATCGATAGTCTATACGATATTGATGAGCAATACTCGATACTATCGATTCTATCGATTGTCCTATCGATCGTATAGATGATTTGGCCGTTAAACTATCGATTGCAATACTATCAATTTTTCGGCAACACTAGTCTGGGACTTAAAGGGGCTTTTTGTTTAGTATGCCGTAAAAGGCTACTATTGAGTATTATTTTTATGGTTGTATAGAAGGTGAGCCAGCACTTGTCAGTACTTTTTTAAAATTTTCCTTCTAGACTGTTGTTGATCCAGACTGACCCGCCAATAGTTCCAAACTAAGTTTGTGCTTGTGCTATGGATACTAGGTAAACGGATATACATACTTTAATACGTTTATAAACATCCATGACTCGAGTACAAATGTCCATGTTCATCACACGAAACATTTGCCCCTAGCGGGATTCGAACCCGCGACCCTCGGTGTCGTGGCCAGGATCTCTGACCATTCGACCAACGGGCCAGTCGATGTAAGTATGTGTGTATGTAACTTCATGACTAAAACTAAAGTTAAAATTGAGATTTTTAACCTGGTGCTTAACAATCAAGTAAGAATCTACTCTACAGCGCCGGGGAAACCGCGAATATTGATCGAATTAACATGTGTATTTTATGATCAGAAACGGATCTAAGTTGCGGTACAAGTTAGGACCGTCTGAAAACTTGGGTTTACGTCCCGGTGGCTAAGTTAGAGCCTGCTTAGGACAATGGCTGAGTATCAGGTAACATGGGTTAAGTCGCCTGGGGCTGCGGTGAATTTGGAAAGGTGATGTTATAGGCAAGATGACTAAAAAAATCTGTTTAGTCCGTCAGCTAGATTATAAAAAAATATTGAACACGTATTTTTTTATTTATTTGTCAAACAAACATTGACCAATATACAATGCATTCAAGTTGCGCGTGACGTCACGCTTTCGTACAATTTTTACAAAATAGTGACGTTGCAAGCCCCCACTCCAAAACTTTGATGCTCTTTATCTTTGTGATTTTTTGTTAATTTGATAAAGTTAAAAATATGTGTCTAGTACTTTTTAACCGACTTCAAAAAAAAGGAGGAGGTTCTCAATTCGACTGAATTTTGTTTTTTTTTTTTCTTGTAACAAGAAAAAAAAAACTCCAAACCTAACTGATTATTGTAAATATTTAAATACGTGTTAAAAGATTAATACTTTCATCGGCACCGACTCCAAAACTAACTGATTATTGTAAATATTTAAATACGTGTTAAAAGATTAATACTTTCATCGAAGCAGTCGGAATAATTTATTTTATACTTTTTAGTGTTTAGACATTTAAATAGCTATTAAGGCAGGTTCTTACTTGTGTTTTTTGTCATAAACATTTTTTGCGGGGTTTTTTAAAGTCGGTTTATATTTTTGTTAAAATTTATTGTCTAATCTAACTGACGGACTAAATACAATTTTAGTTTTTTAATGCAGTCATCATCGCTATTGTGTAATTGCTTTGCGATTTTTTAATATCTTACTTTTTATTTTTTTGTGTTATATCTGACTACATTAAGTTTGGTTTATGAAAATTAATTTGAGTTGTTATAAATATTTATTCAATCTTGAGAGGTCAACAACTTTAAATTACCAGGTTCTTACGGAGGTGGTGATGGGTTTAAGTTTTATTTAGCCATCCAACTCTAAACGTTGGTTTATGGACATACGAAAGGTTTATATAGATTTTAGTTGAGATACATAGGTTTATGGACTACGATAGATACTTATCTCACCACTATTAGCCAAAATAATAGGCATATTTTTTAACTCAGATAATAATACATTATCACATGTGATACCTACCCTATTTGTAATTAGATGTAAGGCCTCCATAATTCTGAAAATAGTCCTCGTATTGACTGGCTCGATCGCGCATTAGGTGACCCTGCCCCATGCGCCAAGAGTTGTGGGTTCGATTCCCACCCAGGACAGACATTCGTATGATGAATACTTGTGTTTGTACTGTGTCTGGGTGTTAATATCTTATATTTAAGTATATATTTGTAATAGCACTGTTGATGCTGATATCCGTAACACAAGTGCTTAAGCTTACCTCGGAGTCCGATGATTGTATGTAATATAGTCGGATATTTATTTATTATTATTTTTGCTAACCACCTGATAGAGTGCTGATGACTGTTGATTAATGCTTCTTTCGAGTCCTTTTTTTTAATCGTAATATTTTATGTTAAATACTCGAACGTAAGTTCAAGTCGGTTAGTTGTAGAATTAAATTCGGTAAGTATTATCTAGAATTTGACGTATTATTTGATATTACAGCGTTTGATACACATCCGGAAGTGTAAGAATATGATGTTATAATAGTCGAACTTCCATGAAAAACTATAGATCAAACATGTAAACACTGCGATGTTATCGAAATCAATAGGGATGATGACTGCATTAAAAAACTATAATTCTATTTAGTCCGTCAGTTAGATTATACAGAAATACTAGACACATATTTTTCGCTTTATCAAGATAACAAAAAATCACAAAGATATAGAGCATCAAAGTTTTGGAGAGGGGGCTTGCGACGTCACTATTCAGTAAAAATTGTACGAAAGTGTGACGTTACTCGCAACTTGAATGCATTGTATCTTCGTCAATGTTTGTTTGACAAAAAAATAAAAAAATACGTGTTCAATATTTTTTAATATTCTAACAGACGGACTAAACAGATTTTTCTAGTCATCTAGCCTATTGTATGTCTGTGTTAAGTGGGCAAAGTAAACAAACTAATTTAATAACTGCTGTTACAACACTCCAATTAGTGATAGGATGAACTAATCTAGGTGATGTTGGGATGCAAACAAGGCCTTTGTTAGTCAAATAACTGTGACCGATTACCGCGTCTAGACACGGAGTAATGACGTTGTGAGCAGTGGCGCAGCGGGGTGGGGGAAAGGGGGGCGGTCCCCCTTTTAAAACAAATAAAAAAATAAGTAAATGCTACTTCCGAGGTTTTCACTGCCGAATGACGATATATACCTTACGCCCGCACTCCCCAAAGGGAGAGGCACAGTCCAGACATGAAATAATTGATCTCTATGTTAGTTGTCTTACACATGTTACGTAAATCAATTACATACATGTAATTTTTATGATCAATGACTCAATTGAAAATGAGTCATTTTTGGAAAAACATCAATTACATTTCTGTGCTTTAACGTTTTTGAAATTAGTTAAACAAAGTCACGTTTATCGTTAGTAGGTGAATATTATTCTTAAAGAATTCCTTGCAGATAACAAATGACTCAGCTAAATATCGCTTGAATGGCTAAATGATAACGATCAATAGTATTATAATGATTGTTCAGTATTGATAAGCCTATCTATATCATTAGAAATCCTTTTATGAACTGACAAAACCCAATTAAAAATCAATGCAAATAAACAATTGAAATCTATGATTAGTCTAATTTATCATTTTTTTTTGGTTATTGTACATTTGCCACAAAGTTGATTCGCTACAATGGAAAACATTCCATACATCTTAAATTAATTCGTCAAAAGTACCTACACGGTATTGTAAATTCGCTACAATTCTAAAGATGATTACTACACATAAATAGAATTATGACGAATTTACATATGCATTTTTTTGTGACGAATCAACTTTGTAGAAAATGTACAATACAATAACTCGCTAATAAATAATGTGTTAAAGTAAATGCACACCATAGACTATGCTCTTTAATTCTATAGATTTACATAGGCACAAATAATATTATATCCGATCGGTATTTTTTAAAATTAAGAGCGTCAAAGAAACAAAAGAAAAATATTTTCCTTCTTTTTTTGAAAGTATTTCAGTATGGTGTCGTTTTATGTTGCTATAAACGAACTTCAAAAAATAAGTAGATATAGTTAATTTTAAAAGTGGAATAATTAATGGTTCTGGATGTAGTACGTGTTAACAAGAAACGATATAATGTCAAGATTACGACAAATACTGAATTACGAATAAATTTTCATAATTATTCCAAGTCAAATAGCGTCGTATAGAAAACTTGCCTACCTGTCTTAGGGTGCTCCCTCACCGGGAGCATTCGCTTGTAATGTTACAAATTTCGCTCCATTTTGAGCATTACGTTACAATACTGCCGCCAGGCGACGAACGTTTGCCTGTAATGAAACATTGCGAATTAAATTTTGAGCATTTAATTTAGTTGATTCCGCAATGTCAGATCGGTCGTTGTGCTTAGCGCGGCAATATTAATTGTATATTTTTTATTTATATTTAAAAATCACGGGCAGCAATTCCCTTCAGCCACATTCAGTCAAAAACAAAACTGGACTGGGTTAAATGACAAATTGTGAAAAAGCAGTGACAAGTGGCTAACTCCTCGCCAACCATTAGCCGCCTTTTACGAAATGCTAGGCAAGGAACACAGTTCGCACATTCTTATTAAGTACCAGACCAAAATAGGACACTGTTTTTTATGTAAACAGTACAGGAGAAACGATATTGGTGCCATGAATTATTTCAAAACCATTACAGGTGCGCACAGTAATAATAATAATAATGTCCCCCGAACTGATATCGGTCACGGCGGCCAATCTTAACGAGAATTAGCCAACAGCGCAGGAGATATTATAGTGCACAAGTATGTGCGCAAACACAAGTGTACTCTCATACCTTCACTCTCATCGTCCGGTGAGAAGGCAATTCACCATAACCGGAGAGAGGTCAGGCGCAGGACCAACGGCTTAACATGCTTTCCAAGGCACGGGAATGATTAAACCGTCAACTTCCTGACTCGGGGCTGTTACTGAGTAATTTCAATATTGAAATACCCAGCCACAAATTTTGCCTCGGGATTTTAACCTCTTGGTCCTTAGACGGCGCATGCTACCACTGAGCAAACAGGCAGTCACTCACAGCAATGCCCGGTTTTTTGGACTCACTGATGTAACGCCCGAATCTGTGACGTAATTTTGCAGACGAGTGCTCCCGGTGAGGGAGTACCTTAAGTATAGCAAGACACGGTAGGGGCGACAGAGAAGCCATTATGTTTGAACCCCACATATGACGTACGTGGCCCCCAATTAACGGGTAGTACTAATTATATTACTCGTGACGGTTGATTACCGTGAGTGTTGCTGACCTTTCGTTTATTATTAAAACGGCCTGATTTTCGGGAACGTAGATATTTTTATCATAATAATTATTTACCTATAACACCGTTTCCTAAACTGTTGATAAAATATATATTTGTGAGAATTATCGAATCATGTAATAAATATCGTTGATTTAGGAGATTGTAAAAACGCATATTTTTTTTATAAAGTAGATAGAATTTACTACAGTTTTCAGATATTATGTATACGATTAAAGATATCATGATAATGTACACAATGATAATGACACCTGAAAGAAATACAAGGAAGTCAAGTCTAGTCAAGTCTAAGTACTCGTGTTACGGAAACCAGAATTAACCATCATCAGTCAAGGCCACCTTAAAGATCATTGAATCGCAAAGCAACTGATGAATTCTATAGAAAAGTCCAGAGAATTCATCAGTTGCTTTTTTTGTAACTATAGTTTTTTTGTAACTATAGTTACAAAAAAAGCATCCAAAATAATTTGATTTGCTTTGACTAGTTCCAAATATCTACATACATATCACGCCCGTAGGTAATCCCCGACAGAGTCAAAAGGACTGCTCCATCAGCCAAAAATAAAATAAAGCTGGACTGAGTTTGATGGAAAATTGTGAAAAAGCAGTGACAAGTGGCTAGCTCGCCGTCTACACATTAAAATATATTCTCTAACCCTAGTCTTGGCACTTAACTTTAACAAACAAACAATCCCCTCGCTAGCCTGCCCTGGTAATCCTTAAATCCCTTGCCCCTTGGGCTCGCGGCTCCACTTTGAGAAACCCTGACAAAATAATTGAATTACTAAACAAACCAATGAGAGTAAATAAATTAGTACCAGACTTCATTCCAACGCAGATAAGGAGTCTACGTCACTGTGACGTCACAAACAAAAAGTTATGCAACTTCCTTGTTCTTCAAACGGAAGCTTTTGTACATAATGTTCAGCGAAACATAGTCTTATAATCTTCCTAGCGTTATGATCAGTTCCTAGGCGCGATCCGCTTGGACTATAATGTCGGTTCTAGCGAATCTATTTGCAAGCGCAGCTGATGTTTGACAGCTGCGGTTGCTGTTAAACATGTAGAACATTGGAATATAAAATGTAATGGGTAAAAGGGAACAGGGTGCATACGAGCGTTAGCGAAGTTCGTTATAGAATCGCTGGCGCGCATTTGGCTAAGCACCCAGGCATGGATAGCGAAAATTTTCAGTATCAGTTATATCTATTTACAAGAATTTTATAACAAAATCAGCTGCTTTATGTTACATACTTTGTAACATATTGACTTTATTAAACAAACTTTTAACTTTATTATTCATTTTAATTTGACATTCATAGTTGTTTGAATGTGCAAAATGTTTTATTTTAAAAACTTTATTAATTTGTTATAACTTTAAAATTCTATAGCAAAAACTGGGGTTCAGATTTTACATAGTCTTTAAACGGAAACATTGAATATCTTGTATAACCAGTAAAACACCTTTGTGAGAATTGTATTCCGTTATTCGCCAACTATGTATTATTAATATGCAGTCGCATGTCCAGACTCCAGACGCTCCGGAAACTTTCCCATAATTAAAACCGGTCTGCTGCGAACATTTGTCATTATTAATTTATTCACGGTACTCAAACACAATTTGCATATTATCACTCAACGCATACACGCTACTTACACAAACCGCTATGACGGAGAGAAGAAGTTTGCGTATCCAACTATCCTATTAATATTATAAACGCGAAAGTTTGTAGAGATAAAAGAAGAAATAAATAAACAATTATTGACAACACATATGAATGAATTGATGTATGGATGTTTGTTACTTCTGCACGCAAAAACTATTGAATGGATTCTAATGAAATTTTACAATAATATAGCTCATACACCCGAATAACATATAGACGATGTTTTATTAATGTACCACGCGTGCGAAGCCGCAGAGTTGTGGGTTCGATTCCCACCCAGGACAAACATTCGTATGATGATCACTTGTGTTTGTTCTGTGTCTGGGTGATAATATCCAATATTTAAGTATATATTTGTAATTCCACTGATGATTCTGATATCCGTAAGACAAGTGCTTAAGCTACTTACCTCGGAGTCAGATCAATGTAGTCGGATATTTATTATTATTATTGTATAACATCACAAGCGAATTAATTACCTATATTAAATGTCATTGCATTCAGCTGTAAATTTATAAAGTCCTTTTTCAGCGTGTTTAAATTTAAAAAAAAAATCTTCCTCACGTATTTATGGTAAACACACCGTATGTGTAAGTCAGCACTGGTGGCAACATTGTGACACACGCGAGGCGTGTACGCACTTGCGTAGCTATCGACGTGTTGGTTCAAAACAGGGTGTGTGTAAACAGTAGTTGACGAGTTAATTGTTGTAACACGAGGTATACATGCTCCACTCTCACCCGTACTCTTTTATAATATAAACAGATCGCTCGATATTTTTTTTTCTTAACTATGGAGTAGGTTTTAGACAGTATACACTTAATCGCACACTCTTTCCTTGATGGACATGTTAATGTAGATGCTAGAAAATTAATGTGTTTGCGCTGTGAATATTAAATTTGGACATAAACCGCTAGCAAATAAAGCGAAGCTGTATGCCGGCAGCTCGTAACAGGTTGTTATTGGCCGTTTTAAAGGCCATTACGGAGCGTTCTTGCCACTTAAAGCGTTTACTACGCGCTAACGCTCGGGGTGTTAAAATAATTTAGAGAAAACTTTCCTATCGGGTATTAACAGAAACTGAGTCGGCTTCAGTGTCAAGGAAAGGTAAGTATTGAATTTTTTTAAAGATCCAGTATCTCAAAAGGAAAATGAAAAGCCTTGTCAAGATTATGTTTCTCTGGTACGGCGGTCATGTCTCAAATATTAGATAACAAATTTAATAACGGATGAAAAATACGACCGAATGTCTCTTATTAAAGAAAAACGTCTAAATATTATTATAAATTCATCATTATACAATTTCGCAACCACTAGGCCATTTTTTCTTAAAATGTGGCTTTATTGTCAAATAGTAAAAAGTTAAACAGTTAAGTGAATCCGTAACACAAGTGCTTAAGCTACATACCTCGGAATCAGATCAATGTATGTGATGTATTCGGATATTTATTTATAATTATCGTATGTAGATAATATTCATCCTACCTACATCATATATTCATCTTCCCAGCGTTATATCCTGTGCTTAGACCATGATCCAGGATTTAGCGAGTCTGGTCTGAATTACATTGAAGCGACTGCCGATCTGACCTTCGTAACCCTAAGAAAGGGAACCAGACATTTTTTTTGGATCATGGTTACAAAATCAAAGTTGTTTGAATTTGCAGGTTTCATCACGATGTTTTCCCTCACCGTCGAGCTAGTGGTATAAATATGTACATAGATTTGAAAAATCTAGAGGTACATGCCCGGGTTTGAACCCGCACTCCTCGGTTAAGAGGCGCATGTCCTTACCATTGAGCTACGACCGCTCTTACGTCATATAGTGTCTTCTTGTAAATCTTAGACAGTTTACTTAAGTGTCTGGAGCTATCTCAATTTCCATTTCGCGTCTACGCGCGATTGCCGTGTCCTCTTGCAAAGGGGAAACTTTAATGAAGTAGAATTGGGTCTTAGACAGTTTACATAGAATTAATATGAATATAGTACGTATGTAAAATTGGTGTAGTTATTAGATTACATAAAAATAATGTGTAGGTACGTTTATTTTCTGTACTTTGTATCGATCTTTTTTTTTAGTTTTTAAAATAAATTATTATCCATTTTTTATTTACAATTGGTATCTAAGCAGTGTTAAAAAGTCTGAGCTAGTATTTATATTAATATAATATATTTATAACTACCTAATATTTTACACATAAATCTAGCCTTAATCTCCCTTGCAAACTATGTTTATTGCACCTGGAACTTTTTACAAAAAAATTGCAAGGCTATAAATACATATATTTATTTGTTGCTAATTGACAAAATGTTCATAGAATACCCAATTTTTTTACAAATAATGTACTTGATTTGAACTCTCGAATCAAATAATGAACGTTTGTTATTTACAAATAATGTACTTGATGGGCGTGATGTTATGTGTATGTATGTACTTTAACTGAGTGTTTTTCTGTGTCGACCCCTTTCAAAGTCAAAGTCAAAATATTCTTCATATAAATAGGTTTCATTAAATTAGTTGAAGAGATATCATTCTACCACCGGTTCGGAATATTATATCTATCGAGAGGAATCCGGCAAGAAACTCGGTAGTTACTCTTTGCAACAACAGTATTAACAAAGTTGTATGAATCGTATTTAACTTTGAACCATGTTTCAAAGTTGTCTCTGTCATGTTTCTTTAGCCTACGCTGTTTGTTTTAGACAGTTAAGATAAAAATAAGGAAATGCAAAACAGTAATTAGGTGGCCATTAAAATGTAATTCAATACAAAATTAGAATCATTCTAATTTGATTTTTTGCTATTCTAATTTTGTTGTTTAACCAGATTAGGTTTGAACACTTCTTAGAAACATTCGGAGAGGATTTGCATTCTTTCAAAAAAAAAAACTTAATTGATCAATCGAGTTAAACACGGGCCTTTGAGTTTGAGGAGGAAAATGTCAACTAAACCTAACATAACTTTTATCCAACACTATTAAATTAACGCAACGCATAAAGCTCACGGGAAGTCGGAATATCTACTTAATTAGACCAGATAATTAAATTCAGTTAACCTCACCTGTTAAGGGTAGATAACCCGCAACCCTTGCAATTCGTGACAGAAAGACAGAATAAAAAAGCCATTAACATTGCGCAGGTGTCGCGCAAAGTCGCCGGCGCAATTAAAAGCTGACCGGCGGACCCGGGGTCCGAATGTGTAAATCCAATACTTCATGGCCGTGCCACTTCAATGCTCTATGGGATACCGCCACCCCTGTGTTTCCCACGAGCGCTGTCCCACTCGCGCGCAGCGGCGAGCTCATGCTGTCTCGCTCTAGCGGTACTTCCGTAGGAAGCGCAGGCGCAGCGCGGGGTGCAAAAACGCGGTGTTTTTGTCGGTGCGTGTGCGCCGTGTGGCGGTATGGGTAACTGTTAGGAAGTAGGTGTGCGGTGCCCTTTAGCCGAGGTATTTTTATTTGATTACATCGTTTCGTGCTTTTTTATTTTCAACCTTTCTTATCGAACTAAAATTCTATTTATTACCTAGATATGATACTCCATTCTTACAACAATATTTAGTACAGATGTATTAGAATCTGCAGTAATAATAATCTTATTATTATATCTTCTTATTGGAAATATTTGGTTTCAATAAATAATATGTAAAAGATAGAGGAATTCATTTAGATGCTCGATGTAGAAGCGACCAATAAAACTAATTATTGGTGTTAATTTGATATTTTTTTATGATAATTATAACATTTTATGACAAGGTCGTGTGTATAGTTAAAGTTATTTAATAAAAGTCTAGAAGTTTTTATAAAATAATTTAATCTCTGTCCGTGCTGTCATTGAGCTCGTATATACAAATAATTTACAAAGACACATAAATTCGTCCGTGAATTTCACTTTTAAAAGCTTTCAAACATCACTCGCACAATGTGTAAATAGGTCAAAAAATTTACAAAAAAGTGTAAACTATAATTTTTGTGTTTAAAACAAAGTTTTAGTTTGACAATTCATCAGAATAAGTGGCATCTGTTAAGTATACAATGTGTGTATATACGTTTGTGTTTATTTATATATTATCATTACAATGGGTTAATATACAAACATACATGGAAGGTATTTGTGTCATTAATTTTTGTAAGTATGTATATTAACAATCACAACCATGGTAATACAAGCTTATATATTTACTAAGACAGCATTTTATTGTCACGAAAATTGTACGGTCAGTAACTCAAGTAAATTTGCTATTACAGTTTTTCAGAAAATTCCTGTCGATAAAACAACTTAAGTCGAGATAAGTAAGTAGTATCTACATCTGCTGGGTTAGGTGTTCTGCGCTCAGGGACCAAGTTATTGAATAAAGTGGTTTTTCATTGTACTTATTTCATCATCATCCTAGCGTTATGTCCCGTGCTTAGACGGGGTCCACTTACACCATGATCCAGGATTAAGCGAGTCTGGTAATTACATTGAAGCGACTGCCGATCTGACCTTCGTAACCCTTACATAGGGGAACCAGACAACTTTTGGATCATGGTTACAAATCCAAAGTTGTTTGAATTTGCAGGTTTCATCACGATGTTTTCCCTCACCGTCGAGCTAGTGGTATAAATACGTACATAGACTTGAAAAATCCAGAGGTACGTGCCCGGGTTTGAACCCGCACTCCTCGGTTAAGAAGCGCGTGTCCTTACCATTGAGCTACCACCGCTCTCGCTTTTCATTGTACTTATTTATAAGTGTTTATTTAAGCCTAGGTAAAATAAGAATATATTCATTTCATTTATAGTCTTGTAGCGTAGTAGAAATTACTTTAGTTACTGACCTCGTTTCTTTTATTATTATACCAAGTTCAACATTGTCAATAATACGCTTCTATCGATAATCTTTATTTAACAGTATTTTGTATTAATATTAAAAACAGTTTGGTAGTTAGGTATTGACTTGATATGTTTGGCATTACATTCATCTTTACAACAACATAATTTTGAGCATATTTCGAATAACCTAATATATACATCCGTTAAAGCTTATTTTTTGGTCCTCCTAATTTCCTAGTGACTATTTCAATAAACTTATACAATATACTATATTGCTATCGCACAACTTACATAGTTTTTGTGTAGACTCATCAAATGTTCAACAGTGGGTACAGTTGCCTCCAAAATATTCATAATTTTGTATTAAAATTCTTTAAACTCTGAGATCGTTTACAACAGTGTAAAACCATTTAAAGGGCATTTGAAGTAATTTAATGTTAAATATAGTTTAGATACGATGTTTCAGCAATGTGATATTCAAATGAAATTTACCATATCTCATGTACAGTTGGCAACAAAATAATATGATCACATTCCTAAGGACATAAGAACGAATATGCTCATTTACATCTATTGCAGTCTGTACCTCATTATTGCTCAGCCTTTTAAATGATCTTAACGAAAATATTTCTATCTACAAGGAACCTAGTATGCTAGCTCGGCACCCCACGGCCTGTAGGGCTTGGAACTGTTCTGCGAGTACTGGTGCTGAGGATGATGGGGGTACGGGGCTGGGTAATGGGGCGCCGGGGGAGCTGGGTGCCCTGGAGGTGCTGGGGGCGCGGGGGGCGCCGGGGCGTAGTGGGGATGAGGGTAATTGGGGGCAGCAGAGAGAGGCGCCGCGATTGCCGTCGGTGCGGCAACTGTAGACGCTGTAGACGTCGCCGTTTCTTGTCTATGCCCGATATCAGAGTACCCATGCTGGGGCTGAGGCGGCACCGGCGTCGAAGGGTACTGAGGGTACCCCCAGTTCGCCGACTTCGCTGCCAGCTCCCTTTGCGCAGCAAAACATTGCAGGTGACTCATCAGTCTCAACCGTAAGGGATCCTGGATGTCCAGGCCCTCACAGCTGACCAGGTACCTCGCGACCTCAGCCGCGCACTCCCTGAACCCGATATTGTGGTAGTCCATCGCGTACCTCTGCGGATCGTATGCGAACGTATCCAGTCCTGCAACAAGACGAAACATTGTTATGCAAATGTTCACGTGGTCCAGATGTCAAGACAACAAAAAACCTGAGTCCATTGATGACTACCCCTCGTTACGCAACAAGTTGTAACTAGAAAAAGAGGGGAAGATGTGTACGAGAGGGATAGATGGCATTCGTAACGGCACCCCTGTCTTCCGATCGGCAAAAAACCTGAATAAGATCCGCTAGCCCCTTCCGCGGTTCCTCTCTAGGCCACCGGGCCATGGGGTGAGATTGTAAGATTCGATGGCGTCGGGCCTTTTGTTAGGGATGTATTTTATAGATTGAATTGAGTGAAAGCCATTATTTCCTTTATGTGTTCAATTATAATTAATGCCAACGTCAGACTTGAAGGATACAGATAGTTGGATCGAAAGATTTAAAAGGGGGCTGGTTTTTATTCCGATTTAAATTCCACATAAAACTGTACAAAAATATTTACAATTGTATTCTTACTATAATGTGCGTGACTTGTACAATTTATATATAAGTAAAAAGAGTCTACGTTATTTACACACTTGTGATATCTCTGGTGTTGCAAATGTCCATAGGCTGTACCACTCACGCATTTCATAATTTGATATGAAAAATTATGGTATAACTAGCTGTGCCAGCGGTGTCACCCGGGTTTATGGTTAATATTATAAAGACTATTTCCGTCATACATGATTTCTATGTAACTTTAACCATTAAGGCTGCACACGCGACGGAAGTCTAAAAAATGGAGTAACTTCTCCCGTTTTCCCAATATTTCCCTTCACTACTCTGCTTCTATTGATTGTAGCGTGATGAAAAGTATACTATAACCTGCCCAGGAGTATGAAGAATAATTATACCAAGTTTCGTTAAAATCCGTAGAGTAGTTTTTGTTTCTATAAGGAACATACAGACAGACAGACAAAAATTTTACTGATTGCATTTTTGGCATCAGTATCGATCACTAATCACCCCCTGATAGTTATTTTGAAAATATAATTTTACAGAAATTTTACGTATATTACGTACATAATTTATAAAAACAAAGTTAAATTTCTAGAGACACTTCATTTTGCAAGCTTTTTAATTTTATTTTATAGTAAGATCCATATTAGTTTTTATTATTCTTTAAGTATTTGGTTGTCAGTCATCTAGATGAAGCGGATTTAACAAATGCTTTTTACTCATCAATGAAAGTGGGCGTGCCACAATCAGAATTCACTTTTTATCAGACAAATGTCATTCCCTAACCCAGGTACCAGCCGGACTCGTTCAAAGCTATAATTGTGCTCTATCGCACTTCCTTCCGCGTCCTTGTGTTAAGTTGTTGTTTTCTAGCGTTTTTTGCGTCTCCCTCTAACGCAGGTGTGACAACCCTTCCGCGCGGCTTCCGCTGCGTGTGCGCATTTAGAAACGTAGTAGTGTAATGTGGGTTAATACACAAGTATATATTTGGTTTTCTTGCGCTGATAATTTTTTTATAACTGTATTATTCTAAACTATAGAATCGAGCATCGGATTGACACAGGAAATTCAAGAAAAAGACAATGTGGTTTGTTTATATTCATCTATAACAATCCAAACTTGTAGCAGCAATTTTCAATATGCACACAAACGCTCTCGGACTCAGTAAGATCATATCAGGACCTTAACATAATGCTATCAATAGAAAACCTGACCCCAATGAGTTTAATTATTGGACACATAATCCCCGCACTTCATGAACAGCCGTATCTAGCAATGAGAGATATCAATTTATCAGTCTGTGGCGGGGTGGCGTGGGAACCCTCCAAGCGGGGCGGTCCCATTGGGGTGCTCGCGATTAGCGAATTAGCACGGAGGTGCACCCTCTGTCGCCTGGCCGTGGTCTGTGGGAAACGGTAATTACTGGGACTGGGAAAACTTGACACGAGTGACTGTTTGACTTGCGAATGCACAGTGAACAACCTGAGTAGCTTGATGGCGATAAAGTGGTTTAAGGTGTAGAACTCTTCTAATCTAATGTCAAAATCTAATGCTTTTAATTCACTTACACATACATAAACTGTAGATGTGTTTCATATGCCACCTCTCGCTCTTCCATAAAAATATGGGTGTCTTGGCTAAACCAAGATAGAGTAATAATGAAAGAACAGAATAATTTTTGGTTCAGGCATCTCTCTCTTGCAACAATAGAAATAGCTAAAACTATTTCGCTCTTATGGCTTCACTAATAAGGATCAAAAGAACAGCTACTTTTGTTTCTCCGTACCAGGATATGAATACTCATACAGATAATCTTTCAAAATTAAATTACCAAATACAATAAGTCCAAATCAAATAAAGCAATCTAACGAGCCGTGTAAGCGTGGCGGGTCGCGGGTTCGCTTCCTGCGCGTTTTTGTGGGCCAGGTGCGCGTGAGTTAAGGTTGAGCACCCTAACGAAATATCATTCGTAAGCAATACCACAACAGCACCCCAATCTGGGTCGTGCGTCATACCTAAATAGCTTATTAGACATTAAAATTAATATAAATAGTTGTACTTTAGATCATAAGATCGAATATTGTTTAGACAATTAACTAGCATAGTTGTTATATTGTAATTCCTTGTCGTAAATAAATAAATTTAATTTTTTTAAAAGTGTTTTGGTTCCGTCAACTTAATTGGCGCAGCCGTGTAGGGACCCGTTAGGCAGATCCTCTGTTCGCAGATACACTCTCTTCGACGAAGTACCTGCCGTACGTTTCAACGTTTTGATCGGGGACACAAACGAACAAACAAATTTATTAAGAAGCGGACCAGCAACACTCACACAAGGACTACCAATATTCCAGAGGGACATGGGACAAGTTGCAGTACTGTGAGTAGATCTTTTTCACCAACTGTAAGTCCAATCCTTCTCTAAATTTTGTATGTATTTATATATCTGGTATTTGTGGGATTTATTACGCCTAATACACAGTAAATACATACCTAAGTAAGTAAGTTTAGTTAGATACTTTTTAGTCGCCTTTTGTGTTTTTATTATTGTTTAATTAAATTGATTATTAGCAATGGAGAATATAAACAGAGTCCCTATGGAACTGGTTAAAATCATTCCCGTATTTGATGGCGATACTAGACTTTTGCCACTTTTTATAAAAAAATGCGAATATATACTCCAGTCGTATCAGGGTAATAACATCCAAAATGAATATTTATTCCATGTTATAACTAGTAGATTGTCAGGCGAAGCCGCAAGCTTAGTAGGAGAACGGGAGCAGATTAATACTTGGGTCGAATTAAAAACATTACTCTCGCAACATTTCGGTGATCCCAGATCAGAGGAATGTTTAGCTATGGAATTAGAGTCCATTAAAATTAATCAAAACGAAAGCTATACCGAATTTTGTCACAGGATACAACATATGAGAAGTATTTTGTTTTCGAAAATTAACGAAACGATTGACGATGCGAATTTACGTTTAGCGAAACAGTCTATTTATAACCATAGTTCGCTAAATGCTTTCTTGTACAATTTACCAGCATATTTAGTTCGACTCGTACGATTAAGAAACGTAACTACTCTAGAGGAAGCCTTGAAAACTGTATTGGAAGAACAAAACTTCCAAACAGTTTATGACAATAGGAACTCAAAGTTTACTCAAAATCCTAGGCCAAACTTTAATAATAGGTATAATAATTCCATGAAAAATAGGCCGAATCAACAAGTAGAACAACCAAATACATTTAATCCCAATATTCGTAATAATTCGCCACATTATAACCAAAATAATAAGAATCATTCATTTAACTCGCCAAATAATTCATTACAGTATAGACAAAATCACTTTACAAACAATCGCAGTAATTATCATCAACCACACTTAGCAACTAGGTCAGTGCCGCAGCGCCCGAACCAACATAGTCAGCAGTTCGCGGACAATGCCCCTGCGCCGGCACACCGGCCGACTCAATATCACTCGTCGCCACAAGCGTCAAGTTCGAACACTGACGTCACAATGCGAACGGCTAGTTCTAGGCGAATTAATTATACTGATAACGAACGCAATCAACCTTGCACTTCTCAGCAGTACTACGAACCAAATCAGTACTGTCATTCGAATAATGATGAGGAAAATTTTCAAATAATAGCCTCATACATTCCGAAAGAATAAAACTCAATTGCACTAGGCATTTAAATTTACCCCACATATATATACCCGAATTAAAAGCAGTATTTATGATAGATACCGGGAGTACTAGATCATTTATCAGCCCGAGTTTAGCATTTAAGTATTTTAATGACTTTTTACAGCATGAACCATTTGAAGTAATTAGTACTCACGCAACAAGCAAACACGAAAGTATTGTTTACATAGACCTACCATATATATTTCGGAACAAACAAAAACACAAGTTTTACGTATATAGCGTAGATGAGAGATATGACGGTTTAATAGGTAGCGACTTGCTAAAATCGCTTGACGCTTCTATAGACATGAAAAATTTAACGCTTTTTACGAAAAATACAAGTATACCAATAATTTATTCGCCACCCATACGAGAAATGCTCAAATTGCCACCTCGTAGCGAAGTTAGAGTAAAGTTACCAGTTAACTTGTTAAATGGAAATGCCATTTTAAACTATTTGCAATTTGCAGAAGGGATTCGAATGCCCGATGCTTTGGTATTATGTAAAAATGGCTATGCTTTCACCGTTATACAAAATTGTACAGATATTGAACAAACATTAGTTATAACAGCACCATTTCGCGTCGAAAAGCTTCAAGAAGGTTATCTTAACCAGTCATATCCAGATAATAATTTGAATTTTATAGAAAACAGTAGTGATAAAAGTAAACTATTAGATGACAATTTAAAAAAGTTGAGATTAGATCATATGAATAGAGAGGAAAGAGCAATGATAGAAGGGTTGTGTAGGGACTACAAAGACATATTTTACTGTGACGACATACCATTGTCATTCACAAACGAAGTGAAACATAAGATAAGAACAAAAAATGAAGATCCGATCAACATTAAAGCCCATAGATATCCTCCTGTACAAACTAAAGAAATTAAAAAACAGGTTGAGAAGATGTTAAAAGATAATATAATACAGGAGTCACATTCTCCTTGGAGCGCCCCGGTGCACTTAGTGCCTAAAAAGTTAGACGCATCAGGGGTACAAAAGTGGAGAATGGTAGTAGATTATAGACGACTCAATGACATAACCACGGATGATAAATATCCTTTACCTAACATAAGTGACCTTTTCGACATGCTAGGGAAAAGCCTCTATTTTACAACACTAGATTTAGCGTCAGGATACCATCAAATAGAAGTTCATAGCGAGGACAAACCCAAAACTGCCTTCAGTACACCTTTTGGACATTTTGAATTCAACAGAATGCCATTTGGTTTGAAGACAGCGCCTGCTACTTTTCAAAGAGCAATGGACAATGTATTAAGAGGTCTTCAGGGTATACATTGCTTAATTTATTTAGATGACGTCATCGTGTTTTCTAAGAGCCTACCTGAACACATAGAAAAACTTAAAGCTGTCTTTGATCGATTTAGAAAAACTAATCTCAAAGTTCAGTTAGATAAATCGCATTTTCTTAGAAAAGAAGTATTATACTTAGGACATACTATAACTAGCGAAGGGTTAAAACCTAATAATGATAAAATTGATGCTGTTCTAAAATACCCTTTACCTCAAACAATACCAGAAATAAGAAGTTTTATGGGATTAGTAGGCTATTATAGGAAATTTATTAAAGATTTTGCCAAAATTACAAGACCACTTACAGCTTGCTTAAAGAAAGGTCACAAAATTGTTATAAATGACGAATATAAAGAAAGCTTTGAAACTTGCAAAAAACTTCTCACTAACGCACCGTTATTACAATTTCCAGATTTTAACAAACCATTCATTCTAACAACAGATGCTTCGAACTATGCAATAGGAGCCGTATTATCACAAGGGTCAATAGGTAGTGACAAACCCGTGGCTTACGCTAGTAGAACTCTAAGCGATACAGAATCTCGATATAGCACTATCGAGAAGGAATTGCTAGCCGTAGTCTGGGCTGTAAAGCATTTTAGGCCGTACTTATACGGAAATAAATTTACGATATTTACGGACCATCGACCATTGGCATGGCTTTATTCATTAAAAGAACCAAACAGCAAATTAACGCGCTGGAGGTTAAGGCTCGAAGAATACGACTTCGAAATAAAATATAAGAAAGGCCAACAAAACACAAATGCCGATGCTCTTTCTAGAGTTAGGATTAATGCTTTAGACGATGATTTAGACTCTATTCTTGTAAACCCAGATGACGATAACGATAAGATTCAAGATATTATCAAAGAGTTAAATACAGAACTTGCTACGAAAACTCGGGATAGGACACAACAAAATAGCGAAATACCCATGTCAATATCAGACACAGAAAGCGAAAAAGAGCCTGAATTAATAGAAATCTCTGAGGATGGCGCAACAGCCAACTCTGTTTCCAATAGAGAACACGAGGGTATCCCAATCTTGAATGAAGCAATAGATTCGAAACCTAGACAAATATTAGTTCATACATGGTTTGCCGATAAATGTGATGTTAAAGATATATCGAATAAAAAACAAAGAATTTTAGAGGTGCATATGCCAATAAATAAGGAAACGATAGTAAAAGATTTTCTCAAAGAATATATAGATTTTAAATACAAATATTATGTTTACTTTGAACACCCAGACTTTAGGAAAACTTTTTCTAATGTAGTTACACAATTATATAAAAAAGGAACTTGTAAGTTAGTGGAATGTACGGAACGTATAATAAACTTAATGGATTCTGAACATGATCAAAAAGAAATGGTCATGAAGTATCATGAGGGCAAAACATGCCATAGGGGAATTCAGGAAACTTTAGCTAAATTAAAACGACACTATTGGTGGCAAAATATGAAAGAAACAGTTACAGCTATAATAAACTCATGCGAACAGTGTAAAAAAATGAAGTACGAAAGAAAACCAGTAAAACCACACATACAATTAACACCAACTCAAACTACACCGTTTCAGGAAGTTTTCATGGATCTTTTGTTTATAGAAAGTAAATATTATTTAACAATAGTTGATGCCTTTAGCAAACTCGGACAGGCTATATACATACCAAATCGTAGTACTCCAGAAGTAGTTAGAGCATTAATTAAATATTTTAGCATGTACGGATTACCCCAGAAAATAAATAGTGACGCAGGAGCAGAGTTTAATAATGAGTTAATTAAAGAACTTTTAAATTTTTACAAAATAGAACTACATATAGGCACTCCGAATAACCCTAGTTCAATGGCAATAGTAGAACGATTTCATTCGACCATAATCGAAATATATCGGTTAGCCAAATACAACAAAAGCGATCTTGATGCTTGCTCTGTCATGACATATGCAATCATGGCATATAATCATAGTATTCATTCAGCTACGGATTTTACACCGTTTGAAATTGCTTTTGGCAATACCGACTTAGGCAATATCTTTGATGTAGATAATGAACGTAATATAATGCAAAAACTACTTCAAGATCACAGAAAACGTTTAAAAGTTTTGTATGAATACATAGCCGAAAAACTACAAGCCGATAAGATCAAAGTTAGGGAAAAAAGGGGAGGTCAGGATGTCCCAGAAATAAAAGAAGGGGATAACATATTTATGAAAACTACTAGAACTAGGAAAGCAAAAGAATTACCCCGTTTCGAAAAAGCTAAAGCTACAGGAAAACCTATTCATAATATAATACCCGTGCAGTTAAATAAAAGAAACACTAAAGTAGCTATAAAGAATATTAAACGTCCTTCACAGGTCGTGGCTAGTACTTCTGGCACTGGCAAAACGGAGCTGCAGCATGGAGCTTCAAAACCTAAGTACCAATCCGGGAATAGCTCCTCTGAAAGCTGGAACGGCAGTGATTCGGAATAATTCTTGGACTATTTTAAAAACATTAGATTTAAATTATATTCAAGAGCAAATTAATATTAATATAAACAAGTATAATTATCTAACTAGAGTAATATTTAATAATAGCGAATTTAAGGGGGAATTTGATAGTTTAACTAAACAAATAGATTTATTTATTGACTTAACTAAAAATAGGGTACAACAGATAATACCTACATCCAGATTAAGAAAACGAGCACTTTTTAGCCCTTTAGGATCTTTAATTAAAGTAATATCAGGGAATTTAGATGAAGACGACGCTAAACACTTTGACAATCAAATAATCAAAATAAATAACAGAGAACATTTAGTCGAACAAAGAGTGTCGTTGCTACAACAAGCTTTTCATAAATTAGTTAATGTTTCAGAAAACATAAATTCGAACGTCAATCATTTAGCGCACGAAGAAATAGATGCACTTATTCGAAAAGAAAATTCTTTACATAATGTTTTATCAATCCTTAATACACTATACGAAATCTTAAACAGCTTTAGAACAATTTTTGACATTATTCAAGAAATAGAGACAGCAATAGCTTTCAGTAAATTACAAACTTTACATCAATCTATTATAAATTCTACAGAATTATTAAACATGCTTATAGAAATAGAAAAATATGCGACGTTAATTTATCCATGCAATAAAAATAACTTAGTTAAATTAGAAAGAAATATAGTAGTTAAATCTTATATAAAGAAAGATAGTTTAGTATTTATATTAGAAATTCCACTAATTGAACCAGATATATACATATATTACAAGATAAGTCCCATTCCTATATTCAATTCCTATATGCCCCATACAATAATACCTTCATATCCATTCCTATTGGTGAAAAGATTGAAATACAGGCCAGCAACGAAACCCTGTGAAGAAATCGAGGATGAAAAGTACCTTTGTACAGAAGATCACCTGGCGCAGTATCCAGTTGAGACCTGCATCGAGCAAATACTACAGATGAAGAGTAACCAGAGCAGTTGTCGTCAACACGAAATACAAATTGAAAATCCTAAGATCCAGAGAATCTTCAAGAATTATTGGCTTTTATACACCGCTGATAATCTAATAATAACGGAACACTGCAGCGACCAAGTATACAAACATCAAGTACAAGGCACATACATAATGGTACTCAATCAACATTGCAGAACTCAAATAGGTGAAATATTCATCAACGCCCCAAGCTACACTTCTGCGATCAACATCAAGCTTCCGTTGGTCGAGATGCCAGTCCTACGACAAGAAATCAAGAAAGAAACCAAGCAGCTAGATCTAAGAAACATTGACTTTGGTGATATTAGAGAAATAATCAACAGTGCTAAATTCAGTGCAAGTGAGATCAAAAGTGATTTCTCAATGATAAGTGGAATAAGTTCATGGACAATAAGTTTATATGTAATTGTAGCTATTTGTATAACGTATGTACTTACCAGAAAAGCCATACTAAATTACAATAGTCGAAATTTCCCAAAGCCATGTACAACTTCGGGTAATTTCTCTCTTGAGGGGGGAGGAGTTAAGGTTGAGCACCCTAACGAAATATCATTCGTAAGCAATACCACAACAGCACCCCAATCTGGGTCGTGCGTCATACCTAAATAGCTTATTAGACATTAAAATTAATATAAATAGTTGTACTTTAGATCATAAGATCGAATATTGTTTAGACAATTAACTAGCATAGTTGTTATATTGTAATTCCTTGTCGTAAATAAATAAATTTAATTTTTTTAAAAGTGTTTTGGTTCCGTCAACTTAATACCTGCGGCCGCCTACCTGCGGCTACGGATCCTTGGTACTGATTTGTGGTTTGATTTGTACTGTTTGGGTATTGATTTTTATTGTTTTGTGTGTTTATCAATGAGCTTGTGATCAGAAAGAGAAATGTAAGATACATTATCAATCATATCATCACGCCCGTAATCCCCGAAGGGGTAGGCAGAGTTTAAAGAGCGATAAGCAACTTGTTGCCTTATCTAAGTTTTTTACATATTTAAAAAATAATAGGTGTTTATATTTTGGTCTGGGACTCGGCCCATATTGATCTGGGACAAAAAAAAGAATGTGCCAACTGTGGTTCTTCCCTAGCATGTTGTAAAAGGCGACTAATGGTTTACTGGCATTTGGGTATGTGATTGAGTAGGCGACGAGCTAGCCACTTGTCACTCCTTTTTCACAACTTTCCATCCAACCCAGCCCACTGTCCTATGTTAGTTTGGGACTTAAAAAGAATATGCCAACTCTAGTTCTTGCCTAGAATGTCGTAAAAGGCGACTAATGGTATATCGGATTTTGGGTGTGTGATTGTGTAGGCGACAGGTTAGCCGCTTGTCACTGCTTTTTCACAATTTTCCATCTAACCCAGCCCGACATTATTTTTGGCTGAATGTGGTTGAAGGGACATGCTGCCCCTTCGACTCTGCCTACCCCTTCGGGGATTATGGGTGTGATGTTATGTATATAACATGGGTGTTTATACTTAGGCAGAATTTTTTGAATAACATATGTATGTACAGACATCAGACTATCCACTTCGGTCTTGTACCGCCCTTATGTCAGGGGTATAAGCGCTAATATTGAGCTGCAAGTGGGTAACTTGACCTGCTGTTGACCGTACATGTAATAATTTCATTCAAATACAAGTAAAAATTCTTTAGAAAGATGTCGGCAAAATATTTATTAAACTGTATACAAAGGATACAATTACAGTATCTAGTATCGGATCTAGTAAGTATGTAATGGATATGACGTTACATTCTATACATCTGTAGTGATTTGTATGAGACGAGGCGCATTGTATTTGTAAAGATTTGAAATAATTATAATTAGGATAATTTAGAAATCCCTGTTAAAGAAACCCAAACTGTAGACTATACAAATTATTCGCAAAAAGCGTAAGAGTTAAGCGCGAATAATTCAGGCTCATAAGAATTGTTTACAGTTTAAATGAGCTCTCTGGAAGTGTGTAATCCTCTTGGGTGTGAAAATATGCAAATATTGAAGAATATGTGACCTTAATTTTAAACTGTCTACCCGGACGTCCGGTAGAATTTGCTTTAATTTAACAATTATTATAATAATTACCAACTTCGGAAGCTATTAGGGCGCTTCTTGAACCTCGGAGCGACAACCACAATTGCTGGTGACCGCAACTGACATTGCACAGGAAGGAAACGCGATCGAATTACGATTTTGAAGGGGCAGTGCAATAATGGTGAATGTCCAAATTTTTTTTTATATTAAATGTCTTTATCAAAATTCGAGTGTGTGAATGACGCACGCACCAGGAATCATACTATCGGATATGTGGTCGAAGTGGATCCTTCTGTTGAAAAAGGCACTCTCACCGTGGCCCCGTGAGCTTTTTAATTAAGCATGTTATTTTATGAAAATTGCAAATTAACAAAAGTGGACATTTTAGCAGCTCTTGACGCTCTACCCCCCTCTCTACTTGACAGGAGGGGCCTGTCAAGTTTTGTAATTAACTCAGTAATCATTCTAGAATAGGCTGGATGACTAAAAAATTCTGTTCAGTCCGTCAGTTAGATTATAAAAAAATATTGAACACGTATTTTTTTATTTATTTTTCAAACAATCATTGACGAAGATACAATGCATTCAAGTTGCGGTGACGTCACGCTTTACTAAAATTTTTACTAAATAATGACGTCGCAAGCCTCCACTCCAAAACTTTGATGCTCTTTATTATTGTGATTTTTTGTTCATTTGATAAAGTGAAAATTATGTGTCTAGTATTTTTTGTATAATCTAACTGACGGACTAAATAGAATTATAGTTTTTTAATGCTGTCATCATCCCTATTCCCTGATGTGTAAAATAAATTGGGAGCCTTTATAAACCATAAATGTTTTCAGTAATTCGGATTCGGGTTCAGTGGCGAGGCGACCTCTCCCGAGGCCTACAGTCGGCATTAGGCTGTATTTTTAGCAGAAAGCAAACAAGAGTCGCATTTATTAGATTTTCTTTACCATTGTGTTTTATTTTTTCTTTAAATGTAACGTATACAATATACGATACTTTTGTTGGATCGACCTGAGCCTATTAAGTGATTTCGATAAAAGGGATGCTAGAAGGAAGTAGGTACGGTTTTAATGGTATTTTCTTATATACGGTATCAGCTTTTCTCTGTGGAATAGCGCCCTAAATATTTTATGTAAGCAATTTGGTAGAGAAATTATGATTTGTCTAACATCTGCTTGTTTCGCCACCTTTTTTGGTATACATACATACCATTACGCCCATAATTCCCGAAGGGGTAGGCAGAGTCAAGGGGCAGCATGCCCCTTCAACCACATTCAGCCAAAAATAAAGCCGGGCTGGGTTAGATGGTAAATTGTGAAAAGCAGTGACAAGCGGCTAACCTGTCGCCTACACAATCACACACCCAAAACCCGATATACCATTAGTCGCCTTTTACGACATGCTAGGCAAGAACCACAGTTGGCACATTCTTTTTAATTCCCAGACCAACATGGGACAGTAGGCTGGGTTGGATGGAAAGCTGTGAAAAAGGAGTGACAAGTGGCTAGCTCGTCGCCTACTCATCACAATTTACAATTAGTATGATCCTACTAATATTATAAATGCGAAAGTATGTATGTATGGATGGATGTTTGTTACTCTTTCACAAAAAAACTACTGAATGGATTTTAATGAAACTTTAGAATAATATAAGCTCATACACCATAATAACATATAGGCTATGTTTCATCGATGTACCACGCCAGCGAAGCCGCGGGCAGTAGCTAGTGATGAATAAATAATGTCTGTTCGTCTTGTATAATTTACCAAAAGGATTTACTATTGAAAGGTGCGGTTACCCAGTTAAAAGCGATGACAAAGTCATAATTAAACATTGACTCGGGGGCTATACTATGTCCGGCGCGTCGGCATGCGGGCGCGTGTTGTGGGTTCGATTCCCACGCCGCTTCCGGGTGCCCGCGACAGGTGGGCAGTTTTTATGCAGATCGCTTTGAAATGCGTTAGACCCGCGTTTTGGCCGACAGTTAAAAGCGTATTAGGACAACAGCTGAGGGTGCAACAGTTTTCATGGTTTATCCAACTGGCCCTCATACTAGGGAGAATAAAAAAGGCCAAGGAATAGTCGGCTTCGTGTATCAAAGATATACTTACGTTACGGCTTGGGTTAAAATTGTAAGTGTGTGTGTGTAATTTCTTGTCGTGAATCAAGCCATTGCGACTGTCGCAGATTTACCTTTGGAAGATTTTAGTGTTATTAGAGGCTTTGTGTACCTACAATATAAAAAATAAATGTATTTTGTATCGCTAAATATCGCGATTATCTATTTATATACAAGTAATAATAAATATACCCACAAAGAAATCTCCCAGACAAAATACTGCAATTATAGTGAACCGCTGCCACACCTACTCAAATAAACATGATGGATGACTGTTTGTGAAGAATTCGCTTTATTCCGCCAAAAAACGCCTGAAGGTGAAAGGTTATTTACCTAACTGACCTCTGGCTGTTAGCTATACAGCTTACGTTATTAATTTAAAGTATTAAAATCTACGAACAAAGCCTAAACAATGTTACAAAATGTATTAATACAGATTACTTTCCTTTAAAAGAGGTTAAAAGTTATTGTTTGATATTGATTTATTTTTAATTAAACATGTAAGTAGATATACTGTGAAAAGTACGGGCGTCTGTCCTATTGTGGGCTTAAAAGCATTAAATGCACGGCCAAGTCTTGTTTGTACATCGAGGTGAATAACCTCTTGACAAACATATTAATACACCTTTACACAATTTAAATAATGGGAATTTTATCAGAACAATGTTATTTGTATAATTGCAAGTTGGGCTCTGTGTTGATTTTATTATTTTCAAACGATGAAGGTAAACAAGACGCTCTCGCCAAACTATTACCAAAAAAATGTATGGAAATATCCTGAGTTGCAATTTAATCTAATTAAAGATGTACCTAATAGACTCAGTTTTTTAATGGTCAGATAAGAATTAGCCGACCGATAAAGTATAAAGTGACCAATTTGCGGATGTCATACGATATTTTACTTGGTAGCTCAATAGTAAGGACACGCGCCTCTTAACCGTGGAGTGCGGGTTCAAACTCGGGCACGTACCTCTGGATTTTTCAAATGTACGTATTTATACCACTAGCTCGACGGTGAGGGAAAACATCGTGATGAAATCTGCAAATTCAAACAACTTTGGATTTGTAACTATAATCCAAAAATTGTCTGGTTCCCCTCTCTTAGGGTTACGAATGTCAGATCGGCAGTCGCTTCAATGTAGTTACCAGACTCGCTAAATCCTGGATCATGGTCTAAGCGGACCCCGTCTAAGCACGGGACATAACGCTAGGAAGATGAAGATGATGATACGGTATTTTACTTGGGAAACAGGCAATGACATTTTACAATCATCCCAGTTGTGATTTATTCGATTGTCATCTTTCATCCGACTGTTGAAAAATCAGCCTGTAGTCGATTAGAATAAACTGCTCAACTCTGGCAATGGTAACAAATCAGTAGATGCGCCTAACTTTATTTTAAAGACAAAAGACAAGCTTTGCGCTTTTTATAATGATATTACTTATAACATAGGGCGATGGAAACCAGATATAAAATGAAAAATTATGGCTACCTACTTTAATATATATTTAATTAATTATTCCGCAGGTAACGAAAGGTACCGTGACAGCACTTAGCAAATGAAATTTCTAGAGCTGTATTCACAATACTAATACTTTTTACGGATATAGATTTATTTTTATTACGAAACCCAAAAAGGGGAATGCTACGTTGTGTCAAATTTAAAAATCAGGGGCTAACTAATTAACTAAACTTGGGTTATTGTACATTTGCCACTCACGCCACTTCCCTAGCGGGGTAGGCAGAGAGAACCGAACCGAAATCAGGGGCTGTTTTTTAATAAATAATCCTTTTTAATAATTTATTTATTGGCGGCGCAGGATAAAATAATTTAAAGGGCAGCAACGTTTTATGGTAAATTCGAAGTAGTTAGTGAGTGAACGTATTAAATGTTGCCTTTAAAAAAGCAGCTACAGTGTGAATTCACCATAACAGTATCCCAAGAGAGCGAAAGGCCTCGATCCGGAAATGAACCTGCTACCCAGTATTACAAATGTAACAGTGGTAAAAAACAGATACCCCACAAAAGACAGGAAAATCGCGCCGGGACGCGATTTTTTGGCGTCATTCAAAGTTTTTGAAACGATATTTTTTAAATCGGTTTCTTTCGGTATTTTGTACGTTATTGAAATATTTCTTTTACGTTTTTTCCCGACACCTGATTGCGAATCCAGCTTTCTTTATCGTTCGGAAGAGGAAGCGAGTGCTATGAATGACAGGTTAGCGGTCGTAACGGGAGTTTTAGACAGTTAAAAGTAAAATTATAGGTTCTTTAAGGGATTCACTTCCCTTTTGAATTGTTCGTTATTGTTAATGAGTGGGGCTTGAGTTCCGATCCATGAATCAGGGATTTTAAGGGTCGAGCTACCTGGATCGGCGAACATCGACTGATAACACGTGTATAATAAAAACCGCTTTGTTCCGTTTCACGCGAATTTAAATTAAGAATTTCGTACTATTTTATATTAAAATGGTTAATTGTGAACTATTTTACCTATAATTTGTTATTATTTAGATGTTTATTTAATATTAAGACATTTAGCGCGTCTAGACTTTAAACCTCTTCTAGGGATAGGAGGCCCAATTACAGACAGAGTCACACCGATATGACAGTAGTGATCCTGTCTTAAGCGCTAAGAGTGGGTGTGGGATCGATCCCTACTCAGGACAAACACTTGTGTGATGAATACGCATGTTTGAGTGTTGATATTTAACAGACAGGGGACTTTAATACGTTAATAGAGTTGATCTTGCGAATTTTTAAATCATCTATATCTAATCTAAAAAGCTAAAGAGTTTGTTTGGTTGAACGCGCTATCAGGACCTACTAGTCCGAATTAAAAAAAAAATTGTTTGTTGAATAGACCAGTTATCAAGGGAGGCCATAGCCTTCCTCTAGCTAGCCTCATCATCTTGCTAGCGTTATGTCCCGTGTTTAGACGGGGTCCGTTTAGACCATGATCCAGGATTTAGCGAGTCTGGTAATTACATTGAAGCCACTGCCGATCTGACCTTCATAACCCTAAGATAGGGGAACCAGACAATTTTTTTGGATCATGGTTACAAATCCAAAGTTGTTTGAATTTGCAGGTTTCATCACGATTTTTTCCCTACCGATTTTGACCGATTTTTGCCGTCGAGCTTGTGGTATAAATACGTACATAAATTTGAAAAATCCAGAGTTACGTGTCCGGGTTTGAACCCGCACTCCTCGGTTAAGGGGCGCGTGTCCTTACCATTGAGCTACCACCGCTCGATGGTAAGGACACGCCTGAGCCTTCCTCTAGCCTATGGCTGTATATAACATCACGTTACGACACATTATCCATAGTTGTGGGTTCGATCCCCACCCAGGACAAATTCGTATGATGAATACTTGTGTTTGTTCTGTGTCTGGGTAAGTATATATTTGTAATGCCACTGTTGTTTCTGATATCCGTTACACAAATGCTTAAGCTAATAATCTCGGAGTCAGATCAATGTATGTGATGTAGTGTGATTTATTTATTATTATTATTCATTGAATGGCTTAGTTAGTTAACTCTTTATTAATCTACGTCTTCCCAAATGAATAGAAGGTGAGATCAAATCACACTGACCGAGGATTATGCATGAATGTGTAGAAAAAAGAAACATTGTAAGCCAGGATTGTAGCAAATAAATAAATAGTTACCTTTAGCGTGCAGCATCTTGAGGTGGTCCACAGTAAGCTGCAGGATCTCCGCCTTCTCCAGCTTGGCGCTGCCCTGCTTCTCGCAGGCGGCGGGCACGAGCCGCTTCAGCTCCGTCAGCGAGGTGTTGATGCGGTCGCGCCGCTTCTTCTCGATCACGCCGCGCCGGCGCTTGCGCGTCAGCAGCTGGCACGAGTCGCCGCCCGGTGATCTGGATATCAAAATAAATTAATAATGGAAATTAAGAGATACTGCTTTTTAGCAGTTTTCCGTTTAGTCAGCTTTATGTTTTTTACCAACGACGCAAAAAGACGGTGTTGTTGGCTAAGTGCGGTAGGAAGCTTTAAGTTTTTTTTTTTAATAAAAAGAAATCTTTCTTGCTCCTTGAACTTTGCCTTGCGGGCGTGATGATATAAATAAATAAATAAATAAATTCTCCAGACTGACACACCGAATCCCTAGTTCCAAACTAAGCTTATGCTTGTACTATGGATACTAGGCGAACGGATAGACATACTTAAATACGTTTATAAACATCCATGACTCGGAGTACAAATGTCCATGTTCATCACACGAAACATTAGCGAGATTCGAACCCACGACCCTTGGTTTCGTGGCCAGGGTCTCTGACCACTCGACCAACGGGCCAGTCAATAAAAATATGATGATGATGATAACAGAAAATATTTGATGTAAATTTAACTTAATGATTTTGGTATAATAAAGATATAGATACTTCACCGAAATGCTTATTTGTCTCACAATACCGTTCTCTTCAAAGTAATTTTGATTATGTATCTACTTTGAGGAGTGTTCCCGACACATTGATTGATTTGCTTAACTTATTGGGAAATGGTGAAACAGCATTAATCCTGATCATAAGTGAAATTTCAAGAAGTAGCACAACTTAGCTGCCATGGTATGAAATCTATCAAGTTAATTTAATAACGAAGACAAACCCGCTCGCTCCAGTCGGTTTCATAATATTGTTGTCTTTTGAGACCGTGTGTCGCTACCAAATTTCATTTCGCGCAAATATTCCGCTGAACATAACATGCCTTCATTTCAATGGCGCGATGTTTATTTTGCAAAAATAAAAGGCGGAACTGTTTACTTTTCCCTTTCAAGATTCTTTATGTTCTTTATGTTACATAAGATTACATTACATAACATTTGAAATTACCCCTTTCAAAACAAGTGTCGAATAATGACGCAAGAAGCCGTATAAATTGTGATTGTTAACTTTGGACAATAATATAATCGTGTCGGAGCAAACTTAGATCAAGGCTCAGTGGTGTACGTGTATACGCCACGTTGTTGGTAGCCTTGGCTGTCATCGTTCGCGAATGATCAGCAAGTCGTTACGGGCGGAACAAAGATTAGAGACCGATATTAAAACGTGTTTGCTTTTTAAATGCTCCGGATAGATTTGGTAGGTTGTTTGTTGAAAATATCATGTTTGAACTCTGACCGATCTAACCGAGTTACGAACTGTATTAGTTTGAGTTTATTTTATGTACAAGTACACTACAGTTACATTATGTTGAGCAATGTTTTGTAACACAATTACGTAATTTCAACTTCCGTTATCACTTGTCAGAATCGGGAGAATTCTGTAATAATTTGTTTGCTTGCGCGAGTTTCAACATTTAATTTCAACATTTAGTTTCAATGTTTAACATAATATAATGAAACAGAATTTTCATTAATTGGTATCTTTATTGCCTATCTATCTTTGTTTCTGGAGACATTTCTGTTAAAATATGGAAACATCGGCAAATTGTTGAACGAAATAAATCTTCGAAATAATCTCTTCATGTGTGAGACCAGCCAATCATAACTTAAACCATTTAATAAATACCTGAAATTAATTATTAATGTGTGTCTAATGAACAGCTTGTTCATTAGACACACATTAATAATTAATTTTCATTGTATCAAAGTTGAAAAGATTTAACGTCATATTCAAATATTTTACACTAACTAATATAAATAATTAATTAGATATAGTAAAGTTTCAGTGAAAATCAGTAAAGTTACGAACATCAATTTAGGTGGTTGTCTAGGACATCGTAATAAAACAATGAACGGACTATTCACAGAATTCGCTATGTGTCCTCTGTAAACTGTTAATGAGTGGTTCGCGGGCGCGTGTCCCAACGCACCTAACTTAATTTTGACTTGAGTAATCATTTGGTGACGAAAATACTTACATGTCATGATATAATTAAAAATTCAAATCTAATTTATCTTTTTCACCTTCAAACGTAACTATTATGTGCCAATATTGTTTTTGGAGTTCTAGCACTATATGTGCAAAGTTTTAAATTGCTTTAATAGGGCTAGACATTAATTAAGTCACATTTAACACAAAGAAAACACTAATGTCACTGCTGTGGATTACTGTTGAGGTTGACATGTATATATATATTTTTTTGTTTTAATTACGTGCATTAATTTTACGATTTTTTTTATTACAATTACACATGTTATGTGTTTGTTATTTATATAACTGAAATCGTGAAATATTTTTTTCCAACCCAAAAATTCAACATAGATTCCCAAGTGCAAAGTTTACAAAAAAAGTTATACTATTGTCATGTTTGTAAAATTTGTTAGGGACAATACTTTAATTTATTATAGTCTTAACCTAAGCATTAGTACAATAAGTATAATTAGTAGTATAAAACCAATTGATTTTAGACAACAAATTTGAAGAAGTATAAATCGTCGGTCTAGATGTGATAGCTCGTACATGCAAACTGCAAACTTTACAGGAGAGACCAAAAACTTCTTTTAAAATTAACTGTAATATACCTATATTTTTATTTTTTCGTTATTTAGACTTCAAACATAATAGGAAATATATTTATTATACAAGTTATTACACCTAAATATGCGTCGGAAATACTATTTGAAGCTTTCTGCATTAACATCTAATTTTTAACCGACTTCATACACAAACTGTTTAGTTACTTACGAGCTATCACATTTAGACGGATGAAATGCGCCTGCGCTTCTACGCGTCGTAGCGACTACGAGCTACGAAAAAGGTGCAACATAATACTCTTTATTGTGTGTTGTAAAGTAATGATTGAACAGTTATTAATAAATACAATATTGACATACAATCTCAATCATACAAGATTCTTATAAGAATTTCTACAAAGTTTGTAATATCCATAGTTAGAGAATTTTTAGTTGGAAAAGTTGGGAATATTAGTTACAGAACTCGTGAAAGTTCTGGCATAAATGAGTTTTATTAGTTTTGATGCTTAAGGTAACATAAATAAAAACTGAATATTGAATATAAATTTTATTGCCGATAAAACGATACTCAGCAATTCGAAGTTTTTGTTTTAAAATGCAAAATGCAAAAAGCTTGCAAAATGTTTAGTTCATGGTTTTTCTTTGTTTTTTAGACAAGCTACGTGTTAGCTTAAATATAGTAGCTTCATTCATATGTTATGTAAGTAGATATGAGTAGGTTATATTTTTAGTAATGATGACCAAGTTAGGTACATTCTTATTTTCTAAAAATATGTCATATGTTATATGTACATATCAGTTTTATTGCCGTTGTTAAGATGACATTCATTAATTTTATATATTTGTATTTATATGTTTAAAAGTACTCACTGCGCATCTTTACTGCTCTCCTCCGAGAAGGCATCGTCTTCGCTCTCGGAGTGGGTCCTCTTGGTCCGCTGCGCAGGCGCCGGGGGCGCAGGCGCCGGCGCCGGGGGGCCCCACCCGTACCCCCACTGGGGGGGCTGCGGCTGCGCGTGAGCAGTGGTCTCCATGTGCCTGTGGTGGTACTCCATCTTAGTCTTCGTCAACTGATACACATTCACTTGAGCGAGTCCGAAGAGTTTCTTACGAAGTGAAGATTTTTGGTGTCACTTTTTTATAAATAAAAAATTAAATTTATTTTGTACTATGCAAGTTAGGTTTGGAGCACACGTGCGATAAAGTTTTATTAAAATTACACTTTGGTCGAAAACACACTAAGTACGTATAAAAATAGTTTCGTAAGTAAAAGTAATAAACTAAATCACTTCTTTTTTACAAATAATAACACTAGAACAATATGACTAATTGTTTCAAAAAGTAGGTAACCTTGAAAAAGTTTTGCAAAGTTTCGTGATTGTCCGCAAAGCGCTAAGTAAAGCTGGGTGTGCACTATGCAGCGCGCTGCCACGTGCGCGCGCGCGGTCGGCCAGGCGCGGAGTGTGCGGCCGCGTGCCGGCGCCACGCCGCCCGTGGAGACCACGCTTTATCTCGCACCACCAACACACCACACGCCAATCACGCCATTATCAATCTTAACTCACCAATAATAAAGATTGCACCAACTGCATCAAAAATTGGCATTCATTCAGCCACGGCAAATTTGGAACAATCAACGCGCCAACCGATTTAGAACGGTATTACAACGCAATAGAGGTTATTGTGAACGCAGTTAAGGGGTCGACTAGCACATTAAACATCTTCAATATTAGTCCACATACGCCAATCATGATTTTAACGCTTATTGATAAGAGTTTAGAGTCGGAAATGGATCGCTTTTTATTTGATTGGGTGGTTCTCAGTGCCGCGTGTCTGGCACACGGTGGGAAACTGAGGAGCAATTAGGAAACGCAATTTTATCGGCGAACTATTGGTGTGAACTGCTGGGAGGGAAGAGGGAAGAGTTCCGAGGGGCCCGACCGTGGGACCACGCCGCGCAAGGGATAAAGTAACGTTTACATAGAATTTTGAGCCCGCCATTGTGTTCACCCCTTATGATTTTTCGTTAGTCAGACGTAATTGTTAAACGGTGTGAAAGTATATACTTTTGCTTTTGCTTTAGATAATTTACCCTTGTAATAGTAAGAAATTACTAATTATAAATGCTAAAGTAACTCTGTATGTCTGTATGTGTCGTTTTCACTTTTAAACAACTTAAACGATTGTGATAAAATTTATATTTCTAGCTACTACTATTTCCTTAGCTACTTTATAAAATGTTGTCTTGCTTATTGCAGTTTCTTCAAGCATATAACCAGCGATTAATCAGAACCAGTTGATATAATTAATAAATTGTAATTGTATATTTGAATCACTAAGTGCCGAAGTTCAATTAACACCGCCAACACAGGTTGCTGTGGCGGCCGCCTGACACGCGCGGGGCGGGCGGCGCGTGCGCACCCACGCGACGCACACGACACGACGCAGACAAGTGCGCTATTCGGTTGGTGTTGTTGATACTTATTAGATAAGTAAGGACACGCATCTATTGTGAAGAGACAACACTTATAATACAAAAAAGACTACTTACTTGCAAAAATATAAAGAAACAATCAAATTGTGTAAGTATACAGGCAAAGTGTTAATGATGGATTCTAGCGGTATCCACATTTACACACGACGCTGTGCTGGCGTTGCAGACAACAGTACATACATACATACATAACATCACGCCCAATATCCCCTAAGGGGTAGGCAGAGTCAAAGAGGCAGCAGGCTCCTTTAACCACATTCAGCCAGAAACAAAACTGGGCTGGATTAGATAGAAAATTGTGAAAAAGGAGTGACAAGTGGTTAAGCTCGTCGCCTACACAATCACATACCCAAAACCTGATATACCATTAGTCGCCTTTTATGATATGCTAAGCAAGAACCACAGATGGCACATTCTTTTTAAGTCCCAGACCAAAATAGGACAATGGGTTTGTTAGTTTATTGATAAAGAGATAAAAAACAAGTACAAAGAAGGGACAATGTACTTGCAAATTAAAAAAAAACTTGAAACGAATTATGTGTGAGTATACTAGTGACTCGTTCCGGTTTTCTATAAGGTGTAAATAAAGTTCAATTATCACCGCTAACACAGTTCGCTGTGCCGCCCGCCCGGCTCACGTGCGCAGGGCGGGCGACGCGTGCGCACATGACGTTAAACTCAAAGAGCAACAAGTCGACAGGTTTATTAGTTTGTTGAAGTTAACCATAAACGATATATAGAATGACGAAAAAGATAAAAAATAAAGCACGAAGAAAATACAATGTATTTGTAAAAAGGAAATATTATATTATGAAGAGAAAAATATCTACCAATGCAAACCACCTGACGCATGAAATAAAGGCCAATTAACACCGTTAATACAGGTCGCTGTGCCGGCGGCCGCCACGCGCTGAGCGGGCGGCGCGTGCGCACACGCCGCGCTCAGTGCAACAAGTTGACAATTGTACTAGTGATAATGTTGATGTTATACTTATTACGCATGAGTTATAAAAGGGATAATAACTGGGTACTTCTAAAGGATAAATAACTGAGTGTAAAGAAGAGATTATGTATGTTCAAAAACGGTACATATAATTTTTAATTAGAAATTTAATTATAATCTACCAAAGCAAAAGTTGCTGCAGAAACGGTTCAGGTCGGGCTTCTTAATAAAAAGAATTGTGACCCTTTCCGGTTTCGTTTGAGTGCAAAATATATGCATTTAAATTTTCCTCAAAAATACATACATAACATCACGCCAAGAGGTAGCAATCCCCGAAGAGGTAGGCAGAGTCGAAGGGGGAGTACTTATAACTCATAATTAAGATATACTTAAGATAATTATTATTAGAATCTATAAAACAAACAGTCTCAAAACTTCCTCCACAGAGTAGGTAGCCGCCTCAAGTTCTCAATTCATTCATCTTAAATGGTGCGTTTTACGAATAACCGACTTAACGTATTGTTAAAGGACTTTCCAAAATTATCTCGGGACGAGCAAAGTTTCCATCCCTCGTCAGTCATTAGCGGCTTTTTCGGCTGTGGGCGGACAATTCCTTCGGCAAACATGAGTTGTGATAAGGCCGTGATTGCGGGCCGGTGACCCCTAGTAGATCCATTTTACTCGCACAATACCAAAGTAGTGCCTCTTAGTACAACGTAGTCGAAACAGATTGAGTAAGTACACGCCTACGTTGAAAATGATTTAATGTTTAAAATCGCGTTGTCATTTAATAACAAAACTTGCGTATTTTCAATATATGTATATATTAGAAAATATATTAAAAAAGGGTTGGCTAAATAAATCCTGGACTGTATATTTTTATTTAGTTTAAAGAAATATATTTTTAATTAAATAGGAAACATTCACAATAAAATATATACCTAGTAGTTTTTTGTGAAACAATTAGGTACATAACATCGAGATAATAAGAAAATTTTATCCTGACTTAAAGTATAAAACGTATTTTTATAAAGAACTACGGCGCAAAAAAAAAGAAGATTAAAAGTTTTGACTCCAACTCTATACCGCCATATTGGATTGCAAAACAATTTAAGAACAATATGTAAATTATATGTGGCTTAATGCAACTGATTCTATATGTGCAAAGGCAACATTAAATTAAAAATCATTTAAAAAAATATATATTTAAAATAGTCAGTCCAGGTTTTTTTTTGCTAACCCATTTTAATACATTTTCTACAATACTAAATTATATCAGCTCAGTGAAATTAGACTCAGGTATAACTGAAGTTGACAAACAAGCATAGGTACCTAATGCCGACCTGTAAGTCGACATTGTTGTTATAGGACAGTAAAGTAAGATTAAGTAAAGTAAGAGTTATATAAGTTGGTTAATGTTGTATTTATAAAAACTTTAAACTATCGCTGTTAATACTCGTACTAAGAAATAAACGGTAATCAGTGCTGCATTACACAGGACTGTGGTTGTGTCTTTATCTTCATAAGATTTCGGAACCAATAAATATTGAAAGGATTCTTGTTAATAACGGGCAATAACCTGGTCCGAAGCGTAATTGGGAACAGCTGCACGTATCCCAGGAAGCAACTTCGCTCTATAACAAAGTTGACGAGCGAGTGACTTGGCGGAAAGTTCCTCGGCTTACAGGATTGATCCCTAAGGAGGGTTCATAGGACGACATCGAGAGCAATGAATCGAACGTTGGAACTAGAAAAGGGAATTAGAAATGAAGCACTATATTATGTGTGTTATAAATTGTCCCATGTTCGTCTGGGACTTATTAAGAATGTGCCAACTGTGTTCCCTACCTAGCATGTCGTAAAAGGCGACTAATGGTATATCGGGTTTTGGGTGTGATTGTATAGGCGAAAAGCTAGCCACTTGTCACTACTTTTTACAATAAGTCATCTGACCCAGTCCAGTTATATTTTTTGTCTGAATGCCTTCTCCTTCTGGGATTACGGGCGTTATGAAATGAATGTATGTATGTATAGTTCGTTTATAGTTTCTTTTTAACTTATTGCCTTGATTGAAAACTTTATAAGGCTTACGTACTATGTATTTTATTTTAAGCTAATAATGTGTTATATAAGCTGTGTTTGTTTAGAAAAATAAATCTCTATGCCGTCGGCGCTAAGAATCTTCAACAAAACCTTTAAAAAGTCGGCAACGTGTAAGCGACATTAGGCTACACTTACCTTCGGTATCAGGTCGGCCGAACGTGTTTGTCAACCGGCGCTTGTCAACCTTCAGGTATTAATAAAAATAGGTAGAGGTAAAATCACCACCCAGCTCGCCGGTGAGTGTGATAACATCTTGCAAGAAGTTGGCGATGTACTTGTGTGTAACTATGATGCAGTTTGGCTGATTGTCGTGTCCATTATTATTTCATTGTACAGGTTTCCTCGGAACGGTTTCTCTCATTAATTAAGAATGTATTGTAATTTTTCTAAGTTTGGATCACCCTAATATGATGGCTACGCCTTTATATTTCCACCATCATATGATCGGCTGAGGCACTTACCCCAAAACTTGGGTTCACGAACTTTGCGTTTGGAAAATCTACCTCACCCTGGAGAATGATATTAGCTACGAAATAGGAATTTATTAAAGAACCCTCCGAATCAGACTTTTTAAGGGCAAAAAGAAGATATACCAGCAGATTACGCGAAAAGTTTGAATGCAAATCAACAACATTGGGCAGATAAAGTGACTTAGATAACGGGTTTTTGGAACTTTGCTCGCTTTGGTTTAGTGAGCGAACATTCTTTGAGTATATTCAGAAATTATAGACAGCACTTAAATTAAAATGGATCGGGCAAACTTTCACATTCGTCTTATGGTGAACCAGATCGGCAAGAGCAGATTTCTCCCAACACAGGATTTATGTTGCTTAAAGGGAGATGTCTTCAATAATGTACCTGTAAACCTGTATCTAAATAAATATTTTTCTATTTCTATTTCTATTATTTCGCCAATTTAAAATTCTATATTTATTCTGGTACCTATGGAAGTTTTATAATTTTGAAATCTAATTGTAATTTTTTTATTAATGGACAAATCATTAAAGTTAACCTACTGAAAGAGTAGGTACATACATATTTAGTACCAAGATGATTTCGAACAGTAAAGCATTAATTTTTTTTTTATGAAATATACAACAAAATGAAGTCTAATGGAAAAGCAAAATGCGGTGAATACTATTTATTATTTATTACTATTTATTTAGACTATCTATTTAAGTTTGATCTCATTTTTGACTCTTTATAATAGAAACCAATAGAAAGACACAAATCTCTCTCTATACTTATTACTTAGTAAATGTTCATAAACAGATACAACAAGCTCGATAGCGCATTAGGTAGTGACCCTGCTCCATGCGCCAAGAGTTGTGGGTTCGAACCCCACCCAGGACAAACATTTCTGTCATGAATACTTGTGTTTGTTCTATGTCTGCGTGTTAATATCCAATATTTAAGTATATATTTGTAATACCACTGTTGTTTCTGATATTCGCAACACAAGTGCTTAAGCTACTTACTTCGGAGTCAGATCAATATAGGTATGTGATGTAGTCTGTTATTTATTTTAAATAATATTAATATCGCATTTACCTACTCTACACCCCTAATAAGCGAATCGCGCTTCACCAATAACTTTTAACTTCATTCAAAACAGCCTTGTTGTGTCGTTATTTTTTATAGCGACTTTTTACAAAGTGTCGCATTCCGCCAGCCTGTAATCCCATCAGACGAAGAAGCCAGATCCACTCAAGGCATTGTCCCGTGCTAATCCATTTTGCGAGCCCAACGCGTCGTTCAAGGGTTAAAAAATGGGATCCTATTGACAAAATAGAGCCGACATTGTGACTTAGACAGGGTAAAGAGCGCAGATGTAAAAACTTTAAGATTTTTTGAAAGATACTGTTGTAGGGCGAGCGTTCCAGGCGATCATCAATTGTAGGCCAACATAAGTATATGACGTTGAATTGTTAAGAAACTTTAAAAGTACCTTCAAGTTAGATAGTTAACTCTTATCCGTTGTAAGGCATTTGTAAAACTCTGAAGATAACTAACAAAACTTCACGCCACTTGTAGGCAGAGAGAACAGAACGCCATATGGCACGATTCATCTGAAGATAACAGATTTATTATTGAGTTATTTTACGTGTAACTAGCTGTAAGTATACTAAGTTAGATAATAAACGTTCATTTATTTTATGTACATAACAGTTTACAATAAAGTAGTCTTTGATTTCTTCTATAAGGTACAGAATTCTTATTCTATACCTGTGTTAGGATCTCGGTATTCACCTCTAATATCATGTTTTATTTAAATACCTAAATGAAATACTGCTTGCCTACCGCTTTCTAGCAAGTAATTTATCAAAGTTCAAATTACCTGTCTAAGGTAATCCAAAACATAGGTATTTCAATATTAAGTAGAATTTTACGTAAACTTGAGATTAATGCCGCGATTCTCAACGATCGGATTTAAGTAGGTAAAAAAACCATAAAGCCTCTTCAAAGTATATTTTTTCGACTTGATATCTAACCCGTTTTTTGTAGGCGTGAGAAATACTCTGTGGGACTTTCTGACAGGTGTCGATTCGTACTGTGTGCAAGGGCTACCCATTGTACAGAGATGACAAACACAAGTTTGTACGTTTCGAGAGCGCAGCTATCGAACCTACCTGTTAAAAATTTTAGTAAAATGCACAGTTTCCTTAAATAACAACTGCAAAAGTATTTTTGTCTGTGCATTCACTGTGAATCGCGTCTTTTGTACAGGAGGTGCGCTTTGTCGAATGATGGCAGTTTGATTAGGCAGGGGCAGTTTGTGAACTGTTTGTGGGAATAAAGTCAATATTTTTGTTTGTTTTGGTGGTGGATTAGTATAGCCTGAGTCGGAACAGGGAAATACGGTTCAGAAATGAATTAGAGAAGCAACAAAAATACAGTTTTTTGGGCCTTTTGGACAATTTTTTTGACAGTTTTTTCCACAACTATTTATAAAGCAATCTTGCTGATGGAACCCACGCTTAGTTATATCTGTTTCACCAACTTTATTAAAAGTTATTTAACTCTATCTATGTGGGTATGGTTCACATAATTTCTATAAATATTCTTTAAATACATTCAAAATAGTCAAAGTCAAAATACTCTTTATTTATATAGGTTTGAAACAAATACTTATAAATCGTCAATTCAACAGGAAAATCAACTAATAATATGAATCTACCACCGGTTCGGAATGTTGCTTCTACCGAGAAGAAACCGGCAAGAAACTCGGTAGTTACTCTTTAACTCTCATTAAACAACCTAATAAAGTAGATATAAGTTTAATCACATTTTACCCGCCCAATGGTTCTCATTTATTTACATATTCAAATCTAAGGACACCTAAGACAGACTTTCCAAAAAAGGATCGTATTTGTCAAAGATGTTGAACAAAACTTTCTGAAAGTTTACCTTTTACAGATTAAAGATGAAGACGGAAAAATACTTTACCAGATTTGACGCCACATGAGCAACAGGTCAACGTACCATCTTTTATGTTACTATTTGGTACATAGGTAACATACCTATGTAAACTTTGTATCTGATAAGAGCAAAGCCAAAGAATTTATAGCATTTCAGCTATCCATGTATGTATCAATATTTCAATATTATTATCCAGCTTGATATTTGTAATCTTTAAACTAATATGTCAAGCAAAAGCTTTGTACCCCATTTTATGAGAATTACGCGGACGGAGTATAAGATTTGGCACAGTTAAAGTTTATATCGTCGTTCAGCAGTGGAAATCTCGTCAATGATTTTGATAAAATTTTACAGTAGGAAGAAAACACTGCCTCCTGAAAAAAGTTATATGGATCGGAATAGTACTGTTTATTGTTATTTTTTTTACTATTTGTAATCAATGGTGCATAATCATAAGAATTCAAATATCTCGCTGGCTAAATAAGTCTGATGTGACTTAGAAAACGAATAGAGAAAATAAAAAAGCAAATGCGCCAAATAAGTTCACCGCACGCGATTTTTTTTTATGTTATCGCGGGCAGACGAGCAGACAGTTCAAGGCGATGTGTTAACGCACTTCTTTGGCCAGTGCCCAAATAATCGGGTGACCAATCGACCAGCGTCCATACTTACTCCGCCATCTCCAATATAATCTTATCAAGCGACAATGATCAGAATGCACTCAATGCACCGACCACCGCTGGCCTACTGACCTTCTCTGACCCGGCCATTGACCCTGCGCACGGGGTTGCATAGATATGTCCAGTATTGGCTTTGATCAAGGTGAATACTCATACTTAGGTAAGTCAGCAACAATGTTTGTGTCAACACAGTAACTCAAGCGCATCTCATTGCGCCATGACTTAGAAAAATGTACTGCGCTGAGTAAAACAATATGAGGGTTTTAGGCCATTTTCCCCAAAAAATTTTTGTTTCCTTGCCATTTTTCGAGTATCAGATAAGTAAATCAAAAAATACGTATTCAATATTTTTTATTACCTTATAGAAGAAATTAGCAATTTTTCTTCCTTCTGTAAAATTTTGTCAAAAGCATTTTACGAGATTTTCACTGCCGAACGACGGTATTGACTTCCATGTAGTTTGATAATATTAATATTAGCTTTGAAGCTATGGATTGAAAACGAAGGATTTACGGATAAATTATTTAGGTTTAGAGATAAATTAAGCCAGACCCAAGCTTTAATGATAGTAATTAATTCAAGATTTACGTATTTCATTAACAATTTGCTTACTGGAAACTTATTCATGAAATTTGCTTTCCAATCTCAAAACCGCTACCCGACACGATCGCTTTAAACCTCAAGCCCTCTACTCAAGCGTCCTTTGTGAGGCAGAGGGCCCTCGGCACTCCCGGTTAGTCTCAGTTTTGAGGTCAACTGTTGAAATGAGCAAAGCTTCTTGGGTTTACGCTGTTCATTATAAACAGTATTTACTAAAGCACGAATTAAATACGAGAATATAGGTCAGGGAACTGTTTTATTTATTACCTAACCAGGTTTTGCCAGCGGCACGTGGTATTCAGTCTGTTAAAGATACTCGTGCGTACGTCCCCCGGGATTTATCAACCCTGTTTCCCCCCTTCAAGTTTTATTTTCTCGAGAAAAAGTAGCCTATTACCGTTATGTATGTAGGTCGGTCGGTATGGTTTTAAGATCAAAGATAAAAATAAGATACTTACGATAAAGATATTTATTCACAGAGACAAGGTAATTACAGATGTTGTAACTGTTGTAATAATTGGTACATGGTTCGTCTTATCTCACCAGCTCAGCCGGCATGTGAATTTTTGTCAACTTTGACTGGCTCGATGGCGCATTCGGTAGTGACCCTACCCTATGCGCCAAGAGATGTGGGTTCGATCCCGAAGGACAAATATTCGTGTGATGAATACTTGTGTTTGTTCTGTGTCTGGGTGTTAATATCCAATGTTTAAGTATATATTTGTAATACCACTGTTGTTTCTGGTATCCGTTACACAAGTGCTTAAACTACTTACCTCGGAGTCAGATGAATGTATGTGATGTCGTCGGATATTTAATAAATTATTTGATTTTGATTTTGAACCTAATGATACAGTTTAATTAATAGTTCAAAAGAAATATATTTATTAATAGACTTGAAAAAAATGTGGCGGCGATTTGTTTGCAATTTGCAACCTGATTTGCGCGTTAAATATAAGTTAGTAGGCAGTAAAAGTAGTACGGGGCGACATTTTTAACTTAATGAAATTTAGGGCATTAAAAAGTAGGTATGTACCTACTATTAAGCGAATGCTTAAAACGGGTATAACGTGTCTGGCCTAATCTTGGCATGGCTTTTTAAATACACAGCTCTTTGTGGTACAGTTAGACACATAAACGGATTGTAATCACGATCAGTCAATACTCAAACATTGAAATTAACGGGGCAAATACAATTCACAATAAAAAACATCTTATTCAGTACAGGATTACTTCAACGCAACTACTTTTTAGACTTTATTCTAATGACGAAAAGGGCGAGTTTTATTAAACTGAGGTGATTTTTTGACCTTCGATAAAGTATGCGATTCTGGACTATGTTTAGATGACGTTAGGGTTTATTTTTGCTTGGTTAGTAGTTGTTGAAATATAGGGTAGGTAGGATATGTTCCCGTGTGAATGTCGCCCGGGGGTGGCAATGTGGGGTGTTGCGATTGTTCGGTGCAAACACCGTGTACAGGTTGATAATTGATAAACTGAGATCGAGCGGTAAACATACTTGTTGGTTAGCTTTTTTGTAAACAATGGGCGTCATAAAAAAGACAAAGTTGTTATTAAAAAAAAATTGGCGAATTATCCAATTGAGGGATTGTTCCACTTTGCCCCACCAAGGCGCCCCACTGGTGGGGCAAAGTGGAACGCTTTAAAATTCGCATCGATTTAATGCGGCAGATTCCACTGTTTTAAAATTAGGTGTATTCTGCCCCACTAGGGGCACTTTAGAGGGTAAGCGGGTTTACTCATATTGTAATATTTGTCTATTTAAGTTTTATGGTACTTTTGCAAGTAGCATTAGATGTGGTATCTCGTCCTTTTTTTTTGTAAGTCGGTTAACAAAGCAGAAAGATATTTGTGAGGAATACGCGAATGTTACGTGAGCATTAAGACAGCTAAAGAAATGAAAGAAATACCGAAAATAATAATTTATTTGTTAGACAATATGAAAATCTTACTATTTACTTACCTACTTACTAATATTATAAACGCGAAAGTTCGTGTGGATGTGTGGATGTTTGTTACTCTTTCACGCAAGAACTGCATGGATTTTAATGAAACATTCTAGCATAATACATAACCTATGTTTCATCGATGTATAGCGCGAGCAAAGCCGCGGACAGAAGCTAGTAAAAACATAAGGAAGTCCTTTTTTTCTTTGCGCGTATTACATCCCTACACACAGCGGCGGATTTACAGTCTTGGCCGCCCTAGGCTCGAAGCCATAATTCTCAGTACTAAAGCGTCATCACTTCATTTTTTACACGATTGGCCGCCTCTAATATCTGGCCACCCTAGGCCCGGGCCTACTGGGCCTTAGGGTAAATCCGCCACTGCCTACACACCTACTTAAGCATATCTAAAACATTGTACTACTTTTGTATCTTTAACTAAAACATGTATCGTTTGTTTCAGTAACTTTACAAGATATACTAATGGTTCGTTTATTTGTTGTATTAATCGAACATCTCTCATATAGCAGAAAATCAAAAGGAATTATGGCACAAATCATCTTTTTAATTATGGTCTAGTAGTTAATTTCTCGTGTTGGACAAAGGCCAGACGGTTCCATTCTAGTAGGTATCAGGAATTAAGTGTTGTGGAATTTATACTAGAATAAAGGATTGTTGTTTATGAAAAACACTAGAATCCAATACGAAACTGAATACTATAGTTACTATTGTGATCTAAATAGTCCCGATACTGCCGACCACGTGCAAATACGATTGCTGGGGGAGAACCGTCGCGTGCGCAGCGCGTGTGACACGCCGCGGTCGCACGCTCTGCGCAGTGACTTGTAGAGTGCTGTTGACTGATGATGGATTACCGATTATGGGGTCACTGTTTGCTTGAAGCGGTTATCGATTTTATTTTATGGAATGATTTTGGGGTTGATTTTAATTGATACATTGGTTTCCGCTATGTCGATGTGGTATCAGCAACGTTATTAAAAGTACTAGGTACGTGACGCTTCACGGACGCGTGGCATATCATGCGGATTTCTTTGGGGTGTTTTAATTGAAACCATTATGTAAATCGATCAATGAGGGTTTTTAAAAATACAAAATCCGCTATGTGACACGAGGGAGTCTCGTGGTCTTATCACGGTCACTAATGGCTCATTGTTGACAGAAAGTCAGTTTGTTCTGACAACTAACCAATGAGGAGGGTGACAAGACCGCACGTCACAGTTACGCCACCTTTTGGATGTTTTAATTCAAAAAACCCTCATTGATGACAATTAGGTTCTAGGTATAAGCATTGGATATTATTTTATGAACGCAGTCGATCTTCTTGCCTTTCCACCCGGATTTTTTTTAATGACGCTAAAAAACGCCTCGTCCTCTTGATGATAAGTGGCCTCTGTAATAGTATATTTCATTACAAGTATCTACGGAAAGGCTGTCATTGCAAAAAGTTCCAACAAATGTTGTGTCGGATGTTGACAGTCGGAACAAGTTGCAATGACGGTTCCGAACATGTATTGAACGACTATTTTTAATACAGTTGCGAAAAAATGAAGCAATTTAATAAAATAATAAAAACACCATAAACTCAACTAACTAATCATTTAATTCTTATAAAAGTTATAATTCACATATACATTGACATGGGTACAGTTTTTTTCTTTTTAGTAGACATTATTTTGACAGTTGGGAAAGAGAACGCACGAGTTCGGGAAAGGTAAAAAAAAAGCACGAATATGTAATAGCCCACATCCCGAACGCTATACGTCCCTGCAATACGCCACTTTTTGAGCAACTGTATTAAAAAGTATTAAGTACTACACAATAGAAGATTTTGTTGGAAGAGTAGTCTTATCACTGTCGAGCAAGACCAGTCTTCCCGTATCCCGTGAATATTCAGCGTGTTTCCCCTTTAAGTGCAGTGGAGGACTACTAATCGTAAACCGACAGCATAATGATGTGGCAATGCAGGTACTCCTTACGTCAAAAAGAGGGATTTCCTCATGTCAGTACCTACTTAAGGATTTCTCGAAATTCTCACGACGGGATTCGGAGAAAAACCGAAATCCACGTAGGCGGAAGTTGTTCTAAAAATAAAATAACATTGTACATAAGTATGTTATTTTATTATGTAGGTACTTTACTTTACCACACATTACGGGCGTTTTACCGCTTTCAAGCTTATTTACACCTACTCAAACGTCTATTATTGAATTACGTTTGACGTGTACAGTATTTTTCTCAAATATAAGAATAAAAATCCATTTATTTTCCAAAACAATACAATTTAGGGCTTTTACATGATTAACTATATTAGCCTAACAGCCAATGTAACGCAAGCTAGGTACTAAAAGTGACAAAGTAGCCTAAGGCTACTTTATCACTATGGCAAACGGGCACTGTAGCCTTGACATTTGCCAGAGGTTTGTGTGTCAACAAAATACAACTCCATAGTAGGTATTTCGTGTAACTTGTGACCTATTTTGCCTAACTTCTGTTCACAACTGCTTGAGGGCGGCCATGGGAGAATATTATATGGGGATTATCCAGAAATTCAACCGTTTTGATAATGTATTAGCAAAAATAGCAAAAATTCTAAGTAAGGTAAATAACCTTTTTAAATTAATTTTGAGGGTCAACAATCCCGGTATACGCGTAGAAAACGAATTACTTTGTATGACGTAATTTGGATGTATCCTATTAGTTTTATGTAACGTGGCGTTACAGGTTACCCACCTTCGTGCGGTGCGGGAAAACAAATTTATTTTGATCGGTAGGGAGGTTTTAATTAAGTACCTAGGTGGTACAATATTGTTATTAGATAACGTAATAGTTTTATTATTAGATATAATTTAAAATGACTATATTAATTCTATTAAAATTTATTTATTTAAGCCATAATATTTCAGTAGGTACGCTTTATAACGAAGTCGAGAGTTTTTAGCGACAGATTAACTTATTTAGATAAAAATCTTTACATTGTAGGTATATTACAAAGTCGCCGCTCATGTCTGTTCGCTTACCTAGATCTGTTGAACTACCTACGTAAGGGATGTTGATGCGGATTTCACCAATAGATACAGTGATTCAAGAGGAACATTTAACGTGCAAAGCCGGGGCGGTCGTTATTAAAACAAATAAATAAATATTAGATGTTGCCTAATACATTGAATGCACACGAATGTTAGCAATATCGAACTTTGTGTACTTACTGTATATTTTATTCCTGTCAAAATAAATAAATGAATATCTTTTACTGATTTTTAGTACCTATTAAGTATTTACAATAGTTCATAGAGAACTGTTCAGTTCAGGAATTAAAATTATTATTCCTTGGATTAAAATCTTTGTAATTGTCCATGGTAGTAACTCCATCTGTGATGACGGATATGCATGAATTTAGCGCCATCTAGTGTTAAACAGTTTAAACGATCTCAACTCTAGTCTAGCGGTAATTCAACGAACTAAATTGCCCGAGAATTGGGTCTAGTAGCATATAAATGAACTTAACCCTAAAGAGGGCGCTGTTTTTAATTAAAAATAACCGTAAATGGGATGCGGTACGTGCTGTACTTTACTACGTGCGGGAATCCGGTACCAATTTTAGAGAAGGTTTAAAATAAAGAATCACCATATTTTGTAAGGGTTTATTAAATACTTTTTAACTATAGTACTTAAAAATAGTTTTATTATTTAGCAGTAATAGTGAAATTGTACAAAACTATCACTTCTGTTAAAACAAAATACAATAAATGTGGGAACACGAATTTCATGATTTTTTTGTCTCCCCCCCCCCCCTGTCCTTGTCACAGCTGGTCAAATTTGTGAAACTCCCCACTCCCTAGTGTGGCATCACATTTTTTGCAATTTCACATCAAAAAATTGCAAATTACTTTGATATATTAGATTTTGAAATGTGATCACGACACTTAGGACTCCCACCCCTTGTCACACCATGTTACACTTCGTAGACCCCCTGCCTCTTCCTTCACGTGTGACGTAATTTATGAACCGGCAACGCCCGAAAAGCATGTTTCAGGGACCATTTGCAGTTCATTTATGTATTATTCGTCCAACGAAGTGTTGTGCACTCGATTAACACTGGTGTGCATCGCAGCTGAGCTGGCGCTCAGTGTACTGCGCTGAACAATCAATGTCTTTACAGAAGGTGTTTACTTACAATAAAATGTATATTGTCACCTCTTGGTGCTTGGCATCCGGGACAGGTCTTCTGATTCTCAATTCTGAGTTACCCAAGTCGCCGCAGTGTATTATCTGGTGGATTATGTTCACTATAGTAAAAATGGATGGAAACATAATGAGGAATGTTCATAGGCATATAAAATCATTTGAAACTTCGTTACAGTAAAGCTTTTTTTACATACAAATACACTTGTTTTTGTTTTATTTAAAAATATCAAGTAGTTTAGTTTATGCATTCAAAGTTGGCGTAAATTTGTAGTAAGTTTTTTTTTACAACGATCCGCGCAGTCCGCGCCCAGCTGTAGCAGTGAATAGGTATCCTAATAATAATGCCCTGGCCAAATTTCAAACTAAAATATGAAAGTGTGTATAAATATAACGAAAAAAAAAGTTTCTAAAGGTTTTGCACCTCTGACCTGATCATTATAATATTATGTACGTACCTACCTAAAAGTATACTATACTTACGTCAAAATGATCTTCACAACAAAAAAACCTTGCCTTTTTATACTAAGGAATCTGACCTCTTTACCGCATTTAAAATTTTTTTTAGTATTTTCACGTCCATTGGAACGAGAGAAAATCAACTTTTTTGGCGCATTAGTGGTTGTATTTGTACATTTTGACACAACACATGATTTTCGAGTACTAGGATTGGACATATCAAAAAAATATTGATGCTTTCTAGGAAAACGTAAGGCAACGCATGGAAGCGCGCGGACGGCCTGAGCGACGGTTGGAAAATGACGTCACGCGACCCGAGCGCGGGCCAGTGGTCACGTGCTCACTTTAAAATTACGTAACTTGAAAATTAATTAACGTATAAAAATAATTCTTTCAGGTGTATTTTTTATTTTCGACAGAGAATACATTAGGCTAAAATTCAAAACTAATGAACATTCTTCATTATGATAGTATGTTTTGTTGACGAAGTATCATTGCCTGCCTTTGTAGTCGATTTTTCTGCATCCCAATGCATACACACATTGCATATTTTAAGAGCGGAAATTGCTATCACTATATCAGCCGCACACCGCCGCTGGGTTACACCGACACTCGCTGTGCCGCTGGTGACCACGCCGGCAACCAACCCCGGCCAGTTCACTTGTCGTGGCTGGAGCGCGAGTCGGGGTCGGAGGCGGTGTCGCGCGGCTCGTGCATTTCCAGGTGCATTTCGAAGTCGTCCACCGCCATTGGGGTATCTGTCGGATTACAAATATGGTTCTTAGTGAGAAGGTTAGTAAGTATTAGGGTTGTATTTGGTGGAAGAGATCAGCTCGATCGAGGTCGGACCACCCCTTACATGCGCCAGCATGCCGCGCAGGCATGACGTCACCAGGCGCAGGCGGCGCACTCACCGAGGTGGTCGAGCGTGACGCCCATGGCGCGGCGCAGCGCCGGCAGCGGCGCGACGTGCTTGGGCGGCACGCGCGCCAGCATGCCGCGCAGGCATGACGTCACCAGGCGCAGGCGGCGCACTCACCGAGGTGGTCGAGCGTGACGCCCATGGCGCGGCGCAGCGCCGGCAGCGGCGCGACGTGCTTGGGCGGCACGCGCGCCAGCATGCCGCGCAGGCATGACGTCACCAGGCGCAGGCGGCGCACTCACCGAGGTGGTCGAGCGTGACGCCCATGGCGCGGCGCAGCGCCGGCAGCGGCGCGACGTGCTTGGGCGGCACGCGCGCCAGCATGCCGCGCAGGCATGACGTCACCAGGCGCAGGCGGCGCACTCACCGAGGTGGTCGAGCGTGACGCCCATGGCGCGGCGCAGCGCCGGCAGCGGCGCGACGTGCTTGGGCGGCACGCGCGCCAGCATGCCGCGCAGGCATGACGTCACCAGGCGCAGGCGGCGCACTCACCGAGGTGGTCGAGCGTGACGCCCATGGCGCGGCGCAGCGCCGGCAGCGGCGCGACGTGCTTGGGCGGCACGCGCGCCAGCATGCCGCGCAGGCATGACGTCACCAGGCGCAGGCGGCGCACTCACCGAGGTGGTCGAGCGTGACGCCCATGGCGCGGCGCAGCGCCGGCAGCGGCGCGACGTGCTTGGGCGGCACGCGCGCCAGCATGCCGCGCAGGCATGACGTCACCAGGCGCAGGCGGCGCACTCACCGAGGTGGTCGAGCGTGACGCCCATGGCGCGGCGCAGCGCCGGCAGCGGCGCGACGTGCTTGGGCGGCACGCGCGCCAGCATGCCGCGCAGGCATGACGTCACCAGGCGCAGGCGGCGCACTCACCGAGGTGGTCGAGCGTGACGCCCATGGCGCGGCGCAGCGCCGGCAGCGGCGCGACGTGCTTGGGCGGCACGCGCGCCAGCATGCCGCGCAGGCATGACGTCACCAGGCGCAGGCGGCGCACTCACCGAGGTGGTCGAGCGTGACGCCCATGGCGCGGCGCAGCGCCGGCAGCGGCGCGACGTGCTTGGGCGGCACGCGCGCCAGCATGCCGCGCAGGCATGACGTCACCAGGCGCAGGCGGCGCACTCACCGAGGTGGTCGAGCGTGACGCCCATGGCGCGGCGCAGCGCCGGCAGCGGCGCGACGTGCTTGGGCGGCACGCGCGCCAGCATGCCGCGCAGGCATGACGTCACCAGACGCGCCACCTCGCGCTCCGAGCCGCCCGGCCGCGCCGCCAGTGACAGGTGCCACGGCGGAGGCGCCGACAGTCTGCAAACAAACGTACTTATTAACAAAGTGTAACGATAAATCACGCCTTAATTAGAATAATCTTCCAGCAAGCAGGACTGCGCCTGCATGTAGGCCTGTTAATTAACACTTTGTCACTTCGCAATAAGAATCAATTTCGCTTGCCTTTTCTTGAGCACCAGCAGTAGTGTGTGTGCTTGAGAACAAGGCCGATGCCTTAGTCGCGACAGAACAGTTTAGTGGGCACGCAAGCCAATTGATGCTTTATCACGTGGGAATAAGAGCGAGTTTCACTCGTCGCTCCCTAATGGCATGGTCCTCGCCACCAGTTTTGTCGGCGTGCAAGCGAATTAACTCTCTGTTACGCGGCCATAAGGGTCAATGTCGCTCACCGGTCCCGCTGCTCCTTCTCCAGCTTCTGCAGCAGCTCGTAGGTGTGCTTGAGGGCGGGTCCGATGCCGTAGTCGTGCTGCGACGACTGGATGTCGTCCTCGATCTCGTTCAGGTACTCGACGTCGATGCCCAGCTCGGAGAGCGTGCGCAGCTGGTCCACGTCCACCTTCACCTTGGATATGTCCTGGGAACAAAAACAGGAGAAAATGTATACCTGATATTAAAGGCTTTGTGTTCATAATGAACTAACCAATCCCGATGTCCGGTATGTACCCAACAACCAGATTAGGGTGTAGTTAACTACATTTTGTAATCTAATTACTAATTACGATTTAAAGTAGTTAGCTACATGTAGTTATGATTACATAGTTGAATAGTTGTTAATTTGATTGCTGTAATCCAGTAGTTATAATTACTGATTATTTAAAGTCTAAGAACTTATATTTAGCTCTAGCTATCCAAGGGCTGAGTCAGATTAACACCAAAAAAATATTTAAATTCAAGCTTACATTTAGTTTAGGAACAGGCCAACAACATGAAGTCAAGGTAATTATTTAAATAAAAAGCTAAGTAAAAACGAAGGTGTGAATATAGCACAACACTTAAGTAGAAACTTCAAATATCACAAATAAATGGTAGCTTAGTACATATTAAAACGCGCCATTCTTATCACCAGCATATTTTTTTTTTCTCGTATGTATGTTACTCGATATCTCTGAGAATTGTCAACCGATTTCCATTTTATTCTTTTTTTATATTGGTATGTAATTCAAACCGTGACTAAACTTGTTTGCCACACTGACGTCATTCTGCGCGATAAAGAGAGCATACTAATATGGAATTTCGCGCACCTTACACAAGTCTTCGGTAGTATAGTGGTCAGTATCCCCGCCTGTCACGCGGGAGACCGGGGTTCGATTCCCCGCCGGAGAGAACTTTTTGTACTTTTTTTTTTTGCAGTAATAATATTTACTTATCACTTTAGTACTTATACTTGAACACATTTAATTTATACTGTTTGTTTATCTATGAATTTCTCTTTTATAAGCTGTTGTACTGGAGCTTTCTGAAAATCATGGACTAACATTATTTTGTTTCTTGCATTTTTTATTTTTATTACATAATCAATGCATTATTTATTTTGTTTTTATTTTATAGAGATTTGTATTTACGGATTTCCATAAGGCCAGCGACACATTTTGTAAGGGTGATTTTTTAATAAAAACCCGATCTCCTAATCACAACTATGTTGGAAGCGATGTATTTATTTTAAATTGATGGCTTTTGATTGTTTTTACATGTCACAAGAATATATTTAACTTAATATAAGTCTATTAAAGATCATTATCAAAACTAAATATTGATTAAGTTGTTAATAGATGGATGATTTAAGTTTTAAATATTTTGATATCGGGTTCAGGTTTGTAATTATGTAGACGACCAGCTAGGTCACTATTTTTCCACAATGTTCCATCTAACCCAGCCCAGTCTAATTTATGGCTGAATGTGGTTAAAGGGGTTTACTGCCCCTTTGACTCTGCCTACCCCTTCGGGGATTATGGGCGTGATGTTATGTATTTCTTGGTGTATAAAAAAAAGGATGTGACATGGTACACTCACATTGTCGTCCTTGGGCGGCTGGTCGGGCTGCGCCTTCTTGTCCGGGAACAGCGCCTCCATGTCGTAGAACAGGTTCCAGGGCGAGTCGGGCGCGAACCGCAGCATCTCCTCGTTGCCCTGGCCCGTCTCCGACGCTGATGGGTCACGGGGACCGGATAAGGATAAATTAATAAGATGCAGTAGTCAATATGTTGACTGGCTAGTCAATTGAGATACTTTTTAAGAGCTGTCAAAACGAAATCACTTCATCGATTTTGTATGGGCTTGTCAACGAGTGGCGTCACTAGTTTGTATAGTCAACTGACTTAATATTTAGCAGTTTTTGTAAAATTAAAAATCTTAAGACTCAATATGATTGAAGATCAATAAGACTTAACAGCATACTACGATACTTTCTTTTTCAGAATTGATATTTCAAAATTATTTATAAATGGTGTCAATTATAAAATTTAAATTATAAAATTATTGCATACTTACATTTTATAGGCGATATATTTAAGTAGTATTTTTGTATAGGCGGTAGTCGATTTTTATGTTTTATGGCGTTTTATTTTCATGTAAAGTTTCAGGAGTCGTATATTATATTCGTTAATCAGTACATTTCAGAGTATAACTTATCTTCTTTAGTATAGACAAAATAATATTTTCATTTTCATAACTTATCTAGGTTTGGATAGTGACACAAGTTACTTGAATTATCAAACAATTAACTTCTGGTTGATGTCAACGATAGGCAAGATTAGGAATCGTAAAGGGTTCATATTTTTTTTATATATTTAAAATATATTTAATAGTATATAGGGTTTTGGGTAGGTGATTGTGTAGGCGACAAGACTACTTTCTCACAATTTTCCATCTAACCCAGTCCATTGTCCCATGTTGGTCTGGGACTTAAAAATAATGTGCCAACTGTGTTTCTTGCCTAGCATGTCGTAAAGGGCGACTAATGGTATATTATGGGGTTTTGGGTATGTGATTGTGTAGGCGACGAGCCACTTGTCACTAGGTACTTTTTCACAATTTCCCATCTGACTCAATCCGGTTTTATTTTTGACTGAATGTGGTTAAGGGGGCATGCTGTTTCTTGAACTCTGCATTATATATACATACATAACATCATGCCCTTAATCCCCAAAGAGGTAGGGGATTATGGGCGTGATGTTATGTATGTATATATATTTACAGATTTTTAAATTGAGTATGTGTGAATAATGTGAACTAGGTATGACTTGGGAAGGGTGAGGAGGGCTCCCACCCAGTGGCGGATTTACCCTAAGGCCCAGTAGGCCCGGGCCTAGGGCGGCCAGATATTAGAAGTGGCCAATCGTGATAAAAATTAAGTAATGACGCCTTAGTACTGAGGATTATGGCCTGGGGCCTAAAGCGGCCAACACTGTAAATCTGCCACTGCCCACCCCCCGGGTGTATATCGCGGGGTACTCACGCAGCGTGTGGTAGATGAGGTGCGACTCGTCCTTGGTGAGCGTGGCGAAGGTCCCGTCGTAGGCGGGCGCGTACGCGCTGAAGGGCCCGTACTGCAGCGGCTTCACGCCCTTCGCCTGGTTGCGCCGGTCCTCGCGCGGCGCTGCGCACGACACAATATATACGGTATATAATAATATGCGATACCTAATCCTCACAATATCCAAAAAACGATTTCAGAAAAATTAAACAAATACCAGGATCTCGCCATCGAACTCAAATCCCAATGGAGAGCGCAAACAGTACACATAGTGCCAATAGTCTTGTCGTCAACCGGTTTAATACCTAAAGCATTAGCACAAAGCCTTAGCACCTTACACATGCCCTCATATATTTCCTATCTCCTACGAAAAGCTACAATCCTCAACACATGTCGCATCACTCGTAAGTTCTTATCTTCTTCCAGAATTACAGCTACCTTTACCATATAATTTCCCCGCTTCTATCGCTTGGTCAAGGCCCGCATTAGATGCTAATTCTACCCTCCCTTGAGAGGAGAAAAAATAACAGTAAAAATAATAATAATAATATTTAATAATAAATACCCCACTACATCACATTCATTGATCTGACTCCGAGCTAAGTAGCTTAAGCACTTGTGTTACGGATATCAGATTCAACAGTGGTATTACAAATATATACTTAAATATTAGATATAACACCCAGACACAGAACAAACACAAGTGTTCAACACACTATTTTTTGTCCTGGGTGGGGATCGAACCCACAACTCTTAGCGCATGAGGCAGGGTCACTACCGAATGCGCCATCGAGCCAGTCAATAGTCGCTGGAACCTTGTCTAATTAACACCCACGAGACGTCACCCGCAATACTCGCTGGTCAGTTTTGCGAACGGTACTGAGTGTTCGATACGTCACGATTACGTCACCAATATGGCGGCCAGGCGCATTAGCAATCTGCGGGGATTATAACACTACACAGAACACCACGAACCTAACCTATTGCGAACTTACAGACAACTATTTATCACGCCACAAGACGGTTAAGACCGTAGTTCCAACATTTATTAACAGATCATGTTAAACGTGGCCTCTATTTTCTAAAATACTTAAATAAAAAAAAATATATATATATATTTATTGCCAGAAAACAAAATGTACAGTACAGGTTTCATATGGAAACTTTTTTTGCTATAAACTAAAAGTAATTTAATTGAGTAACCTAACAATTTTTAATTAAAATCGCAGACCACTAGTAGTGAACAACTGATTAAAGTACACAGTTTGCTTTTTCGGTTAAGCCGACTGCTTCTGTTTGCTCGTCCAATCAAAGTCAAAGTCAAAATACTCTTTATTTATATAAGTTTGAAACAAATACTTATAAATCGTCAATTCAACAGGAAAATCAACTAATAATATGAATCTACCACCGGTTCGGAATGTTGCTTCTTCTACCGAGAAGAAACCGACAAGAAACGCGGTAGTCACTCTTAGAGATTAGACCCGAGTCTTAGCCAAAAATACGTCAACTTCGTATTTACAATAGACAGATGACGGTTTTTACTACAACTCCTGAGGTTGACTAACCCAAATGCAGTCTAGGCTTCCGATACAAGACAGTTAATAAGTGACTGTAAATTCTAAACGTAAAACATTGTTAACATTCATTGCTGTTCCAAATCACATACTTAATAATAGTGGTAATTCCTTCATTGGGTTAAGTATAAAAATATTCAATATGTTACCTCAAAATCTCATTGATTTACCTGTACATAAGTTTAAATTATATGTTAAAAATTGTTTGATTAAAAAGGGCTACTACAAGATAGAAGACTATTTAAATGATAAGAATATATGGTTAAACCAAGAATAGGCTGTTCGCCTGCGCTGCAAAATTTACATTCACGTATAAATTGTAACTAATAGTCATTAAGACTTGGCATTTTAAAAGAGAACCTATCGAGTTTTTGCCGGTTTCTCGGTAGAATCTACTTTTTGATTCGGTAGATATTGATCTTATTCTGACGAAATATGAGTGCTTTTTTAAGCCTACGTAAATTTGACAAGCTCGATTGCGCATTCGGTAGTAACCCTGCCCCATGCGCCAAGAGTTGTGGGTTCGATCCCCACCCAGGACAAACATTCGTGTGAAGAATACTTGTGTTTGTTCTGTGTATGGGTGTTAATATCCAATATTTAAGTATATATTTGTAAAAAAAAAAAACCACTGTTGTTTCTGATATCCGTAACACAAGTGCTTAAGCTACATACTTCGGAGTCAGATCAATGTATGTGATGTCGTTTAATATTTATTTATATATTTATTTAATGACAATGTCATTTCATTCACACTCACTGTGCAGCGTCCCAGTGCCCTGGGTCAGCCGGCCGATGTACTTGCCCAGCGTGAGCGGTTTGTCCTCGCCCGAGCCCTCCACCGTGCTGGTCACCAGGCATAGCGTCGTCTTGCCCTCAGAGTCCATGCGGGGGAACGCTGAAAAATAATTAATCATCATTCATTAATATTTGAAACACAAACATATAAACATAACATCACGACAGACAGAGTCAAAGGGGCAGCAGGCCCCTTTAACCACATTCAACCAAAAACAAACCTGGGCTGGGTTAGATGGAACATTGTGAAAAAGTAGTGACAAGTGGCTAGCTTGTCGCCTACACAATCACATACCCAAAACCCGATATACCATTAGTCGCCTTTTACGACACGCTAGGCAAGAAACACAGTTGGCACATACTTTTTTGAATCCCAAACCTACATCGGACAAATATTTGATATGTAATAATATAGAAGTTCCATGTAGTCTAAAACATAAAAATAATGTATGTACTTAGCTTTAGCGCAAATTCGTAATGCCTAAGGCTACGAGCTAGCTACTTGTGATTATTTTCTCACAAATGTCTAGCTAATCTAATTTAATTTGATTTTTTAGGGGTTAAGGGTCTCCGTAACATTGTCAGTCCTGCTACCCTATTGTTAGCCTTTGTTAGGCTGTCTAAAAAAACCCCAACAGTTAAAAAACAATCCCTGCCAACTAGGGCTGCATCTCGAGCCATCATTAGATGGACGGAGGTGATTTCTCTAAGAGTCACTCAAATTTTTTTTTCTGCAAAGCAATTTTTCTATAAAATGGGCCAAATCTTACACAACCCAAGACTAATTCAGTATGCAAACAGTGTTAAATCGTAATTTTCGAAATTTTTCTCAGATTTTACCGCCCTTCCCTGAGAATGTGCCCCTAGTACGCGTGTACCCTAAAACAAGGTCCCCATCTCACCCTTCTTGGCGAGCCGTCGCCGATGCTGCTCCCGCGCCGCCTCCATCTGTATCTTGACGCTGTCGCCGTCGACCCGCTCGAGGCCGCCGTCGGACGCCGCCTCCGCCTCCGACCCGCCGCTCTTCAGCGGGCTGCTGCGCTTGAGCACCTTGTGCTGCGCGTCGGCAGCGGACCGACCGATTATTGAATTGTGACAGGTGACAGATGCTATTGAGGTGACTCGACTTTGAATTGACAGACGATACTTTTGTATACTAGCGATCATTACCGACTTTGGATTGTATTAGAATCTCATAACTAACTAACTAAAATTTACACCTTTACACCTTTTCGACTTCCATCGGAGTGTTTAATAGAATCCGAATGGTACTAATAGACAAGGTGACTAAAAAATTCTGTTTAGTCCGTCAGTTAGATTATAAAAAAATATTGAACACGTATTTTTTTATTTATTTCTCAATCAAACATTGACGAAGATACAATGCAATTAAGATGCGCGTGACGTCACGATTTCGTATTTTTTTTACTAAATAGCGGCGTCGCCCTCTAAAAGCCTCCAATCCAAAGTTTTGATGCTCTTTATCTTTGTGATTTTTTGTTTATTTTAATACAGCGAAAAATATGTGTCTAGTATTTTTGTATAATCTAACTGACGGACTAAAAAGAATAAAAGTCTTTTAATGCAGTCATCATCCCTATTGTGTGTATATACCATCCAGGGACGAATTCAAAACAAACTTTATGAGTTTAGATTTGTTTAAAAATCTATCCTTGCTTTATTTTAGAATTGATTAAAAACGAGAAAGAATTCAAAAATATTGCCGTAAACATAGCGGGATTGGAGTGCAGTAAAAATGAACCTATTATGGAAATATGCTAACTAAGGAGTTTTAAATTAGATACGCAAGTTGAAATACGATATTCTTGTTATGCGCCTAGTAAATTTGTAAATACAGGAAGTTTACATATAAGCATATATGTATAGTAAATTAAATATTTTTTTACGGATTAACCTCCATCTAATCGTGACAAAAAGTATAGAAAACAGTTTTATTCAAATAGCAAGACTCCGTAAATCTGTCACAAATGGGACTCTTTGGTTGCTGGACTTATAAATGCGATGATATTAGCATCAATATTTAAGTGTATAAACAATATTTAAATCTATATTCTAAACATTATGAAGGTAAATTGCTGAGTTTACCAAAGATACGTCATATATGATCGGGAAGGACCGCCGGTACATTAAAACTATCGTCCATATTAAATCCACTCCTTAGCCAGTATGTACACGTGAATTTGATCAATTCAATAATCGTACTTATAAACAAATCACTGTACATGCAAACACTATTTCACTATCATTGTCCCGTTAGGAACTTCACAAAACAACATCCACACCGTTTTAAAAGCAAAATAAAATGTCTAAACGCTAACATGTCACTACTATTCAGAATTAAATCTATAATTATATTATTATATAACAAAATGTCACCTTTCGCCCGTACGTCCTAAGCGGCTGCGTTGCAAAAAGTGATTTAATAAATACTTTGTTCGAGTTCTCCGAATAATGTTTGTGGAAATATATATTCGATACAATACAATTGGGAATCGGAAACAAACCAGAGTAGCTATATAATTTACATGAATGCGGGTAGTTGAAGAATATTTTGACATTGCTCTTTAAGTATTTCGACTTCGATCATTAATGTTGAATTAGATACAGCGTGCCATATTAACATTTAGTGAATGAGCGCTTTTATACTAGATGGTAATGTAAACATAAGTCATAAAATGTCTATACTAGATATTGATACTAGATACAGTGCAATTATACACAGGTGTATATAATTTCATATATTCTGGCGCCCATCTCCGTCTTATAAAAAGCGCCCAAGTCGTTAGCAATCTTTACTCATACTTACGACCGTTAAAGTAAAGACCGGTCGGATCGAACCGATATAGACGACGATGTATCTAGTTTGCTATACCTGATCGAAGTTTTGTACAATTTAAATTGAATGTTATTATTTTTAATGATTTTTATTTATTTATTATATAATTATATATATATATATTTATCACCTAAACATACCTTCGTTTGACTTTAAAGCAGCCACATTATAAATTAGCTTTATATATTATTCATTAATTCAACAATGACGTTTATTTCTTTGAAAGTAGCTACAAATTACTATTCATACTTGCACCTGTTGTTAGTATTTGATAATAAAAAATTGATGTTAGTAATAACACTTGAACGCCCGTCTAGAAGAACCTTCAACCGTTACCGTAACGATCACAGCCCCACTCGGCACCGAGCCCGCACTCACCACATCCATCTTGCCGATGTCGAAGCCCAGCTCGCGGATGGGTATCTCGTACATGTAGGTGAGCAACGTGCCCAGCGGGCGCAGCTTCTGCGGCGTCAGCTGCTTCAGGCCGGCGTGCAGCAGCCGCCGCGCCGCCTTGTGGTACACCGTGCCCGTCTTGTTGTACTTCATCGCGTTGTTACACATCAGCTTGAAGTCGCTCTGCGCACATTCGTACCACACACGTTAAGCCGGGTCTTCATCGAACAAAAGTTGCCTATTTTGGTGTTGGCAACATGTGTTGGTGACAAATGTTTCTGTAAAGACCAGCCTTTAGAGACTAGCACCGCCCGGTTTCACCTACGTACATCCCATTCGATAAAATATAGCCTATGTTACTCACTTATAAAGGAGCTTTCCATTGGTGAAAGAATTTTTCAAATCGGTCCAGTAGTTTCGGAGCTTATTCAATTCAAACAAACAAACAAAACAACCAATTTTAATCATTCCCCTTTAGATATTAGAGCAGACTAGTACATGTTGATCACACTTGTTACAAGATGGTCCTATAGTGCTGTTAAAACTACCTCTTCTTCTAAATTTTTCCAGCTCATCACACACTAGCTGTGTTATTTTAGTTAATAATATGTTGTAGTGTGATGTTATGTAGCCTATAGCCATCCGCGATAAATGGAATATTCGAGCAAAACATATTTTCAAAAGGCTATTTTCCTCAAAACTTTTATAGTCCACTGTTAAGATGACAAAAAAATATTGCTTACACATTTTTTCTTTTGTTGAACAATCTAAAAATAATAAAGATACTGCATGTTAAGTTCCTCCGTGACAAGATATGTAAAATTTTATCGTCCAAGTGACTAAATTTCAGATCTTTAAAGCGCTGTATCTTTGTGAATTTTCGAATATCAGTTAAAACCAAAAATATGTAAGTATTCAATATGTTTTGATAATCTAACTTACAGACTTAAAAAATTTTTTGAGAATAACACCCTATTTGGACCAGTCCACCAATTAACAAACTTTTCAGCTTTCAATATATTCTATTTACTGCTATCTACATAAGTAGCATAGTGAAAAACCAGCAAGCAATTCAAATGCAAAGTATAGAATTTGAATAAGATTGATATGTAATTTACTTACAATAAAACAATTAAGTGATTTATATTCATTATCATCAATCTTCTGCTTGATCGTAGAGAAGTCCATGGGTCGTTTGATGATGGTGGAGTATCCTGGGGCAAAGTTATCATTGACGGGCCAGGCAAAGAATTGGTTTGGATCCCGCTTCTCTAGGTTGCGGAGCAGCTGTTCCAGGAGTCGGGAAAGTGGGCGGCGCTTCTGACTAGCCTGTAACACAATGTCACGCATGTATAAACTAAATATGGAAAGAAAAATTTAAAAATAAAAAAAATTTTGAAAACACCAATTAATATTTAAACTTTGCACAAGTAGGTGTATTTTTGCTCTGAAGATAGACAATACTTATATGATAAAAACTGCTGGACCAGTTTGAATAATTCTTTCACCAATGGAAAGCTACTTTACCAGCGAGTAACATAGGCTATATTTTATCCCTGTATTCCCACACGAACAGGAACTATTCGGGTAAAAACCGCATGGCACTTTTAGTATGTAAGGCAATGTCTGTAGAGTTGGCTAGTTTATAATTAAATGAGACATTTATGCATTGTGTTCACATTTATGCATCTCAAAAACACATTTTCTACAATTATTTCCTAATAATTAAACATCATCATCATTGTGTGTCATCTGTGTTAACTCATTCAGTCACATTTTTGTATTTTTAATAGCTCAGACATAAAAATTACATATTTGTGTTCAATATGGATTAAAAATAAAAAAATAAATAAAAAAAATATTTTTATTATATGTATTATTTTTAATACACATATTAAAAATAATTTTGTGTTTTATATCTTTTTACATAAATATTCTGAATAAATGTTCTTACGCATTTGGATTCAATTTTTAATATTTTATTTACCATTTGTTAAAATATATAATAAATATTCTTGTTTTTTTTAGGTGGTTAGTATGCTAACCACCAAGACGGAAAGAGTTAATATACCTGAATAGAATACCAAACTCTTGCCAAAATTTAAGACCCTATTGTTACAAGTAAAGGCATACTCTTAACACATACTAAGATAACTTATCATGTTCTATACTACTTTAATATTTACCTTAAGTACACATGTCCGAGGTTCCCTATGTGACGCAGGAGAGTTAGGCCCTGGGCTCAGTCTGCGCAATAACTTCTTTGGCAAGCCTTCATCATCAGTTTCATCATCATCAGACAGTTTTATCTAAAATCAGTGTTGTAAACAAAATGAAATGTTGCTTGTGAAGGAAACATTAACTGATGCACCATTAATATGACATTTGAGGGCAATACTTAAGATATTGGTTCCTATTAGATAATGAAAGTCATGATCATGGGGTAACATACATACATACACCCTAACTTATAGCAATTTATTGCAAAAATTTATGAGTATAGCCGTGAGTTAATTCTTTCGACAACACTTCAACGTATTTAAATTCTACTTAAGTAACTAACCATATCAATTTCACGACGCCTCCTCTTCTTTTTCTTAGGCTTTTCATCTTTAAGATCTTCGTTGGCAGAATGTTCCATGTCACTATTTTCCAGTTCTTCTTCTGAAAAATCCCAATATTCGGTCAACATTTCTTATACTGTAAATCCTCTCGCTTTGCTACTTAAACGACACTTATAGGTTATATTTACACTCACTGCAACTTAATTTCTCTAAATCATCCATTATTATTGCTAGGTATTTATTTCACTACTATTGTCACTACGTAAACTAGAAACAATGTTAACTTTTATTTATAAAATTAAAATCGATCACGGCCAGAACCGACAAGCGGTGATGTCAAAATATATTTATTATTATGACGCTTTTTCACATTGGATAATAATACAACTAGTTGTATTCTGATTGGGTAAAAATAACAAGACAATTGCTGACAGACCAATAGAAAATTCACTGGAATCAGATGTCAAACTAGAGTTACCAATCAAAATGACGGTGTTTTTCTTTTGATGCATTAAGCGTTTAGTTAAACTATTTTTAAAACAGGGTGCTTAGCCAAATTCGCTAGCGATTCCATAACGCATATGCCTAAGCACCCTGGTCTGAAATTCAGGAGTTTTTAATTCAATTAGGGTAATTGAATTGAAAACAATGGTAGAAAATAAATGTTTGATTGTATCTTAAAATGCCTTGTTGGGCTTTATTAGTAGGTATTAGCTTGAGTTGGCAATTTAAAGTGCTAAACCCCAAAATATTATTGTTCTTTACTCTCTCATACCTATTAGTTGTTTAGTTAAGCTTTAAAATACAACTCTTCTTCCTAGCGATATGTTTCATTTCTAGTCGGAGTGTGTTCGGACCATGATCCTAGGACCCTAGTCTATAGGTATATTAATGAAGCGACTGCCACCTGATCAATATAACCTTTAGTTATTCTAGCAAGTGGATCAAAGGAATATATCCTTAGATAATTGAATGTCCAGGTTCTGGTCGTACACTATACCTAAGTAATCTATGTTCAAGACATGCGATGCGAGTAATGTTGTACTGGGTATCTGGTTTATGCAGGCGACGAGATTGTATTGATGACGAGCTAGCCACTAAGTCAGTTGTCTCATCTTTTACATAATTTCTAATTAACCCTATTCAATCATTATAGGTATTTGGCTAAAAATCCTCGCGACCTTGTTTACCTTTGGGCATTGCGATAAAGGTAGTATATATAGATATGAATTATATGAATGGAACGCCTGTAAACCTTTAAACCTATACAATGTATGAAACTATGCTCATCTTTGCACACCGTGCGCACGCGCCACGCTCCAGATGCGCACACGACACACTCCTAAGTGTAAATAAGTAAAAAAAAACATCGCTACAACCGCCATATTAATTTCGCTCCGCTCCGCCCCCCTTCGCTGTCTGTTTAGCAATTGGGACGAATTTGCATAATGTGGTGATAGCTCTCTAGTGGGCATAGAGATTTATTCTATTGCAATTGCTGGACATGCAAGTGCACTCGTACAGATAAAGAAATGACCAGTAAAGTTTCTAAGTTGACTGAAAACAGCTGGACAAATCTACATTACTGGTCTGACACTTGATGTCTTCTTTTCTCTTTCTTACAAAATGTCTTTGCCTCTTTCTCGTATTTACAAGAAGAATCCTATTTAATTGCCCTTGAACACAGAGTAATGAGTACCTAATTAGTATTAAACCTAATTAGTAGTAAATACTATTCTTAAAGTATTGTCAAAGGCTGAAACTGGACAAAAGTTGAATCTTTTAAGTGTTTTACCAGCATTTCCTCTCACCACACTCGAAGAAAGTAATAAAGCAACTAAAAACACGTTTTTACCGAATAATGACTCCGACAATACCTATAATTTGTTATTATTTACCCCATTACGCTTAATTCGTTCCATTGTCAACGGAGGTTTTCACGGTTTCCAAAATAAAATTACTTACTTACAAGCAGTTTTAACAAGCCCATTGTTTATAGGAAGAGGCAGTTGTGTAATGAGCAAATGTTATGGTGAAAGCATGCATAGACAGCCGATGGAACATCTGCTGAGCTTAATTTTAAGATGTTGTTATTATACCACTATATGTTAGACCGTATTATAGATCAGGAATCTGAAGGTAAAATTACTTGTATCCATGCATGCTTGATTTCTATTGGGCGATAGTCGAAAGCTGATTATCTCAGATTTTGCGGTTTTAGTAAGATCTTCCGATGATGTAGTGTACAGGATTTACATGAAACAATTTAAATTAAATATATAATAGTAGGATTCAGTAAAGATAATCCTGAAGACTCGTACATCCATCCATCTTTAGTAGGACGTTGTTCACTGTCTGTAAAGTCCATGACCTCACCTGTGACGACTAACTTCGTATACCGTTAAGTATTTTATTCCCTGAGTAACCAAACTTCACGTTTATACTCCAACACATATTTTATTTCGATAGCGAATAAACCACCACCATCGCTTTTAATCAGCAACATATTTCCAGTCGCGGAAACATAATTCCTTTGTCGACTTGATCGATACAAGTTATCGGCGGGCGCGCAGCCCTCCAGCACAATTAACTTCGGCCATCGCTTGTTCAGTTACATAGTTTGCTGTGTTTCTTTTGAGGTGTGAACACAAGTGGAGTTTTGCTGAAATGGATAAGGAAGCTAGGTATATCCCTATGCATTTAGCGGACAAATATGTTATGGAGTCCTCCTATCTAAGTATGTCTAGGTACTGCAAAATATGTCTTGTTTGTAAGTAGATATTTAGGGTAGGTACGGAGGAGAAAACATTCATGATTCGTACTTGAGATTGTGTTTTAGTTTACTATTAGATCCTATTCGAAATTAAAACCAAATAAGATAAAAAAAAATGCATTTAATATGTGAAAGGTATGAATAAAATAGGAGTGAATAGCTGAAAGTGAGCGCATGTTCCGATCAGTCACCCCCAGATGTCCTGGTCGAAGGGTCTAAGGTATTCTACTGTACTACCTAAGGTAGCAGCAAATATGGCTTGACTTTACAACCGATTGCATTACCCGCGTAGTGGCACGTTTAAAAAGGCACGTAAAAGTTCAAAACAATGCCCAATGATGTGGCAACGTCTTAAGAGCGAGTGAGCGTTGCGTTTTGTTATTGCGCCTTCCGTGTGATCGGCTAATTAAACCGCAGGCTCCGTGCTGGCTAATAGAAAATCGCGCTTCATAAATCTCTCGCGGTTTTGTTGCTCCTGCGCAGGTGGAGTGCGGTGTTGCCAGCGGTTCGCTTAAAACGATACAAATCAAACTTTAAAGGTTCATTGATAAGTAGTGAGAGCGTTTCGCCATCTTAATTGCTTATCCGGTTATGTGACTGTGTTAATTAGGTAGGTACTTTAAACTAACTAAAAACTAAACTATAATAAAGGTACCTACTTACTTATTTTATTTTGTATTGTTAAATCTTTTTTGTCGCTACAAAGACGATTTAACAGTTAGTAGTTATTGTACAGTGCCTATTTTTTGTTGATTAAATTCAGGTACTTTCACAATTTTTTCTTATATTCTTCACAACTCGAGAATTTGGATTGATAGATAATACAATATAATAGCATAACTTAAGAGAAACTTAAGTTAAACTGGTTGCAATTCTGATTGGATTTTCCGTTAATAGTTGCATCGAAATATAGTCTTGAAAATTGATAATTCTTCATAATAATTCGGTTATAAAACACACAGAATTAAAATTGGTCTCAGTTTACTTAGGTACTCAAACCGTACAAAGTTGACCGTCTGGCCACACTGATGGCTAGAAGCCCCGTTCAATGGGAACTGGTGGGTAATGGAAGTGTTTAGATAAATTATTTTATTTCCTCGCATTCGGCGCGGGAACCGAACGCGCCATCTGCGCCGTGTACGGGTGTACGAGCATCGGTAAGTTATGTTGCTTCCTGTTGGACACGTTTCTGTTTCTCCTTCGTAGGGCCTGGAACTTTGTTTAATTCTAGGTCCTAATTAAAAAGAGTATTAAACATTAATTGGCTATATAATACCCTCCCCACCGATTTCGTTTACGGCGTAACCCATCAAGAATTAGATATCTAAGTAGCAAATATTATAGCGCACAAGTGTCTGCGCAAACACAGGTGTACCCTCTGTTCCTTTACTCTCATAGTCCGATGAAATGGCAATTCGATGGGACATGATCGAGATGAGAGGTCAGGCGCAGAACGCACTGACACCGGAAAAATTACTGAGTGCCCAGTAGTTTAAATAGGGAATCCCAACCCAGCCACAAATCTGGGATCCGACCTGGGATTTGAACCTAGGACCTTTTGGTCCAAAGGGAAGCGCGTACAATATTTGAAATACACATTACAAATTCTAACAGCTTACAACTAGATTTGTTTACTTTACTCGTGTTTCTTAATCTCCTGTCTTGTAAAAACCCAGTCGGCACAATTTATCGCTTCATCCGCCACAAAAGGCGTTGATTTAATATGCATATACGATTTCTCAGTGGGACACGATGCCACACGCATGCGCTAATCCGCTCGCGTATATTTGAGCCTGCTGTCTTGAGAACACTACTCCAAAAAAGCTTGAAAACGGAGATATGTTTCATCGAGATATAGCTCCTTATCCAGGATATTGGAGGATATCAGACCTTATCTTTCAACCGTTATATTACCTTACTTAAGCGCACCCTGCTTAGACCATGATTTAGGTTTAAGTGAGTGTCGTAATTACACTGGAGCGACTGACCTGACCTTCGTAATCCTAGATAGGGAAACCAGTCAAATTAGGTCATGGTTGCACACCCATGGATATTTTAATATGCAGGTTTCATCACGATATTTACCCCACCGCCAATCAAGTGTTATAAATCCGTATATGTGTACTTGGATCTTGGATATGAAAAAATCTGAGGTAGGTAAATGCCTATTGGCATTGAACTACCACTTCCATAAACAAGCTAGTTGACTCAACAAATTTTAATAGTCCAATATAGAGATTACAAAAAAATATTTCTCAAGTATTTTTTTTTTGTTCAGCAAATTAAAAATGACGAAGATAGAGCGCGTTAAAGTTGCACGTGACGTCACTTGTTCTGTAGAATTTTAGAAACAAGTGATGTAAAAGCTCCCCATTCTAGATATTTGAAGCATTATATCTTTGTAATTTTTTGAGTATTCGATAAAGCAAAAAATTCAATATTTTTTGATAATCTAACTTATAGACTAAAAAAAAATTTTAGTCAACTAGCCTATTATTGTAATAAGTGAGAACTTTACGTAGAAGCTGCTATTTAGGACCATATGCTTAGTCCGGTAAACCCTGCCCAGAGGCTACCCTCTGACTCAGGTAAGGTTGTATAATTTTTTTTTTAATTCAGCATTCACTTAGCAATTTCAATTCATCCTTTACAAGGACTAGCAATACATGACCAAGCACAGGTTACTATTTTAATATTTCATTCTGTTTGTACGTTCGCGCATGAATACGCGAACACAATAGGATTGAGTGAAACTGTATGCGTATTGCAGAGATGAAGTTTATGCGATTGAGATAAATCCCGCGGCGTGGTCAAACAATGTTTCACATTTGTCGTATGCGAGCACTTTCGCTTTTTTCTACATAATTTACGCTAGTTTTGAGAAGTTGGCTAATTTTGTGAAGATCTATCAATCTATCCTTTAACCACATTCAACCAGAAATAAAACTGGGCTGGGTCAGTTGGAAAATTGTGAAAAAGCAGTGACAAGCGGCTAACCTGTCGCCTACACAATCACATACCCAAAACCCGATACACCATTAGTCGTCTTCTACGACATGCTAGGCAAGAACCACAGATGGCACATTATTTTTAAGTCCCAGACCAACACGGGACAATGGGGTTAGATGGAAAATTGTGAAAAAGTAGTGACAAGTGGCTAACTCGTCGCCTATAGAAACACATACCCAAAACCCCATATACCATTAGTCGCCTTTTACGACATGCTAGACAAGAACCACAGATGGCACATTATTTTTAAGTCCCAGAACAACTTGGGACATAACATATCTACTTATGATATATTATTGATCATAATCGTCATCGTCTGTTTTTTTTCTGTCCAAGTCGTTATCTCGGATTTAGCAACCTTTGGAACCCCTAAATATGGGAATCGACCAATTGGATCATGGTTTTATACGAGTATCTCTCAGTTACTTGAAAGTCTTTGTTACATCGCGATTTTTTTGCCTTGTTGCTGAATTATACATTCGTATAAATTCTTACTTAGTATCGAATAATCCTCAAATGCTTAGTGATTTTTTTTTCTAATTTTGAAAATTCCTTAGTTCTCAATAACGATTTAAAATGAAAATTATATTGAATTAAGAATATTTTATTATTAAGTTATAAATAACAGGGCCCACACCTCCGCGCAAAAGTCAGGGGCATTCGAGCTCGTTACCACCCACTGGACGTGGCGCCTAACAAGGAGAACGCTGTGCCAAGTATGCGTCTGCGCATTTTCTCCAAAATAGGCATGGATTACTCAGTAAAAGTAAAAAAAAATGCGTCAACACAGTTAGTTAGGCGAATGTTATTGCTAATTGAGCCAGTCCAATTCTATGACGAAGAAAAATGAAATAAATACTTTGCGTGCCTTATGGAGCTGAGCCCAGCATTTGTGCATTATCTGCTCTGGTTAATCTTACCCTTTTTATTGTAAGTATTCATAATATTATGTCATCATTGATAGTATGATTTGGTGTAGAACTTAATAAATATGTAAGTATAATATTGTGACGCTGAAAAGTGTAACTACCGAGTTTCTTGCAGGTTTGTTCACGGTAGATTAAATATTCTGAACAGATTCACATATTGCTTTATCGATTTTTGTAAAATTTACGATTTAATTTGGAATTCGTATTTATCTCGATCCTGTGCAATGCGCTATGAGTCAACACGAAGAAGTAAGTTACTTACGTAGCGCAGTGAGTTATATTGGCACTAGTGCAATGTTACTCATATCTGCTTAAAAACTTCCTAATTTCGTGACCTGATCAAATTGTGCAACGTATGTGCATATCAATTTGGAAGATACTGCGTTCGGATTGAGTAATAGGGTTTTTAGATTTTTGTCTCATATTGTCGTCTTTATTAAACATATTTCTTGTAGCTCCATCCACATGAAATACAATCTGTTCAGAATGACAACATCACGAGTGCCATTCCTTGTGTTGCGGGCGCCTTTGGACTAGTGATGCCGATCGATAGTCGACTATCGATAGTCTATCGATAGTCGTCTTTATTAAACATATTTCTTGTAGCTCCATCCACATGAAATACAATCTGTTCAGAATGACAACATCACGAGTGCCACTCCTTGTGTTGCAGGCGCCTTTGGACTAGTAATGCCGATCGATAGTCGACTATCGATAGTCTATCGATAGTCGTCTTTATTAACCATATTTCTTGTAGCTCCATCCACATGAAATACAATCTGTTCAGAATGACAACATCACGAGTGCCACTCCTTGGGTTGCAGGCGCCTTTGGACTAGTAATGCCGATCGATAGTCGACTATCGATAGTCTATCAATAGTCGTCTTTATTAAACATATTTCTTGTAGCTCCATCCACACTGAAGTGAAATAAGAAAAAAAAAAAAAAAAAAGCGGTGCCAGCGGTGTCACCCGCGTTTATGGTTAATATTATAAAGACTATTTCCGTCGTACATGATTTCTATGTAACTTTAACCATTAAGGCTGCACACGCGACGGAAGCTTAAAAAATAGAGTAACTTCTCCCGTTTTTCCAACATTTCCCTTCACTACTCTGCTCCTATTGATTGTAGCGTGATGAAAAGTATACTATAACCTGCCCAGAAGTATGAAGAATAATTGTACTAAGTTTCGTTAAAATCCGTCGAGTAGTTTTTGTTTCTATAAGGAACATACAGATAGACAGACAGACAAAAATTTTACTGATTGCATTTTTGGCATCAGTATCGATCACTAATCACCCCCTGATAGTTATTTTGAAAATATATTTAATGTACAGAATTGACCTCTCTACAGATTTATTATAAGTATAGATGTAGCTGAAGGTATCAGCTGAGCACAGCCAGCCCAGCTCATGTTGCCACCGGTTAATGGAAACAACGTTGTTCTACTACCCACACGTTCAATACAGGCATATCATGAAAGTTCAGATTAGGTAGTCATAAATACTACATGTGTTACAACTCCATTGATTAATTAAACAAGTACCTATCTGTTACGCATTTCGCAGTTGCATCGCCTGCAGGCTGCATTTCCGTAACTAGTACGCATAATGCGCCTTACATAACGCATTACGGCGAATAATTATCACATACTTAGCATAGACAACAAGTTTTTTAGCACCGTCGAATTGTTTATTTTTTAAGGTTCCTCCGATAAATGGCTTGTCGATGGTTAGAAGTTGATCGCTTGTATCCTGATGGTTATATCTAGTTAAGTGTTTTGGTTAAACTGCATCAATCATTGACAGATCCGTGTTGTGCATTTTTAGATTTCGAAATAAAAGGGCCGTGGTGGGTGCGATCTCCGCATAGGATTTTGTTGATGAAATAGATATAATCCCAAGAAGCAAAATAACCATATAAAATAAGAATCATAATAGAATTCTTATACACGTTTTATTAAAGCACTAATTTTACAGTTATCCTTGTACAGCTCCATCGTAAATATAGTTCCGCAGCACTGTCAATAGATGGCGCTGCATGTATTTTAAATCGCGCAAGCAAAACGTTTCTCCAGACCTATATATAGCTTATTAAGGTGTATTTGTAAATGATAATGACCATAAAACCCGTGTGTGCTAGTCTTGGGCATACTAGTTTGCAACTGAGATCGCTCAGTATAGGTCGCCACGCCGCTCCTAAACGAACTAGTTCGTTCTTTTAGTTCGCTAGTTCATCATTCGCTTTGTTATAACCCTAGTTGCTATGGTCAAATATACTGATATATACTGATATATAAATATGTTGATACAGTCGCTGCATTTCAGCGACTGTATCAACGTTTTACTTCGTTTGTAATTTTCCAGTGTCTCTCTCTCAATTCTCGCGTGTTTTTTTTTTAAAGCCAATGGGGGTCGGCCTCCTAACAGCTCGTTTTAATAAAGTCTAGCTTTGACGATCTAGATCGTTCTTTTAGAATTTTAGATCGTCAGTTCACGACTCTGGTGAGAACGATATATCTCGATATAGTTCTGTGGATATGCCACTTTGCCGCTCTGTCTAGTAGTTTATTAGAAGGGAAGATGCAGATATAATATTTTATCAATATTTTATGATTGCATCTACAAACTGTTTCAGTAAATATAAATAAAATACTCAGATAAAATACTCTGTCATGAACGAACTAGCGAACTATTAACGATCCAAACTGCGAACTAGTTTGCGTAGTTCACCTAAAAGAGCGCTATATCGAACTAGTTCGTTCGCGAACTATACAAGCCTAGTGTGTGCATATATTTGGGTTATAATTTTTACGAGTACACCGGGTTGCGACCTTAAACAGGCGGTTATTCAATCTACAATTGCACACTATAAGTGTTTTTTGCTTATATGGTCAGTTACTCATGTAAGTCAATCGAATAATTGTTAATAAATCAAATTTACTTAGTTGTAGGCCTCCTTTTTACTAAATTTCTTTATATGTATGTTTCATAAAATATATAAAGTATTATTTTAACACTTATTTCTTGAGTGTACAGGAAATGTTTGTTGATTTATTTTTGTAGGGTTTTGGCTTGTGAAACCTACTTCAAGCGCCAGTTTCACACATATAAGAGATTTTTTATAAATTATCCACTTGAGTCCTAGATTAAAAACATTAATTTGTTATAAATAAATCTATACTATATACCTACTTACTAATATTATAAAGCTAAAGAGTTTTTTGTTTGTTTGCTTGAACGCACTAATCTCAGAAACTACTGGTTCGATTTGAAAAATTATTTTAGAGTTAGATAGCCCATTTATCGACGAAGGCTATAAGCTATAATAACATTAACCATTAACGCGGGTGAAACCGCGGGCACTAGTAGTTAGTGCCAGACCAAGATGGGACTGATATTTCTTATTTTTGATAAGAGATAACTCGGCTTCATCATATTATTAATACAAACCTAGTTTACCCAATAATATCTACAGAACCCTCAAACTGTGCGCTTGCGCATGCATCCCCCGTCTTGGACAGGAAGGCGCGTTACAAAACTCGCCATAAGCAATTATAATGCAACGAGGCGCATGCTAACTGAAACGATGCCCCAACTGCCTTCGGAAATGGAAAATAGACCGTTCTACTGGCGCTTGGCGGAATAAGTAAGTTAGTTTCGCGATTATGGAAATGTTCAGTTAAAATAAAGATTAGAGTGCGCTTATTTTATTAGATACCTGAGCAAATCCTACTAACAGACAACAATTTCAAGGCTTTATTACGTACCTATAATATTTATTAAACGGGCAGAGGAGATTTCACATTGGCCTTAATCTGAAGTAAGTATCATAAGCACTGTCTTGTGTTATTAAATTAAATCAGAATTAACAAAAGCGCCTCATTTACAATTTACAACTATAGTAGTATAGATATGGTGTATGAATTTTGCCTAAAATAAATTTTTAAAAATTATCACGGTACGTGAGTCACAGTTCAAAGTAATAGTATGGATGAACCATAACTTTAAAATAAAACTTACTATCTTCACATGTACCAACGGCTTAACGCATGTACAATATCTCTTATATCAGAATAAAGCGTCCGTCACATTCCACTCTGAATGCATCAAAAATAAAATAACCCGTCCTTTTATGCCTAAGCTTCTAAAGACCACAAATTCCTTTAACGGAATGCCTGAAAAAAGACAACTTTCTTTTCGCGGAGAGAGTATAATGCTGTCTACTAATTAAATATTATTTAGCGTCGGCGGTACACCAGACAACATGATTATCATGTCTTCGGGCAGTCATCGCGCGCCATTAGCACGGCCTGGCCGAGGTAAGGTGCATAAACATGGATAAAGGGCGAATATTTCGTGGGGGGTATTTCAGCTATGTGCGGTTGTGGGCTGCGCATGAGACGGGGGCGTGTGGGACATTCCCGCTTTTTATATAATTTTTGGTACCGCTGAAGTTACCAAATAAGTAATTGTTGGCGGCTTAGTGTTGTTATGGCGGTGGTGGTGGTTAATGTTGTTATAATAATCCGGTGGTAAATTTTCATTTTCATTTGTATGTACTGACGATTTATAAGTGCTTATTTGAGCCTACGTAAATAAACATAAAGATAAAAAAAAGATAAAGATAAGATAAAAAGATAGTGGGATTTTTGTTATTGTAAAATTATCATTCGACAATTTGACATCATTTTGAGCTTTCGGCATCGCTAATGTTAACTGAAGGTGTATCTGGACTGTTTTTACGGTGAAATTAGCACAGTTAAAATACGGGATAGGCAATTGTGCTATCTGCAAGTGTTATTCACATGAGTGTGCAAATAGCCCTATTAGAGAATGTGATTTTATTAAAGCATATTTAGATTCATAACTGCCGGGTTTAGTTGTAAAAAACATAGATATAATACAAGCAGCGCCCCGCGGTTTCACCAGCACTGTTCTCGTTCCCGTGGGAATACAGGGATTAAATAAAGCCTATGTTACTAGCTGATAAAGTAGCCTCCTATTGGTGAAATAATTTTTCAAATCGGTCTCGTAGTTTCGGAGCTTATTCAATTCAAACAAACAGACACTCAAATAATATGTCGCTCACAAATGATATTGGGAGATAAGCAAGAAGATGAATCATATCTTCAGGAGTTCTAAACTCCTGGCTACAGTAGTGGAGCGCCAGTCCCAATTAGCATCGACGATGAGATATGTGTGACGCGCTGCGCAGCAAGCGACGCGCAGGCGACGCGCCCGCGCAACACGCTTTATGCGCGCGCGCAGCCTGTGTGGCCCTCCCGGTAAAGTGAGGATGTGTGATGCTTGTACGGCATCCGGGATGCGTAATCTGGCTGTTTAAATTTATTTCATTCATATAGCTAGCTGATGGCACCTCGGTACTGCTGAACATGGAAAGTCACTAAAATTACCAAAATTGTTACCAAAAGTGGTAACACTTACTTAGTTACCGATAATATTGGATCATTGACGCCTTCCTTTAAAATAGTCTTAAACTCAAGGGATCAATAAATTTTTCCGAGATATAAAACATAATTTTTTTGTCGACAATTGTCGATACAGCAAGGCAAATAATCACTTTATTAAATCGATCTTAAAACGTTTTCTTTAAACAGTATCCAATTTACCGACCTCAACGCGAGTGCACCCAATCCCTAAGGCATTCCTTCGGGAGTGGAGAGGATTCCCGGTCCTTTAACTATTTAATTTGGTCGTTTACAGGATCACGGAGATAATCCAGCCCTTTGTTTAGGCCCTTTCATAAATACGCGGTGGCAGAGTTATGAATGCAACGGGAATTATCTTGCCCAACGCAAGGAATTTCTCAACATATAACCTCTAGGGATTTATTCATAAAAATGCAGGTAAGTGCATAGTCTGATCTTTGTGATGGCTATGTTAATAGCATGCACAGATCCGGATTTTAAAGTTTTTTTTTCGTAATTTATTCCGATGATGGTCTGGGACTTAAAAAGAATCTGTGTTTCTTGCCTAGCATGTCATAAAACGCGACTAATGTTATATGAGGTTTCGGGTATGTGATTGTGTAGGCGACGAGCTAGCCTCTTGTCACTACTTTTTCACAATTTTCCATCTAAACCAGCCCAGTTTTGTTTTTGGCTGAATGTGGTTAAAGGGGCCTGCTGCCCCTTTGACTCTGCCTACCCCTTCGGGGACTGTGGGCGTGATGCTATGTTTGTTATTTTTGTTTTTCGTAATTTCGTGTTTTAGAGAAAAAACAAAAAGTTGGGCGATGCTTTAAATTGGAGGAGGCCAAGGCGGTAAAGAAAGTGAGGATAGAAAGGAAAATGTTGATGATAAAAGTAAATAAAAAAAATAGTTAATTTCTTACTTCTATACAGTTTTTAGGGTTCCGTAGCCGAATGGCAAAAAACGGAACCCTTATGGATTCGTCATGTCTGCCGTCCGTCCGTCCGTCCGTATGTCACAGCCACTTTTTTCCGTAACTATAAGAGCTATACTGTGGAAACTTTGTAAGTAGATGTATTCGGTAAACCGCATTAAGATTTTCATACAAAAATAGAAAATTACAATACATTTTTGGGGTTAGAACTTAGAACTAAAACTTAATTTTTTTTTCATCAAACCCATACGTGTGGGGTATCTATGGATAGGTCTACAAAAATTATATTAAGGTTTCTAAACTAAATAGTTTGCGCGCGAGAACATTTATTTAGATGTATAGTGGTACGGAACCCTACGTGCGCGAGTCCGACTTGCACTTGGCTAGTTTTTTTTTAAAATCTAGTAAGCACTAGCTGTACCCGCGTTTATGGTTAATATTATAAAGACTATTTCCGTCATACATGATTTCTATGTAACTTTAACCATTAAGGCTGCACACGCGACGGAAGCTTAAAGAATGGAGTAACTTCTCCCGTTTTCCCAACATTTCCCTTCACTACTCTGCTCCTATTGATTGTAGCGTGATGAAAAGTATACTATAACCTGCCCAGGAGTATGAAGAATAATTGTACCAAGTTTCGTTAAAATCCGTCGAATAGTTTTTGTTTCTATAAGGAACATACAGACAGACAGACAGACAGACAGCCAGACAGACAAAAATGTTACTGATTGCATTTTTGGCATCAGTATCGATCACTAATCACCCCCTGATAGTTATTTTGAGAATATATTTCATGTACAGAATTGACCTCTCTAAAGATTTATTATAAGTATAGATAGATAAGAATGTCTGTGCCAGTAGACTCCAGTAACAGGAGATTGGTATGACGCTGTTCGTACTCTAGACTATTCAAATCTTAGCCTGAGATATGTGGAAACCTTGACGAGGTGACGATGTGACCTTGACGAGGTTGACAAAGATCAGGTGGCAAACTATAGATAATGTGATACACAGACTAGCTAAAATGAAATGAAATGAAATAATTTATTCTGCAAGTGGATTCATTACAAATTATTTTGCACGTCAAACATTTTTGTTGCCCTACCAGCACCTCGACGTGAATAGCCTGCTGAGAAAAGGTGTCGCAAGAAACTCAACAGATGGCCTTTTTTAAATACGTTCAAATGTAATTATATATCTAATTAAATATTTTTTTAAGCTAAATCCAGCATCGTAGAACAGGCGAACCCGAAGAACTGGACATAACACCACGAAGTTTAGGACGTGATGTTCAGCTATGCAAGCAAGCAATGCTATACTTAGTAACGAAATTTATACTCTCATGCAGTTAAGAGCCCTAGATTCAGGTTACTAACCTAGCATATAGCCAATTTGTTCCAACAAAACGCTAAGTTACACATTTTATTCCTTCCCACACCGCATTTGCAGAATTCTCCTTAATAGTAAGTTGCGGTACATTAACATATTAGGTTATACCAAGTCCCTAAGCAATGAAGCCGTTTAAAGGTAGTAAATGTGTCTCTGAGTCAGACAACAACACCTAAGGAAGATTCTTGATATTTCTATCTTCATTTGCGGTATAAGTGCTTACTTAAGTAGTTAATAATAATGTCTAGCTGATGTCGGTTTCAAGTAGGTAATGCCTGTAGTTAACTTTTACTTAGGCGACGAGCTAGCCACTTGTCACTATTTATTATTTATTTTCACAATTTTCTATCTAACCCAATTTTATATTTGACTTGCTGCACCTTTGAATCTGCTACCCCTTCGGGGATTACGTGCGTGTTGTTATGTATGTAGGGTATAGGGGTTAAAAGAAAACTGAAACTCTTCTCGGTGAATTCTTGTATTTTTAAAATACCTTTTACAATAACTATTTACAGAGCGTCGTTCGTCTTACGTCTTAATCCTTTCGTCGTTTCTAGCAGACTCTCCGTCTCTCACTCCTTCACTCATTCGTCGTATCATTCTTTCGTTCATTCGTCTCATTCATTCGCCTTACGTTCCATTTCTCTCAACACCCACATGTATGTAATTTTTACTTCTTTTGAGTTCTGAAGTTTAAGTCAGATTCTGGTCAGGGGAGAAACATCTCTGGTGCTCTAATTCCTTGGAAATATAATAAACACTCCTTCTCTTTCTCGGCAATCCAGCTAGGAAAGCACCGACCACGAACCACCCACAGTCTTCATAGCTTCCGCCCTGACCGAGGAGGGGCGTACTAATACTCCCACAAACCTAGAACCCCGTCCGAGTGATTCATGATACTACTATGTACCTAAATTACGTACAATCTGGTACTGTCCCTCAATCCAAAATTCAGGACTCGATCTACCTTAAGCCAATATTGGACCTAGTACAAACGACCGATGATGATTGTGATCATCTTCCTAGCGTTATGTCCCGTGTTTAGACGGGGTCCGCTTAGACCATGATCCAGGATTTAGCGAGTCTGGTAATTAATTACATTGAAGCGACTGCCGATCTGACCTTCGTAACCCTAAAATAGGGGAAACAGAAAATTTTTGGATCATGATTACAAATCTAAAGTTGTTTGAATTTGCAGGTTTCATCACGATGTTTTCCTTCACCATCGAGCTAGTGGTTTAAATACGTACCTACAAAGATTTGAAAAATCCAGAGGTACGTGCCGGGGTTGAACCCGCACTCCTCGGTTAAGAGGCGCGTGTCCTTACCATTGAGCTATCACCGCTCTTGTGTATCCGAAAACAAATAAGCTTAATTCAAACAAAGTCAAATTAGAAGAAACCTTGAAACTCATCACAAGCATGTTTTCCAACTTAATGCAAATAAATATCTATTTAAATTTCTCCAAAAGCACGCCTTGAGCATTCATTTCAATCATAACATTAAAGCCTGCCACAGAACGAGTTCGTCTTGGGTGGAGCTCCTATCTCAGGAGTGGTGAACCTTTTTTTGTTAGACGTAACTTTCTTAAAAATAAGAATGGACAGAACAAAGTTATTGTATAGGAATTTATTCCAAAGCAAATATTAAAGTAAAAATAGTTCCTAGCGACGATACTAGATGGCGGTAGTAAAATATTAAGATATGCCTGATAATTTCTGACCTTGTGGTCGTAACTATTAATGAATGTCTACAATTCTTAAAGGTAATTTGTTTAATAAAGCTTGTCTCAAATACACCAGACTTATCAAAGATAGGAAAACTTAGCAAAAATCTTTGCGTTAACATAATAACTCAGGCACAGGCAACTGCTTTGACTCTTGAGTCAACTCTAAATTGCGCCAGGATGTAGCGAAACAAAACGCGTCGACTAAGTCATGACGTGCTAAGTGTACGACTTTTTTTGACTCCAGTCCTGCAATTTGCTGTGGTGCTCATGGGCGCCGCCAGGATTAGGTATTCTCTGGATGGTCTCCATCTACACTTACTGTTAAACAATATAAAATATATATGGAATTATATATGTGTTTTAAAATATATATGGAATTATACATTTGTATCTTAAAATACAATCTTAAAATACAAATAACAGACTAGTTTCTGCGGGTGTAGTCAGGTCAAAAATATGTAATTTCTATGTACCTATATTCATTCCTGACAGGGGGGTGCACGCGCACCATCTTGTACCCCGTTGTACTCCCCTCCCGGCGCCCTTGTACGTGCTCAATTTAAACAAGTGAGTTAGTACATCCAGACGTGTAAAAAGTAAAAAGAAAACTATAATCCTGATATGGTTTGTTGATAAAACGTCAGGATAGGAATTTATATTTCGTATGAGGAGCCTTACATTTTTCTTTCAAGAGATAATTACCGGCGCCCGCCAATGGTTCTTCATTCCTACCTCAGCTCCGGACCAGCTTGCAACAAAGTAGCACGTAACATTTTGCTCAAACAAACGCTCAGTGAGTTACTTATTATCGCTAAATCAGCCGAGGCATTCGCATGCCGCGCTCGACGTAACCTTGACTTGCTGACTGAATGACGAGCGAGGGAAATGGCCGTATCCTTCCGAGCTGAATAATAATCAATTGAACAGCGTACGAGGTGACAGTGAAGAAGTTTCACGCTGAAGGTTGAGTAAAAAGGACAACAAATTTTAATTATAGGGGCTTTACAAATTTTAGAAGAACAAACTTTTACAGAATTAGGTATTCTGTATAAGTTTGCTTTTGTTAAACTAGGCAAAGCTGGGTATTCTAACCATAGATTTAGAATTTTTGACTTAAATCTATGATTCTAACATTGATGTATACGTTTGAAAGAAGATCTCAAGCATTGATATGTACATGTGTGGAAGATTTTACTTTATAGGCCTTTTCACAGGTCCTAGATAAAGTTTCAAATAGGTTGTTCTGACATATACCGTTATATAATATCAAGCTGATATGATTTTCAGTTTCATTACCAAATCTTCCAGATATTTGAATTGAAGATTCGTGTAACTAAAGGTTGCATTTGAACTGGCAGATAAGTGAAAACCTACCAGATTTTGACAGTATGTCGGTCCAGATTTTGCAGATTTGCAGTGTCTGAAACGTCACAAAAAAAATAATTCAAAAGTGTCGATTCAGACGACTTATCTAGGTCGTGTATTAACAGAAGGTGATGCTAAGAGTCATAAAAACCGTAGAGCTTGTATGAAACGGATCACGAATGTTGAAGAGGCGAGTGAGGTGTGTAAGGATCGTGCCATATGGCGTTCGGTTCTCTCTGCCTACCCCGCTAGGGAAGTGGCGTGATGTTTAGTTAGGTAGTTAGTTTCAATTCGGACAGAGCGTCCGAACATTTTGTTTCCAAAACGCCAAAACATCTGCGTACTTAACTATAAAAAAATATTTTATTCGTAAAACAACGAATTTTATTCATATTACCTAAACCTACTTGCTAATACTTGCATACTTAGAATTCCATCGCTCTGATAATGGATTACTCTATATTAATGGAATGTAAATGAGCTGATACGAAACATTTAAGCTAATAAATTTTCAAGACCACTTATATTCGTTTCCACAGACATCTTTCATCTCGTCTAATCTATTCGCAGAATTATAAGGCGTGCCAATATGGCGCATGCGACCACTTACTTGCGAAGAAATACAAGGTACGGATTAACTCGTGTAAGTCTCGTCGTCATCTATATACCTATTTGAATGATCTACTTAAAAAAAATTACACCTTCTCATACGATTAGTGATCTATGTTCGATAATAGGGATGTTGACTGGCTAGTCAATTGAGATACTTTTTAAGAGCTGTCAAAACGAAATCACTTTGTAGATTTCGTATGGGCTTGTCAACTTGTGACGTCACTAGTTTGTATATTCAACTGACTTAATATTAAGCAGTTTTTGTAAAATTAAAAATCTTAGACTCAATATGATTGAAAATCAATTAGGCTTAACAGCATACTACGATACTTTCTTTTTCAGATCAATTTTCAAAATTAAATATAAATGGTGTCAACTTCCCAATTATTTTTGTGCTATTTATTGCTTGGTACAATACCAATACCAATTTGATTATGTATATTTAATCGTGGTTATCCGTACCTCCAACGGACATTAATGGTATGAGTTGGTCTAGACCTCATTGAAAATTGTAAAATAAATATTTTGACGTTGAAAAGAGTAATTAGGTACCGAGTTTCTTGCCAGTTTCTTCTCGGTAGAATCAACATCACGGACCGGTAGTAGATTCCTGTAACTTTAAGGATCAAATATGTAAATGTGACGATTTATAAGTGCTTTCTTGAAGACTACATAAAATAAAACTATTATAAATTTGAATTTGAATAGAAGAATTCTGTTGCACGTAGTTTCTAAATTAAATAAATACATTTTAACACTAGCTTTAAAATTATATGTATGCTATACATCTAGGTGCGTGCTACGTACAGGTACTTACGATACACGTAGGTACGTGCTGTGAACACTAGACCACGGATAGATATTCATAATGGCTATAAACATCCATGACTCAAATACAAATTACTGTGATTGTCATACGAAACATTCGCTTTTAGCAGGATTCAACCCTACGGCCTTTAAATATATTAGTTTTATTCAGTCATGGTACGCAACAACCCTAAGGCCCATCGCATCGCTAAACATTGCTTACGAATCACTCATCAAGTGACAGGCCCGTTGGTCCAGTGGTCAGAGCACCTGGCCACGAAACCAAGGTTTGTGGGGTCGAATCCCGCTAGCGACAAATGTTTCGTGTAATGAATATGATCATTTGTTCTTGAGTTATGGATGTTTGTAAGCGTATTTGAGTTTGTCTATCCGTTCACCTGGTATCATTACACAAGCTTATAAGCTTAGTTCGGAACTAAGGAATTGGAGAGTCAGTCTGGAGAATTTATTTATTTATTATTGAATGGTAATCCTTTCTGTAGTTTTAAAACGTTTCGTATTAAGACAGACACAGTGATAGGAGTTTCTTGTGTAATAGTGATATCGATAAAACTCCTATTTATTTAAACTCAGTCCAATGTAGGTTTGGGACTTAAAAATAATGTGCCAACTTTGTTCCTTGCCTATTATTTTGTAAAAGGCGGCGAAAGTGCCATTTGTCACTATTTTTTACAATTTGCCATCTAGCTCAGATTATTTTTTGGCATACTGCCCCTTGGCAGTTAGCCCCTTGAACCACAATCTCTCCTATCTACTAACTACAACTCTGCCTACCCCTTCGGGGATTCCGGGCGTAACGTTATTGTTACAAGTCACTTCACTGCTTTTCTATAAATTTACCCATACTCTCGTCTAAGCTGTGGCCAAGGTCAGGGAGAAAATAATGCTAATCGTAGAAAGGAGAAGACTCACGGGCTAAGCGTCCGCGTTTGGAAACCTGACGCCAATAAAATTGATTAGGTATTCATAAGGTGCGATATTGCTTGGTTATGCTAATGCGGGTTATGTAAGGGAAACGGCGGGAGATGTGTTTGACATTCTCTATTACTCTTGGATCTGTTGTATTTTGTTTGAACTGTAAATTACTTGTACGTAATTTCTATATGTTTTGAATATGCATACTGAATACATCATAATGAATAGGAAAGTAACTTGCTCTGTTACGTGACACGCTTAAAAGCACTTAAACATTTATGATGTGATACGGTAGAATAGTTTGCATTATCTATGAAAGTATAAGTAACTTATATTCGTTTACACACATATATATATATATAGACCCCAAATATCAATTTCAGTAAAAATTCAGTTCAAAGTTTTATTTATATATATATATATATATATAAATATTTTATTATATATATAAATAAAACTTTGAACTGTTTCAAAGACCCCAAATATCAATTTCAGTAAAAATTCAGTTATATATATATATATATAGTACATATATATATATATATATATATATATATATATATAAATAAAACTTTGAACTGAATTTTTACTGAAATTGATATTTGGGGTCTTTGAAACAGTCCGTCCACGTGGGGGGGCAAGGCAAAAAAAAATACATGTTTTTGGCAATAGGAATATTATGAACAAGCAACTTAGTCCGATGTTGGTCTGGGACTTAAAAAAGAATGTGCCAACTGTGTTTTTTGCCTAGTATGTCGTAAAAGGCGACTAATGGTAAATGGGTATGTGATTGTGTAGGCGAAGCTAGCCTCTTGTCACTACTTTTTGTCAGTTTTCCATCTAACCCAGCCCGGCTTTATTTTTGGCTGAATGTGGTTGAAGGGGCCTGCTGCCCCTTTGACTCTGCCTACCCCTTCGGGGATTATGGGCGTGATGTTAGGTTTGTGTTTAAGTAGCTTTTAATTTCTCTGTTGGTGACTTTTATGAGAACATGGAACATTGTTGGAGTATTGAGTAGATACACTTTCGTTACGAGGATCATCAAGGGTCCTCCTGCCATCTTGAGGAATTTGGAATTTCCCCCAGTTTTAACAGGTCTCAAAAACTACATTAAGTAATCATACAAGGTGATACTAATTCGAATCCGATTTGTTTCTTACTACGAGTGTATCATGTCAGGGAGCGGTGGTGGCTCAATGGTAAAGACACGCGCCTCTTAACTGAGGAGTGCGGGGTCAAACCCGGCCACGTACCTCTGGATTTTTCAAATCTATGTACGTATTTATACCACTAACTCGGCGGTGAGGGAAAACATCGTGATGAAACCTGCAAATTCAAACAACTTTGAATTTGTAACCATGATTCAAAAATTGTCTGGTTCCCCTATCTTAGGGTTACGAAGGTCAGATCGGCAGTCGGTTCAATGTAATTACCAGACTCGCTAAATCCTGGATCATGGTCTAAGCGGACCCCGTCTAAGCACGGGACATAACGCTGATGACGAGTATATCACGTCTCAAAATTTTGTTTCTTACCTTTTCTCGTCTCAACTAGTCAAAAGCTCATTACCTACAAAAAGTTAGATTCAAACTTCAACTTTTTATAATGAGCTTTTTACTCGTGCTACTCGCGTGCAGTGATTGACGTTAGGCATACGATAAACACAAGCATTCATGATTTACCTTCTAAGCCGTAGAACTCTCATACAGTCTCGGTACATACAAGCTCACACTGATTAGCGCATGTACCGAATGATTCAGGTATTTACAGGTTCAGCGCTAGGTTTATCAGCATCCAACAGGTCTGCGTCACCGGACCATAACCTACCTCGCGAGGTCGGCCCGTGCCTGCACTTTCCCTCCGATCAGGAGATAACATCTCCCATCTTCATTGATAACCTGCACCGGCATAGATTAAGACGCAGATGGACAAGTTAGAATAATCGACTTTAGTGCCTATTGACGTTGACGATAGTCTCAGGCTACAATACTACGGACTTGCCTCTAATTTGCGCCAGTTATTTAAAGATATTAACAACGGGCTAGATGACTAAAAAATTCTGTTAGTCCGTCAGTTAGATTATAAAATAAAATATTGAATACGTATTTATTTATTTATTTGTCAAACAAACATTGACGAAGATACAATGCATTCAAGTGAGCGTGACGTCACGCTTTCGTACAATTTTTACAAAATAGTGACGTCGCAAGCCCCCACTTCAAAACTTTGATGCTCTTTATCTTTGTGATTTTTTGGTAATTTGATAAAGCGAAAGATGTGTGTCTAGTATTTTTGTATAATGTAACTGACGGACTAAATAGAATTATAGTTTTTTAATGCAGTCATCATCGTCATCCCTATTTACCATGAGAATTAAAATCATAAACAGTGTATTAAAGCTAAAGGCATTTTGTTTTATTTTTAACCGACTTCAAAAAAGGAGGAGGTTCTCAATTCGACAATTTTTTTATATAGCAATTTTTTTATTAATGTTTTTTTATAATACATTATATTGTCTTTTTATCTAGTCTAGTTAACGTAGATGAACTAACAGATTTAGCACCCTCAGATGCAAACACTAAAACTTAATTAATTTCGATCTTTTTTTGGAAAAACAGCTTTAAAAAAAAAATTAAAAATTAAAAACGATGAAGGCTTAAAGTTTACGCTATTATGATATTCAGTACATTCTAAACAGCGAGTATGTTATGACTGAAGAACAATACGAAAAATGTTTAGAATTCTTCGCGAATCAAGCGAAATTGGGTTTAAGCGCCTACGCAATTAGAGTCAAAAATGCTATAATTGCCTGATGGTTTTGTCCTTAAGATTTGGCCGCTTCCGTATGTGCCTTACAAATTGGTTTTACGAGTGGTTTCCTACGAACGAGCGGAGGTATTTTAATTGCGAATAAAATGTTACATTCGGCATTAAGTAATCTGGTTTCTCTTTAACGCCTTTGGTAATTTTATATTTGTATTTTCTAACAAGGATTCTACTTGAAGATAATGTAAGACTTCCTAAAACACTGGTTCGAACAATACAAAAAATTTTTATAGTGACTAGGGTTGGTAAGAATTTTACGATAGCTTATTTTTCACATGTTTTTTTTTGTAATAGACCGATCTCCACTCGGGAGTCCTGGGCAATCTATACCTAAGCATATACATAATATGCTTTTAGTTGATGTAATAGCCATAGTCTAATAAGTATACTAATCAATTCTAAAAAAAATATTTTCACACCTAGAATTCAGAAGGGAGGGGCAGAGTCCAATTAACGATAATTCCCTGAACCATATTCAGCCAAAAATAAAATTAATGACAATAAAATTCCTGATCATACATACATACATGTGAAACTAAATAATATCTTTTAAAATAAATGATTTATCTCAATTATTTACTTCAGCGTTTTCTGCCTACCCATCTGTCGTCTCAGCATCTTTGGCACACCGGTCCGCTTTCCAGCGCCCGCGCATAACGGACCGAGAGACCGCGGCGCGCGCACGACTCCCGCGCAGCCGCCCGCGAGTGCTGTGACGAAACAAAGTTTGTGACTGTGATAGTGTACGTTGTTTACTATCGTGTTGTGACCGTTGCCGATATTGAGGTAAGTGTTGAGTTAGTTTCGGTAATATCGGCGTATTGAGGTAAGTTTTGAGTTAGTTGCGGTTGAATGTGTGCTGGAATTGGTTTTACGCTTAATTGATGCTTCTTGCTCGGATTGTTCGTTTGAAAGTTTGCTTTTTTGAATTGGCGAGTATGTGAAGTGGGAGATGACTAGGTGGTTCTAAATGTGTAAATAAGAAAGCAATTTAATACATTTGCAACACGGACTACTAAAAATAGAAGGACTCCGCGCCACTAACTAGACATTGAAGCTCCTCAGGTGCTCCAACTTGACACGCAACTTACGTCAAACATTGACATGATAAGCGCTCCAAATGACAGATGCGATATCTGGTATCCATAAGTATCTCACTCACACATGCATCAACGTGGCTTCACGCTATAGTATGACAGCGTGGAGTCCTTCTTTTTTACAAGTCCGTGATTTGCAATATGGTAATTCGGAAATTAACGCAGACATAACAAGAAATAGATACAAAAATAAATATGGATTCGGTTAAAAATTACTTCTATTACTTATGTAAGAAATTGCAGGACAATGTGCTATGATGTTTATGAAATGTTAACTTAGCTCTCTTCTGAGGAAACAATTTGATAACTGAAAGTATAAAGAATATAATGAAAAATGATTCTAGTCTATACTAATATTATAAAGAGGAAAGATTTGTATTATTGTGTGTGTATGATTGTATGGATAAAATCAGAAACTACTTTGCCCATTTGAAAAATTCTTTCACCATTGGAAAGCTACATTATCCGTAAGTAACATAGGCTATATTTTATCCCCATATTCCTACAGGAACGGGAACTATGCGGGTGAAACTGCGGGGCGCTACTAGTATATTATATTAGGTAGATAGGTGTTGATAGATTGTTTGAAAATCCTTGTAAACATTTTTGTGATGAACGTGAATAGACAGATACATGATCGCATAAATAATTGCAATTTATATTCATTTACCTGCTTATTTAAAGTTTCTTACATACAAGCAAATGAAACACAAAACAGAATTAAAAAGTGAATTAAGTAGGTGAATATTTTAAATATCTTAACACATTTATTAAAATGCTAATAAACAGTAAGAAAGCTATAATTATGTAAATTAATTTTCGTTCTAGTGCTTATCAAATTAATAAAACGTACTAGGTAATGGTAATTGCGTTTTTCGAAATAAGTAGGCAACTAAGTTTTTAATAACCCCACTCGGATTCCATAAATTCATACGAAGGTGAAGTAAGTAGGTATAAACAAATATTCATTTGTACATAATGGTATGATGATCAAACATTGATGTTCGGTAGGATTGTCCCCCGCGCCGAACCTTGGGACTTCACCTGAATACACAAATAACACGAATACTTGGTCGCGGATACGTTTGGGGACTAATTTAATGTCGCAGTAGATAGCAGAATTAATTAGGGGAGAAGGTTATTTTTTAAACAATTAGGTTATTTTTGTTATTGAGTCAAAGACGTTTACATTGCAGTATATTTGAGACAAAGATAATAATGTACATGCAGCCTATCTTTGCGTTGAAGCATTGATCTAGGCTGTATGCCTTTGCTTACTATACCCAAAACATTATATGTCAAAAATCGATCAGAGATCTGCCAGTTTTTTGAACTGGTTAAATTGTCTGTCATTTTATTGCGATTTAAAAATATTAACAATAGCTAATTTTTTGAGTCAGTTTATTTTAGTTTAGTTTTTGAAAACAGTCCATTAAATTCCTGATGACTTTGCTGTTGTCGCTTATTTCGTACAATCCTAAATTTATTATTATTAAAAAAAAACTTTATAGCTTAAACACAATAGGTAAACTGGTAATTTTATGGTCAACTAATTTTCCAAAATGTATTTTCATTCGGCATGAAGATTCTGTAATGACGGCATCTCATAACATAATTTACAAACTCCAATTAGATAGTTTCGTCTATCAGAAGAAAGTGGGAAAACTTATTTGGCTACTAATAAATTACTTGCGTAATAGATTCAAAAGTTGATTGGTCTGTAGGTCTGTAAAGGTGTAACAAATAAGATTAAAAACCAATTTCTAGTTGTTTTTACGAGTTTAACTTTAAGGGCTTAAGTTGTAAAAGTATAATAAATCGACCAAGTGTGAATGGGAATGGTTTATCGAAAGGTCCGTAGTACCACATAGTACCTTAAATAGTGTATCTATAATATTTTTCCAATTTAACCCAGCCCAGTTTTATTTTTGGCTAAATGTGGTAAAAGGGGCTTGCTGCCGCTTTGACTCTGCCAACTCCTTCGGGTATTACGGGCGTGGTGTTATGTATGAAAATATACTAGTCTATACTATAAAGAGAAAAGATTATAATGAATTTTATAATTAATAAACTCAAAAACTACTGTCCCAATTTAAAAATTCTTTCATCATTGGAAAGCCACATTATCCGGGAGTAACATAGGCTATATTTTATCCCCATAGTCCCACGGGAACGGGAACTACGCGGGCAAAACCGCGGGGCGCTGCTAGTGAATAATATTTTTAATGCTGTAGTCTGATATTTATTAATATTGGGTTAGTCCATAGTTGCAATTGTCAGAAAGGCTTATTTTTTTAGGAAACACCTAAAACTTGATTTACCAGGCATAATGATTTTGACATTCTGATTTACGTTTGTTCAAGTGACAATAACTGGCTATAGATTTGTTTTATTTTTATTTACAGAGTATTTCTGTGGTCTGTGGCTATACTCGTATTTTTACAGTGCCTGCAGTTGTCTTTTGATAATTGTTATTTATCAATGCGTGCCCCTCCAAGTATTTTCCTAACTTAATTCTATTTCTAAACTGACACAAAGTCAACAATGAAGGGTTCGTGCATTGACTAAGTTTAAGTTAAGGTAACCCCGGTTAGAGTGCACGGCACGTTCGCACTTCCTTCGCTATTCCGGGTTTATACCCAACGACCGAACTTAGGGATGATCGGGTTCATATCGAACGATTCCTGGTCGTACATACTACATTCTGGGATATTCTCGCGTCTCCGGCCTTTCCTACTAAGCACTGTATGTATCCCGACTACACCATTTCGGCCGGAAAGGAGCCTTCCGATATAGAAGGAGCTGGGAGTCCGAATAGACAATTATCCTGCCCCGGGTGTACCTACATTTCACGCATAAAATAGAAACGCATAAGTAGAAAGCATTAATTGATGAAAGCCTACATATGGCCTTTTTTACTTCGCTTTAGTGTTAGAAGTATGTAATTTGTAAGAAAATATTGTACTCTACTGCTATCATATACATATCTAACTTCAAACTAAGAGTTTATAGTTACACTATTGACAACGTATAGACTGAATAAATATTATCCATAACAACTTGAATACGCATGACCGTTTCCAGCACACGTACATTTGCCATTTCAAAAGTCTTATTGGCAACTTTGTAAGGCCCTGCGCCTGCGCAAGTTTAAGTTACGGTAACGCCGGTTAGAGTGCACAGCACGTTCGCACTTCCGTCGCGCCCGCGGTCCCGGGTTCATACCGGACGATTCCGGAGTCGTATATGTAGCTGCGAAAATAGGCATTTTTGTTAGATAGCTTCTACCTGCGACTTTGACAAACAGCAGATTTGTACATATAGTTACAAAAATAGTCATATTTGTAACTTCATTACTGCCTGCGACTTAGACAAAGTGTGCATGGTCATACAACACATCTGAACTCACATTATAAATTATAAAGTAACTTGGTTCGTCTGTTTGTCGCTTAGGTTTTCACATCAAACCACTATACCGATTGTAACGAATCATGACATCGAAAACCGAGGTATAAATTATATGTTATTATGTAACATAAACTTAATAGCTAATATGATTGTGTAGGCGACAGCTAGACACTTGTCACTACTTTTTCACAATTTTCTATCTAACCCAACACAGTTTAGTTTTTGCCTGAATGTGGTTGAAGGGGCCCGCTGCCCCTTTGACTCTGCCTACCCCTTCGGGGATTATAGATGTGATGTTATCTATGTATTAATTAATAGCTAATATTATATGAGTTTATCAGCTCATGTAAATATATAATACATTTCGAATGACCCATCAGAGGCGCGTAGCATTTCAATGTTAGTAGGTACTTAATTCAAACATCATCTAAATATTTCGCTAAACGAAAATCATGTACTTACTTATTATTATTTTACGTAATACATTGGCCATTTGTGAATGTCGTCGCGTGTAAACCGCACTCTCGGCCATTCAGCAAAGGCTAACTGTTGTGGTAATTGCCGCCTGTTCTTTGTGCTAAGTAGGCCTGCGGGAGCATTTATGGCCTGTTTACGGCGCTTAAATAGGCCTGAGGCGGCATTATTGTTTAACACCAATTAAGTTGTAACTGTGCGTGACTTCATCTTGGTGAAAATATTTGAGGAATCTTTATAGCGTGGCGTGTGGAAGCGAAGCTTCCGATATTTATTAATTAATCTTCACAGTATATACTATTTTGACAGGCCCGTTGGTCGAGTGGTCAGAGACCCTGGCCACGTAACCGAGGGTCGCGGGTTCGAATCCCGCTAGGAGCAAATGTTTCGTGTGATGAACATGGACATTTGTACTTGAGTCATGGATGTTTATAAAGGTATTTAAGAATGTCTATCCGTTCACTTAGTATCCATGGCACAGGCTTATAAGCTTAGTTTGGAACTAGGGAATGGTGTGTCTGTCTGGAGAATTTATTTATTATTTATTTATTTGCATAACGACAGCTTTTTATAGTAATAGATACTTAAAGCATGGTTTCTTTGGGAACTGACAAGATTCCGTGATCAAGCGATGTTGTTATATCTAATTTTAGCATAATTACAATTAGTAACAAGTTTTATTTTAAACAGTGTGTTTTAATTCAAACAATTTTTCCCATATCAAGTGTTAGTCCAAAGATCCAACGTTTAATGCCAAAATGGCGAGATTCATTCAATATTTAGTGAAGAAGATGACTGGTGACCGGTGATTTGTTACCGTACGGTAATTACGAATCTTGGGCGGATAGCGTTAAGTCGCGCCTCAGTGACTCGTGGCTAGGGCTGCCAATCCACAATAAGTCACTCTTTTCAGCTAAAGGCCTGATTTTTCAAAGTTCAGATAACAGATTTTGACAAGCTCGATGGCACAATCGGTAGTGACCCTGCCCCATGCGCCAAGAGTTGTGGGTTCGATACCCACCCAGGACAAACATTCGTATGATGAATACTTGTGTTTGTTCTGTGTCTGGGTGTTAATATCCAACATTTAAGTATATATTTGTAATACCACTGTTGATTCTGATATCCGTAACACAAGTGCTTAAGCTACTTACCTCGGAGTCAGATCAATGTATGTGACGTCGTCGGATTATTAATTTATTTGATATTTAGATAAAAATAACCGGCTATTTAAGAACGTCTCTACCTAAAATAACTTGGTTCGAAAACCTTGAATCGAATCCTAAAATGTCTTGATTGTCATTTCAATCTTATGTATTGTTCTTGGTTCCAATATTATTTTCCGTCTGTCTATTAAAAATATTCAGATATTGCACAGGAACATCTTTAAAAATAATTGCTTAGGCGCCGAAATAGTTAGTAACTACTTTTTAACAATATTCTTAACTAATTTTTTTTAGGTGAAAGTAGTTCTCGCCTCTCTTTGCCTAGCCCTTTAGGGGCTGTGGACGTGAAACGTGTTGTCAGGAACTTTACAACGTCTCTATCTCTACTCTATGGCCATTTTGTTTTAAACTTTGTAGCCATTTTGTTTTAAATCATGTAGCCATTTTGTTTTAAATCATGTAGCTAGTTTGTTTTAAATTATGTAGCCATTTTGTTTTAAATCATGTAGCCATTTTGTTTTAAAATCATGTAGCCATTTTGTTTTAAATCATGTAGCTAGTTTGTTTTAAATTATGTAGCCATTTTGTTTTAAATCATGTAGCTATTTTGTTTTAAATCATGTAGCCATTTTGTTTTAAATCATGTAGCTATTTTGTTTTAAATCATGTAGCCATTTTGTTTTAAATCATGTTGCTATTTTGTTTTAAATCATGTAGCCATTTTGTTTTAAAACTCTATGGGCATTTTTCCTACTGTATGGCCAGCCCTGTCCATTTACCGCAAGCAGTCCCGCGCCGCAAACGCCGGTCGTATTCTATCCTGCCAATTGGAAGAAACAATATCTCGCCAAGAATGCACACTACGATAGAAGCGTTTATTTTGTTGCACCACGAAAAACCTGCACTGTTCCATCACACGCTTGTAGCGAAAAAGTGCAGTAATGTTGCGGTAATGTTAAATTTTGGATAAACGAATTACTAAAAGTATAATAAGCGTGTTGTAATACTGAATATTAAAAGAATCTTGAGTTTGAGTTGAATAGCACACTCCATAATATAACAAGTTAAATTTTATATTTTTCTTATGTCCATTTGAAATATAAAGTCTGAATATCTAACTAAATTAAATATTGGACAAAAATATAAATGGAATAAATATATGACTACATCACATACATTGAACTGACTCCGAGGTAAGTAGCTTAAGCACATGTGTTACGGATATCAGAATCAATGGTATTACAAATATATACTTAAATATTGAATAATAATTAACACCCAGACACAGAACAAACACAAGTATTCATCATACTAATATTTGTCCTGGGTGGGGATCGAACCCACAACTCTTAGCGCAGGCAGGATTACTACCGAAAGCGCCATCGAGTTTGTCAATATATTCTAATGTAGTTTAAGCAGTTGAATTATATCAAATTATGCTACTGACGCCTAGACCCGAGTCAAATGCCTGTCTCATTAACTATTTGTTCTAGTGCGGGGATCAAACTTGCTCCCTATGCGTTCTTCGCGAATCTGAGTCATTGCACCAACTTGAAAATGAAAATATCACTAATAAGATGGCAACTAGTTATTTAAGCTGAAACTAAGAATAACCCATATTACAGAAATACAGTTTTTATTATTTTTTGTGATAAAAATATCTGCATTTATTCTCATTAGCGGCAATTTTTATTGTAACCAGTGCAGATATTAGTCGGATCTGTAAATTGCAGTCGGTATACAACACCAGACACATTTCTTAGAACGAAGGAAACTACCAAGCGTCAATTATAATCCTGTGTCAATTATTATAAATACAATTCTGGAAAGAAAAATAGTCCAAGCCGTACTAGATTTATTGTTAAACAGTGTTTCCAGGAAAGCAAAGCGTACCTACGTTATATAATATTGCGAACGCTTTTGTACTGCAATTATTGTGATAAGGAACTCTTAAAATTACTAAGTAAACCCTGATGCTTACCGTTACACACTTTAAGATAGGAGATCAAATATATTTTCTATCCGAACTGGATCTTTATGATGAGCTCTTAAAGCAGTGAGAATTTATCGATCTGGCTGAAAACAATCTAACCAAGCTGTCTATATTAATCTGTAATATAATAGAGCTATTGAAAAATGTAAGTATGTAGATCTTGTGTTCTTAAAGGAGCTAGATACGCCCTTATTTATATATATATATAAAAAAATCGTGTCATAGTGTTAGCTGCCATACTCCTCCGAAACGGCTTAACCGATATTGATGAAATTTTATATGTACGCTTGGTAGGTCTGATAATAGGTTGTTATTTATTTTTCATACCCCTAAGTGATAAGTGTGGTCCACCCCTAAGCTTTAACTTGAGAACGGCTTTACCGATTTCGCTAATTCTTTTTTAGTTGTGTTTGTTATTGTTAATTGAAGGTTCTAATGAAAGAAAAAAATGAAAAAAGTGGGTATTAAAAATTCGAGAACGGGGTGTTACGAAGTGCGCCGGGTCAGCTAGTTAACGATAAAAACATTCCCTCTAATATTATATGTACGTAAATATCTGGCTCTGAAACATGGTTTATTACTATCTTGGGAGTCAGGACTACATTGAAACTGTTCTAAATGGTGTATTAAAATAAATAAATAAATAAATAAATTAAATCTATAAAATAAAGTCATAGGTGCTCATATTATGTGAATGCATTTTTGAAAGTTCATTGTTGTGGATCAATAAATATCACATACGAATTCTCGGTGTTTTCATCTGCATTCCATAATTTCACTTATTCACAAACCTCGTTATTACAAAAAAAATATTAAAATTATCAATAGACAGTCGCGTCATTCAATTGGCTTACATCACTGAACATTTCTAAAAACCCTCGAACTAACCGTGGGAATTATCAAGAGCTTACATAAGTACAATAAGTAATACAATATTTAAACAACAACCACTAAGTTTGCAAAGATAAGTGATTGATTTAATCCCATGCGATTGTTTGTCTCGCTACCTTTTTACTGAGACGTCTAATTATCAGTGTTTAATTGTGCTCTGTTTTTCGTCCAGTCGATACCGAGTGGAACAATGCGTCTATGCGTCTGCGCAGAGGGTTGTCGCTAGACACTGCTAAACGGATTCTGACAGAAAATCCGGTTGAAACTGGTTTTGAGGAGTTTATGACCGCATAAAAACGGTTTCATATATTTTTACATGTTTTGGGAAATATATAAATGTAATTCTAGTTGCTACCCAGATACCTTTATAAGCATTTTGACCCCTGTCACTTATGTTAGGATTGTTAGGTAAAACTTAGTACGTACATATCTTTTTTTATTTTTATGAAAATAATCATGTGACGTTTACATCTCTGTTTTAAAAATGTTGACGTCAACAGACAGACAAAAGCGTATCGAAAATTCCTTATCAATTTTTTTTATGTTTTTCTCCAGTGAATTCGACAACTTGATAGACATACTTGATAAGCAATTTAATTTAATGTTTTTAATAAAAATACGTAATTAATTACGTAGGATTATTAAGTGTGTTTTGTACGCATTTGCTAATATGTGTTATTACCTTCTTTTGAGACAGGCGTTTTCATGTCCCAATACCATGTATTGTGTGATGAATTTTAGATTATTATACTATCACAATGGACAATAAAAATAGATTTGACCCAGGGTAATTTAGGGCAGCAACGTTTTATCTTTTATTTGACGGATTTGATCTACACAATCCGTGTCAATGCGTGTCGTTTCTAGTTCCAAATTCTGTGACATTTAAAGGATATACCTATAGCCGCGCACGGGCTGTCGTTTGTAATCTTAAAAGGTTTCCTGAATTTTTTTTTTTTTTTTTTTTTTTAATTCTCTTACTACTGCAATCTGTCTCCCTTATGGGACATTCAGCAATATGTTGGTTGGTGCTCATGCTGGCGTGCTCAGTATGTGACCTGTGTCACATCCTCATAGTTTAGACAGTAGGTACGTTTACTATGGCTGGACCAAATCTTGAGGTATTTTGCGTTTTAAACGTCGGTTTTGGTTATGGTTCTCCATTAGTAGCTGGGCTAGAGTGTTTGGATGATGTTCGATTCGTTCTTTGTAGGACCTAGTATAGCGTGCAATTTCCTGCCTGACAGTGGAGATCCGTAGGTCTCGATGCAACAGAAACCTGAAACCTAACGTGACTTCCATAGCAGTGGTATTGATTTGTATGTCTATCATCCATTCAAGCGAGGAGTATTGCAAACGAATGTCAGTAGCTTCTCAGGTATATTACCTCTGTAGCAGTGGCGTAGCGTGGGTTCCTGACGCCCGGGGGACTCAATTTTGAGGGGGATTTATTTAGTAACTCAGGACAGTTATCCTAAAAATCTTTAAAAGTTGATCCGTTATTTCAAGGTTGCCGCCCCCAATAACTGACGCCCGGAGCGGACCCCACTATGCCACTGCTCTGTAACAAAGTACCTCCAAGTGGTAAGTGGTAACCCCGCGCTGTACTGTTGCGAAAACAATATGTTCTCTTTGGATTGTTTTTGCGGCTTGAGGTCAATCGCTCATTGTGCCAGTTCGTTTTTGCTCGATATCTATGTTATTGTTGGAGGCCGATGCTCCTGCTGGTATCGTTTGGGGCTAACAATAAAATTGCAGTGCTAGCGGTATGTCCCGTTCGTAATCCGCTTTAACCACGTTTAAGATTGCTATGCAACAGTTTTCTCGAAAGATTTCTGCAACGATGGAAAAAAATCTTTCGTGGTTGGCAACGACCGATAAAGGGATATCTAAATATATTTATTTGTAACCCAATGTGTGTATATATGATTTTAAACATTCGCGTTGCATTATCACTCGATATAATAATACAGGCGGGACTAAACGCAACTAGTCGCGGCAGTCCCATCGCGTTTAGTCCCGTCAGTATTATTTCCTATGAGTGTAGTCCTACTGTGGTTTGGGACTTACATAACAATGTACCTATTGTATTTTCTGTATACGTGTGCAACTAGTATATCGTATAAGACGTTCAATGATGTATAAGTTTGTGATAGTGTAGGTCGAGTAATTTTTTACCACTTTTTGATTTAACCCAGCGCAATTTTGTTGTTTTATTTTTATTTTATTTTATTAGGACAACTAACAAGACAAACACAGATACAGACCACTTATAGTAAAAACACAATTTGGTCTTAAAGCTAAGAGTCGTCTTAATTAAAGGTTACCACGGCATGCAAACGAGGACTGCAATGATATTTACTTATAATTAGATATGATATAACATACTTTAATGTATGTTTCATTTTTATATATGACTAATGACTGGCCCGTTGGTCGAGTCGTCAGAGACCCTGGCCAAAGGTCGCGGGGTCGATTCCCGGTAGGGGCAAATGTTTCGTGTGATGAACATGGATTGTACTCGAGTCATGGATGTTTATAAACGTATTTTAGTAGGACGAACGGATAGTTCGCTTAGTATCCATAGTACAAGCATAAGCTTAGTTTGGAACTAGGGAATTGGTGTGTCAGTCTGGAGAATTTATTATTTTATTTATTTATATATTTTTAGGTTGTTTTTAATTATATTTAAACTTAAGGCACACGCGGCCGTGACGGCGTATACTATTTTGCGCTTAAATGTTTATGGTTTATCTAAATTGTTAGTTAAAATATTAAGTTTATTGACCCTAGGACTCTTCCCACCCCTTTGGGATTGCGGGCATGATTATAATACCATCATGCTCGTATGTATGTAAAAACCACCAGAGTTACTTCTGATGTTGCAAATATCCGTTGGCTACGCTGACTGCTTACCATCAACTGACCAAATACATACATACATACATAATGTCACGCCTTTTTCCCATGGGGGTAGGCAGAGATCACGTACTCACCATCAGCTGACCGAAGGCCTACCACTATTAGTGTTATAAAAAGACCTAGAAGGCTCATAAGCTTTACTGGTGTGTATAACAGGTAAACGTGTACTTGCTGGTCCCTGCGCGGTATCGGCACCGTTGCTCAATGCGCGCGCGCAGTTTTTGCCATGGACCCAGTGACGCAACGCATGCGCGGAGCAGGCGCGCCGCACCATGCCACGTACTATATGCCTTGGTTTCAAGGAGTGCCATAAAGAACATAGTGTTTGTATATTCCTGTATTCAACTAGTGAAATGAAATTTATTTTAGTAGGTAACATAATCGAAGCGGCTTGATTTTATTACTATAAGTTATTTGGAGCCCTGATTAAATATGAGTTGTTTACCTCATACAAGTTTATTCTTTTGATAATACTTATTACATTTAACACACCAGGTTATTATGAATGTCACAACAATAATGATTTAACAAATCCCTATGTCATCAAGGTCGTCAAACTTTCTACGTAAGCATAAAAAGGTTCGCTACCTCTGCGCTAAAGCCATGCGAAACGGTACGCTCTTGCGCAGTTTTTATTGCTAACTAGCTTCCGCCCGCGGCTGCGCGCGAGCAGATTTTGATCTGTCTTTAGAAAGATACACTAATATGTGAGAAAAGCTCTCTAAGGGGCTTCCAAGAAACATTTGCCTTTTTTATAAGCATTCTGTCACATCACACATTGTTCTGTATGGTGCCCGATACTGTAATTCATTAATTGATATTTTTTACTTAAATGAGATTAAAACTTTAAGGGTTTTGGGTATGTGATTGAGTAGAAGACGAGCTTACACGCCCACATTTAGCCAAAAATAATACTGGGCTGGGTTAGATGGAAAATGGTGAAAACCACTAATTTATATAGGTTTTCTCGGAATCGTGATCCTACTCCAGTCCAGTAGTCCTATCAAGCTGAAACTTGCTTGGCAGTGGCTCACTAAAAGATGACAAATTTTAATCATTTATCTATAACCAAATTTCTTGAACAAAATCTAGGCTAGCGTTAGAGTAGTCTCACTAGGTCTATATCTGACAAACGAGGCGGGGCAGTTTCCTCATCAGCTATTCACACGACTAATGCATCTGTCTCAACGTACTTTGTAATCAAAAGTGTTATATCTTAAGTGATAAATTGACATAGATATATAAATGGCGTCTTCAAATATTCAGTGTCGACACCGGTGACATGATTGGCGAATTTGTCAAACATATTGGGCCATTATTAGCTGGAAATGTTATTGTGTGGGCTATCACTAATAACAGTTGGAACTGTTTCGAAAGTATAACACCGTTGGCTAACGTGTTGACACTAAATTACCTATAACGAATTATCGTACCTATTAGTGGTAGGTACACTACACTACCTGTAAAAAATCTCTTTAGTTTCGACACTAATATTATTCTACTATAATTAAGTGACTAATGTACGTTTCTTACTCTTATATGCAAAGAGAACTGAATAGTTTTTGATGGAATTTAGTACTAGTTTCAGTGTATAACAATCTTCCCAAACTGTTGTTGCCAAGAGGTGTTAAAAAGGTATATAAGGATCTTAAACCTATAGGACACTCTAATTGTGAGGTTTTCGATTTGAGCACCGTGTTCTCCATGTAAAAAAAATTAACTAATTAAAGTAAGGGCCTCAAGGAAGGCAACCTTAGCTTTTACGATGAAATAAATGTTAGATATGAGCTATAATTTATACTGGAATTGGACAATACACGCACGCAAAGGCAACCGCAACCATTAATCGGATAAAAATTTTGCGGTTTCACTAACCGGGTTATTTGGATTTAACGATCTGATTGAATGCAATATGAAACCTGTGCTCTTTTCTGAGGTACCCAAGCCTGTGGTACATGGTACCCATACCGTCAATGGTAGAAGTGCGCCGGCGCATCTCACGCTCCGCTTTGTGGCAATTAAAACGCATTGTCTCGCCTTGCGCAACGCACAGATAACATACCGTTCAGTTTTTAAGGACCACGGAGGTACTATCTAGACAGATTCTAGGCTAATTCGTGGGAACACTTCTGTTATGCTATGCAGAATATTCCCAGATAAGGATTTTTCTTTGAACTGCGTTATCGGTATTTATTGTATTTGATAATTATTACAGAATTGTCAATTTTGTAACCATGATCCAAATTTTCTGGTTCTTTTATCTACGGGTTCTTTTTTCCAAGGTCAAACGCAATTGTTTGTATGTAGTAACCAATCACGTTAACTCCAGAATTATGGTTCAAGCGAAACCTGAATAAAGATGGTACAAGACGTGAACTAAAAGGAACGAGATGACTCTTTTTATAATTGTAGAGGCTCACCATATTTCTTTCTACTTGATATCTAAGATAAACTTATTTTGATTTAACTATAACATTACATTACGTTACGTATTACGTACCTGTTAAGTATGTAAATCAATTAATTGTAGAGTTGACCAAATAACATTTATATTTTCTTCACAAAATGGCTAAACGATTGATACTTTACGTCCGTGCGTAGGCTGACTTGTTTCAACTAAAATTGGTCAGAATCCTAGTCAGCGCTTACGGAACAGCTAATTCAAAAGGCCTGTGAACACGAAATGGTGTTTTTGTCTCGGCTGCGTTTTCCGCGCTGTTACACCATACACTATAATACATGTCACACACTCACAGTACAGATAAGTGCAATGAAGTAAGTAATAGCGAAATAATTTGTAGTGTGTATGATTTTTCCATATAAACCAGCCCATTGTCCCATGTTGGTGTGGGACTTAAAATGTGCCAACTGTGTTTCTTGTCTAGCATGTCGTAAAAGGCGACTAATGGTATATGGGGTTTTGGGTGTGTGTCACTTGACACTACTTTTTCATAATTTTCCATCTAACCCAGCCCAGTTTTGTTTTTGGCTGAATGTGGTTAAAGGGGCCTGCTGCCCCTTCGACTCTGCCTACCCCTTCGGGGATTAAAGGCGTGATGTTGTTTGTTTGTTTGAGTATGATTAAAATCTTTAAGCACTGATGGTTAATAGATAAAAAAGAAGAGAATGTATAGATGAGATGATATTACGAGAGATTGACTAAATGATATGGGAAGAGATTAACAAAAGGAGTTCCTATAATTCTAAAATATCACGCCGAATAAGCAAGACATATATTTTGTTTTATTGAGATGGTTCCGCAATCCTAATGAATTTTTTATGTTTTTGATGTGAGATTGACTTTTATCAACGTTTACTGCCATTATTTATCTATTCTACTAATATATATATTAGTTATAGTTTGAGAAATCAAATTATATCTTCTATTTAAAACTGTTTTTTTAAACAGTTTTCACAATTCTCAGGTCCTAGTATTGGTTTAGAGATGTTTAACTGTCATTGATTGTATTGTGCCAGTCCCATAGCGTCGACTTACGTAACCTGCGTTCGCGCAGCAAGGCATAGGTTTTGTCGCGCAGTTGTCTATGGGACCATTTGTTACCGATAGGGGCATTGTAAAAACGACTGTTACATTACAAGTTCCAATTTGCAGATTACACGTCAGTACATTTTTGTAAAGCGGTGGTGGCTTATTAGGTAAGGACTGTGCCTCACGTGTATTTGTGCACAGGTTCAAATCCGAGAACTTACTATTGGTACTCACTACTTTTCAATAGTCTAATTACATTGTAGACATAATATATACCTGTGAGGGGTACGCAAGGGGTGTGCAGCTGCCTTCCTGGAACTGGTTTGCCAAGGTACCTGCTGGTCTATTTACTATAAGAACCTATCAATATTGTATTGCCCCCTGGCCCAAAAGCTGCGTACGCGCATGTCAAATAATATGTAGTTGTGATAGTGATCTAATTTAGATAAAGTTGTGAAGAATTTTTTTTATATATACATATCTTCACGCCCGAAGTCGAAGGGTCAGCAGGCTCCTATAACCACATTCAGACAAAAATAAAACTGGGCTGGGTTAGATGGAAAGTTGTGAAATAGTAGTGACAAGTTAAAACCCGATATACTATTAGTCGCGTTTTACGACATGCTAGGCAAGGAACACAGTTGGCACATTCTTTTTAAGTTCCAAACCAACATGGGACATTTTTAATAAGATTAGAAGGCAGTTGCTTTAACTGGATTCTTGAAACGCTATATTACTAAAGGAAGATTATAGATCTAGTTTACTTATTGCACCAACCCGTTTAATATTATAGAACAAAACTCTAGCAAGTACAAGATTGATGATTTTGCTCTAAGTTAAAGCTTAAGGAAGCTTTAACAAGCTGAAAGGCCTATCGATATCTCATTCGGTTGCGCCGGCGCATGTTGCAAGCCGATAATTGTGTCGACATAACGACGCGGCCACGTTCGGATCTCGTCCATTAGCTGAATCGAGGAATGCAGTGTTTGCAATAAAATATTGTCGCGAGGAACGTAACAGTTGTCATTAAGGGCTGTGCGCGTAGGGAGCGATGGCGATGCGATGATTCGTGGCGATTGTTGATTGTGTACTTAATCGATTAGTTATTGTAGTTTAGTTTAGAATATAGGTAAAATGCATTTATAAATTTTAATGTACTTTATCTACATGTAAAATAGGCTATGAATATTCTTTCTAGAAATTTAAACGAGCGGGGACAAAGTAAACACGATTGTAATTAATTCATTATTTAATTAATTTTTTTTTAAGTGAGCTCATTTACATTTAAATTAGTTTCGTGTTCCGAAATATCGTGTCAAGTCTTTCGAGAATTGTCCATAAAATATAGGATAATATAAAGAAAAAGAATAGAAAGAAAGAAAATGCATATATAATTCTCTTTAATACTAACTAACTAACTAACTAACTAAACTTCACGCCACTTCCCTAGCGGGGTAGGCAGAGAGAACCGAACGCCATATGGCACGATCCTTACACACCTCACTCGCCTCTTCAACATTCATAATCCTTTTCATACAAGCTCTACGATTTTTATGACTCCTAACATCACCTTCTTTTAATACACGACCAATCTGGTCGTGGTAGGTGAGCCTGGGCCTTCCGCGGCTCCTACATCCTTCCACATTCGCATTGTATATCTGTTTAGTCAATCTTTCGTCATCCATTCTTTCCACATGTCCGAACCACCGGAGCATGCCTCTTCTTACCTTGACTCCGACGCTGTCCTTCAGACCAACTCTCTTTCTTACATCATCATTCCGAACGCAGTCTGTGAGCGATACACCGCAGATTTTCCGCAGCGCACGCATCTCGACCGCGTTTATTCTACTTTCATGCTCTTTCTGCCATACCCAACTCTCGCTTCCATATGTTAGCGTAGGAATCAGCACCGCATTGTGTATGGCGAGCTGGGCCTTCTGGCTTAAGATTTTGCTGCCTAAAAGTTTTCCTAACGCTCCATTCACCCTATTCCCTGCATTCACTCTTCTTTCTATATCAGCGGAGTACCTTCCATCTCTACTAAATGCAGATCCTAGATATACAATTTCATTCACCTGTTCCAGCACTACATCGTCAACCGTTATCCTTGTATCCGTTCTGGTTTCATCTCTTTCAAACACCATAATCTTTGTTTTCTTCGCATTCAAATGTAAGCCTCTCTCCTTGCAATCATCTTTCAATGTTGTGACTAGTTGCTGCAGATCCGATGCTGACTCTGCTAGAAGTACGGCATCGTCCGCGTAAAGCAGGCAGTTCACAACCAGGTCACCCATACGCACTCCAACATTCATAGATCTAATCCTCTGGAGACAATGGTCGAGATATAGGATAAACAGCAGAGCAGACAGCACGCATCCTTGTCTGACACCAATATTGACGTCAAACCAGGGTGACAGGCTGCCCTCCACTTGCACGCATGCCGTACATCCCACATAGGTGGACTGCGCAGCACGAAGCAATGCTCCATCAATCCCATATCTCGGCAATATGTCCCAAAGGTCCTTTCGTACAACCCTGTCAAAGGCCTTCTCCATATCCACAAAACCGCAAAAAACCCTCTGACTTTTGGCCAGATGCTTCTCCACGATGTTGCGAAGAGAGAAAACTTGATCCGTGCATCCTCTACCATTCCGGAAACCTCCCTGTGCCTCCCACAACATTCCATCAGATTTCACCCTCATTCTCCTCTCAATAATCTTGCCATACACCTTTGCTGCTAAGCTGATCAAACTGATGGCTCTATGGCTGGCACAGTCCATACGTGACCCAGCACCCTTGTACAGAGGCACGATAACTGCCCGTCTCCAGTCCATTGGGACCTTTCCGTTTCTCCAGCATAGATTGCACAAGAACCAGAAAGCGTCCTGGACGCTAGCGCCACCTAGCTTGATCATCTCCGCAGATACCTTGTCTATTCCCGCGGCCTTTCCACTTTTCAGACTTCGTATCGACCATTCAATCTCATTCATAGTGATGTCTTCATCAGACGCTGGCACCACAGAATCAGACATAGCCTCACTCTCAGTGCCAACATCAGAGACATACTCATACATTTCTCCAAAATATTCACTCCACCGTTCTAACACCTCGTTCGGGTTTGCAAGAATGTCACCAGCTTTAGATTTAATCTTACTCATTCCGGATGCCGACGAATATCCCCGAGACCTCTTAACCTCCCTCCAAAAGAGCTTGGAATTAGCCTCGAAACTATTCGTCAGTCTCCTTTCTTCATTCATAGCTACTCTTTCACGCTTCTCTTTCACTAAAGCTTTGGTTTCACTCTTGCAATAACGGTATATTTCTTTCTTCATCTCAAGCATACTTTCATCCATTTGCAAAGATGAGACATAATCAAGCCAGGCCTTCTTCTTTCTCGCTACGGAGGCTTTGACCTCCTCATCCCACCATGCGTCACCTTTCATTGTTCTACGTCTCCTTGCGCATCCACATGCCTCTTTTGCACTGTCCACCATGCTCTCTTTCAAAATGTTCCAGCAATCATCAACATCTAAGCCAGAAAGACTCGCATTCGCAAGTCTTTCATTGACTAAGCCTACATACACACTCCTTACACTTTCATCTTCCAGTTTTTCATTCCTTATCCTTTCAGTGCCTCCGCATGGAGTACGCACTCGCCATTGCCTCCACTTCTTGAAAAGCCCAGCAAACCGGCATACTACCAGGTAGTGGTCTGTTTCGAGAGTAGGGCCTCTGTAGGCTCTTGTATCCAATATACTATTGCGGAGGCGGCTATCGACTAAAATCAAATCAATCACACTTTTTTGGTCATTCCGTCTCCAAGTATACGTGTGAATATCCTTATGACGGAAAATAGTGTTTGCCACAAGGAGGTTCCGTTCCAAACATACTTCCAAGATTTGCTTACCAGCATCATTCACTCTCTTGTCTCCATATGGGCCAAGGACTGCTTCATAGTCAGATCGCTTGGTGCCAACCCAACCATTCAAATCTCCACACATAATTATCCTCTCATTTCCTTCAGTCAGGTCCAGAATTTCTCTAACAGACTCCCAGAACTCCTCTAGTTCTTGGGGACTGGCTGAGCTTACTGGCGCATAGCCTGCAACCAGAAAGACTCGCGTAATACCCAGTTTAATACGAACCCAGAGGAGTCTCGGGCCAACTAATCCATAGTCTTTCACACCAGAGACTAAACGAGAGGAAAGCACTACTCCAACTCCACCGCTGGCATGACAATTCTGTTCCACACCAGACCACAGAGCCATCATACCACCGGGAAGCTCATCTGCATCGCTGCCCTTCCGCTTAGTCTCTGTCAAGCACAGAACATCCAGGCGTCTCTCATTCATTACGTCAATCATCTCATACATCTTATCTTTCATTCCACCTCTTACATTCCACGTGCCTATACGGCACTCTGTTCTCCTCGTTCCGCAGTGTCCGGCGTGGCGTGAAGGGTGGCGGCCCCCTTCGCCGCACTCGCCACTTTTCGCACCGACGAGGGCTCGTCGGTGCGCGTCGCATCGGGGGAACGCCCTACCCCGCTCTGCGGAATTAGATCGGTCCAAGGTTGCAATCCGAAATCGGACTGGCAGGAGTCGCGACGAGCACGCCCTTGGCACATGACCCCCCCCATTCTCTTTAATCTATTTATAATTTCCTGTGCAAATTAATAAACACTAATGAACTTTCCAATTTTGGCATAATATCAGTGACATACGAATACTGTTCTATAAGAGCTTTAAATTTTTTTAATTGGTCGTCATTTATGTTTCTACATAAGGTTTGTATGCACAAACAATAATATAGAATTTTTCTGACAGAAACCTTTTGTTCTTTTTACAATATCGTTTCGCGTCGCTTCGCTTAGCTTGCACTGGAGCTCTACGATCTCTTAGAGTGCGGTCGTCGACTCGTCAAAAATTACACAGTTCGAAATGAGCGATCGCTCCGGATTCCGTTATTGTTTGTATCACAATATTCTCGCGGATGCCTCGTCTCGCTTGCGCGCGCGGGAAATCGGCCGCGTGCGAGAGAGAAAGCGCGCGAGATGATCCAGAATTGAGGCCCTGGAAGCTATTAAGGCCGTGATTATGTGAGAGTCGCGTTAATGCCATCGCTTGCGATGCTCAACAATAAATAAGATTACGATGCGGTTTGCGTGTATAGGCGGTTTAAAGAATTTTGCTTTATCATTTAATTGCGTTGCATAATAAACATGTGCTTAGTTAATAAGTAACAATTTATGACCTACATTCTGGACTAGCTAAAGAATGAGGAAAAGTCTTTTGTAAATAAATTCCCGACATGATTGTCATACGTTATGATATTAAAGATGCAATAAAAATTAAAAATATTTAAGTAAAAGTTAATGCAAAGTGGACACGTTTTCACTTTCATATATTTGGCATACCACTTTATCTTATCAGTACGAATTGAGCTGTACGAAAAATTATATTTGCTTAATTATGCTTAACAGCATTATAAATTCAAAAATAACCTGTTATGTATGAAGTTTGCACACCTTGTGACCACCTTTCACGATTGTCATGAAATTTGTAACATAAACAAACATAACATCACGCCCATAATCCCCAAAGGGGTAGGCAGAGTCAAAGGGGCAGCAGGCCCCTTTTAGCACATTCAGTCATAAACAATACTGGGCTGCGTTAGATGGAAAATTGTGATATATATAGCTCGTCGCCTACACAATCACATACCCATAACCCGATATACCATTAGTCGCCTTTTACGACATACCAGGCAAGAAACATAGTTGGCACATTATTTTTAAGTCCCAGACGTTGGTCTGGACGGGAGTGAAATTTGATATTCCAAAAAAAATTATAGCTCCTGCGGAAGACTTGCTAGGGCATTGTAAGGGATCAAAACCTACAAACCTACAAAAAATAGTAAGTATAAACTAAACAAGAAGAATGCAGTTGCATAACAAAACAACACAAACACTGTTTTGATAACTTGCCGCATTTTTTCATGTCTAGCTCGCCATATTGATTGACGAGCGCGCACCTATTCTCGCTGAAAACGGTTAAGTAAGTCGCTCCCACTCGTAAATGTCACGTTCCGTGATGCCATTCGATTTCTCTTATAATCAATGTCGCGTTTACCCATATACATATATTTATATATGTAGATATTTGTCCGAAAAATTACAAAGTTGGGTAAACATTATACTTTTGTATTTGGAAACCTAACCTAACCTAAGGATTTCGTTTAAATTGAGTAATTTATTTATATTTCAATGTAAAGTAGATGATGAACTTTATTGTATAGCATATTATATTACCTATGTAGTAAATTCCACGTTGATCTAAAAATATTAAACCAACTATGTTAATTTTTTAGTATACAATGTCCTAAGAGGCGGCTAATTATGTAATGGCCATTGGGTTATACTATTTTTCTCCATTTTCCCTCTAACGAAGTTTTTGACCCAGCCCCCACCCCTCTGGGGCGGAAAAAATGATACCCCTTCCCGGGCGACAGGAACACTACGCCACTGCCTCTCCATCTGATTTTTAATTTCGGTCAAAAGTGATTAAAGATCTTGCTTCTCTTCGAACCCTGGATTTCCTTTCGAGGATTTTAGGTGTAACGAATGAATATACATACATAACATCACGCCCATAATCTCCGAAGGGGTAGGCAGAGTCAATGGGGCAGCAGGCCCCCGCAACCACATTTAACCAAAAACAAAACTGGGCTGGGTTAGATGGAAAATTGTGAAAATGTAGTGACAAGTGACGTGCTCGTCGCCTACACAATATTTTGGTACTGAACATTTTATTTAAACTAATTGATTTAACTTTTATATTGCATACCCGGTATGGGTAACTGTTGAAACTTATGTTAATTATATATAACCACCTTTTGTAACACAGTTTTTGGCAATAAAACATTATATTCTATTCTAACATTATTATGTTCTTTAATTGAATGCGATGGTATCAATTACACTAAATTGTACATGGTGCAGAGTTGAAATAAATGTATTTTTATTTAACACGTGTGACTAACCAGAATCAAATAAAAATACAGTAACAACGTTTTATAAGTTACAAATGGTATCCAAATCATTTGTAGTACCGGGAACAAATCTCGCGGCTCATCAAATGATCGTCATTGGCTGAGCCGACTTTGATGACGTAATTACGATTAGTTCAACGTCATTCTGTGTGTGAGCGATTTCGTAATTCTTGATGCACTCGGCAGGTATGTTCGGGATCTTTTATACGGAACCAATCGCTAGTACTAATTTGATTACGACATCGACCTGCGACCTTTGAATTAATCTTAAGTGTACTTGATTGGATATCGATTTCGTACAAGAAATAATCTGCTTGTAATGGTACAGTATACTGATGGGTTGGTGAAAGACTATGGAATTTATAAGTACCATAAATTATCACGGTCATAGTAAACTTATATTTATATGCGACGAGCTAGCCACTTGCCACTACTTTTTCACAATTTTCCATCTAACCCAGCCCAGTTAAATTTTTGGTTGAACGTTTTTAAAAGGGCCTGCTGTCCCTTTGACTCTGTCTACCCCTTAATCTTACATCCTCCTTTGTTTGTTTGCATCTTAGTCGTAAATCTGTTAAGGCATCTAAAACATTTTAATGTTATTTTATTTCTTATCAATTGATGAATGATTTAAACTATCAAATAAATTTTGCAAGTGATTTTATGCCCAACACGCGTGAAACGTACATCTGTGTATGTTTACAGTGAGAATTGGTTTAATCTACTTTCATCTAATGACTCCATGCGTCATCTATAGCACATCAGAGATAAAGTGCAAGTCTATATAAATATGTACATATATACATACATACAATAACTTCACGCCCATAATCCCCGAAGGGGTAGGCAGAGTCAAAGGAGCAGCAGGCCCGTTTAACCACATTCAGCCAAAAATCAAAACTGGGCTGAACTAGGTTAGATGGAAAATTGTGAAAAAGTAGTGACAAGTGGCTAGCTTGTCGCCTACACAATCACATACCCAAAACCCGATATACCATTAGTCGCCTTTAACGACATGCTAGGCAAGAACCACAGTTGACACATTCTTTTTTAGTCCCCGACCAACATGGGACTATAAATATGTATGTACTAGAATACAGCTATACCTACGTTATTAAAACCGACATGCCGTCAAACACATTCACAAGCCCAGCCTTCACACGCGAAACCCCATTAGCGTTTTCCATCCAGCTTTCTCATTGACGTAATGATAAACGTTTTAATTATGAATAAGTCAACAATGACCACTGTCCCCTGGGAGTTTCGCAGGAATCTTTCACTTTTGTCATGGTCACACTAACAGGTAACCGCGTTAGGCCGAACGTTAAACATTATGCAACTAAGATGGCTCGTGGGACTTTGTGTGAATGGAAAAAGTGCAATAACACATAGAAAAGGTTCGGTTATGTCATTTCGTAATTGTGATGATTCGGGAGAATTGGTGTTGGTGAAGAATTGTGTGTGGAGAGTTTTATGCTTCTATTCATGCAACTGTACAAAGAAACTGAATGCGCTGTACAATAGTCGTGTATTATTTGGGTTAATACTGTAGATTTATTTGTGAATGACACTTGCGTTTTTATAATAATTATATGTAAATAATCTGGCTCGATGGAGCATTTGGTAGTGATCCTGCGTATGCGCCAGAGATGTGGGTTCGATCCCCACACAGGACAAACATTCAAACTCAAACTCAAAATATCTTTATTTATGTAGGCCTCAAAAAAGCACTTGTAAAAATCATTCGTATGATGAATACTCGTGTTTGTTCTGTGTCTGGGTGTTAATATCTAATATTTAAGTATATGTATATTTGTAATACCACTGTAATACCACTCGGAGTCAAATCAATGAATGTGATGTTGTGGAATATATATTTTTTTTCTTTAACTAGAACTATACATTACGCACTCTCACAAAAAGGACGTGGTGTGTAGGATCCTCAAAGACCTCTGAGTAAGAGGATCTAGTACTTATCTGCGTCTGAGAACCACCTAATACACCGATGGATTATTATATCATCCGCCTGATAAAGAATACTAATAATAAAATTTCTTTAAAATGGAAATAAAATAAAATTATCGGACCGTTATTCTTTCAAACAAGAACTCAGTTAAGCTTTTGTAAAGCGCACTTCTACTATGATTAGATTATAGAAACAAATGTTAGATACGGTTCGCAACCCGGCCGGCTCGGCAGCATTCGTCGCCAACCCGGCCGGGCCCGGTCGGGTTGATGTGTTAGCGATGTTTACTAGATATATATAATCTAGTACTAAGAACAAGTTCATTCCTTTGCAATTATTTAGCGCAAAATGTGCCGTGAGGACCAAAATATTAATCACCAGCATGTCCTCTCCACCTGTCAACTTTTATCGCCATCAAGTACTTGAAATACGTAACAATCAAGCATTATGCACCCCGTAGGCTTGTGGGAAACAGTTTACAACGCATTGTATTCACGAAATTCCTAATTAATCTCTTTTTAATTGAGACAAGGACCTCAACTGTACAATGGAGCGGCCGTTAATACGCTGCGCCTGCGCCAGTCGCAGGGTTGACAACCATTTTGAAATATTCTACCAATTCGAGATAAGAAATTCAAAACTTTTTAAGTACTTATTATAGAGTCGCGATGCAGGTATGATAATGATATCAACGAGTTGAATTTCTTTTTTTTAACTTTGAAATAAAAGAAATAGTAATTCTTAAAATGCTTCTGTAAATATTTACTGATTATTTGCAGTTCGAGGATTTCTGCCCTAATAAAAAAACATATAGTGGGCACTGGTTTCACAAACTTTTTCTTCCCGTGTTCGCCCGATACATAAATTGTTAATACCTTGGATATTTGTGAGGCAACTTTTGGTTTCAATCTTCAATATTCTAGAAGGCCGTAAGTTATTGTAAACTATTAAGCCCTATTAAGTTAAACGACGCTTAAGCTAATGACCTTGAAGCAGCCTTTGCTTAAAGGACGGTAGGTCTTGATTAATCGAATGGTTTTTTTGCAATCATAATTATAAGTAATTATATTTTTGGTTACCTGTTTTTTTTATTTGAGCGGTGGTATCTCAATGGTAAAGACCGCGCCTCTTAACCGAGGAGTGCGGGTTCAAACCCGGGCACGTAACTCTGGATATTTCAAATTTATGTACGTAAATACGTACATAGATTTAAAAAATCCAGATGTATAAATATACCACTAGCTCGACGGTGAGAAACCTGCAAATTCAAACAACTTTGGATTTGTAACCAGTATCCTCAAATTGTATGGTACCCCTATCTTAGGTTTACGAAGGTCAGATCGGCAGTCGCTTCAATGTTATTACCAGACTTGCTAAATCCTGGATCATGGTCTAAGCGGACCTTGTCAATACACGGGACATAACGCTAGGAAGATGATGTTCTTTTTTAATTCAGTGTATTTTTTTATGTGCCAGCTTTGTTGGTTTTTAATAGTTCAGACCTACAACCCCCTTGAAATCGCAGCAGGAGATGCGGATTTGAATCCCACTCATGTATAAATAGTGTTTATTGTGCATTTGCTCACTTGACTCGGAATCAGATCGTATGTGATGCTACCTTGATATATTTACATATTATAAAATCATGTATTAAGAAACATATAATATAAACAGGTATTTTTTTTGTTTTATGTTCCTACATACTAATTGATGTTATTATATTACCAGCCCTACGCCCCCGCTCAATGACGGATTCGGCGCGACCGCGTAATGGTATCGCGTGCGCCGGCGCACCTTGCGTAAGTCGCTATCAGCCGTAATACATAACCTTATAGAGGGTTCTGTTTTACTGCTTATACTTTAAATATGTCTTAAAGCGTATTTAATAAATTCTTTAGATTAACATACACAAATGTTTCATAGTTCTAGAATGATAATTTGTGATTGTATGTTTTTTTTAACTACTGTACTAACTGCGACAAATTAGCTAAGTTTATAAAAAAGTACAAATAATTATGTTTACCACACGAACATTTACCATCAGCGATGTTCAAACAGTACAAGAAATAAAATCTTTTACGCACCAAAAATACATTCCTTATTGCAGAAAATGGCTGCAATTCAATTCAAGATCTAAAAAAATATGGGTTCTCAAGCATCCAAAGGCCCCGCTGTCCACCCACACCTTGAACCACACCCAACCCGAACTCTCCCACGGTTCCCCAGAAGTGACCACCTCACCTTGCGGGCACAATCGCCTCAATTACTGACCGCTGTCGCAACCGTGTTTGTGATTGAATATCTTCAAGGATACAGCCGGTAGGCTCCTATGATAGCTCATATTCTATGGTAATTAGAACCCATTGTTTGGGAAGCGGTGATTGAAAGCTGTATTGTTGAAATAAACAAACTATTTTGATATCGTTGATGGTATTTGCTACAGAAACTGGCAACAACTGCCAAAGCAAATTCATTATAGTATTGGTCTATCTAGGAGCGGTGGTAGCTCAATGGTAAAGACACGCGCCTCTTAACCAAGCGGTGCGGGTACAAACCCAAGCAATTTCAAATCTATGTACGTATTTATACCACTAGCTCGACGGTGAGGGAAAACATCGTGATGAAACCTGCAAATTCAAACAACTATGAATTTTTACAAATGATACAACAATTTTCTGGTTCCGCAATCTTAGGGTTACGAAGGTCAGATTGGCAGTCGCTTCAATGTAATTACTGATATTATTGCAAGTAGATGAGGGCTAGAACCGCTATAAAAATCAATAATTAAAATAATTAAAAAAGATAGCATTTAAAGAAACAAATCCTTCGCAAAACTGATTCACAATTGACCGGATTTTCTAATAATTACCTACATCTCTAAAAAAACATACCTATTTTATATTGCATTTTTATAATCTTACTAATATTATATACGCGAAGGTTTGTATGGATCGATGGATGTGTAGATGTTTGTTACTCTTTCACGCAAAAAGTACTGCATGGATTTTAATGAAACTTTACAATAGTATAGCTTAAACATCAGAATAAAACATAAGCTATGTTTCATAGATGTACAACGCGAGCAACGCCGCGGGCAGAAGCTAGTTGTTAATAAAAAATGCACTTGAAGAACGAAAGACAGACACTGAACTTCGCACGATCAGGAAATCCAAACAAAATTCCATATTTCCACGGTCATTGGCTTCGACATTACCGGCCCACTGGCACTCCGCGGAAGGCTGACAAAGATAATGCCTTACCAGTCGCTAATCCACTGGCCGATAAGGCCGATGAGTCAGGGCATCCGATTGGATCCGTGGAGATGCTCCATGATTACGTTCAGTACGTACTAATACAGTTCAGAGATCTAGTTCTTTGAGATGAGTATAAAACTACAAACGGTATGTGATTTACTGATTATGGTATTGACGGGCATGTAAGCGTAACTGTAAACTTTTTTACAGTTTGCCGTGGTAAACAAATTTAAGGCAGAGTAATAAGGATCTTTTAACGGCTAAGATATTGGTAATAGAAATTACTTAGATTCATTATACTTGATGATTTATTATCGATCTTGGTTTTGTAAATTTATCCATGCATCTCATATAGAGAAGAATGCCAATTGCTGTACATCGTCCGTGCATAATTTTGTATGAGAATCGAACGAAATGAACGCTGAGATTTGGAAAAGATCGGCTCTTCCAAGTTCACAGTTCGCGTCCCTAGTGCGTAGGCGCAAGGGTGACGAAACCTGGTAATTGGAGAGTGTCCAGCGTCCTGCCCACCCACAGTTCCGCACTCGATCTCATTGATAAGGTTCCGCTGATAGTCCAGTGGGCGAGTTTGACCTGAGGACATGATTGCCGCTCCTGGTACCAAGGAGAATGGCTTAAAATAGTTTGAAATAGCTTGGTTACTTACTGGTACAAGGTAAGAAGAGGCATGCTCCGGTGTTTCGGACATGTGGAAATAATAAATGACGTAAGATTGACTTAACAGATATACAATGCGAAAGTGGAAGGATGTAGGAGCTGCGAAAGGCTAGGCTCACCTACCAAGACCAGATTGTTCGTGTTTTACCAGAAGGTGATGTTAGGAGTCTGAAAAACCGTAGAGCTTGTATGAAAAGGGTCACGAATGTTGAAGAGGCGAGTGAGGTGTGTAGGAATCATGCCATATGGCGTTCGGTTCTCTCTGCCTACCCCGCTAGGGAAGTGGCGTGAGGTTTAGTTAGTTACTTACTGATAAATGACTTTTAAGAGGGACATCATTTTTTTTAACACACGACATACCTATATAACAGTAACATTATGTGTCAGTTAAAATGAACATACGACAACGAGGACATTGGACGTAGTAGGTACTGCAAAGTAGACCCAGCCCACAACTCAATCAAAATTTTGTTATATTTACAGAAATTTCCAAAAAGTCTGCTTTTCTAGAGTGTCTTCACTGGAGGATTATCTTAAATATCTTAACATAGTATAAAACAAAGTCGCTGCGTCTGTCTGTTCGATGTTGATGCGGTTGGCACCAATAGATATAGTAATTTAAGAGTTTATATAAGTAATTTAACAGTATATGTAAGGTTTATATGTATAGTTTTATTTACGACAGGCCCGTTGGTCGAGTGGTCAGATACCTTGGCCACGAAACCGAGGGTCGCGGGTTCGAATCCCGCTAGGGGCAAATGTTTCGTGTGTTGAACATGGACATTTGTACTCGAGTCATGGATGTTTATAAACGTATTTAAGTATGTCTATCCATTCACCTAGTATCCATAGGACAAGCTTATAGCTTAGTTTGGAACTAGGGAATTGGTGTGTCAGAATTTATTTATTTATATTGTTTTGTGCTTACCGTGCGAAGCCGGGGCGAGTCGCTAGTATACAAATAAATTTAAGATATAAAAAGAGAGGTTAGTAAGATATGTAAAACACATTACGACTCTTTTACCGGTCCTAAAATTAAACTACTCAATTACAACAGTCGTTAGATAATCGCAATAACGCCGAAGGGTGTCACTCGGCGTCGCCCGCACATCCAATTTTATTTCCTATCCTGACCACTTTCACTGAATCGAAGACGGATACGAGATTGATTGGCAGAGCCGAGTTGCGCAAGCGCACCTGTCAACCGGTGTGAAGACCACAGTGGGTCAAATACCGGCTCTTATGGACATAGGAATCAATTCTGAATATCAAACTGTGATTTCGTTTCGATTTCATAATCTATGTAAGAAAAGCAACTGTAATTTACTGACTGAACACATACATATGTTGTGTATATTAATTCGAAAATACGCAGTCAACAAAGTCGTTTTGTCGACAAGTGAATTAACGTGTGTTACATACTTTATCAAAAATAATTCATACGTTTCGTTGATTACAATTACGTCATGCTATTTTTTAAGTTTATTGTTTTAAAATAATTAAATTATTTTACTTCACCAACAAAAACTTATAAAACTAAACTTCACGTCACTTACCTAGCGGGGTATGCAGAGAGAACCGAACGCCATTTGTCATGACCCTTACACACCTCACATGTCTCTTCAACATTCATGATCCTTTTCATACAAGCTCTACGGTTTTTATGACTCCTAATTTGATCGTGGTAGGTGAGCCTGGGCCCTCCGCGGCTCCTACATCCTTCCACTTTCGCATTGTATCTCAAATTAATCATACATTTTATTAATAAACATAAAACGCCGCGTTTGAGAGGCAGGATATCACACAATTCAGCGTACATATTTTTTTTTATTTCCTCTAGCTTAGAGATGTGTTCCAGAGTAGTAGCATATGTTAGTTAATTATTTATATGCAAAAAATCTTACCCGTTGCTCCGTTGCGAAGCGAAAGAAAGACAAACAAGCAAGTACTTTCTCATGCATCATATTAGTGAGGATGTCCAGGAAAGCTGTCTCCAGCCCAGTGTGCAGCCGGCGGCGGCTTATCCGCTGAGTTATCTGACCTTTAGGCCATCGCGATAATCACAAGGCCCGCTTTTCACACTGCGACTAATCGCTACTTTACAACTTGAATTAATTGCCGAGTTGTCGCGATAAGCTCTTTAAGGGACTGGCTATAAAAAACTGAAAGGTGAGAGTTCTTTGTATGATATATCGATGATTGTTACTTTTAAATAAACATTTATTTATTATTTTTATACTAGCAATATATCTGTGTTAACGGTCATAGGTACTTATATGAAAGTTAATGATTCGTGCCAATTAACAAATAAACTACTATTTTTTTTTTATCGTTTTCCTCATACACATACAAAATTTTGATTTAGTTAATTACACAAGTTGTAGTCAATAAATATGTTAAATATTTTATGGATAGACTAGCTTATGCCTGCGTCTCCCTTCGTGTCGAATTCAATCTGCAACATAATGTCATTCGTCCTGACAGTTAAATATACGGGTGAAATTAATACTACGTCCTTTCTTAAGGCTTCCAAAATTGATGTGGGTATATGTGCTAGATATACTGACCTACTTTTATATTAAATAATAAAAATATAAATTCTCCAGACTGTCACCCCAATCTCCTAGTTTCAAACTAAGCTCATAAGCGTGTACTATGGATACTAGGTGAACAGATAGACATACTTAAATACGTTTATAAACATCCATGACTAAAGTACAAATGTCTATGTTCATCACACGAAAAATTTGACCCAAGCGGGATTCGAAACCGCGACCCTTGTTCCCGTGGCCAGGGTCTCTGACCACTCGACCAACGGACCAGTCAAACTGTCGCTTTATCGTTTTTAAATGCCATTGTTGACTGTTAACAAGTTTGAGCGGTGGTAGCTCAATGGTAGGGACACGCGCCTCTTAACCGAGGAGTGTGGTTTCAAACCCGGGCACGTACCTCTGGATTTTTCAAGTCTTTGTACGTAATTATACCACTAGTTCGACGGTAATGGACTTGCAAATTCAAACAACTTTGGATTTGTAACCATGATCCAAAAATTGTCTGGTTCCCCTATCTTAGGGTTACGAAGGTCAAATCACAGTCGCTTCAATTTAAATCCTGGATCATGGTCTAAGCAGGCCCTATCTAAACACGGGACATAAAACTAGGAAGATGATGGTTGGCTGTTAACAATTTCCTACATATTCTTATGCCTACTGTTATCCAATACAGTGATGAACGTCAATGAAAGTGGTTTCTTCGTAAGGCAACTTGTGATACCTGTTTTGAAAGGTGTTGTAATTAGATCATAAGACGGACAATTATTTATTTTGCAAATTCGGTAATTACCAATTAACGGTGGACTATTTATCAATCTTCGATGGACTTGATTAGTTTTTTAATGTGTTTTACTTTTAATTAATAAGCGTTGTATATTAGAAATATGGTCATTATTTATAGCATGTAACCTATATTATTGCAATAAACTTCTTTATTTGTTTGTATTTTTGTACACGAGTATATTTTACAAGACCATTTTTTAGGATAACATTTTAACGTTAACCTTTTATAGATTTGTATAGCATAGTACAGTGCTTCTCAAACTTTTTATGCTATGGAACCCTTTTAGGAAGCGGAGTATTTGACGGGACCCCAGAACAGCGCGGGCGGCAGTGCGGGGGGGGGGGGGGGGTTGTGGGGTTGTGTGTAATAATCGACTTTGAACGGATTTTCCCCCAGGAGTTATGATATTTACGATCAGTACCAATTTTCGTGGAACAGAAAGGCAAAAACGGAACGGAACCCCAGGGTTCCGCGTAACACATATTGAGTATAGCTGGCATAGTAGCTTAAGAATATGTTAATTGTTATTGATACTTATTGTGAATTTGGCGATGAAAAGAGTAACTAGGTGGTATCGAGTTTCTTGCCGGTTCTTCTCGATAGAAGCTACTTTCCGAATCCGGTGGGAAATTTTCATTTGTATGTACTGACGATTTATAAGTGCTTATTTAAGCCTACGTAAATAAAGATATTAATTTCACTTCTAACCATCTTTGAAGACAAACCTGATAAAGAGATTGCAAATTGGTCTAGTTTTGATTAAGTAAGATCGAGCAATCCTTCATTAAAGAGTGAAACTAACCAACCAAATCATCTTCGTCTACAAACCCACATGGAGGGTCTGTGGTTCAAACCTGACATGTGCATAGAATTTTTTCAAATCGTAATATAAATTTTACCACTAGCTCGGTAGAGGAAAGATTCGTATGTGTTAGTATGGTGCCATCGGCCTGGCTCTCCTTTCTGATGTTTACAAGAGAACGATTCAGAGTTTTAGATAGATCACCAGCAGTGGCGGACTAAGCCTGTTTCAGGCCTGGGGCGGCAAAGAGCTGTATAAGGACCTAAGTAGCGATAAGAGGCCGAAATGGGGGGAGGGGAGCCTCAGGATCCCCAGGACTAGAGGCCCGGGGCGGACCGCCGCATACGCCCGAAGATGCGGTCCGCCACTGTTAATCCGCCACTAACCAGATTACCTACCTAAATCCCATGATCATGGCTAAGTTCGCGACCTCACCCTACGAAGACCACAGTCCAAGTGAACCGACCAAAAACGGGACATATCGCCGCCATCTACCATCTTCCGATTGTAGATAACTAACTACACAAGCTTCCTAAGAGCGAGTTAGCCGCTCATCTACCGAGATGAGCGAAGTGTTGTTATCTGGACATCAAATAGCCGGCTCGTAAAATAAATCAACATTCTTTGTGCGCGCGCGACTTGTTAGCATCTGCCAGCCGGACGGCACGGGAGCAGGCTCGAGTGTGGGGGCTAAGGGTTCCGTAGGGATTTTTTTACGTATTTTGTCTTTGATTTTATTTGAATCACAACACTCTGTCAATTAACAAATTGACATGTGAGTTTTGATTTTGGAAGCTTTTATGAGGCTTATTCAATACGATATTTAAACATGTACTTGAATTTAGTCATGCATGCATGCTTTGGCCGTCCATTAAAAAAATTTCAAATAACTTTTGCGACCGTGATTAATTAACATTACGTGACCCATTAGCTTGTTTGCTACCTCTTTAAAAAAATATTAAACATGTAGAATTTTACAAAGTAATAGCAACTTTTTTCTTTCCGTAAAATGTAATAAAAAATACTACTTAAATGTATCCCTAGCCTTACTCCTTTTATATGTTTCTATACTAATATAATAAAGAGGAAAGAATCAATCTTTCCTAATGTTTGTTTGCATCGAATAGGCTCCGAAACTACTGGACCAATTTGAAAAATTATTTCACTAATAGAAAGCTATTTCATCAGCGAGTAACATAGGCTATATTTTATCCCCATATTCTCAAGGGAACGGTAACTGCGAAGGTAAAATCGCAGGGCGCTGCTAGTAGTTCATAAATCCATGCTACGCACACAAAAGGTTTTCCCTGCTCCCAGAGGACTCCTATAAGTAGAACCGCCATAGCCATGATAAACATATTACTGCAATGGAGTCGGGAATGCGGTGCAATAGGCGGCGGCTGTGAAGCGCATAAACTGCACTCCGGCGCATATTACGAGCGGCGGGTTATCGTCAATGAGATCTGGCTCGATGTGCGGCGCGTCCTCTTCAATGGAGTGACCAGTTTGAGGATGACTGCTTTCGTAAACAATGACTTTTTCTAACAGTCAAGGATGACAGTCCAATGAAGTAGACTAGGGTTTTCTGCTCTGCTTGCAAAATAAATTCTCCAGACTGGCACACCTATTCCTTAGATTTCCAAACTAAGTTTATAAGCTTGTCCTATGGATACTAGGTAAACGGATAGACATACTTAAATACGTTTATCAACATCCATGACTCGAGTAAAAATTTCCATGTTCATCACAGGAAACATTAGCCCCTAGCGGGATTTGAATGCGCGACTCTTGGTTTTGTGGTCAGCGTCTCTGACCATTCTACCGACGGCCCCGTCAAATTTGAAATCAATCAATAGATCGATTGTAGAGACTGAATCGATAGATAGAAGATTTTAAATTGAGCAAGCCAAAAGTCTCAAGGAGATTGTAATCATCGTAATACATTGGTTAACGTACATTTGGTATATTTGATGAATTCCAGGAGCTGCATGAAGAATTGTCTGATCTTTTAACCTATGGCTCTAAGTTTGTACTATGGTACAATAGGTACACATACATAACATGACGCCTATAACCCCCTAAGGGGTAGGCAGAGTCAAAGGGCAAGCAGGGTCCTTTAACCACATTCAGCCAAAAAATTGATTAGAATAATCTGATCTTGCGAATTTTTTTTTAACTGTTAACAGTTTGTCATGGTAATTATAAACATGAATATAGAATGTGTAATGTGCAATTATTATTAAACAGCTATATTAAACATACAAACAAGCAAACAAACATAACATCACGCCCATAATCCCCGAAGGGGTAGGCAGAATCAAAGGGGCAGCAGGCCCCTTTAAACACATTCAGCCGAAAACAAAACTGGGCTGGGTTAGATGGAAAATTGTGAAAAAGTAGTGACAAGTGGCTAGCTCGTCGCCTACACAATCACACACCCAAAACCCCATGTACCATTAGTCGCCTTTTACGACATGCTAGACAAGAACCACAGTTGGCACATTCTTTTTTAAGTCCCAGACCAACATTGGACCATTATTGATCGCTAATAAGGGTCTTATTTTTGTTACAGGTGTAAACAGTTAGCTGATTTCACAAATCGGATCTTTACGGTAAGTGCGTATGTGTAAATAAAGTGAAATGGAATAACTTAACATACCATTATTATTATTGACTGGCTCAATAGCGCATTCGGTAGTGACCCTGCTTCATGCGCCAAGAGTTGTGGGTTCGATCCCCACCCAGGACAAACATTCGTGTGATGAATACTTGTGTTTGTTCTTGGTGTTATATTTAATATTTAATTATACATTTGTAATATGTACCTACCACTATTGATTCTGATATCCGTAACACAAGTGCTTGACACCTCGGAGTCAGATCAATGTATGTGATGTTGTCGGATGTTATGTATTTATTATTTATTATTTACTAGCTGTGCCAGCGGTGTCACAAGCGTTTATGGTTAATATTATAAAGACTATTTCCGTCATACATGATTTCTATGTAACTTTAACCATTAAGGCTGCACACGCGACGGAAGCTTAAAAAATGGAGTAACTTCTCCCGTTCTCCCAACATTTCCTTTTACTACTCTGCTCCTATTGATTGTAGCGTGATGAAAAGGTATACCATAACCTGCCCAGGAGTATGAAGAATAATTGTACCAAGTTTCGTTAAAATCCGTCGAGTAGTTTTTGTTTCTATAAGGAACATACAGACAGACAGACAGACAAAAATTTTACTGATTGCATTTTTGGCATCAGTATCGATCACTTATCACCCCCTAATAGTTATTTTGAAAATATATTTCATGTACAGAATTGACCTCTCTACAGATTTATTATAAGTATAGATTTAATTATACATTTGTAATACCACTGTTGATTCTGATATCCGTAACACAAGTGCTTAAGCTACTTACCTCAGAGTCAGATCAATGTATGTGATGCTGTCGGATGTTTTGTATTCATTATTTATTATTTATTTATTATTTATGTAGATCACGGTCTTAGATAAAAGCATCTCAACAATGTTAGTGCAATATGTAAGGAGGTAGTTTTTGCTCGCCACTTCTATAGACTAGTGAGTCACTTTTTCGTTTTATATACAAATATATCAAGCTTTACTTTAGTAATTGAAAAGTTTAGACCACCAAAAACACACATTCTAATTAAGATTCTATAAAGATATCTGGTATTTGCTATCAAGTAAATATTAGTATTTGAACTATAATCTTACCAATTACCTTAACGGGGTAGGCAGAGAGCCGAGCACCATATGACAGGCCCTTACACACCTGACTCGCTTCTTTTACATTCATAACTCTTTTCGTACACCATCTATTAACACATGATCAATTTTAAATATTTTATTTCTGATAAGCATCAAGAAATATGTTTACATCGAATCAGCAGAAATATGTTTACATCGAACCAGTTAACTACAAGTAAAACTATGTAATAAAATCTAGCTCAAACAGTTTCATGAACGTTGTCTGCAAGAATGGCGTGAATGAATGCCGGGCTGGGGGGGACGGAAACGGCGCGATCCACGCATCCCCTCATTAGGGTGCGCAGGCGCCGCCGAGCAGCATTCCGGTAACGGGCCATTAGGCCCACCGCAGCCCACAGGCCTTCATTGAGATGGAACGTTTTATGTTTAACTAGTCTTTGCCTGCGGCTCCATTCGTTTATAATTTGACTTGATAGAAATGATATCGTCAAGCGTTCCCCTGGACATATATTTATTATTCCGGGGTTAAAAGTTGCCCGTGACCACGTTAGGGTTCAAATGTTTAGCAAGGTAAATTAACCGTATTTGGAATATTCGAGACATTCTGTTTGCTGTCGGAGATTGATTAAGTTCTTCCTAGATCCGATAGTTTTCGATCCATTTCATATAACTATTAAGAGTTACTCTCTAACACACCACATTAAATGTAATTCATTGTCCTTTCTCTTCACTTCTAGTAGTTTGCTCCCGTTTATCATAAAAGGGACAAATAAACACTTTAACGTTAATACATCATCATCTTCCTAGCGTTATGTCCCGTGCTTAGACGGGGTCCGCTTAGACCATGATCCAGGATTTAGCGAGTCTGGTAATTACATTAAAGCGACTGCCGATCTGACCTAACCCTAAGATAGGGGAACCAGACAATTTTTGGATCATGGTTTTAAATCCAAAGTTGTTTGAATTTGCAGGTTTCATTACGATGTTTTACCTCACCGCCGAGCAAGTGGTATAAATACGTACATAGATTTAAAAAAAATCCAGAGGTAAGTGCTCGGGTTTTGAACCCGAGCCCCTCGGTTGAGGAGCCTGTCCTTACATTGAGCTCAATGTAAGGACAGGCTCCACCGGTTCCCGTTAACAATAATACATATTACTGTTTATTTCCAAAGACATGAATTCATTATATTTATCCATCAATAATGTCCGTTATGTAGGTGAAAAGGCTAGAAACTCATTCTCAGATCTATTCAAGATTGTTGTTAAGTAACTACGTGATTGAATGATGTTTATTATAAGAAGGTACTTTGATATGTTGATAATAGGAAAGTGCTTATAGAAAGTAGCAAAACGCATTAGTGCCTTATCCACGTAGCTTCTGAATGGACATCAAACACAAGAATAATGACGCACACATATACTGTACGTACAGCTCCATAGTTAATATAGTTCCGCAGCGCTGTCAATAGATGGCGGTGCATGTATATTAAATCGCGCAAGCGAAACGTTTCTTCTGCTGTATATAAGCCTAAGGTGTTTACTGTTTTAGAAAACTTAGGGGTAAAGGTTTTCCGCTCCCCCGTCCGCCAGCCCGGTAGGTAGTAAAGGCCGCCTTCGGCCAATTACCGACGTCCTCTCACAAAAAAAAACAAAATGTTTTTGTAAATATAACTAATCCAATAAACCTGTGTGTGCATATTTTTTGTTTATAATTTTATACGATTACACCGAGTTGCGACTTTAACCAGGCGGTTATTTACATACACCTACACCACACATGTAATTTATAAATGGCTCCGGGATAAAGTGATTGATTGAACAGTGCGAACATTTTAAATGGCATTAATACATTTAGAATTAAAATTGGTAAGGAAATACATGAATATTAAATAAATAAATATTCGACGACATCACATACATTGATCTGACTCCGAGGTAAGTAGCTTGAGCACTTGTTTTACGGATATCAGAACCAACAGCGGTTTTACAAATACATATACTTAAATATTGGATATTAACACCCAGACACAGAACAAACACAAGTATTTATCATACGAATGTTTGTCCTGGGTGGGGATCGAACCCACAACTCTTGGCGCATTGGGCAGGGTCACTACCGAATGCGCCATCAAGCCAGTCAATATATAGGTACATAATATAAAAAAAAAACTACTGTTTTGGATATGTTAATTTAAATACAGTTTTAATTTTACTTCTTCTTCTCGCTAAAATCTATAAGACTAAATTAAAAAAATGTCATAAACCTTTACAAACTCCAATAGTATTTCGGTAATAACCAGTCATAAGTGAATGGTTCGTGCAATCTGTCCGTCACAAGTGTGCCAGTGTTCTGCGCAAGAACTATAGCTTAATACGCTTGACTCGCTCGTAATCACATACACGGCGGTCCATTTGCTTATTGACATGGATAGGAACTTTTTTCCTTAAATTACGTGTATGTTTTAACTGCTGGACAAAAAATGTTACAGGTTTTCCGGGTCTGTGCTGTTACTAATAATCTAATTTTATGTACATATATTCATTATTGATTTTGATAGCGCAGTAGTTTAAATGATTGTCCTTTCCGATAGGTGACTTGTTAAGTTATGTATATTCTGATCATGAATGAAGTATATTTAAGTCTTTTTTTTCTTTAATTCTCTAAGTGGTTTGGAACTACAAGAAATTCTTAGCTTTCTTCATTTGATTAGTTATTTCCAAAAACCCTTTAGCTACCTCTAGCTTGAGAGCATATCGTGAATCGCGTGATCGATCGACAGAGCTTTATTTAACAGCGATTTTAACGTGCAGTGGAATTCTAACAGCCTTCAAAACACAAAAACTGCAAATAGTTACACTTAATTAAAGTTTAATGGTTTGTCCAATATTAAGGGCACGTCCAGCACAATCCTCGACTCATAGTTTCGGCAATGCTTATCAAGAGTGCAGCAATTGCAATATGTGGATTGAAATCAGGAATGCTGGGGCGTGCCTTAGAATATCTCCTGCGTATGAGAAAAGCAAGCATATTGAGAACATATCCACTGATCAGTGTAACAATCATCTGTCTGAGAATCCAGAGACGCCAGACCATCGTCTAGACGTGATTGGGGAGCATTCCGGCGGGCAGCGCGCGGTGCGCGGGCGCAGATCGCAGCACGTACACATTCCGGCGCGGTTCCCACGCGGCGATCGTCCATTATTGTCACCAATATGTGGTTGGGGTTGTGAGGGTATGTCTTTGAAGAGAGGGTGTGTTATGGACTGGAAGTGGCTTGGGTTAAGTTCGCTAAGTTGGGATTACGCTTTGAGAGGGAAGAGTCTCTGTAACATAGTGGTTATTTTTAGGTTGTAAGGAGTTGACGACTGCAGTCTTGCTCAAATACCTACTCAGAACGGTTTAATATAACTGGAATCGTGGTTTCTCTTGTAATCCGGCTACTACTCGATGGTCAGATTTGGAGTATGGTTTGTGATCGATATTATGTCATGATTATGACACCAAATTTGTATTTTCGTTTCAACCACTCTTACCAAGCTTTTCAATATGAGCTAAGACTACACAAAATGTGCTGCCAACTAGATGCCGAGGTTTTTAATAACAAATTCCAAAATTACATTAATCCGTTGGCCCTGTTTGTAAGAGTTCTTTATGATGAAGCCTGAATTACAGTTTTAATGCTGACGTTTGATCAATAATGTATCAAATTGACTAAACGACCAGTCAGAGACAGTCGCTTTAAAACCGGAATGTACCACCAGGTACCCAAATGGATCCTGAGCAGGAACAATAGCTTAAGGAAGATGATGTGGAGAGCAAACTCACCAGTTTCTAGCACCACGACCTCCTTTCTAGGGAGGCTGGTCCCGGCGCTACCGGCGCGCGACTGATGCTGCGTCGCGCTCCATTTCCTGCGCGGGCGCACGCCGCGCCGCACGCCGCTGCGCAAGCGAACAATACCGCTGCCGGTAGCGTGTGCTTGTTTGGCAGGGCTGTGCTGTGCACGCACTATTCTTGAAGGCTATGCGATTTCTAACTCAAGAATGTCTTAAACTAAAGTATTTTGGATGTGTAAAATGTTAATATCAAATGATCTATTAGAAAATTGCAAAATCATTTGGCAAGCTCGTTGGCGCCCCATGCATCGTAGTGACTTTGCCCCATGCACCAAGAGTTGTGGGTTGGATTCTCACCCAGGACAAACATTCGTATAATAAATACTTGTATTTGTTCTGTGTCTGGGTGTTAATATCCAATATTTAAGTATTAATTTGTAATACCATTGTTGTTTCTGATATCCGTAACACAGGTGCTTAAGCTACTTACCTTGGAGTCAGATGTATGTATGTGATGTAGTCGGATATTTATTTCACTAGATGACACTAGCAATTTTGCATGCATAATTTTTACAAGTGAATTAAGGCGGTCTTTGCTATTTAGACGTATTTGTTAAATAGCTTGCCTTGTTTGCTGCCTGTCTTGATTGCTAGCTAGTCTTCAATGATGAATTTTAAAACCCTGATCTAAATTGGCTATGGGGCTAGCATCAGCATTATTACGAGAAACAAATGAGACAAGACTTAGGTGTTTCATCCATATAATTACTAACAAATTATTACACAATTTTACATCTAACCCAGCCAAAAATAAAACTTATTTTTGGCTGGATGTGGTTAAAGGGGCCTGCTGTCCCTTTGACTCTGCCTACCTTTTCGGGGATTATGGGCGTGATGTTATGTATGTATGTACATTATTACTTACAATAGTATTATTATTATGTTATTGCCATTGCTATTGAGAAAGTATTAAATTGATGGCCTACTCCTTAGACTGGGTTTTATTTATTATTTAAACTAAATGATAACTTTTTTGTAATAGGCTGTATGTAGCACGTCCGTGTGTATCTTGCTTTAGAACTTATTTTTCCATAAATTTAGCTGTCGGCAGCCCTACATTGCGGCTACCATCGGCAGTGCAAACAATCCGACCAGTCGGCAAACGGATTCAGCGTTCTGCTACAATACCCGCGGTGTGCGATTCCGCCAAGATTACCAGATTGCCAGGGCCTATGTCTGGCATCTCGTATATTTGGAAGAGGTATTTAGTTTAACCAGCGGTGGAATTGTGGATCTAATGCTTAGAATCGAAATCTTCTAATGCACTGGTGCAACGGTAGACTTGGCTTTGGACAGGACAGATGGATCGAAGATTCCATTCATGGAAAATTTGTAGTCGTTGAAACAGCTATTTGTGTGTTTGTATCAACATTCGTTGATTATAATTTTATCAATACAAGTCTTTAAGCTACTTACTTTACAGTTAAATGATAATAAATATTCGACGATATAGAAATACTGTCAATAAACGAGGATTCCACCTGATGAAAAGTATTTACTATACTTTTCATTTAGTTCGTTTAGTTATTTAAATGATAAGAATATATGGTTAGACCCAGAATAGGCTGTTCGCCTGCATTGCTAAATTTACATTCACGTATAAATTGTAACTAATAGTTATTAAGACTTGGCATTTTAAAAGAGTACCTATCGAGTTTCTTGCCGGTTTCTTCTCGGTAGAATCTACTTTTTGAACCGGTAGATATTGATCTTATTCTGACGATTTATAAGTGTTTTTATTAAGCATACGTAAATAAAGACAATTTAATTTCATTTCATTTCATTTTATATAGTTAGTTACCAATAAGCCCTTTCACATACCGCTAATTATAAACTACGTATTTCAGTTACTTTATAAATAGGTGTAATATAAATTTAGATCGTGATTGGTATTTCAAAAATTATATCACACTACCAATCAAAATGAATTATTAGACTAATTGAGAGACAGACGGCTCGTCACATTCCGGGCGCGCGCGGCGAAATTTATCGCTTCCTGCGCGCGCGCAGCGACGACGCCATCTGCCGAGAAAGCGGGGAAATCACAGGTGTGCGGCTGCAGATTGCATCGGACATACCTAGTGGACGCGATAGACACTCCGAAGGGATTCCGCCAATAAAGATGTTTTTGAAATATTCTGCAAATGTAGGAATTGCGAAATTAAAACGGCGAATGTGATGGTATCTGAGCGGAAAAGTTTAAATAGCATCTAGTTTATTTCTAGCTGCTTTAATATTTGTCGTCCGATATCCATCATTCTATATAAACAAGATTGGTTATTAACTATATAACGTGTACCCATCTTTCTAGCGATATGACCCGTTCTTAGACGGGGTCCGCTTAGACCATGATCCAGGATTTAGCGAGTTTAGTAGTTACATTGAAGCGACTGCCGATCTGACCTTTGTAACCCTAAGATGAACCCTAAGGAACCAGACAATTTTTGGGTCATGGTTTTAGTTAAATAAACTATTTAATGTGTACATACGAATTAAGTAGGATTTACATGAATTTAGCAAAAAAATACGTTAAAAGTAAAGGAGTTTCCTTTTCCAATGTGATCCTTCTATTTCCTACAATCTGAACTTACTTTTCGTTTTATCCACACTATTTTTGCTCTTAATCATACTGGCTTAGGACATTGACCTCACATTTTGGAAAAACTTTAAGTAACATTTAAGTTTGATTAAACAAAATACTTCTACCATTTAAAGGTTCGTGTTACGTAGGCAAGTGCACTTTGCGTTATCTTCGTTATTTAGGTTAAGTCCATATAAGTTGTTTCGCCATTTGCTTTAAACGACATTCAACTTACAACTTAACCGAACTAAGTAAACTTAGATATTTGGTGTCAAGTTTTCTATTTCTATACGACTTCCTACGCAGGTTCTATGGAAGTGATTATAATTACGTTATTTTGATACTAAGTGTTTAAACTTTGTCTGCTTTATTGCAAATAAGTCAGTGAGTACTTACTTTATTTAAACTAAATAATAAAAAGATATAAATCCAAATAAAAAGATTCTAATTACCTATTACAGTTTCAATTGGATATATGCCTATTAATAACTTTGTAATTGCGCCGTGTGTGAAATCATCATCAGCCTGTTGCAGTCCACTGCTGGACAAAGGCCTCTCCAAATGTTCGCCACTCTGATCGATTTTCGGCTACTCTCATCAAGCTCCTGCCAGTCGTCTTGCGCAAATCGTCACTCCACCTGCCCTGAGGGCGACCTACACTACGTTTTCCGACTCTACACTCCAGAGCTCGTTTACCCCAACGGTTGTCGGCTCTACGGCTGATATGGCCAGCCCACTGCCACTTCAGCTTGCTAAAATATGTGTGCTAAAAGGTGTGTGAAAATATTTCTTGTAATATATCTGTACAGAGCTAGGTTTTGTACCCGTGCGCAATTTTGTCTTATAAAACTGATCTGTTTTGTCTTCTTTGGGTATTTTTAATACTTTTGGTAACTTATAAATCTGTTCTTTCATTTCATAAATGTTATTCTGGATGTTAAGGACTGATTTATCTAAATTAAAAATAATGTTTCTCGCTCATCTCAGTGATCATTCAAAAATATAAATGAAGTAACAATCTATATCAGATTGTTGTTACCACAATCAATGATGCAGTGCAGTAAATAGTTGTAGCTTTAGTCCCTTATCTTAAGTGGAACTAGTTTCTTAGATTGTTTGTCGATAAGTATGACATACCTAAAAGCCTTATTGTGGTCTGATAGATATCTGCACAACACAATAGCTTGAAGCCCAGTGAAGAATTTTTCTACAGCCATTACAGAATATAAGGATATTCTTATATGTAAAAAAAATCTATACTTATAATAAATCTGTAGAGAGGTCAATTCTGTACATGAAATATATTTTCAAAATAACTATCAGTGATCGATACTGACCAAAAATGCAATCAGTACATAAAATTTTTGTCTGTCTGTCTGTCTGTATGTTCCTTATAGAAACAAAAACTACTCAACGGATTTTAACGAAACTTGGTACAATTATTCTTTATACTCCTGGGCAGGTTATAGTATACTTTTCATCACGCTACAATCAATAGGAGCAGAGTAGTGAAGGGAAATGTTGAGAAAACGGGAGAAGTTACTCCATTTTTTAAGCTGCCGGCGCGTGTGCAGCCTTAATGGTTAAAGTTACATAGAAATCATGTATGACGAAAATAGTCTTTATAATATTAACCATAAACGCGGGTGACACCGCTGGCACAGCTAGTCTTATAATATAAGGATTGAATTTACAACCTATGTTTAAAGACTAAGGAGTCTTTAAACATAGGTTGTAAATTCAAAATTAAACGAAAGATATTTTTTTAAGTTATATCAAAGTATTGATAAATATTTAATGTCAGAAGATCCACTTCATCAAAGCTTGATTGAGGCAGGTGTGCTTAATAATGCAATTTTGAATTGCAAATTACGGTATAGCTTACTTATTATCAATAATTAATGCACAAATATAATTAAGACTACGAAATATTTTATCGTGAAGATGATCTACTTCATTGACTGGCTCGATGGCGCATTCGGTAGTGGTCCTGCCCCATGCGCCAAGAGTTGTGGGTTCGATCCCCACCCAGGACAAACGTTCGTATAATGAATACTTGTGTTTGTTTTGTGTCTGGGTGTTAATATCCAATATTTAAGTGTATATTTGTAATTCCACTGTTGATTCTGATATCCGTAACACAAGTGCTTAAGCTGCTTACCTTGGAGTCAGATCAATGTATGTGATGTCGTTGGGTATTTATTATTATTATTTATATATCAGTACCCATGCCTGTTACACGTACTTAGTACTTGTAAGTGCATTACTTGTGGTCTGCTTCACTTTAACTACACCTACACTGTGCAGCCTCTTTGAATATTTAAATCAAAAGCCCACAAGCTCGCGTCCTTGCATCTGACAGTGTTGTTTACAGCATAATATGCAAATATGCTATAGTTTACGATCGACTCCGAATTCCAACCGTTCTCCTTCAAATTAGTCGAGGTATTACGTTGGACTATGAGATGTTGGATCTCAGAATTCACCATCTTACAAATGTTTTGTGTAAATGTGATTTAAAGTAAAGGATGTTGGTAGCGATGTTTCAATATCGAAAGAACAAAATATCGTCTTAAGTTATAGTATGTTTACTTGCGATTGTATGGTTACAAGCTCCAATTAAACGTATTGCGAAAGTACAGCGTTACATCCGATTACGGAGCCTCATGCCATCGCTGTCTAAACCAGTTTCAACGAGTGTTTCACTTTCAGTGCTCCAAGTTTTGAACGAAAGCTCCACTTCTAGTGAGGCTGCGAGGAAAATTTGCCGAGATTGATTACCTTTGAAAGTCGCGTAACAGTCTTATAGAAACAGAAAGTTGTTTCAAACTCGCCAAGTGTAACGAGACCAGCTCGCGTGATTAGGGAAAAATTTTATGATTTGTGGTGAAATGCAGTAGCTCTGAGGAGGACGCGTATTCCACATGACAGGGATGTTGGTTCAAATACGAACATTTAACTCTGTCTTTTGAAAAATCTTAATTATAGTAATAATTATATTACTATCATTGACGATGGGGAATACATATGTGTAGCGATGGAGATATCGTAACAAGTATTTATACATACATAACATCACGCCCATAATCCCCGAAGGGGTAGGCAGAGTCAAAGGGGCAGCATGCCTCTTTAAACACATTCAGCCGAAAATAATGCCGGGCTGGGTTAGATGGAACATTGTGAAAAAGTAGTGACAAGCGGCTAACCTGTCGCCTACACAATCACACACCCAAAACCCGATATACCATTAGTCGCCTTTTACACAAGTATTTATAGTAGTTTGAAGTCCTCAAGTTGAGTTGACTTTCTGGTCTCATTGTGTGATGGTTTGCTATACAAAATCTATGGGAGCATTCTCTTGGCTATTCTTCAAAAAGATGTCAGTCGATTGGTAATGATAAATACTCCATACATTGTTGTAAATATTTCGCAGTTTTCTTCAAAATAACTAACTAACTAACTAAACTTCACGCCACTTCCCTAGCGGGGTAGCAGTTGTTCAAACAATAACTGTTAATGACAAAAGTGTTAATCTTTGTTATTCTCCCATGAATTAATTAGCAAACTCAATTAGCTGATTAATCTAACTTACTACTTAGCTTAGGACCACTTTTACCCATTTCTTTTCTTATTCTAAGGTCTACTTAGATAAAGTCGCAGGCAGAAGTCAGTCCACATTGACGTCCATTCATCGACCACTACGATAGAATCAGCTCAAGATGTCTAAGTCCGCACTTAGACACTATGACTAGCATGCCTAATGCAAATTTCTACACTGGGATGAGTTGCAGCCCCGGCCTGAACGATTTCTACATGGCCTAGAGAAAACATTGCTTTCATTCAGCCCACTAATGGACTGGTCATAACCGAGTTTATTGCTAAATAACATCATTAAGCTTTCCTCGGCCGATGTGTCGACCGCACCATCATGTCAATTATCGTTTTAAGTGTGGACTAGATACTTGATAGGGAAAATCTGTTGGTTTTTCATCTGGTGAATAGCCAACAATTGTTATGAATCACCTGATTCGAGATCCGTAGGGGGCGCCCTCAGGCTGTTGCCTAAACTTTTAAGGGTGAGAGCTTCCCGCTCCCCCGCCAGTCCGGTAGGTAGTAAAGGCCGCCTTCGGCCAACTACATTAGTCCTTTAAAAAAAAAAAATACTTTACAAACGAAATGAAATCGTCAAAAAATTCAATAACATACTTAGATACGTTTCAAGACTTAGTTATAGGTTGAGAAAACATACATTTAAGCGATAATTGCTTTACTTAACTACCTTGATGTTGATACATTCATCATCTTCCTAGCGTTATGTCCCGTGCTTAGACGGGGTCCGCTTAGACCATGATCCAGGATTTAGCGAGTCTGGTAATTACATCGAAACGACTGCCGATCTGACCTTCGTAACCCTAAGATAGGGGAACCAGACAATTTTTGGATCATGGATCATGACAAAATAAAAAAATATATAAAATATTTTGCTTACATATCGTGTCTAATTAACAGTGCAGTAATGAGGTTGACCGGACAGTCATTACGATTTTGATTGCCAAATTAAGATTCTCAAGGGAAACGCAAACATTAAAGGACATGAAATTGAGATCTGTGTGTAGCCTTAGAGACATGCTAATCAGGCCTGAGGTAGCATTGTAAGTCTTACCAAAAATAGAGTTGTGAAACTAGATGCCGGAGGTTTCGTTATCGATAAGTTACTCTCAAATATATTTGATGCGCTTAGAGTTGTGGGTTCGATCCCCACCCAGGCCAAACATTCGTGTGATGAATACTTGTGTTTGTTCTGTGTCTGGGTGTTAATATCTAATATTTAGTATATATTTGTAATACCTCTGTTGAGTGCGATATCCGTAACACAAGTGCTGGTTTTCTCACGATGCATTCCCTTACCGCTGATCTAGTATCTATATATAAAAACGTAAACGAACATTTCACGTTACTTTCGCAAATAAACAGCGCACCCTTACTATTGAATTAGCGTCGCTCTTGTCTTAATTATCAAATTTCATGATATTTTAAATTTGGTTTAATTCAATTCATGTTGCGCATTTGATGTAGATTTTGACATACCTACTTAAGTAGTCTTGGTAGCAATAGTGCCATCGTGAAACTCTGATAACGGAAAGTTTATCTGGGGGCACGGCAGTGCCCCTGCCAAGTCGAGCAAAAAAGCGGCACGGCCGTACCATCCTTTTCTCGAATTTCTTTTTCTGCTCTAGTATTAGCCCAATGAAACCTTTTTTAGAATTCCAAAATACTTTCAAACTATGTTTATTTATATTTATCGATAATATTGTGTTATTGAGCGCAACTCTATCGGACATCGGGCAAGGCCGGATCGCGCCGAGTTAGGTGTTAGCCGTAGTATTTGACGGCTATCACATTTAACTAGAAGCTGTTTTAGACTGGAATCTAGATAAGGGCGTATTTTGTAAAATATTTACATTTAACCCAAATAACAGCTTAAGAAAATATAAGTTATATTTACGAGATATAACTACAGTGTTATTAACAGCAATAGGGATGATGACTGCATTAAATAACTATAATTCTATTCAGTCCGTCAGTTAGATTATACAAAAATACTAGACACATATTTTTCGCTTTATCAAATTAACAAAAAATCACAAAGATAAAGAGCATCAAAGTTTTGGAGTAGGGGCTTGCGACGTCACTATTTAGTAAAAATTGTACGAAAGCATGACGTCACGCTCAACTTGAAAGCATTGTATCTTCGTCAATGTTTGTTTGACAAAGAAATAAAAAAATACGTGTTCAATATTTTTTATAATCTAACTGACAAACTAAACACAATTTTTTAGTCATCTAGCATATTATTGACAGAGAAAGTTATTACATTAATGGAAGCCCACATTCCTTTCAACACGATCATCACAGACCATTTGCCTCTAGCCGGACTCAAACTAGTCACCACCACCGAGGTTTCTTACCAGATCATATGACCCACCATATGACTTTCTTTTTATATCTACCAAGATCCGATCAATTATTTATATTATTTACATACATAACATCACATCCATAATCCCCTAACAGGTAGGCAGAGTCAGAGGGGCAGCAGGCCCCTTTAACCACATTCAGCCGAAAACAAAACTGGGCTGGACTGGGTTAGATGGAAAATTGTGAAAAAGTAGTGACAAGTGGCTAGCTTGTCGCCTACACAATCACATACCCAAAACCCGATATACCATTAGTCGCCTTTTACGACATGCTAGGCAAGAAACACAGTTGGCACATCTTTTTTTAGTCCTAGAGCAACATCGGCCATTTATATTACAGCTTCCCATTAATATTATAACAGAAACCCATTTGTAGACGGATAAATAAACGTATGTTTGTGGATAACCACACATAATGAAGTTGATTCATTTAATACCCTGTTATAACTAGTTATGAGTTTTCGCCTTTCCCCATTTGCATGTAAAGTATTTCCAAAAGGTACTGGTATCGCTTACGCATTAAAGCTGCCAGTCTGTTTTTATTATCTTAGAAAGTTATAGTATAGTTATATTCTTGTTAGAAATGTGGGAAAGTGGTCGGATGTGTGGTGTGGTCAGCTGGGCGTGTGGGTTTGTGTAGCCTAGGGCGGGAGATTCGGACTTGATTCAGACTTACGTGATCACTATTAACTAATACAATTTAATTATGAATGGCCGTACGTCGAGTGGGCAGAGAACTTGGCCACGAAACCAAGTGTCGCGATTTCGAATCCCGCTAGGGGCAAATGTTTTGTGTGAAGAACATGAATGTTTTTCTCAAGTCATGGATGTTTTTAAACGTATTTAAGTATGTCTATCCGTTCACCTAGTATCTATAGCACAAGCATAAGCTTAGTTTGGGACTAGGAGATTGGCGTGTCAGTTTGGAGAATTTATTTATTAAATTTAATTATTTAAAGTTACGCAACAATTCCCTAGCTTTTATGCTTCTGCTATACACTATGTAACGGATTAGTATGTATACGTACATACTTTAATACCTTAATAAACAATTGGCTCAAAAACAAATGTCCTAATTAATTCAAATACATTTGCCTTATAAAACGAAACTACCCAAACCGATTTAAACCCGCGACCATTAGTTCCGTGCCCTTCATCACTCGTCCAACTAGCCCTTTGATTAGCATTTTCGTCTTTCATAAATCCATCCTCATATCTTGCCATATTGTAATACAAGTATTTAAGGATATCCAACAGACGCCCGAGATTCGGTAAAAGGTGGTGCTGCGGTTTTTCCTATGGACAACAACATACGATTCTCCAAAAAAGTTGTTCATGACTTTGATGACGACCTGTCAGTTTGACCTCGTAGTTATCAAGCTTATCATGTCTTTGAAAGAAAGAAAATAAAATGTTGTTAGGGCAAAACTTCACCTAATATAACAACATCATATAGTCTACTAGCTGCCCGGCGAACTTTGTTCCGCCTAACAGTCAATGACACATAATCGGGTTAAATAAATTGAGATGTAAGCTATCCTATCTTTTAAGTTGGATCAAACTGCACACGGTGTGCAAATTTGATTAAAATCGGTTAATTAGTTTAGGAGTCCATCGCGGACAAACAACGTGACGCGTAATTTATATGTATTAAGATAGGCCACGGTGACTGTTTCCATCAGCCCTTGTTTGAGCTTATTTTCCACCATTGGTATAAAATACAGCCTGCACTAACTCCTCATCTTATCTTGATAATGCACAACCCTTATGTTATTAGATAATAAACTATTATTACGAAGTATTAGTAACAGTTCGTAATTCTGACCAATAATGATATCGGCCCAGTTCAATAATTACGTTGTCAAACGTTAATTAGGATAGTGATTAATTGTACCAAGCCGCTGCAAACCATTTAAGTTGGTACAAGCTACTTACGAGTAATATGGCTTATTAAGTTGGTTAATAGCTTGGTAACGGGGAGTGATAAATAGAATTTGGTAATTATCACCACTGATTGAGTTGTCTACATATTGTGAAGGCTGTTATTATTTTGTTTTTGTGGTGTTGCTTCTGTGAAAGTAAAGTCTTAGTAACTTAATGTGAGGGGGGGGGGGAGCCTCACAATAGATGTGTGTTAGGTTGAGTTCGTGTAATGGAGTGCTGAATTGCGCTGACGTTTTATGTCAAACGCTGTTACGCTGGCGTTATAGCGCAGCAAAATAGAATGCGTTAAGTGAGTCGCAAAGTTACAACTTCGAAGCCCGATACTTTACGAAATTTACCGATCTGTGCGTAATTTTTTTGACCGAGTTAACACACCTGCAGTGTAACCAAGGGCAAAAGCTACAAGCTGCAAGAGACGCAATTTTTCTTGTAAAATACTTTATAGAGCGGCAAGTCTTATTGGCTTAAATTTAGCATTTGGCCTTCCAACTAACTAATTCCAACTAACCTTATTAGCCTTCCAACTAAGCGTCTCCACAGAGCCAATTGATAACGGCAACAAACGTATTCTTTGATATTTACCGCCAAAAACGGAAACGGATCCCAACATTTGCTGTAAATTTTTGTTGCACAAGAAAATTACAGAAACTTGTCACCAACACGTGTTGCCAACACAAAAGTTGGCAACTTTTCTTCGGTGGAGACTCGCCTTTACGCGACGTATTTTTCTATGCTTAATTATGCCAATGTTCCGGAGCGCTTAAACTTAAAATACGCTACAAAGTTAACACGTGTCTACTTAACGATAACCAGCAAACATCCGCTTCGCTATTCCGCGTCTGCATACTGAGCGTGTCACGTTCAACTGAGGTGCTGCGTCCTCGGAGGTCGACGCGCCGTTACGTCACTCGGAGGTCAAGGCTGCAGGTCTAGTCCTGTCGCACTCATAGCATTATCTTGAGTGCGTGTGCTAGGGCGAAGAGGCAAGAAGAGGTCTAGGACGCGAGCTAAATTGCACCCTATTACATTGTCGTAAGTGTCCACTTTTGCATATCAATCATTGAAGAGTCAGAGTGCGAAAGTTCTTAATGAAATACGAGATCCGGAAATACTAATATGTTTATTTTGTTTCTGTATTTTTTCATTGTTTTTTCGTTCTGCCCAGCTTTAAATCATCGTTAAAATCTAAACATTAATTATACCTAATAACATATGTTTATATGCTGTCGTTGTAATATGTAACTGCAACTGTATTAGCGGAAATTTGTTACTTGAATTAACATTGCGAGCTGCCGGTCCAATCTGACTCATATTTTTGATTTTACGATTTAAAAGTGTTAGTTTAAAACCTATACTTAGGTATATTCAGAAAAAACTTACATGCTTTTCCAAAATCTATAAACGAAATTAAAACACTAAATACTAGTATTCAAAAATCATCAATAATTAAAGCGATTTCGATAGAAATAATCCTCGCAACAAAGTTTGGCTTCATTACAAAAAAAACAAACATCATTTCCAACCAGTAAATCTCCAACGTGACAACTTTTTAGTAAACAAACAATAACTACCGATAATTTACGGCATTTTTACGAGTTGCGCATGCGCACCCAGAATGCGTGTGAAACCACGTGCGTAAACCTGTTCTCGGGAATCCCACGCCACGCCAAAACCGCGGCTAGAAAGTGAAATTCTATATGCTAATGGGCCGTCCTCGGACAGAAATACAAACAATAATTCAACGCAAACCGCTTTCCCTAAACTCGTGTAGGGATGTGCGGGCTTTTGTTTGCTGTCGATTTTTACGATAGCTCAGTGCCGGATTAGAGCCATATAGCAGGAGGTAGCAAATTCTACGGACCCCGCGCTTTGGGCGGCCCCGCGTTATGATAACGGGGACTCCCTTGGAAAAAGATCCTAACAATGGATTTTTTTACAAAAGGGTAGGGGCATTTGCTACGGGCCCTGCGCTAGCTAGATCCATCACTGCGATATCTCTAATATGTGTAACTGAATCTAGGGCCGGATTAAGAAACCGGTTGAAGATCACGTGGCAGTCTTTTAACCCTTGTTAATTCCAAGATCCAGGATATGGTCCAAGAAGATTAAAGGAATGGAACTTATGATGAATAAAACAATGCGTGGTCCATTATTTCAAATATTTGCCGATTTTCGTCTTGTTTAAATACGTAAGCCGGTAAAATAAATAAGCTAATGTTCAGGCTAAACTAAAGTTAGCCACTCAAAACAAAAAGAAAGACAAAAAAGAAAAGAGGAATTCAATATATTTCTAGATTAATCGCACTGTCTCGAGTTCATTCTCTTGTCCATATTGATTAGTCAATAGAATTAACAAAATGGTTTGTAATATACTTAAATCAATCGATAAACAGATATTCAACAGCATCGTACATCCCTAAACCGGTATGTGATAATTTAACGGATTGCCGGTCTAGTAGTCCCGCAATAAGGGCTATATTAGGTTGAACTGCTCATTGATTGTTTACTCACGACCTGTTGATGGTGTCAACAATGAGGCTGATTGTCCACGTGATGAACAATTTTCAGTCGGAACAAGCTTCGGGTCGTGACTTTTGATAGAGGTGGATTTTACGGTGAAACAAGAGTGGTTTCTTTGTAAATCAAAGACAATCTTTGCTGGCTTTCACGTGGTTAGAAGGGATGTACTCTCAAACTTGGAAATACTAACGAGCAGTATACTTAAACCGTAGAGCTTGTATGAAAAGGATTATGAATGTTGAAGAGGCGAGTGAGGTGTGTAAGGATCGTGCCATATGGCGTTCGGTTCTCTCTGCCTACTCCGCTAGGAAAGTGGCGTGAAGTTTAGTTAGTTAGAGTATACTTATCTATTCATAGTTGTTGTAAAGGCCAAAAAGGACTGTTTTTGAATGAATTAACTAACAAGTAAGTCCTGTGACTTACTTGTTAATTCATTACGCTTTACATTAGGGGTGCAATTTCAGTATCTTCATATAAAAACTCTTTAAAATTTTATCTAGTATTCTCGTTCTTGGGATTTGCACAACCCTTGCGTAAGAGACCTGGTTTCTTTTTTAGTGTTACTAACTACTTGAACAACTACTGCGCTCCAAAAAATCTTCATTATTTTTATGAATATAAAATACTTATATCATATGAAGTTTTCATATCTGTAGGCGTTTGTTTGTAATACCATTTTAACGAAAATGTATTAAAATTCACTAATTTAGTGTTTTTTTTCTTTTACATGTAAGTTTCAACAGTGACACCATATCCAGAATCTTAATAGATTATAAGTAAGTGTTAATTTAACACAAGTTACAAAGTTATGGGTCTAAGGCACGACCATTACCGTAACTCAGTATTTTAATTACAAAGTAAGATAAATATCTAGGCAAGCCTTTGGTAGTTCAAAGACAAATAACAGATCGGATTTTTCACAAATACAAAAACCGCCAGATGGATGGCACGAGGGAGTCTCGTGGTCTTATCACTGTCACTATTGGCTCTTTGTTGACAGCATGTCAGTTTGTTCTGAAAACTTACCAATGACAAGACCGTACGTCACAGTTACGCCATCTATATGATGTTTTAATTCATTATACGGAAACGACAGTTGCGAATAATAATTGTTATTAGTATATATTTGTGCACGTGGTTACGATTAGGGTTGCATGCTTATATAGTATTTTACTATAGTACGTTATACCTGAAGAATTCTGTCAAATACGTTCAACTTAATATTAAACTACGGAATATCATGTGCCCCATGTTGCCGAATGTGGCAACTGTGGTTCTTGCCTAGCGTGTTGTGAAAGGAAAAAAGACTAATGGTTTATCGGGTTTGGGGTATGTGATTTTGTAGGCGACGAGCTAGCCACTACTTTTTCAGAATTTTTCAACTAAACCATCCCAGCCCATGTTAGTCTGAGACTTAAAACAATGTGCCAACTGCGCCTTTTTCTAAAACCAGAAAATCTCAATCCTAACTTAATACCTAGTAATTTGAAAAAAAAAATGTGAGAATATCTGCACATTAAAAATAACTATGAGTAATCAGGATCCAGAGAAGAATCGCATAAATGTCATTGTCAGATTTGTTCAATCTAGAACTATCGTTCCACTTCACCTATTACAAAATAAGGGACATAACCCTAGTTGGAAGAATTACGTCATCATACCATCATGCCCGCAATCCCCGAAGGGGTAGGAAGAGTCCAAAGAGCGATACGCTCCTTAAACCACATTCAGCCAAAAATTTAGTTCAGTTAGATGGAAAATTGTGAAAAAGAAGTGACAAATGGCTAGCTCGTCGCCTACGCAATCACAAATCCAGAACTGCATACACCATTAGTCGCCTTTTACGACATGCTAGAAACACAGTTTAACATTATTTTCGAGCCCCAGACCAACATAAGACTAGGGAGAGATTTTATTGGTATTTGGTAGTGACAGTGGTGCCATAACAGTGGTGGCTGGACCGAGGCGTGCCGCTGCGCAGGCGCAGCGGCCGAGCGCAAATGCGAAGGCTTCGGGGACATATCACGACTGCGCTACGCTGCAGTCTGACCATAACGAAAGCAAGGTTAATGACGGGGTAGGAAGCGGTTTTGACCTAATGATAATGGGCCCTTTCGCAATTCCGTTCAAAATAATAAGAAATAATAAATAAATTTTCAACGACATCACATACATTGATCTGACTCCGAAGTAAGTAGTTTAAGCACCTGTGTTACGGATATCAGAAACAACAGTGGTATTACAAATATATACTTAAATATTGGATAATAACACCCAGATACAGAACAAACACAAGTATTCATCACACGAATGTTTGTCCTGGGTGGGGATCGAACCCACAACTCTTGGCGCATGGGGAAGGGTCACTACCGAATGCGCCATCGAGCTTGTCATGTCAAATGTCTTGTCAAATACTCAATAGTAATCCCTTTACTATTAGGTTGAGCAAAAAACTAACCTAATAATTGGCGATAGTAAGCGACTTTGTTATTTAACAATATTCGACCAGTACAACGTTCAAACGTTTTCCTGTTGTTGCCGACGCTGGCCTCATTACTTTTATATTAATACTTTTTGCACCTTTTATTATTTTTATATTCAAGTTTAGAATTCTAATTTTATTTGGTATAAAGCACCTATTGTTTTTCTAGTAGTTTCTTTGTAAATATAATGTTTGTTCTCACCTTGGCAGTTTCTATCCTTTATACCTGTTCTTATTGAAGCTTCTGGTTCTCAAACATTAAGGTACCTAATTGCTTTCTTTGCAAAAAATTAAGAATATTTGCTAAATATGCTTTCCGAATCAAGGATTCATTAGCTATTTGGAATTGCGATCACCCATCCAGGTTCTACCCCAGTGAACACAGCAAGGCCTTTGCTAACAAGGATTTACGTCAACAAGCTTGGACACAAGGGAAATTCACGCATCACCTCTCTGATCAATAAATCATTTTCTAGATAGTAATGATCTTCCGCAAATCACATCTACTATGTATATGCGTTAATGATTTTTTCACAAATATTAATTGGGAAATCTCCGAGCCGACACGAGAAGATTTCCTCCGCACTCGGACACGCCAATATTTGCGCGTACTTTCACAATGCGCAAGCGCATGTCAGGGTTGTCAATATTTTCAAAGCAAGATTCATCAGACATGAGCTGGCATTTTCTTCGCTTCATTCGAAACGATCGGAGTTCTAATGAGGGTAAGGACTGCCTCCCTCCACCCGGTGGAAGAGTTGGTCCAAAACATTTGATAATATAATACATTCCAAAGATATATATCTTCGTAACAATCGTTTCCTGTTTTGCAACTACATATAGTGTTGCCGCTCGATAGGCCAATATTGATTGGCTATCGATAGCCTATCGATAGTTGAACTATTAATAGGCTATCGATAGACAATGATACTGAAAACTATCGGTGAACAGCAATACTATCAATAGTATTGCTCTTCAATACCGAATAGACTATAGATAGTACGAAACTATAGATTGTATCGATACTATCGATAGTTCATTGGTAGGCAGCGATCGAAACTATCGATACTATCGATAGTATTGCTATTTACTGATAGTATAGCACTAACAAAGACATCGATACTATCGGTCCTATCAATACTATCGATACTGTCGATTTTCCTATCGATCGTATAGATGATTTGGCCGTTAAAATATCGATATTTCGGCAACACTAACTACGTATAATAAGTAATAAGCTTTTATAAGTTTCTAACGTTGAATTCGATTACGGGTCAGAGATGCTGAGAATTTAAGTACTCAATATGTGGCTATTCCTCTGTCATATAAGTCACACCTTTCACCTTTGGGGTACGCAGAAATCACAAACTTCCTGTAATCCATTTTACTGCAATCCTGGCACACGCATTCTTTAACAATATTGACTTTACTACGATCCTTGCACTAACATTTACTTTAATAATATTGACTCTGCTGCCTATGCATACTCATTATTACAAAACATCTCAACGGCATCCACCAGCCCTGCGCCAGCGCAGTCCCGCCCGTGAAAGTGATCACTACCTAGTTATTATTAATTTATAATCGCCGGTCCGTCCGTCCGCTGTTATGTAAATTCAACGTAACACCACGCCTTGCTCGCTTGACATTGAAACCTGCTTGCGAAAGGAAATTGGTTGAGTCCATTGACGATGCTGTTCATTTAACATCTAGTTTTCGAATCTTGGGTTCTTTAGAAACTTCTAAAGAACCCAAGACTCGAAAACTAGATTCTAGTTCTAGAGGTTTTCGACGATCATTGTAGAGTGAGTCAGTTTTCGTGGCTTCTCTTAGGTCTCTTGTAAGTCTAGAGTTTTCAATAGTACTCTTAAGTTAAAAGTTTTTATTTATCTTTCTCTACTTGTATCTTTTTTTCAGGGATAAAATATCTTTACAATTGTCTTAAAACACGTAATAAGGGATTTCACTTGCACTTTTCCGACACTATAATAATATAATAATAATATCAGACTACACCACATACATTGTTCTGACTCCGAGGTAAGTAGCTTAAGCACTTGTGTTACGGATATCAGAATCAACAGTGGTATTACAAATATATACTTAAATATCAGATATTAACACCCAGACACAGAACAAACACAAGTATTCATCATACGAATGTTTGTCCTGGGTGGGGATTGAACCCACAACTCTTGGCGCATAGGGCAGGGTCACTACCAAATGCGCCATCGAGCCTATCAATGAAAGTTTGTGGAGTGTTACAAGTAACCCTGGTAGCACATCGTCGGTGCTGTGAATCCACTGGATACCTACTGCTCTCAGATACTAAACACAGGCTTACGAGCACTCAAGCCAGTTTTCTTTTGAAACCGTCGTCCTACCCAGGTCGACCCAGCCCAGCTATACAGATACCAACGCTTGGGAGTTCCTACTTCAGTCAAGCTGGCCAAGCCAAAACCAAAGCGTCACTCTTCACTATGTCTCCATGTCTCTACCACTTGCATCAGTAATTCTGCCAACTCCCACCTGTCAAACTGAGGGCGCAGATAAACCCAGCTTGGCAATTCGTTCCGCGGGCTAATCGCAATGAAGATATTACCGGCGGATAGCCATCAGTTAAATGTTTGCTCGCTCACGGTAAACGGCTCATTAATTTTGAACCTTTCTCTGTTCTGCTGAGGGGTTCATATGGTACGATTTTTAGTTTGTTCTGACCTATAGGCCTGGTGTTAATCAACAAATATATTGTTTACTCACTATTAAAAAATATTTACGAAGTAAGTATTTATAATGGTATATTAATGTGTATCATATTATTGTATATTTTTGCCTCATACATATATGAATTCCGATTTAAAGTGTAATTGAGCAGCGTTTCGACTTCACAACAATGTCGTGTCCAAAATCGTATATCTTATTGGAAAGTATGTACATTTAAAAATCACAAATGAATCAATTTTTTTTTGTCAAATATCGTATTGCTAATGTTGGAACTTTAGTGCCTTGTGTAATTTAACTTTGACTGGTATTTTAAACGCAACAGCTTGAGAGCAAGGATTGATGTACGTTTTACACAAAAACTCATTACATTTTAAGCAAAAACTATTTAAAAGGTTTTGATGAAATTTAATAGTAGGTACATAGCACAGCTGAGTTGGACCATAAAAGTCAAGAGGTGCTTGCTGCTTGATTCTTAGTGAGGAAACGAAATTATCGTTTGTACACTTATCTTCAACTATAGAATAGTAGTAATACATATTCTATAAGTGTAAAAAAATTGTTAAAGCATATTAAGTAATTTACTGTAATGCGTTTTAAGTTTAATTTGCTTTATTATTCATTCGAAGTAGTAGTATTTTTTCGAATTCTACACATACAAACTAAACATCGTGCCGTGTAAACCTGGCTTCTCTCAAATCATCTGCTAACCACCCATGCGAGAAACTTATAAAATGATAAAATTCGTTTTGTTTATCCATTTTTTACTTTACGTTCATGAGATAAGGCATTAATTTGAATATCGACGGCGGTGATAAAAACCGCTGGTAACAGTCCGATGATTCGATAATGGCGATTAGTGTGAGTTTTTGTTAGCAATTTTGTTAACAATGTCTTTGGAGATCCGCGGAAAGGTGTGAGAACGATTGTATAAAGATAGTCTTATTCTCTCATGGCTGCTCTTATTATTTATTTCTAGATTTTTGGATAACAATTATGAATATAAGCTAGAATTTTCGTACAAAGCCTACATCTGTATTATTCTACGTAAAATTTCATTCTATTTCGTAAGTGAGAATTGCAGATACTTATATATTTTACAATATTGTGGCAATTAGAATATCTTATAATTTTTTTTTAACATAACTTGTACAGTCTGTCTGGATGTCATAGTTATGATATGTCAATGATTAAAACGGCAACACTTAAATCCTATTACGACAAAAACATTTAACAGAAGCCCTTTCAAGTAGTATCAAATCAATCAAGCAAATTCTGCATCTCGTTTTAACTTACCTCAATCTATTTCATTAGTCAAGATTTTAAGTCCCGGACCGACATGGGACATTAACTACCATATTCGTCATTACCCGAGTCTTATAAACATAGATATTATTCAATATCAGCTAACCTGACAGTCGTCAATCCAACCCAGCCCACTGTCCCATATTGGTCTGGGACTTAAAAAGAATATGCCAACTGTGGTTCTTGCCTAGCATGTCGTAAAAGGCGACTAATGGTATATCGGGTTTTGGATGTGTGATTGTGTAGGCGACAGGTTAGCCGCTTGACACTGCTTTTTCAGAATTTTCTAACCCAGCCCGGCTTTATTTTTGGCTGAATGTGGTTGAAGGGGCATGCTGCCCCTTTGACTCTGCCTACCCCTTCGGGGATTATGGGCGTGATGTTATGTATGTATGTATCTGACAGTCGTTAATCTCTCATTTTATACAAACGTACAAATAAAACACAGTTCCCTTGTAATATTATCATCCCCATTTTTAACATTCTCGTGTGAATAACAATCACAAATTAACCACAGAACCCGCCAAATTTATTCCACAATTCTTGCCGACTTTTTACCGATGTTTTTACAGCAATCAACCTTCTGTTCACCAGGCCTGATGGTTGCTCGAACAATACGCGACGGCTCACAGCGGACACAGAAGCCCATTCAGCTTGACCTACCACCAAGGATAACCTTACTCATACATTGATTTGGAGGTTATGTAATCTATTGATTTCACGCGGAGATACTAAATGTTTATGTAAATACACTTTGCAGGATATTGGTAGCGGGATTATCTCCGCTACTAAACTTGGGTTATTCTTTATTTATTTTTTATATTTCGCCTATAATCTACATACATTCAAACATAACATCACGCTCATAATCCCCGAAGGGGTAGGCAGAGTCATAGGGACAGCAGGCCCCACATGCAGCCGAAAAAAACTGGGCTGGGTTAGATGGAAAATTGTGAAAAAGTAGTGACAAGTGGCTAGCTCGTCGCCTACACAATCACACACCCAAAACCCGGTATACCATTAGTCGCCTTTTACGACATGCTAGGCAAGGACCATAGTTGGCACATGCTTTTTAAGTCCCGGACCAACATGGGACAATAATCTAAAAAATAAAATCGCGCCAGTTTATAAGTGATAATTTTAAATAATTTTAATTTTATAATCAATTGCTATGGGAAATACCCAATTACGTGGTCACTTAATTATAAAGGTGTTTTTTTTCTATTGTGTAGTTAATCTTTCAGAAAAAATATTTTTGTATTGTATAGTTAATTTATCGAGGAAACCTATAGGCTGTCACCATAAACGCAGGTAACACCGCGGGCACAGCTAGTTGTAAATAATAGAGTTTACCATCCGAGACGTTTGAAAATGTATTTTTAACCAAACCGTATCTAACTTGACATACTTAATTGATCTAAGACTAATTCTAAAATCAATATTTGTTCTTTTTAATTTGTCAAAAGAGATATTGTGTAAGTAAATTTGAGCGACTGTGAAAATGATTTAGTATTCTTAAGATACTGTGAAGACGATACAAAATTATAGAAAGTTGGTACGTAATATTTGCATGGAGTAATTTAGATTGGTATTTATTCTTCTTACTTTTTAACGAGCGAAAGGTACTGGTCGGAACACAATACAAATTTTATAAATAATAAAAATAGTTTTAATATTTACTAGCTGTGCCAGCGGTGTCACCCGCGTTTATGGTTAATATTATAAAGACTATTTCCGTCATACATGATTTCTATGTAACTTTGACCATTAAGGCTGCACACGCGACAGAAGCTTAAAAAATGTAGTAACTTCTCCCGTTTTCCCAACATGAAAATGAATGTATACTATAACCGTGATGAAAAGTATACTATAACCTGCCCAGGAGTATGAAGAATAATTGTACTAAGTTTCGTTAAAATCCGTCGAGTAGTTTTTGTTTCTATAAGGAACATACAGACAGACAGACAGACAAAATTTTTACTGATTGCATTTTTGGCATCAGTATCGATCACTTATCACCCCCTGATAGTTATTTTGAAAATATATTTCATGTACAGAATTGACCTCTCTACAGATTTATTATAAGTATAGATAAGGGGGTTTTAGTATTAATAAAAAAAAAAATTATAAAATTTATAGTAAATCAGTATTGTGGGTGTATTTTTAATGGGGTTTATTTCTTATACTATAACATTGACTGGCTCGATGGCTTATTCAGTAATGACCCTGTCCCAAGAGTTGTAGGTGCGATCCACACCCAGGACAAAAATTCATATGATGAATACTGGTGTTTGATCTGTGTCTGGGTGTTAATATCCAATATTAAAGTATATATTTGTATTACCACTGTTGTTTCTGATATCCGTAACACAAGTGCTTAAGCTACTTACCTCGGAGTCAGATCAATGTATGTGTTGTAGTCTGATATTTATATCATTATTTTTATTTTATTAAACACAACCGTTTATGTATAGTCAAAATCGACAATTACAAGAACACCAACAGACTGATAATGGAATAATTCCATCAATGCACACTTTAGTCCAGGCTACCACCTACACCCGATCCAGTAAAAGTACCTAGTTTTAAAATAAAGACCCATTACTCAAATATGGTAACAGGCACATTTTTAAGAAAGCCCCGAAGCAGCCAATAATTCTGTTGAAAGAGTCACAAATATATCAATTACACATACCTCAAGTTCATTACAGAACATTGCCTCAGGGTACTCTTAAATGGGATAAGAATAGCTTTGTGCATACTAAAGCTTCTATTTTGAACGTTACTGTTTTAACTTTAAAGTAGATAATGGTTTGTTGGCGACGTTAATGATTTTACTATTGTAAATCATTGCGTAATATTGTTACAGAAGTTACAATACATAATTTGCCTTTCTTAATAAGGTACAAATAATACAGGAACGGAATGGTTTACGGGTGGTCCAGGTCTGCTAATTGGATGGGTAATTCCGAATCGATTTAATTGACTTACTTGTAGAGCAGCGAGGAGTTTGAGGAGATACAGCCTTTGATCGCGAATCAGGGTTTCCGTGTTCATTTCATTAAATTGACTGAGGGTGATCGTTGATGCAGATGGCAAATTCAAGCAATGTGTGCAGTAGTCAAGATTGGATGGGTGACCGAATTGATTTATTAACATTTTTCGACTCAGTGTTCTTTTTTAGTACCTATACGTTTAGTTTGTAACATAGCAGAAGCTTAATATAACTATGTTTAAAGGATTGAACACTATGGCATTACTTCAGATGAATTTTACGTAACCGAACCCACAGGTTTCAAATTAAACAACGGCATTTAAAGTTTCACGCTAATATAACTTAATTAATATATTGTTAACACTCCTTAAACATTTTCGTAATCCCTGACCGCATACAACGAAGACACTATAACACCAGATAAAGTGATAACGTTATGATACTTGTGGCCAGAGAAGTACATAATATGTTTGGATGCAACGCAAAGAGAAAATTCTTGCGTAACCAAAAGCTTATTAAGCGTCAGTGGGTTAAGCTGATAAGGTAAAATTTGAACATGTTCGGACATAGGAAGTGCATATCGCGTTCCGGTCTTTGAGTGTAGTGTTGCGTAAGTATCGAGATTGCGGTCTAAACGTAACGACACGGTAATTCGATGAGCCGCGCTGAAAATGAGACTTCGACGGCTAGGGAGGCCAGTCGATATCGATGAGATTGCTTTTGGATTTTCTGAAAATATGTCAAATAAAAAATAAGATAGTTTTTAAGATTTACAAAGAGATATTGTAATGTCCTCCTAACCGATATCGGTTACGGCGACCAATCTTAACGAGGATTAGCCATCTGCGCAGGAGATATTATAGCGTGTAGTGTGTGCGCAAACGGTGCACTCTATGTTCCTTCACTCTCATAGTCCGGTGAGACGGCTATTGTATATTTCATATCACTAAGGATGCCAAATTATTAACCTTCAACATAGTTCTGATTAAATAGAAAATAGACACTGGAGGACTAGAGGAAAACTATCGCCAGTAGACGTGAACGAGTTACAAACTTACTTTCCCATTTACGATACTGATAAAGTTATCGATGGTCGACTAATCACCCCTACCCGATCGGTTACGCAACCGAGCAACATTAAATATTCACATGTGAATATGTTGCTATTAACCACAAATTTACCGTTAAATTGGCATACTTTTAAAAGTAATTGCCGAACGCGTGGTCAATTCGTGTATCGAAATTGCGAAGAAATGGCCAACACAGAGTTGGTTCTCGGCGATCAAATAACAGTTGATGATTACGGTAAACGCTAGCTGGACTAAGAATTGGGTTGTTTCAAGCAATTAAGTTGGTTTTATTTGTATGTATGTTTAATTTATATGTATACAAATAATGTACAACGATGTATATTATATTTCATTCAGTGTAAACCATCAGTTGCTCTTGCTGGCTATCTTACCTGCAAATTGCTCCCGCCACGTCCAAAGATTGATGTTAAATATTTAAATACATAATCCTGGATTGAATAACGTCTTTTGCAGTCTTTTTTGGATTTTAAAGGCAATCTGTGCCCTTATTTAGAGTTTAAACTTTTGAAGTACCAAGTTTATGCAGGCAGAATTCCTTTAATTCGTTCTACTGAAACGCGAACACCGCTTGTATATTTTTAAAACATTTGGCTTGATGTTGGTGTTAGCTATTTTAAAATGTAGTCTTATGATGGGAATGAATGGAGGAATGATCTTATATTTTTTATAGCATTGAAAAGTTGAGGTGAAAGTGTTTTTCAATCGCCTGTGATATTTTCTCTTGTCCAAAAGTTTATTGTTTCATTTAAGAGATAAAAGTGATCTTCTGTTTTTGTTCTAATTAATTAATTTATTATTTATTATCAAAGTTTGTTTATTTGTATCAATTGTTCCTAAAACTCCCATGGGTAAGGTACATAGCCCATATGGTAAGGAATATTAATTATAGCAAGTGCCGCAACTCCCGAGACGTCGAAACACATTGGCCGCACATTCCGACCGCAAACATTTGATATTTCGGCTCCCTTTCACTGCCGTCGATAATAACCGGCCACTTTGCGTATGTACCAACACTGGCCCAAGGCTTGGACTTGCAGAGATGTGTAATACTACGATTGTAGCTCAAATAGTAAGGATACGCGGCTCATATCCGAGGGTTGCTGGTTCAAACCCGGTCACGTACTTATGGAATTTTCAAATCAAGGTAACCTGCACTTCTTAAACAAGTATGAATGTGTAACCATGATTTAATTTGTCTGTCAGGTCACATAGGCAGTCGCTTCAATGTAATAATCAGATTCACTAAATCCTGGATCACGGTCTAAGCTTAAGTTAGGGTCCCAAATCAAAGAATCAAGAGTAGCTACCGAGTTTCTTGTTGGTTTCTTCTAGATAGAATCAACATTCGAACCGGTGATAGATTCATGTAGCTTTAAAGATCACCTATGCAAATTTAACGATTTAAAAATGCTTTCTTGAAGCCTACATAAATAAAGACATTTGTATATGAATTTGAAATACAATACTAACGCTAGGAAGATTGTGTTACACTTTGCTGCGTTTCGCAATTGCGCCTGCTCATTTCACTGCGCTGAACATATCGTAGCTTGGTGAGAAGCTTTTGATCCAGAGAGAGGGCAATTTTTCTTGCTACGGAGATGGAAGAGCAAATAAAACAGAAGTTTGCTAATTTGACTGGCTCGATGGCGCATTCGGTAGTGACCCTGCCCCATGCGCCAAGAGTTGGGGGGATCCCCACCCAGAACAAACATTCGTATTATGAATACGTGTATGTTCTGTGTCTGGGTGTTAATATGCAGTATTTAAGTACATATATATTTGTAATACCACTGTTGATTCTGATATCCGTAACACAAGTGCTTAAGCTACTTATCTCGGAGTCAGATCAATGTATGTGATGTCTGATATTTATTTTATTTATTGAATTAGGTTTTAGGTGCTCCCGTGCTTGGGGGCCTCGGGGCTCTGCCCCGCCTTGCCCCTGGTTAGAAGAAGATTGCTGGGCTATGGCGCAATTTTGAGTTGATCAACAAAAAAAGAGATGATGTTTGATGAGTTATTTCCACAATCTCTCTCTGGAGTCTATTACTTGTGCCACCCAGTAGCAAGTTAACAACACTTGCGTAACGGACGTTTGCAGCCCATAGCGTCATTACGCCAACGATATGTTTTATTGTATTCTGATTAGTTTATCACGGCGCACAGCAATACGATGCCCTCTACAAACAACATAATTTGTTTATTAGGTACCTAGTGGATAGCAAGCACTTTTAAAGAATTGTTGCTGTAACAGTTTATGCATTCATTCAAGATTTAACTCTGAGAGATTATGCATTTAATTTTTCTTTGTGATTGATATGATGCTAATAAAAAATTTGTTGTTGAATTAAGATATTTTTTTCATTCATAAACGTAGCCATATTTATATTACTTTTATTAAACAACATTACGGCATACAACACCGAGCGAGATAACTTTTAGTAAGCATTTTCTTTATTGGATTTTTTTTATTAAAAGGACGAAGTTCTTTATCCAAATATTTATTATTTGTTAAGAAGTTATTTTCTTCAATCACCTGGTGAAATACCAGATGAAATAAGACATGATGTGACCCATAACCCATCTCCGACAAAAGTAAATCAAAATAGCCTGAAAAAGAGACTTAAAATTTCGACTGAATCTTTAACTTTTTAAAGAAAATTGATAACAAAGTTTTCAATTGGTGTAGAGTGGAAAGTTAATATATGGTATAGTACTATTAGAAAATGCCTGAAAGCTCCGCCGGGAGCCAGCACAATGAACGATCAACAATGGATTTCTTACACGTATTCCCTGACTCATTCACTAACAATATGAATGAACTCTCCCTGTTTACACGTTCACCGTGAAGGCATCGACGGTAATGCGTGTCGCCAAAGCAAACAAAGCCAGTCGACACGCCTAGTGTTGGCCGGCACAATGGCCGATAAATATTATGTGGACATCGAATCGTTTGCTGTCGCTGAACGACACAGTAAGTGGAGAACAGTGAAGACGAGATGCTTTAATATTAGAGATGGGATTGCGGGTCTCCTGTTGGTAAGTTTGACGACTCACCGACGCCCGTAGACAACTGCAACACCAGAGGAATTGCCAATGCGTTGCCGGCTTTAAAGAGGTTCAGGCCTCTGATAATCCCACTGCGAAACTGTGCAGCACAGGTGTTGCTATTTTAAGCCGATTTTTTGTCTGAGAGTGATACTTTCCAGGTGGAGCCGGCCCGGCTTAAGGTAGCCACCGACAAATGGCGACTATTTGGCCTACCACATAGTGATTACTTAGGTTTTGCAGCTTGCGGTATTTGGTTTAACGCAGAGTTACAGAGAGATTTTATCGTGCATCCTGATGCCCGCGGGATGTGTAAATTTTTCTGGTTACTTTGCGATATGTGCATATGATGGTACCTAGATGTATAGGGAATTTTTACAATCTCTAGCATTGATGATGTTATAGGACAGATATATGTATATTATAGTGCAACTATTTTAATTCAAAGTGAACATTGTACACTGACGTTCACCAGACTGTACCTGTACTGCACTGAGAGGGAAAGTGATATGCCCTTTCGTTGATTGAACAATCGGCCAATGTATTCTTTGTTCAGCTACATACCGCTAAGAAACAAAAGGGTAATTTTATTCAATTTATTATGCTGGATATTAAGTTATAAGTATTTAACTTTTATAAGATATACAATTTACAAAATGATCTGCATTTGAATGAAGAGTGTTGCAATGTTGCAAATTTTCACATATCTTTCCATTACTTTCTTCGTCAACATATTCCTAATCGCAGTCCACATAGAACATGATTCATCATCTTTCTAGCGTTATGTCCCGTGCTTAGATGGGGTCTGCTTAGACCATGATCCAGGATTTAGTGAGTCTAAAAATTACATTGAAGCGACTGCCGATCTGACCTTCGTAACCCTAAGATAGGGAAACCAGACAATTTTTGGATCATGGTTACAAATCCAAAGTTGTTTGAATTTGCAGGTTTCATCACGATGTTTTCCCCTACCGTCGAGCTAGTGGTATAAATACGTGCATAGATTTAAAAAATCCAGAGGTACGTGCCCGGGATTGAACCCGCACTCCTCGGTTAAGAGGCGCGTGTCCCTACCATTGAGCTACCACCGCACTTAACATAGAACATGATTATTAACTAAGAAAATTAAGTTATTTGTATTGAACCGACAGCTACCTAATTTTTGTAATTTTTAGATATGAGAAACAGAAACGTATAGTTACACATCCACATCTTGAATGTACAGATATCTTCGCTATTCTTCCCCTTACCACCAATCAGCTGGAATACATCTGTACTTGGTTTTGAAAAATCCAGAAGTACCTGCCCAAGTATGTACTCAATATGGTTGAGTGAAGCAATGGCTAAGCTACGTCATGCTTGGGAACAGGTGCCACCTTGGGAGATCTATTCTGGTCTGGTACATTTTCGATTTAAATAAAGTAAAAAGTTAAGCTTGTATGAAAAGGATTATGAATGTTGAAAAGGCGAGTGAGGTGTGTAAGGATTGTGCCTTATGGCGTTCGGTTCTCTCTGCCTACCCCGCTAGGGAAGTGGCGTGAAGTTTAGTTAGTTTTAAACATTTTTCTTTGTCTTTTGTTTCTGACAAGCCGACTTCATGACATCAGCTACCTTCGCTCATAGGATTTCATAATGTATAATATTATCGTGGACAATCGGGTAACTGCCCATCGTCTGCACAATGCCCGCTGTAGGACATACGTGAATGAGGCTGTGGCGCGGCATTTCAATCGCTTTAGCATTTTTTCCTACACTTTCGTTTGCTGATGAAGTTCGTAGAGTGCATTAGTTGTTTACAACCTTCCAATGTCACGTACCACGCACAATGTAGTCACGTAACTATTTAGAATTCATTGTAAACATTAAAAAAATACAGGGGAAAAAATAGTGAACAACTTCAATGAACAGATCTCAAATTGGGACTTTCTCTTATTTTGGCGCCCTGATACAAGGCGCCTTGGGTGGAATATAGCTATAGTAGCTTCTGCCTGCGGCTATGCTCGCTTAGTACATTGATGCGATAATGAAACATAGCTTAAGTGTTATTTTAATGTATACCTAAATTATACTATTGTAAAATTTAATTAAAATCCATTCAGTACTTTTTCCGTGAAAGAGTACACATCCGTCCATTCATACAAACTTTCGCGTTTATAATATTAATAATAGAATACATTAGGTATTGACACTTTGATATCATGAATCTTTAGAATGCTTTTTACATCAGAACGCTTATGCTTCCTTACATAGATTTTCTAGGTATGGCAATTTAAATTCTGTTTTTTTTTACAAGGAATAGAAAACGATGAATGAACTACGACGCGACGATCAATGTTCTTTTATATTAATGATATTGCAAACTTATTAGGTATGGGGTTAACATCGCAATTAAGTAAATACTCATTTTAGGTATATATTTTTCCAAAACAATAGGGATTATGACTGCATTAAAAAACTATAATATTATTTAGTCTGTCTCAGTTAGATTATAAAAAAATACTAGACACATATTTTTCGCTTTATCAAATTAAGAAAAATTCGCAAAGATAAAGAGCATCAAAGTTTTGGAGGGGGGCTTGCGACGTCACTATTTTGTAAAAACTGTACGAAAGCGTGACGTCACGCGCAACTTGAATGCATTGTATCTTCGTCAATGTTTGTTTATGTGGAGTTGACCCTAAAACTCTAGCTCGAATTCCTTTTTCATTACATTTTTTTAACTAATGTAATTTTTTTGTTAATTTTTGATGTAGAAATTGCTTGAATTTTTCCTGATATTAACTTATTTAAATTAACAAATTTTATTATTTTATCAAAAATTCGTTTTTTTTTATTTAAATTTTACTTTTAGGGTCAAATAAATAAAAATAAATACGTATTCAATATTTTTTTATAATCTAGCTGACGGTCTAAACAGATTTTTTTGTCACCGTGTCTATTTACCCTCAATCACAATGACACTTTGGCACAGTCCACGAGAAATCGTCTTTTTTAAACTGGGTTCAAAGACCCTTTACAAGAATCTCACACTGTATCGCACTTAATAATTTATTTATACAACGACACAACGACTGTCCTCTACTTAATAATTGATATATACAACGTTTCTGCGAATGCCGTGCGGCAAGTTAAGCCACGAATAATCCCGCAATTACAGTCTCTCATATCACTTTCATCACAATTAAAGTGCGATGACATCACATAGTTTTTCCTACATACTTGCAAGTGCGCCGGCGCAATCTGAGGGTCCGCTCATGCGTGCGATTGGCAATCGCGCCTGTCACGGCGACTAATCGCACCGTTTTGCGACTTTGTTGACACGCAACTTTGCTGGTTGTTGTGAAGGTTCTGGGGATGCTTTGGCTAAGTAGAATCAATAAACCGGGGTTATAATTTTTAGGACCAATACAAGTTGTCAACGAATACGTTTATCTTTTAAGGTAAAGGAATATAACAATATAATATACATAACATCCCGCTCATAATCCCCGAAGGGGTGGGCAGAATCAAAGGGGCAGCAGGCCCCTTTAACCACATTCAGCCAAAAATAAAACTGGACTGGGTTAGATGGAAAATTGTGACAAGTGGCTAGCTTATCGCCTACACAATCACATACCCAAAACCCGATATACCCTTAGTCGCCTTTTGGGACATGCTAGGCAAGAAACACAGTTGGCACATTCTTTATAAGTTCAGACCAACACGGGACAATGGGCTGGGTTAGATGGAAAATTGTGAAAAAGTAGTGTAACAATATAACATATTGCTAGATATATTTTATTTCTCAAAGATGCCATGACGATTCCACTTATGATAAGTATAAGTTATAAGATACAATTGTGACGGTTAATTAAAAAAAACAAATTCGTCTCTATTCAATTAATTTTTTTAGGAATGGTCCCAAGAATATACCGAAACTTATTTTTGTACTTGCTACCAAAAAGTAACAATTATGCTGACTATTCGGAACCCTAGAAGCAGCTTGAACTTGGCTCATATTTAACCCATGCGAGATCGCGACAGTTAATACGGTACACTTTGTTGGAAATGGCGCAGACGCATGCAGACAGCCCCACTTCAATTTTTACCCTTAACTGTTCTGTACCATAGGGTTCACTGTTGCACGATCTCTTTTGTAATTAATGCTCGGCTTCGGTGGTATGCGCAAGCGCACAGCAAACGCACTCCGCTTTTTGTTGGAAAAGTAATTATATTCTTTGTATGTCTGTTTATGTTAGCTGTCTGTCACAATTATACACAACGCATGTTGTCGCAACAAATTAGAGCAAACAATATGATTTTATTTAATAAAAGCCAGTTTGATCACTGACATTTTTCAATGTAGGCTTGGTAGTCGATACAACGACTAAGCGATGTTAGCTAGTCAAGAAATATTTGCTATGGTATAGATCTAAATAGGTGCATGAATCAACATGCATCTATTTACATCTATGCAGCAGCAGCGCTGACTTCTTTCTTCATCTGTTATAGAAGGTTCCAATTCTTTTCACAAAATAAATTCAAATTCAAATAATTTATTTGCGAAACATGGGTTTACAATGATGGTCTAAGTAGGTATATGTTATGTATCACCACATTCAGCCTTTCGGCATGCAAATTAAAATTTTCAGAGGTCATGCAAATTACTTTCGGCATAAAAATTACAGTTTACACACATTACATAGGTCAGAATCAAAGTCACGCAAACGAAAGATATCAAATATTAATCATTTTCGTATAACAGACAAATGTTGATAAATTGCTTGAAAATTTGTATGAACATTGCTGACTTAAACAGGAGAGATTCGAAATGTTTAGTAATCTTCTCCTTAGCTTCTAGTTATTAGTATTATTTAGCAACTGGCTAGCTGACTAAACGTAAATTATTAACGTATAACACTGCGCTAACTCAGTCCTGTCAAATGTGTAAGATCACGGCGCATTCGGCAGATCCCATTTTTATCCTTATAGTTAGGGTTGCCACCCATCCGGTTTTCCCCGGATTTGTCCTAGTTTCGAGGGCATCCGGGGAGCATCATGCGTTCATTTGTAGTCCGGATTTAAAAGTTTAAAATCTTGGGCCGTCCGCGACACACGCACTGTGCCCGCACGCCGCGATCAACCGACCAACCGATTCGTTAAATTCACCATTATTTCCAACTGTTTTTTATTACACTGACTATACAAACTAAGAAGGCCATACAAACCCTAGATAGCATGCTATCAAAGAAACTACTGAGCTTAAGTCGGACAAATCTACGCCACGCCGCCAGCATAATAACAGGACACTGCAATCTAAACAGACACTTACACAAAATAGGATATCCCCCTATGCAGAGGCTGTATCATGGCTGAAGAAACACCAACTCACGTTCTTCTACACTGTAGCAGCGTGAGTGACACAAGGGCACGGCTCATAGGCAACCCTCATTCGATGGAGGCTGCACTCAAACGTCCCAAAAATCTAATTGCCCTCTGGACAGTCTAAAATGGTTTGAATAATCACTGTAGTGGTACAGTGACCTTATGAGGCTAAGTGCGGAAAACAAATGCCCAACTAACTAACTAACTATACTGACTATGTTCAAAAAAACCTGTTGACATGTCTGGACTTTAAAATCCGGGATTTTCACGCGTCTTGTACTCGATGCCAAATTTTTGAGATGACAACCCTATCTACTTATAGTGCAATTTTGTAATAACACAAACAGCCAGCGTAGTGAGTTACTCCTGAGTTATTATGTTCACGCAATGATTGGTGCCTCCTATTTTGTGTTGCTATAGCACAAATGTATGCTAACTTAAAGAACAAACTTAGTTAGCAGCGCCTGAGTCATTAAGTCCACGCTACGATTTCTACTAAGTTACCCACAGTTCACCCATAACTGCCAAGTTACCCATACAAAGCACAAACTTAAAGTTCAAGAGCAGCATCTGATCTAGACAGATAGAAATGGTCGCATTAACAGTGACCCCGGCGGGTCACTGACCGATGCGTTACGTCACGCGGTTTCACTTTCGGCGCGAGCGCATACCACATGTTAATTAATTTATTTGCTTTACGCACTTTAGAAAGTTTACAGATTATCGACTTATGCAAATCGTTTCCGATTGATGTTTAATTGGGAGTTTATTAAGGGCATTGCTATTGGATAAATTGAATTTCTATTAGGTATTATATTGAAATGTCTTCATTTAGTGTCCATTAATACAAGATGTATCTTTTGTGTAGTGACTGATTGATACAAAATTCGTGCATAACACCAGTTCATTTAATTTATTATAAACTTTGGGAAGCTCAAGCTCAAATTAATGTCTAAAATTATAAAATTCCGTATCAATTATTTTTAAATAGAGATAGTCATAAGATAAAACCGACTTATAAAATTAAGTAATGTAGGTAAGCAAATTAACATAAGTATGTGTGTAAATATAAATCGGAAACCTTTAGAACCAGTTGTATTTTCGTTAAATGGGAATCACCCGAGGAAGGAAGGAACTGGTCTGAACGTATGTGTTAAGTAATGCCGTCTGCGCCCGCGCAGGAATACTCGCACGTTTACCGATGAAATTACAATCGCAATTTTGGCGTATGAAATCTTGTCGGGCAAGTGTATTGAGTGTAGGGTTGTGTAACATGCAAATATGAAATTATAATTAAAAAAGTAGGTGTTACTAGAAGTTTGAAATAATCTGAGATTTGAGGAACTTGGTATAAACGCAAAATATGATTGACGTAGTACTAAACATATTTTTTGTTTATCTATACTTATAATAAATCTGTAGAGAGGTCAATTCTGTACATGAAATATATTTTCAAAATAACTATCAGGGGGTGATTGGTGATCGATACTGATGCCAAAAATGCAATCAGTAAAATTTTTGTCTGTCTGTCTGTCTGTCTGTCTGTCTGTATGTTCCTTATAGACACAAAAACTACTCGACGGATTTTAACGAAACTTGGTACAATTATTTTTCATACTCCTGGGCAGGTTATAGTATACTTTTCATCACGCTACAATTAATAGGAGCAGAGTAGTGAAGGGAAATGTTGGGAAAACGGGAGAAGTTACTCCATTTTTTAAGCTTCCGTCACGTGTGCAGCCTTAATGGTTAAAGTTACATAGAAATCATGTATGACGGAAATAGTCTTTATAATATTAACCATAAACGCGGGTGACACCGCTGGCACAGCTAGTTAAAAATATGTGTTTTGCGTTTTATAACATAAAGTGATACTGAATCGTCTCGATCATCGATTCCCCAATTTTTCATCTTAGCGGTATGTTTAATTTTTAAAAGAGGTCTTTGCGGACTTTAATTTTCGGTTTAGCTAGTCAGATTTTCAGACTGTTCTTGACCTTCTAACAAGGCAGCTACATAAGCAAGCTTAACTGTCGGCTTACTGGCTTTAATGTTAGTTATTGAATAAAATTCGTCGAGAATGACAACTAATGCGCTGGGAGGATGAGCTGAAACTTACTGTGGGACTAAAATGGAGAAGAGTCCAGGACAGGAAACAATGGAAGTTACTGGAGGAGACATTTGCCAACAAACACACTGAGCTGAGATACTTTATATAGCGATAGAACCAACAACTATCAAAGTCTAAATTCGCTTACCCAGTTTAAGGGGCTATATAAATAAATAAATAAATCGAATTATAATTGTAGATGTATATGTTTAAACATATGTATATGTTTGTTTTATAAATATTCGAAAAATATGTTTATTTCATAAAAACATTTTTCGAATATTTTTGCCAAAAGCATATATTTTTCAACCCTACCGCGTCCCATCGAAAGCGAATCGGTTTCGCAACCGTCCACACCAACCGGTTCCAGATTATGTCACGTGTCTCGCGTGCCCCACTCCTGAAAGATCGCAATTTTAGCAAATTTACACACACTCCCAAAAAAACGCTTTCCACTGCCACCTGCCGTATGACATTAAATTTGTCACCTCATGATTGATGCTCAATGTAATCATTTTAACATTTCCCAGTAATTTTTACCAAGATTATAAGATTCCGCTTTCATGACCGGTAAAAACGCCAATAAGGGAATAATCAATCAAATATTTAATAACTAATGAGCGACTTGTATTTTCTGTGGTAATAAATTGCATGATTATAGCCAATCATTGAAAATTATCAATGGTGGTACATAAAAGAAGATTGTTTCCTACTTTCTCCAGTTTAATGTTCCATATGTGGTGTAATGAAAATAATCATTATTCTCAGATTGAATTAGGATGTTAACGTCACATACAAATAACACTTACGAGAGATTAACTATTCATGATTTCAATTGATTTGTGCGATTTTGATTGGGAAGGGACGACGGTACTTGAGTAACTCAAAACTCGTACTCAATCACTCATTTCCTTGTTTACAGACGCTGTTACTCCGACGTAGCCCAGGATTTTCACAGCGCATGCGTTTGCGCATATTCTGTTAAAGGTAAGCTATTGTAATTGGGCTAATCTAGCGATTTAAGCATGACGTCAGTTAGGTTGCTATAGAGGCTTCTGATAAGTGACCAGAGGCTGTGGTAGAGAAAGACGTACTTCGTTGACCGCGTATGATCTAGGAATAGGAGAATATGATTATGTTATTGAATTCTACAACTTCACGATTCGACCACCAAATACAAATCATCAATCCATATCTATACTAATATTATAAAGAAGGAAAGATTTGTATTTTTGTGTGTGTGTATGTTTGTAATGAATAAACTCAAAAACTACTGTGCCGATTTCAAAAATTCTTTCACCTTTGAAAAGCTATGTTACTAAGTAACATAGGCTATATATTATCCCTATATTCCCACGGGAATGGCAACTAGCGGGCCCCGCGGTTTCAAGGCGCTGCTAGTCTCTTATATCTGTCAAAACTGACGTAACAAAACAGATTCCGTGTCCTCATCTTAGTGTGATTGAAAGAAATTTATGCTACCCATCACAATTTAGACCGCACTAAACGTCGCTTGACTTTATCGACCAATCGACTGTACTAGTTCTACAGGGGGCCGGTATCACTCTAATACATAACTATGGTCGTTACTTCATCTGTAGTAATTATACCCGCCGACTCGTATTTCTGTAGCAAAAAAGTGCAAAACCGTAACAATTACATCGACGCCTCCGAATGTGATACTGTATCCGTATTGCGCGCGCGCAGGTATCACATAATGTTTGTGTAGAAAGACTACATTGGATTATTCTTGGTATAACAGTGTTGTGTTCTGTTCATCTATTGAAATTTATTGCAATATTCATTTACTTTTATCACATTATCTAATAAACAAGGTCGCGTAATCGATCCTTCAACTGCACAACTAGTGATGAGAAACAGGTGCTTGCATCGAGTCTGGGTGTTTGTAGTAAGGGATATTATTTAGCAACAGTGAAATACAAAACCTATATACTTATTGTTTAACAATAATTATTTTATGACTCGTAATCCAGAAGAAACTTGTTCTTAGTCTATTACCAACCACACTTGAAATCATGCGCAAGGCAATTTCTGCCCTATTTATGATGTCGATAGAGCAAACAATTACGCTTACGCTGAATCCAATGTTTAACAATATTCATACTTGGTAATTGTTTGAGAACATTGCCTAGTTGCTACCGAACGGTTTGCGAAACCGGCAATCAGTCTACATCGCTCACTTTTAGACTCGACCGCTGTTAGATCTAGATCGGCCTAAATATCTAGCCCGTGGGAACGCGAGAAGTCGCTCATTGTGTCGTAGTGAAGTTCTCAAGTGAGTTTGATTTGTAAGAGTTTAGTAAGAAAGCCTTTTAAGATTTTATTTTTGATAACATACTTAGTCATTAAGTTTATTTTCATAGTTGATCTTGTTTTGTTTTCTAGCAATTTTTTTTTAATTATCTTCCTACCGCTAATGATGCTCTCTTTATGCACGATGTTTTCCTTTACTGCTAACATAAACATGTGCTTAGATTTTTAATTCCAGTCAGTGCCCGAGTTTGAATCAATATCATTGATCTTATTGCTTTTCCGTTTTTTGTTATGTTTGTCGTCAAGTCAGGAGGCACACATAAGATCAAGCTCTTAAGTTACATACATCATCACGCCCGTAATCCCCGAAGGGGTAGGCAATGTCAAAGGGGCAGTCAGCCTCTTTAACTACATTCAGCCAAAAAATAAAACCGGACTGGGTTGATGGTAATTTAAAAAAAAAATTGTGACAAGAGGCTAGCTCGTCACCTACACAATTACATACTCAAAATCCGATATACCATTAGTCACCTTTTACGACTTGCTAGGCAAGAAACACAGTTGGGGCATTCTTTTTAAGTCCCGCATGGGACATTATTTAAGTTAGTCTCAGAAAAAAGATTTGAAGAAAAACATAATTAGAAAGAAACATTTTACATAATATTTCAGTCCTACAAATGACTTCTTAAACCAAGTCAATTTTATTTGTGACTAAATGTGGTTTGTTGGACTCGCTCTTTAGGCTCTGCCTGCGCCTTAGGGATGGCGGGCGTGTCATACCATCAGGTAAATGTGTATAATAGAAGATTGACAATCAATAACCATCTCATTAGCGCAAGTTTCCCTCGAGCAGATCCCGAGATTTGAGCCTAGCTGTGACATCCGTAGTTGTGTTTACTGCAGGCAGGCTTATCGCCAGGGGCAATCTATACCACTCAAGCATCGAATGATTGGAGTAGTCGTGAATATCTTTAATACTGCGTTTGTCGTAAGTCACAAGATTTGATAGAAACTATCTAAAGGTATCCTGTACAGCTCCATAAATATAGTTCCGCAACAATGTCAATAGATGGCGCTGTATGTATTTTAGATCGCGCACGCGAGATGTTTCTCCGGACCCATATATAGTTTAAGGTGTTTGTGTAATAAGAATCCCCCTCTCCCGTAGTCTCCCATAGAAAACGTCGGCCTAGAAACGTCCTCCTAGATCCCGACGACGCCATCGTCGCCATCACGCAGGCCATGAAGTCGGCTTAGCAGCTCGCGACACAGTCCAACACCTCAAATCGCCCGTCGTTCCGTCCTCGCCGGCGAGGACTCGCGTCGCGCCGCCCCCGCTGGGTCCTTATTCGCGTAACCGGCCCGCGCCCGGTCGCTGCTATCACCAAACTTACGTGCGCCGCTCCCCCGCCAGTCCAGTAGGTAGTAAAGGCCGCATTCGGGCAACTACCGATGGTGCTCTCAAAAAAAAACATGTAATTAGATTAGAACTATCTGATAAACCTGTGTGTTCACATTTTTTGGTTTTATTTTTACGAGTACACCGGGTTGCGACCTTAACTATGCAGCTAATCAATTCTTTAGATATTCTTGCTTAGGGTTTTTACTTCTTTTATCATGATATTTTCATAATTTTATTTCCAAATTGGCTAATCAATTTAACTTTCATCATTGTTACCAGAATCAGCCCGTAAAAGTTTTTGCTAGGGATAGCTCTTTTAAGAAAAATCTCAATGACCAAGTTGAAGGTCAGTCAGTATCTACAAGGGCAGTTGTATTGTTGGATGAATGTATTGAGCGGCATTCAACAATTGATGCCCATACTAGAAAAAGTATAAAATTTAAGCTTATTAGAGACTACAAGACGGACAGTTGACTCGCTAGCCGCTTATACCCCAGCCCGTCTCGCTGGCAGCGCACGCGCAGCCTAATCTCGGCCATCGATCCTTGTTAATTGATCACTCGCACCTGCCGCCTGGACATCTGGACACAACATTTCTCTGAAACACTATCTCTCCATTCACCTGTTTGCGTTTATTTTCCTCTATTTTTGTTAGTTCTGCGAGATTCATCTTTGGAATGAAGTTGTCAGTGTAAAGCAGGGCTAAGATCACTCGGCAGATTGGTGATGGTTAATGCATTCGCTCGAGGTTTGACTAGCAGATGCGTTTGGTGATGAAGGTCTAAAAATTGGACGAGCGATATGTTATGACCTGGTCTAATGCAGCTTGTCGCTATTTGAGTGTCTTGACTTTGTAATAATTGTCTGCTATCAAAAAATCTACTTTTAGGCTTCTATTTCTAAACTAAACTAAGCTTCACGCCACTTCCCTAGCGGGATAGGCAGAGATATCCTAACCGCTTCTATTTTTATGCCCATTAAACGGACAGTCTGCATGTGTCACCTAAATAAAGAGGAAATTATTCCAACATTTTAGCTGTCTGCGTTTTATTTATATACATACATACATATATACATCAGGCCCATAATTCCCAAAGAGGTAGGCAGAGTCGAAAGGGCAGCAAGCCCCTTCAACCACATTCAGCCAAAAATAAAGCCGGGCTGGGTTAGATGGAAAATTGTGAAAAAGCAGAGACAAGCAGCTAAACTGTCGCCTGCACAATCACACACCCAAAACCCGATATACCATTAGTCGCCTTTTACGACATGTTAAGCAAGAACCACAGTTGGCATATTCTTTTTAAGTCCCATACCAACATGGGACAATGGGCTGGGTTGGATGGGAAGCTGTGAAAAATCGTCGCCTACACAATCACATACCCAAAACCCCATATACCATTAGTCGCCTTTTACGACGTGCTAGGCAAGAAACAGAGTTGGCACATTATTTTTAAGTCCCCGACCTACATGAGACAAAACGTACATAATACTAATCTACTAAATATCTACTCTGTAATGAAGCTTGGAATGATATACTTAGTACAAACAAGGCCGTAAACAATACCTATATCTGACGATTTAAATCATCAATACAACAGAACACACTACAGCAGAAATAATGATTTTGATCTTTGTTTACATTCTAAAATAAGATCATTAGCCAATCGAAATTGACTGGCCCGTTGGTCGAGTAGTTAGAGACCTTATAGAGGCAAATATTTCGTGTGATGTACATGGACATTTGTACTCGAGTCATGGATGTTTATAAACGTATTTAAGTATGTCTATCCGTTCACCTAGTATCCATAGCACAAGCATAACCTTAGTTTGGAACTAGGGAATTGGTGTGTCAGTCTGGAGAATTTATTATTTATTAGAAATTGCAATCCTTATCTAACTTTAACATAATACATACATACATATTATCACGCCCATAATCCCCGAAGGGGTAGGCAGAGTCAAAGGGGCAGCATGCTCCTTCAACCACATTCCAGCCAAAAATAAAGCCGGGCTGGGTTAGATGGAAAATTGTGAAAAAGCAGTGACAAGCGGCTAACCTGTCGCCTACACAATCATACACCCAAAACCCGATATACCATTAGGCGCCTTTTACGACATGCTAGACAAGAACCACAGTTGGCATATTATTTTTAAGTCCCAGACCAACATGGGACAGTGGGCTGGGTTGGATGGAAAGCTGTGAAAAAGGAGTGAAAAGTGGCTAGCTCGTCGCCTACTTAGTTACATACCCAAAAGACCGTAAACCATTAGTCCCAGATCAGCATGGGCCAAGTCCCAGACCAACATGGTACAAACATGGGATTATTGGCACCTACATTTAACATCACCATTTTCGTAACATAACAATAATACAAAACGCAGTAATCGCACCGAACACGAACCAATTGTAGTAATGTCCAAATAATGTAACACAATACCGGGTATTACCCTGATTGCGGGTATTACGCGCAACAAGACCGACCCGATGTCGCAATGCGCGCGCGCCGGTGACGTGACATTGCCCGTTTTAGAGTTTAGTACGGCTATATTGGGGCATATTGGCTGAAGACTATTAGGAAGATATTTTTTATGGCGATTATTAGAGGCGCATTTTCCATACTTAATTTCAAAGTTAGTTAATTAAGTAGTGAACATTTTCAATGCGTTATTGTCTCGCTAGTCGGAGTCCGCCCCGACCATGATCCTGTATTCAGCGGTTTAGGTTATTATATTGAAGCTATTGCCATCATAATCTTTAAATAGGGGATCTAGGCAAATTAACTATGGTTACATATCCATCCCATGTTGGTCTGTGACTTGGCCCATGTTGATCTGGGACAAAAAAAAAAGAATGTGCCAACTGTAGTTCTTGCCTAGCATATCGTAAACGGTGACTAATGGTTTACGGGCTTTTGGGTATGTGACTAAGTAGGCGACGAGCTAGCCACTTGTCACTGCTTTTTCACAGCTTTCCATCCAACCCAGCCCACTGTCCCATATTGGGGCAGTCAACAGACCTACCCCTTCGGGGATTATGGGCGTGATGTTATGTATGTACATATCCGCATTTATGTGAATGTGCAGATTGCTTCATGACATTTCCCATTTACGTAGCAGGGATTACCAACACAAGGAGTGTTGGTTCAACCATTGAATTATCGCCGCTCTTAAGTTACATAAGTACCTACGACATACATTACTACAAAGCGTTAAACATAAATAACATCGATAAGTAGGTATATGTAAACAATGGAGATGATATAATATTACCTACGTGATATTACATTGCAATAACATCATTACCAAAAGAAGCAAAATTTAAAATCAAAACTACAAACTGTACTATTCTCTATTACCCCGTATTAAGAATTGCCTTTGATACTTAATACGTCATCTAATCGTTCGTTCGTCCGTTGGTCTTGCGCCTGATATGTCGAATTGCCGCCTCACCGGACTATGAGAGTGAAGGAATAGAGAGTGCACCTGTGTTAGCGCACACACATAATATCTCCTGCGCAGATGGCTAATCCTCGTTGAGATTGGCCGCCGTGACCGATATCGGTTAAGAGGACATTATTATTATTACGTCATCTTACTCCTAGGTATTTTGTACTGGGTAGTTCTGAACATCGATCCTAAAAATAGGTCTACCCCTGTGGTCTCGTGACGTCAGCGGCCGCAGCACGGCGGAACAATGGGCGCAATCTAGCATCTCACGTATTGTCTACTGGCTCTCTAATAGTCGGCGCACGCGCACCTTGCGCGCGGAATGTGGTGGACATGACGAATGCTGGTCTATGGTGCTGGAGTTGTATGGGCTGGGTGATATGCTGAGTTACATGGTTTATCCATAGTAGTACTAGTTTTATAATTTAAAAGTGTAAAAGGGTTGGTTCAAATCGTGATTTGGTTTCGCCATGCTAGGCCGTTTTATAGGAAACCATTGAAAAATATTCGTATACTTACTTGAAAGTTAGTCCGTTCTGTTCAGTGACTAAGAGCTCTGCAGGCAATCAGACGGAGCCGACAGTGGGAGAACTGGAGCGCGTGCGCTGCCCCATATGCGATTATTTCCATCTTCGACTCTTACTCCAATGGCCAATCCTTAAATAAATAAATAAATATCCGTCTACATCACATACATTAATCTGACTCCGAGGTAAGTAGCTTAAGCACTTGTGTTACGGATATCAGAATCAACAGTGGTATTACAAATATATAGTTACTTAAATATTGGATATTAACACCAAGACACGGAACAAACACAAGTATTCATCACACGAATGTTTGTCCTGGTAGGGATCGAACCCACAACTCTTGGCGCAAGGGGCAGGGTTTCTACCGAATGCGCCATCGAGCCAGTCGAATATAATCCTTATTCTTATGGTAATCTTATCCATCACACCGTCTGTAGGTACTTTTGTTTGCCACGTTCGTCGTATAACTCGATAATGAGAAAAATGTCGTTAGGAATCCTTCACGTTCAAAAATTATGTATGTGTTATGATTCTTTTTAACTGGCTCCTCTGCCTAAGGGCAACAACAGTTAGACTGCAGTCGCTTTAATTATCAACCAAATTCTTCAATATTTTGACCAGATTCGCTTAATCTTAGGTTATAAAACAGGATATAGAGGTAACGTTAGGATCAGGAGGAGTCTAAAGATACAGTCATGCGCATGCCGCGTCCGCCATTTCGCGATCCGCGCTCCGCTACGCTGCGCCCGCGGCGCTGCCCGCTCTGCGCGCGCCATTGTTCCTCTCGCCACCTCCGATCCGGCTTATACAATTATGTTTAAGGGTTCTAACAAGAAGAACTTTATGGCTGCGAGTGCGCGGAGGGTGCGAATTGCCGAAGGTAGAATTTAATAGTTTTTGATCTTGGGCTTCGAAGGTTGTAGCTTTTGTTTGACTTGATATGTTTTGTTGTGCGTTTTGAAATTGTATATTACTACTTACTAACCATCTTTTGAGCTTAGTCTTAAATTTAGGTAAATTTTGTGCTTTTATGTGTGATGGTAAATTATTGAATATTTTGGCACCTGATATCGTATTCAGGTGCCAAAATTACACTCTTACAATACATATAGTTGTGAGACCTAGGAACATATACGTTATTTATATATTTACTACGTAAATTTACGCGAGCAGAAGATTTTTGAAAGCAATCGGCATTTTGCTTAATGAAGATCATCATTTCAAATATGTAGATATTTGTTAATGTCAAGTAACCCTTATCTTTAAAAGTATTTCTCAGTGTCTCGTCTGAATACATGTTGTAAATAATGCGTAGGCATCGTTTTTGTAAGATAAAATTTGACTCGATATTTGTCGAGCTTCCCCAAAATATTATACCGTAGGTCATAGGTAAAATTAATTATTGTCAGTCCAGGACTTTTTTAACCATCCCATTTTTAATATATTTTCTAATATACTAAATTTATTATAAAATATGTTTTAGTCTATTATCGGCTCGGTGAAGGTCGACTTTCTGATCTTTTACTATTACGACATGATAGGCATGGAACGCAGTTGGCACATTATTTCCAAGTCCTAAACCAACAGACTATTTTTACACAAATTAGATATTTAGCGATTTTATTTACTTTCGCCAGAACTTTTCTATCTAGATTTATCCGTATTCTTGTGAGGGCTTAGCACAAGAATCCTCTTCAATTATTATCGCAACATCAAACTCATTACGCCCATACGCGTAACATAGCGTTCTCACACTTTCATTATATATTACCCATTGTGTCTCACACAGAGACCAATCATCCTGACCTCTTGGGTGTGCATACGCAATTAAATATTGTATCAGATCGAGAAAGATTAAAATAAAACGACGGGTCAACTTACACTGGCTACAAACTAAGCCCTTTGTGACTGATTTTTAATCATCTACACTTGCACACTCATTTACGTGTTAATTTCGAAAGATTAACCAGCAATATTCCTCTTTAAACACTCACAATAGAGTCTAATTTCACACGGTGATAGCTTTGTTGTTTCAATGATGCGATTAAGGTATCGATGTTCATAAGTATGAGTAATCGATTTTGTATCTTTTGTGTGAGAAGATTGCTGATCATTTTAATTGCTAGCCTTTTAGGGTACCGCGTGCAAATAGCTAAAATGGAATGCATTTAACTTCATTTGGTTAATTGACGTCTTGTTTCCTGTGAGTAAATATTTCTGTAAAAGGCCATGTTTCAGAGTATTTGGTATGTACTAAAAGCTTTTAATTGTGCATAATAATTAGATCTTGGTCTGAATACAAATGTAAGTTTGAAGTAACTTGCATTTGACTTGACACTCAAGAATGTTACAATGAATAACAACATTATGTCACCAATCAACTATTGTATGTGGATTATGTGTTGGTAGCGTTATTATGGCGTATCATTACGTCTGCCATCCCAAGAGGTTGGCAAAGTCCAGCTCGGAGAGAAAATGGCAAAGCAAAGTTAATTTATAACACGGATAATCGATAATTGTATGATTTGGTAAAATAGTTGGCTGACATTAATAAGGTACTGCACAAACGCGACAATAACGTGCGGTGCAAATAATTCCTTAGACACCTACCTATTATATTTTATCCAGTTAAACTAAGATAGCTAAATCACTACGAGGCAAAAAACTAATCAAAAATGGTATTCGAAGTTAAATGTCTTAGATATTTTTTAAATAATATATTATTTTAAAAATAAAATTGTAATTGTTCTATCCGACTCACACTTGGCGGTTTTTAATAATTATGCAACTGCATTGAACAGTATAAGATAATAGAATGGACTTTTAATGCGATACGTCTTTGTCCCACACCGTGTAGTCTACCAAGAACATATAATTACGTATGTTATTAAATTAATGAAAGAATTTAGTAAAAAATTACAATATATTCATTAGAAAGAGCGAGCTGTAATATCTTAATAGGACATGTGAAGGGTGTTGGTTCAAATCCGATTGGAGATTTTGGAATCACGGATCTATGCCATTATTATCTACGTTGACAAAAAACTGTGGATGTATAAACTTGATCCAATTTGTCTGGTTACCATCTATGGGTTTCGAAGGGAGTCGCTTTAACGTTCCAACTGTCATTATCCTAGTCGGCTATAATCTGGACATAACGTTAGGAAGATGGCAATGACGATATTAATTTCAAGAAGTGGTAATAAAATTTTAATTTCTCATAGACTCGGTAGTCTCATAGAATCGAGAAAATCTACATCCAAACTATTTCCATAGATAGATCCAAATTGAACGCACTGACTCATTAAAACGTTTTTCCCAAGCAACAAAGCAAATGAACGTATAAATACGTTTGTAGAAATGACGCGACATTTTAAAATAATTGCCGCTTTTTTGTGGTGTCCATTGTTCCAAAGCCTCGCTATTACAGAAGAAAAATGTATGTTTAATAACCCGTCGTTATTACAAAAGAAACGCATGAAAATTTGTAAAGACGAGCTTTGAACGCGACGAGCAATAAGTAAATAAGTTAATTCGCTTGTTAACTTGGCCTGAGATATGACTTATTAAATCAAGCTGGGATTACTTGAGACTTGAGAATTTCACTTATAACCCAGGACCAAAGAGTCATGGATGTTTATAAACGTATTTAAGTATGTCTATCCGTTCACTTAGTATCCATAGTACAAGCATAAGCGTTTGGGACTAGGGAATTGGTGTGTCAGTCTGGGGAATTTATTTATTATTTTATAAAAATCATTTATCTGGAAAATATTATTATGTAAGAAATATATTATGTCAACGTCATTAAATTGATGAGTCAGAGAGAATAGGGATACGAAGAAATAAGAACGATTCTACCGAAAAGGACTGATCAGGAAATTTTAGAGTAAAATAGAGATAATTTTTCATTGAGCCTTTGTTTACATATTTATTGAATGTAAATGTTCAGATGTTCATTTGCGTATTATATCCATTTTTTCTTATGTATTGTTGTTTTAAAAACGAAAATACGAGAGTAAATATTCTGTTAGTCGAAAAGCCGAAACGACTACTTACACATAATCCCATCGCTCGGTGCTGTCCGAGGCAGTAAACAAATTACATGACAATTTAATAAAATTGTTAATTTCTTCCAAATGACACGGCTTAATACCTCTGCGCTTAAGACGAATCTTTGCGAGGTGGTTTCAGATATCTTTTAGTTTAAACGGGCGTTTAACGTTGATTAAGTAAATGCCATGATGAACAAGAAAAGTATAATTTTAAGTATTCTGGTTATTTATGGTTGTAGTAAAGAGTCCATTTGTTAAAGCTCAGATTCTACAGAGGTATAATGTTATGAGTGGGATCATAAATCAAACTGTTGATATCATGAAATAATTAATAAGTAAATTAATTAATAAGAAAGTCAAATCTTGGATTTCATTTGTGCTATCAAAAATTAAGATGATGGTCTCTGTTGCTGTATTTTTCGTTTTTGATGATTCTTTGTCTTCTTGTGTTGTAATTTCAAGTTTAGCTTTAGAGATTTCTAAGTTATAAGTTTCTGTTTTTTTATTCTTAGGATTTTAAATGCAATTTTCATTTTCATATTTCTCGTTCGTATTTTATTTAGTTGTTCCGTTTTAAATTTTGATTTATTCTTGCATAACACTATTCGGATAAATTCCCTTATCTTCTTTTTTTTCAGGTTTCCTAATATTATTTTCTCGTCTGTTAAGTTAAATGTGTCATTATATCTAGAAAAAAATAATTTAAAATGTAAATATTCCTAATAACTCAAATGATCATTACCTAAAATAAAAAGCACATCAACAAATGGTCCCCGTATAGGGGTATACAACGACATGCGTTCACATAGTACATGGCATTCTAACGCTGCGCCCACGCACCCCCTGCTGACACCGGTGACAAATATGAGAACTGCTCATCGTTGATGATGTTATAAATCCGTAGCAACGTTGCGTGGTATGTTTTGTTTTTTAGTTATTCCAAAAAAAGAGTGTTATCCTATTTTTTTATTATTAAAAAACAAAACTTCTTTGGAACTTTTGTCATATTTTATTAGTCAGATTAATCAATTACAATATATTTTTTTAATGTTGGAAATGGTCTCTGACTCAAACTTGTACCCCGCAAATGTACTTAGTCAAGTTCTGATGATTATAACTCCTCAAAATATATCAACTCCTTAACCGCACATGTCAGGAAGGACTGGGCGATAGATAACTTTTTGTAAATCATCCGAGTTTTTATAGAAATAAGAATACTAATGAAATTAATTTGTCCCGTGTTGGTCTGGGACTTAAAAAGAATTTGCGAACTGTGTTTTTCTTGCCTATCATGTCGTAAAAGGCGACTAATGGTATATCGGGTTTTTGGGTATGTAATTGTGTATGCGACAAACTAGCCACTTGTCACTATTTTTTCACAATTTACCAACTAACCCAGCCCAGTTTTATTTTTGGCTGAATGTGGTTAAAGGGTCCTGTTGTCCCTTTGACTCTGCCTACTCCTTCGGGGATTATGGGCGTGATGTTAAATATGTAAGAATACTAAAAGCTTGCTTGTTGAAAATAAACACAGTCCAACTTATTGAACCATCATTTTCAAGATTACAGCGCAACAGATTATATAACAATAAATTAGCTGCAGAAAATGACAACGCATGCGCAGTTTTACGAGGTCCAATGTCTTAACAATGTTTTCATAGCTTTATATAGCTTTCTAGTTTTAACCTCTGTGCTCTCTTCCTTATGTCCTAGAAAGTGTAGGAACAGGATGCACATCCAAACCGTAAAACGATTTGTCCAGCGTGTTTATGCGGAACCGAATCGCTATAAACGTGTTGATGTATGCATTTATGTGCTAGTAATTTTGTCTGTTTATAGAGACTGTAAGTTCGGGATTTAAGGTTTATATTTAACTAGCTTCTGCCCGCGGCTTTGCTCGCGTGGAGCATTGATAAAACAAAGCCTTTAAGTTATTCGGATGTATAAGCTATATTTTTCTGAAGTTTGATTACAATCCATTCAGTAGTTTTTGCGTGAAAGAGTAACAAATAACAAACTTTCGAGTTTATAATATTAGTAGGATTATTCTTTTTGAAGAGTTAAGGCTTTTTCAAATATTTTGTTTGTTTTATTGGTAAAAATCTATTATTATTATGCAGTATTTTAAGGCTACACACATACCGAACGAATACAAAGTTGTGGCAGATAAATACAGTGATTAAACTTAGAATTATAGTCAAAATTACTCAAACTGGTGTGCAGAACTCCTATTCCTAAAGTCAGTAGTTTAAGAACCTATAGAGGTTTCATGGATGTATAATTTGTTGTCATCAGATCTTTGGAATATTGGCCAAGCCGAAACCGCATTGGTTTTAACATAACCAAGGTATATTTACTTGTGAAGACACTCTCTTAAAGAAAACTGGTGTTCTCAAGTGCTCCTCTTTTAATGCTTTCACTAGTAATTACTGTTGATTACTAGGATCTTTGGGGGAGGCCTGGACGTCTTTCGGCTGAGATGATGATGATGATGACTAGCAATCAATAGAAATCAACAGTGCAGTACTAGAAGAGACCCATACTCTTTTCAAGCCATTTAGAAGTGTTTATTTCAAACCAATATAAATAAAGAGTATTTTGATTTTGACTTTGAATTCGCAGCGCCGACAATGGTGGACCTAGGGTACTGGCTAAGCTGTTGTCCTTTACATTGAAGACGCGTTTGAACATCAACACACCTTTAAGACAACAAACAGCAGCAAACACTTGAGATATGTGCTCATTGAGCCTCGGAATATTTGTGGAGACACCAGTGTGAGCAGATGGCGTGGCGTGTGGGTCGCCTTGACCACAATCAGACTCGTTTTGGACACGAATCGCATAAACAACGTGCCATATACGCGTTTTTGTGACGTGATCTATTTACATATATATATGTATCATTATGTATATCATATATATCTATGCTATCATGCCCTCATTCCCCAAAGGAATAGGCAGATCGACAAGATCCTCAAACGATATTCAGCAAACAATAAAATTTTGTTAGGTTAAATGAAAAATTGTAAAAAAGAAGTGACAAGTGGCTAGCTTATTGCAAACCCAATAGTTGCCAATAAATCCATAGGCCCCACACTACTGGCCTTATACGAAGTGTTAGCTAAACGAGGAACATCATTGTTGAGTTCTAAGTCCTAAGGTCTCTCCTAAACTAATTCTGCGAGCATACCGCGTAATATCGCAACCGTGGGTCGCGCGAACCCGCGGCAAATGTCAAGGCGACGAATTATAGCACAAATGTTTACATTCCGATCCGAGTGACCAATAAACACTAAGTACGCCCAGCCCAAAAATATTAGTGTTGTAGTATAGTTTGTCGACAATCCGGTACAAGGATGAGTTTTTCGGTTTAAACAGTATTTCATACTATCATCATCTTCATCTTCCTAGCGTTATGTCCCGTGCTTAGACGGGGTCCGCTTCGACCATGATCCAGGATTTAGCGAGTCTGGTAATTACATCGAAGCGACTGCCGATCTGACCTTCGTAACCCTAAGATAGGGGAACCAGACAATTTTTGGATCATGGTTACAAATCCGAAGTTATTTGAATTTGCAGGTTTACATAGATTTGAAAAATCCAGAGGTACGTGCCCGGGTTTGAACCCGCACTCCTCGGTTAAGAGGCGCGTGTTCTTACCATTGAGCTACCACCGCTCAAACAGTATTTCATACTAATACATTCATATAAATTAAGCAGCGCGTAAAATGTTCGAGTAATTTTAAAATAAACTAATACTGAGTGCTACTATTGTAAATGCGATGAATTCAGGTGTTTTGTAAATACTTCCATACTCTCTTAGTCGACAGATTTAAACGAATAAGGTCCATTGTTTAGTTCGGTTTTCATATAACCAGTCTTTAGATAGATTATGCGCTCGATGTAATAATAATAGTATATTTTACTAGTTTCATACCTACATCAGGTATGAAGCGATTACTGCGAACGAAAAGATGCTATCTATCATGTCTGGTCAGTCACATACATTTTAGATTTCGTATAGACTTGACACAGACAGATGTCGCTACAGGCATCATTTAGACTGATTGAGAGATAAAACCGAATAAAATCTTAAATTGAGTAGAAAAACATGTATAAAAAATATTTTCTTCAGAAGCAAACCAAAATAATCTTTGTTTTAAAACCATGAATTTTACACAGATGGCGTATTATTACTAAGAAACAACTAACCTGTGCTTGTAGCGTCATCTTGTATTGTTCCTGACAAACAGACTAAACTTTGCTGTAGTTCCAATTACTCACCACTGTCGCTGTTCTTGCGCGAGTTATAGCAGTAACTTTTTAAGTATGGGCAGTGACCCTCTGTTGTACGTAGTATATTATTACTCTGTGCTATCTATAAACAAAATCTAATCTTATCGATACCATTATCGTATTCGCGCAGCACTAGCGAATTGCGCAGTAACCCATAACCGGTCCATTTGTTTCAGCGTGTTGCAACGAACAGGTGCCCAGATTTATATTTATGATTAGAGATCTTAATGTCTCTAACAGCAACGCGTTGGTTCGAGCCCCGGGCGCTTTAGAACGATGTCACTGATTGAGGAAAGAGCTTGAAATCAAAGTTATTTTACGCTTCGTAGTGTCTTGATGGTATCGATATCGATAATAAGAAAATATTTTTATGTAAGATGTTTGTGTCAGCGATTTCGTTTTTGTGTGAATTATGAAAATGCCCCCTATCTTGAGATCCAGTAAAAATCGTTGAGATAAAAGTTACTCTTTGATAATAATCTGACTTTATAATAGTGAAATAAATTCTATGGCTCGTTCGACTGGCCCGTTGGTTTAGTGGTCAGAGACCCTGGCCACGAAACCAAGGGTCGCGGGTTCGAATCCCGCTAGGAGCAAATGTTTAGTGTGATGAACATGGACATCTGTACTCGAATCATGGTTTATAAACGTATTTAAGTATGTCTTTCCGTTCGCCTAGTATCCATAGTACAAGCATAAGCTTAGTTTGGAACTAGGGAATTGGTGTGTAAGTCTGGAGAATTTATTTATTTATGGCATGAACGTTTAAGTGTACTACACGACACGACATAACTGGTATTATACAGCATAACAATAAGATCACCACCACGTCGCTATTGAACAAAAATAACAATATCATAATCACATCGCAAATCGTTTTGAAAATATTCATGCTTTCATATATATGCCAGATCTCAAGGCCTCCGACCACACCGACCGTTGATCTTTCTCTGTATATCGTTCTGAACTCCGTATATAAATCTGTTACAATTTACACGTGACTCGTATTCTTTTTAAATACTTCAAGTTAACAACTTTGAGCAGAATGGGCAACCTTTACAATGATTAATGATACTTTTAACAGCGATTAAAAGGATTTAACTTCTTCGCTAAGAAATTAACGCCATGCTGATTGTGAATAAACCTCTTTTTTGTATTAACCAAAACTAAAAAGTTAACTTAAACACGTACGTACTTTTGTAAAGGTTATGAGATAGGCGTGTGATAGCTAAATATCGTTGAGATAATACGGCAATTCGATACGTATAATTAGTGTTTAATGTATAAACTCATGGACGTACCTTGCAAATGTCTTTTACAGTTATAAATCAAGATAGATTATATTGAATTAAACGCTTAAAGCTCGGTGTTGAACGGCGTGATATTTACGAAATTAAGAATATTTTTTATATGTCCAATTCAATTTATAAGTTTAACTTTAGGGATTATTCAAATTTAAAATAACTTTATTTATATAGGCTTCAAGAAAGAACATATAAATAGTCAATATACAACAACAAAAAAGAACAAATAATACTACCACCAGTTTGAAAGGTAGATTCTATCGAGAAGAAATCGGCTAGAAACTCGATAGTTACTCTTTTAAATGCGAATTATACAATTTTGTAAGCTTAATTATTTTACATTTAGACTAGATATCATTGCTGATGAGCATTTCATTATGAAGTTAACCATTAATCCTTGTCGTTGTCATTGTATTGCATGCTCAACGCCTTCCGAACTAATTCTCTATACACAACAAAGTAAAGCTAACTATTGGCTTAAGAAAACTTTTAATTTAGACTTGGTCAGCATTTACTTACTTATTCATCAGAGATTCCATTCAGCCTTATCTTTGCTTACTCACCTCTTGTCTACAACGACAACTCCCAAAAAAGGTAAACTTACATAATTTCGTCAACACGAGAATGTAAACGTTTCTCATTCGCTCTCTCAATAAATCTTCCGGCTGAGATTTCCCCGGCACCAGCAATGTGTCATCAGACGCACCTGTCCTCAGAGAAAGTCGAAACCGCAAATATTTCCCAAGTTCGCCCCAAAAGTGGGTCCACCGTACACACCCATTCATTCCACATGTCTTCGGTATTCCAACTGCATTATTTGCTTACGCAACCGGTAATATTTCGGCATTTTTGCATCAGAAGAAAAAACACTGCACAAAATTACGTCACAATCGTGAGGTCAGGTTCTTTCGCTGAATTAATAAGCTGGGTTTGATATTCAATTTATAAGCTTGTTGAAGCGACTGATAATGCTTATGAAATTTTGTGGGAAAGGTAAGTCTGCTGTGTTCCCTAGCCATCTGCAATATGGATCAATGATTATGCTAATAGAGCTATTAAAGATAAGGAATCTACCTAACCTTTGTTTAGCCATTGAAATAATTATTCCAACATGTTTACAAATGTTAAGTTTGTACCAGAGCGTCTGAGTGCTTAAATCTAAAATATAAGTAGATAATTTCAGCTGTGTATTTAAAAAAACAGCAGTTTGATCGTAACATAATCATATTGCTCTTAAACTCTTAGCAGCTATTACTGTGTAATACTCTCTAGCCACTCGGCCTGCTCCATTTTCAATTCATGGATCAATATTCAAAGCCCTTAAAGTCTTCTTTATTAACATTCTAGAGACATGTAGTAGTAATAAGTCATTTGTACACGTTCTCAGTTTCCCATGGTCATGCGCAGGTCCCATAAGCGATAATGAGGGGTTACCGATAAATTGCCCGCGAAGGCGATAATGCGTGCGCGGGCGCACAGCGGCGGCTCAAAGCGATGTCACGCGCACGCGCCACGCCCCCGTACCGTACTCGCCATTATTGCGGCGACTATAAGGAAAATGGGGTGCATATTTGAGTAGAGTTTGCAGTAATGAAATGAATGTAATTTGCTAGTTCTCGACAACATCCCTATTGGAATTCATATTACGGCATACTGTTTTCTTTGATTTAATTATATTATGTATCGTTTTATGATTATATCCTTATATTTAATAAGTTAAACTTATGTATAATTTACTTACTGTGCTACTTATTAGATCATTATTTTCCGATTATGTAAATGTATTTGGTAAAGGAATGATTAGCTACATAGAGCAATAGTAAATTTTCCTGAGTAATTCCTATATCAGCCGACACCAAAGCCATAAAATGCCTTCAAAATACGGGTTTCCCACCAACCAGTATGTATTTCACTACAGTGAATATTGCTTGAACTTTTGCAATCAGATTTCAACTGCGTAACATTTTACGCAGTTCTCAATAAGAGCAAAAAGCGTAAATGTTTAATTAAAAACAAGCGTGCGTATAAACAGTGTCGGGTAAATGGATCGATTTGCGCGCAATCGCTATGCGCGCGCGCTGACGTGCTCAAAGTGTTTATGACGTCGTTTAGGCATTCCCGATAGAGCTTGGCTGAAATAAAAATGCTAGGTAACCTAAGTAAGGTCTGTTAATTCCGCACCTTATGCTAAGAGCATCGAAATGCAGATAAACATTTTATTCTTGCTATAATGTCACTCTGAGTTTTATTGTATTGTTTTTAAACTAATTTAGGAGTCGTACCAAGTGAACTTATTAAAAAAATCCAGAGACAGTGTGTAGATGATGTACCTACTTTATAAATAAAAAATACATACATACATAACATCACGCCCGTAATCCCCGAAGGGATAGGCAAGTCAGCAGTCCTCTTTAACCACATTCAGCCAAAAACAAAACTGGGCTGGGTTAGATGGAAAATTGTGAAAAAGTAGTGACAAGTGGCTAGCTCGTCGCCTACAGAATCATATACCCACAACCCTATATACCATTAGTCGCCTTTTACGACATGGTAGGCAAGAAACACAGTTAGCACATTCTTTTTAAGTCCCAGACCAACATGAGACAATAGGCTAGGTTAGATGGGAAAATTGTGATAAAGTAGTGACAAGTGGCTAGCTCGTCGCCTACACAATCACACACCCAAAACCCCATATACCATTAGTCGCCTTTTACGACATGCTAGGCAAGAAACACAGTTAGCACATTGATTGACATTGATTCATAAAAAATATTTTGTTTGTATTTTTAGTCTGTTTAAACAATTAAGTATTTGAGAATAACCCATTTTATAGAATTTGGAAACTATCATTAGTACGTATGTTCATTAATGATTGTCCATCAATTAGTTATTGAGAAAAGAAGGGTTCACTGTCCACGACGCTAATGGGTTTCAAAGTCAGCTTTTATGTTATTTAATTACTATGATTTAGGTATAGATAACAAAGACGTGTTTGTGTCTGTCCGTTAACAAAATTTCAAACTGTAGGGAAACAATTTCCTTAAAAATCTATAACACACGTCTATGACATCTTATAAGCTGCAAATATTCATAGGTGTAGGTACAAATACATTTAGCTACTCTGCACTAAAAGTATCCTGTCAATGGAGTCTGTATTTAGAAATTTTGCCTGGTCGGGGATTTCACAATAAAATCTTATGATAATGAGATTTGCTCTGTGTGCGGACAGATAAAAAATTCAACCTTTGCTGCGTCGGTCGTGTTAAAAGGTGTTTATGATGCCATTTACGGATTCCGAACAAACCCGGGCGAAAAATAGAGCACACACCGCTAATGATAGTTAAATGAGAGTAAATTTACTCGTTCATTGTTTGAAGATCCATCGCCGGGCGAAAAAAACTAATTACGAGGCGTTTTGCTGCAGTAAAGTTATGTTAATGTCACAGATAGTGTGGATCCAATGTTTTGTCGAAACGGAAAAAGGTGGGAAGACTTGTAATGTCTTCATCTTTTTTTTCTCTGGGAATATCTGGGGAGAAGTTTGGTAATATGAGAACACGCAATCCTTTTTCATGCAATCACTTGCATGCTCAGCTGAGGAAAATTTATTGCCGACTGTCAATGACTAGGGAAGTGGCGTGAAGTTTAATTAGTATAGATGAATGACGTCTAGGCACAGAATTAGACGTTAAAACAGCCAGAATGAGCCAAGTATACTAAACACACTTTCTATTAGTTCCTGTTGTAGACCGCAAAAGATGCTCAAGCAATGCTTTTTAGGATTTAGATTTATATAAAAATGAATAAAACGCCGGTGGAAACATAGACGTAATATATTAGGAAAAAACAGCAAAAGAAGAAGTGACACACTAAGTCAAAATAAAAAGGAAAACACATTCAAAATACAATTGTCAAATAAGGAGGTCCCATTCCGGGACAGTTCCAATGATCGCTATTCTTTCTGAATACATTGACTATATTTTAGGTTTTGGCTTAACCTGATCTGGATGTTTTGCATGCAATGTTGGCTCCAGTTTCTAATTCCACTTGTAAATTCTACCAATCCATATGTATGTACTGCATTGGAATGCCTGATGAGATCTTAGAGGTAAACTGTATTCTCAGTAGCCACAATGAGTTCATCTCGAATGCAGATGTCATGGCTGGCGACTTCTATCCGGGTGATGAAGAGTTTTCTGGGGTTAAGTGTAAGACATGAGTTCGAAAAAAATAATGTGGTCACATATTTCTTGAGAAATTTCAAAATACTGACGCACCATAACCAGAATCAACAGACAGAAAAAAGTGATGCCTATAATATTTTAATATAATATTTTATGCAGACGATATATCTAAAAAAACTGTTCTAATTGATGTAACAAGACTCATTAATACAAGTAACTTCGGATCGCATGTATAGTGAGCAAATATTGACGGGCTCGATGGCACATTTGGTAGTGACCCTGCCCTATGCGCCAAGAGTTGTGGGTTCGATCCCCACCCAGGACAAACATTCGTATGATGAATACTTGTGTTTTTTTCTGTGTCTGGGTGTTAATATCTGATATTTAAGTATATATTTGTAATACCACTGTTGATTCTGATATCCGTAACACAAGTGCTTCAGCTACATACCACGGAGTCAGATCAATGTATGTGATGTAGTCGGATATTTTTTTTTTTTTTTTAAATAAGAAGTTTATTTATAAACATGTCTATGTCTACAGGATAAAATTATTCTGCGATATTTCGCGTAAAGGCTAGTCGCACGATCTCGCTGCCACACTAATAGCGTCGCGCAAAAACTCAAAAGCGTATTATGGTATCATTTGCGCCGTTTGGAGGCGCTCGTGATGAGCGGTGTATTACAGGGCGCTGTGCTGCCCCCGCGACTCTTATGACTATATTGATTCATGTTATTGCGCGTTGTGAAGAGATTGCTGTTGTTTTGTGTACTTCCTGCAGCATTCCTTTCTGGATAACTTTATGCAATGTCTTGTCAATGAGATAATGTACCAATACAAATTGTATTTTTTCATACTTCCAGACTTCCAGAATAGGATCCGATTGAATTTGATTACCTGTGTTAGTGACTTTCGTTCTTTATTCCAATAATGACCGTGTTCATTCTCGCAAAAGAATTCAAAACCAAAAGATATTAAACTAAATTTGTAAAATGTTTCAAAACCTTTGATTTCATTGCAAAAAAAAATTATTAAAGTGAAAATTCTTGATCATTCGATTTTTAAGATCTGTCTACTTCAGCGTTCCATCATCGTTGGTAAATATATAATGTATGTCTGTCGGTATTGGTTCGATACGAACTTTCATAAACCTATAAATCCTCTAATTCTTTTACCATTCTGTAAAGTGTAGGTACAGGATGTACTTGTATGTTTCGGCGCAATCTCACGCGATAGCGCGGCGCGTGACGGACGGACAGACACCCGGTAATTAACCGCCCGATCGACCTTTGACTCCAACAGGTGTAGGCCTTTGTTCTTTAGTTGTATTGCGAATTTATTCTACTTTAATTCAATGTAACTTACATTGAATTTCGATATCTTATCAGTCACCATCTATTGAAACAATATTTTTCTTATAATTAGTAACTTTAATGTAATCAATACTGTCTTTCTAATCCTTGCTAATATTATAAATGCTAAAACTAAATACCTGTTATGTCGGTACAGTTTAAGCATTTGTCATAATAACCGATTTTGATTATCTAAACTTCGGTTCTCTCTGCCTACCCTGCTAGGAATGTGGCGTGAAGTTTAGTTAGTCAGTTTAAACTTTGTAACATTGGATAGAGGAACCAGACACTGGATCATGGTTACACATCCATTTGAATGTGCAGGTTTCATCACGATGATTTCCCACACCGCTGAGCTCTAGGTAACTACGTTCGCGTAGATATGAAAATCCAGGTACATAACCGGGTTTGTACCCGTACGGCTCGGATATGAGACGCGTGTCCTTACCATTGAGCTACCACCGCGCAATACCGTATACTACGGTATGGTAGTAGGTACCTGTACGTAGGCGCAGCGGCGAGCGCAAGGCCGGGCGGCGCACGCGCAGAGAATGTTCCCACAGCGGTTGGCTAATCTGGACTAATCAATTTGACGAAGGCGCGGCCACGGCTCTGGGAAGTACTGTCTACGTCGGATATAATATGTTTCCCTAATGAACCCAATTTCGAATGTTGCTCGTTCGGATTTAGGTATTTTGGGTCTAATTATGAATTATTTTAGAACTAGCTTCCTCCTGTGGCTGCGCTTGGAATTTGTTTTCATGAAGAGACGTTACTGTGCGTTAAGCAGCAAATAAAATTTTTATTTAGAAGGATCCTAAGTACTTTTAGGGGTAACATTTTTGCTTACCAAATTAGTTAAAATATGAAAATGTAAAAAAAGTTAACTTCACAATCTATATACTAATATTATAAAGCTAAAGAGTTTTTTTGAACGTGCTAATCACAGAAACTACTGATCCAATCAAAAAAAAACTTTCAGTGTTAGATACCTAGCCCATTTATCGAGGAAGGCTATATAATATTAACCACAAACGCGAGTGAAACCGCGGGCTTAACTAGTTAAATATATTTCCGATGTCTTTCCTTAAAAATGCTATATGTCTCACAAACAGCCTGTGTAAATGTGTCAGGGCGCGGCAGGGCCCTGGGCGCGGCTAATGGGGCGCCGGTGGCCCGGTTTCGCCCCCATTTCCTGTTGTAGGCGTCTTACAACATTCCGGATTTTTATTTACCACCTCTGAGTCAGCTATGCTTATTGAGCTTGGTATCCAGAGTATTACTTTGCAGACGACGACTTTGAAGTTTATTTTAAAGTCATCTTCCTAGCGTTATGTCCCGTTCTTAGAAGGGGTCCGCTTAAACCAAGATCCAGGATTTAGCGTGTCTGGTAATTACATTGAAGCGACTACCGATCTGACCTTCGTAACCCTAAGATAGGGGAACCAGACAATTTTTGGATCATGGTTACAAATCCAAAGTTGTTTGAATTTGCAGGTTTCATCACGATGTTTTCCTTCACCGTCGAGCTAGTGGTATAAATACGTACATAGACTTGAAAAATCCAGAGGTACGTGTGCCCGGGTTCGAACCCGCACTTCTCGGTTAAGAGGCGCGTGTCCTAACCATTGAGCTACCACCGCTACCTGAAGTTTATTTTAAAGTATTATACATTAAGGTTTAATGAAAAGCACGCTAGAAGCAAATGTTCGTGTGAGGGACATCGTTTGTGCATAAGTCACATATGTATCTATTCGTGTATACGTACATACATACATACATACATAGCATTACGCACTCATTCCCCGAAGAGGTAAGCAGAGTCAAGGTGGCAGTAACCTCTTTAAACACATTCACATCAGCTAGATGGAAAATTGTGAAAAGATAGTAGCTAATGGTTAGCTCGTCGCCTACATTCACATACTCAAAACCAAAAATACCATATGTCGCCCATAACGATAGGCAAGGAACACAGTTGGCACATCCTTATAAGTCCCAGACTAACATGGGAATAAATATGTTTACCTATCTATTTGGCACCTGCCATTTAACCCTAAATACTTGGGTAGTTTAATTAAATCTAACACTTTTCTAGTGTCCATTATCTAGCTTGCGGTAACTTTGCTGAATCATGTTCTTGATTTTAATTTTTATTTGACAGTTCGTTCTTTGTAAATGTGAAAATACATACACACATAACTTCACGCCCGTAATCCCCGAAGGGGTAAGAAGAGTCGAAGGGACAGCAGGCCCCTGTAAGGACATTCAGCCAAAAATAAAACTGGGCTGGGTTAGATGGAAAATTGTGAAATAGTAGTGACAAGAGGCTAGCTCGTCGCTTACAAAATAAATCTGATGATGATATATGTATAAAAAAATATATGAATTGCATATATAATTTAGACCAGATGGCGATGTGCTGGCTGCGTATCTTGACACCTCATATGGTGTAGAAGGTAGGCGGCAAGGCGAGTGGCTTGTCATCGGCTTATGGCGTCTTCATCCATCATTGGGAGGCCATCAACATAATGTTACCATATACACGCGCCTCTTAACCGAGGAGTGCGGGTTCAAACCCGAGCACGTACCTCTAGATTTTTTAAACCTATGTACGTATTTATACCACTAGCTTGACAGTGAGGGAAAACATCGTGATGAAACCTGCAAAATCAAACTACTTTGAATTTGTAACCATGATCCAAAAATTGTCTGGTTCCCCTATCTTAGGGTTACGAAGGTCAGATCGGCAGTCGCTTCAATGTAATTACCAAACTCGCTAAATCCTGGATCATGGTCTAAGCGGACCCCTTCTAAGCATGGGACATAACGCTAGGATGATGACCACAGACTAGTAAAAAAAGAAGGACTCCGCGCCACTAACTAGACGTTAAAGCTCCTCAGGTGCTCCAACTTGACACGCAACTTACGTCACACATTGACATAATAAGTGCTCCAAATGACAGATACCCGATATCGGTATCCTTAAGTATCTCACTTACACACGCATAAACGTGGCTTCACGCTATAGTATGACAGCGTGGAGTCCTTCTTTTTTTACCAGTCCGTGTACCAATTGACAACTTTGCTGAAGTTGACATTTAAAGGTTACATGAAGACGGTTATATGAAGTTGGTGCCTAATTGAAAAGAAAAATAAAATTTTGCGTAGTTATAATAACTATTCATTATAAGATTTTTAATACAATACAATTATTTATTACGTAACTAAGTACATAATATAACTATGAATTAAATTAAACTCCGTCTTTAGTTCCCACATTACATTAGACAATAAATGGACATCAATAAAAAATAAATTAATATCTAAGTAATTAATATTTTATCATCTTAATATTTCTTACAATGGATAAACACATACAGTTCAATATTTTGCATTGTGTTTTTTTAAATCGATAATAACATCTATATTTCTGGCTCGATGGCGCATTCGGTAGTGACCCTGCCCCATGCGTCAAGAGTTGTGGGTTCGATTCCCACCCAGGACAAACATTCGTATGACGAATGCTTGTGTTTGTCCTATGTCTGGGTATTATTATTCAATATTTATGTATATATTTGTAATACCACTGTTGTTTTTGATATCCGTAACACAAGTGCTCAAGCTACTTAACTCGGAGTTAGATCAATGTATGTGATGTTGTCGAATATTTTTATTTTTCGTCCGCATACCTATTATACTAAGCCGTGTGTGTGATTGTAGTTATTTTATACCTAATCTGTATGTCTAAAGATATTTCGTGGCAATTCGAAAATTAAGCCTTGAATAAGTTATTATTTGAAAATTGCACACTCGATGCCCTTCCTAAACCAAGGCAAACACACCATAACATTGATGACATCATTAACAATTATTGCTCAAACGTTTAATTATTTCTACGGCCGATAGCATCGCTATCTTTTTATCCCGCCGAAGAAAAAGCCGATAGTTGCGCAATAGAAGAATTACGCGGGTCAAGGCAACCATCGAAATTAAAGTTGGTTCTTGTTCCAGGTGGGTGCTGGCAGAATCTGCTATCGGAATCTGAATCATTTGTGAGTAACAATGGCTCGTAATGACACCTCAGCTTAAGTAAGCGAGATAAATAATTAACAAGTGCTTTGAATTTGGGTGTGAGTTTACGTAAATTAGTGACGTAATTAATAAGCGTTCTGCGATGTTAAACAATACTATAGTGACGACACTCAAGTGATGACTTAGCAAAAAAATCTTTCCAGTGGCTCATTGCCGTATACAAGCTCTACGGTTTTTATGACTCCTAACATCACCTTCTGTTAATACACGACCAATCTGGTCGTGGTAGGTGAGCCTGGGCCTTCCGCGGTTCCTACATCCTTCCACTTTCCCATTGTATATCTGTTGAGTCAATGTTTCGTCATCCATTCTTTCCACATGTCTGAACACCTGGTATCCATAGCACAAGCTTATAAGTTTAGTTTGGGACTAGGGAATAGGGATATTGACTGCATTAAAAAACTATAATTCTATATAGACCTTTGTCCAGCAGTGGGACAGTAAAGGTTAAATAAAAAATATATATATATATATATAGTCCGTCAGTTAGATTATACAAAAATACTAGATACATATTTTCGCTTTATCAGATGAACAAAAAAATTACAAAGATAAAGAGCATCGTAGTTTTGGAGTGGGGGCCTGGGACGTCACTATTTTGTAAATATTGTATATTGTATATCTTCGTCACTGTTTGTTTGATAAATAAATAAAAAATACGTGTTCAATATTTTTTTATAATCTATCTGACGGACTAAGCAGATTTTTTTAGTCATCTAGCTGGTGTGTCAGTCTGAAGAATATTGACTACTCATTGATTTTTTTTGTATGTATCATAAACTTACCGTGCTGGTTTGTTTCGATAGGTGAGTGATTCCGAAACCAACCCCTTACAATGGGGTAGCGCTTAGGTGTTATACCTCTAGAGGTGCAAATGTTCATAGGCTGCATTGACAGCTTCAAGAAGGCCGTATACCCACTTGTATAAAAACTACACAAAAAGAAAACAAAGAGAAATCACTCTTACCAAACGAACTTTGATACCCTGGAATCAAAATCCCCGGCTTCAAACCTATACTTATCGTCGATCACCGATCTATTAACCCGAAGCCGACTTTCACCGCCCCTCCCAATGTTCACACGGGACGTTTCCATGGTCAAGTCGTTGCCCAACCCTGGGCTGTTCACGCGACGCCGAATTCCTTCGAGTCGCCGGCGGCGCAAGCGCAGGCTTCTAAGTTAAGTGGACACGCCTCCGCCGCTGTGTGAAAGAAGTTAAACTTTAGTGGAACTCATGGTAAATTTTCTAAAATAATTATAATGTAATTTGTATGCCTTTTAGTGCTCAAACAAAAAGTTCATATCATACTTTTCTCAGGTTGATAGTTTTTAATAAATAAATATCCGACTACATCACATACATTGATCTGACTCCGAGGTAAGTAGCTTAAGCACTTGTGTTACAGATATCAGAATCAACAGTGGTATTACAAATGTATACTTAAATATTCAATATTAACATCCAGACACAATAAACACAAGTATTCATCATACGAATTTTTGTCCTGGGTGGGGATCGTACCCACAACTCTTAGAGCACGGGGTAGGGTCACTACCGAATGAGCCATCGAGCCAATCAAAAAGTGTTTTGGTACCTCCATTGATTCCGATTTACCTAACACATATGTTTTGTTAGTTTGAGACATTGTGACTTAGGTGTGTATCTAGAGGATTGTAGCATTTTTAAGAATTATGATGAACTCACACGCTTGGGTATTAGATACTCTTATCACACTTAACAGGTAACGATACTAACTGAAACTGTGTACTTACTTAGATAAAACATAGGATTACTCTTTGATACTTGCTGACCCGGCGAACTTCGTTCCACCTAACAGTCAATGAGGAGACACATATATTTTTTTATTGATGAATATCATATTTTAATTAATACTCTATTCCCGACGAAGAAAAATCCAAAAACACAAACATCATAAAAATTTATCTAGCCTTTCTTGAGTTATAAATGGTGTAACTAACACGACTTTGTTTTATACTAGCTGTGCCAGCGGTGTCACCCTCGTTTATGGTTAATATTATAAAGACTATTTCCGTCATACATGATTTCCATATAACTTTAACCATTAAGGCTGCACACGCGACGGAAGCTTAAAAAATGGAGTAACTTCTCCCGTTTTCCCAACATTTCCCTTCACTACTCTGCTCCTTTTGATTGTAGCGTGATGAAAAGTTCTATAACCTGCCCAGGAGTATGAAGAATAATCGTACCAAGTTTCGTTAAAATCCGTCGAGTAGTTTTTGTTTCTATAAGGAACATACAGACAGACAGACAGACAAAAATTTTACTGATTACATTTTTGGCATCAGTATCGATCACTAATCACCCCCTGATAGTTATTTTGAAAATATATTTCATGTACAGAATTGACCTCTCTACAGATTTATTATAAGTATAGATGTATAAATGGTTTCCATTGAGACCTAGTATCTAAGAAAATGTTTCACTTTGGCTTAATTTAACAGTCAAAGCTTGTGACCGTGAACAAAAGCTAGTAAAAAAATTAAATAAAATTAAGTTTAAAAGACAAATATTTATAAAACATCATCAACACTCCACAGCTTAAACAAATGATCATAGCTCATCATCCGTCCGACCAAGCATCGATTAAAAACGTAATAAGATGAGCGAGTGCATTATCAATCACGCGAAAGGCAAATAGTTGGGTTAATGCGTTAATTTGTTGCATTGTGCAAGTGACAGCACCAATGAGTCTCGATATATCATCAACATGGTGATTGGTGTTACGGCCAAAGCACACGTGGAGCGAAGCATCTAATATGTGCGACGCATTGTCTTCCTAGTGTTTGAATACTAGTCGCTTGGATTATGATTCAAGAATAAGAAATCCTGGTTATAATATTGTAACGACGCCATCTGGTCAGACCTTCGTAATCCTTACATAAAGGAACTAGACAAATAGAATAGTTTTCACGCATCCATAGCTTTTTGAATGTGCAGATTTCCTTATAGCGTTTTCCTTACATTTCCATGTCAATCATCAGTCATTTGTCCATGTTGTTGATGGTAAGTCATCTTAATATGCTTACCATCACCAACGGTTAGTTAGCTAGTTAGATAGTTATTCAAATTAGTCAACATGTAGTTAATGTCGTAAAAAAAAATATCATCCTGTCCTTTCATATCAATACGCAAAGCGATTGACGCTTTCAATCGCGCATCGCTTCGCTTTCTACGCAACCTGCCTTATCATCACCTCCGCTGATTGGGCTCACGTCGTCACAGCGGACGGTTTCATGTGTACTTCAATTGCCCAACGTGTCTGCGCCTGCGCGGCAGCCACACGTGTGATTACGTTTTGTAACGGCTAATATGCTATAATCGCCCTCTGGCCGAGGAATGCTTAGTGCCAAGGTTCCCAAAGTGGTCTATATCGACTCGCAGGGGTCTCTAGGTTAATTTAAAGGGTCCCACAGGGGTCTTTGAAAGTGGATAATAGAACCAAAACATCAGTAGGTCCCCGAGACTAACTTCTGAAACTGTTAACGAAAGTAAAGAAACGCATAATATCTAATGTAAAATGAATATCTTTAGTAACTTTCAATAAAGCATTTCATCTGAAATTCATGGCTGATACATGGGTCTGATAAGAACTAAATTGAGATAAAGGGTCTGTGTGGAAAATAGTTGGGAACCACTGGTTTAATAGATCTGCTAGCCTGCGGCTGCGCTCGCGCAGGCACCCAACTGCGGCCTGTTGTAAACATTTGGCCGATGTTGAGTAAGTGGCCGTTTATGAATTTTAATATCACCAATGGCATTTTGGTAAAATAGTTACATGTAAAAGTATAGCAATAGCCTGTATTTTAAAAGTTAATGGTTCGCAAGTTTTAATACCAAAACCTTAAGTTGACGATAAAAGCCGTAGATCCGCAGAAAACACTGTATGATGTCTTTGGCTGAACCTAAATGCTTAATGCGTTTTTCAAAACCATTAGAATCACTCAGATTTTAAATGTCACTGTGAAATATTTCAAGTGAAACTCAAACGCACCGCGAGTATTTACAAATTACTACTTACTTACTTGTAAGTTACGTTGCCATTTCGTATTAACACGATAAATCATCTGCATAATTGGCACTCGATGAAAATAATTGTATTGTTTCACAACTGCTGTTTATATAAAAAGCATAAACACAGCCGCCACATAATTATACACTTAACTTCTAATTAGGAAGTAAATAATCATCACTAGTAACTGTTACCTAATTACAGCGAATTACGAAAAGAAAAGTGCGCGTAGGATGTGAAATTGCGCGCGCGCAGTTTTCCCATCTTTGCCGTATTTGGCGTTGGATCGACGATTTCCTTTTTATACGCTCACGAGGAAAACGATAGAAATGGCACGTTTTATCGCCCGCTTTGACAGAAGTTTTACAAGGTGTATTACTGTGATTGATGACGGGATATCGTGATTGAAGATCGTCTGCTTGATGTTTTGTCCCGTTCCTAATCGGGTTCGCTGTAACACAGACATAGACGGCAAAAATCATATAGGTAAACGCAGGCGCAAATTATGTTTTAATACAAGATAAGATAAAATAAATAAATAAATATCCGACGACATACATTGATCTGACTCCGAGATAAGTAGCTAAATAAAGCACTTCGGTTACGGATATCAGAATCAACGGTGGCATTACAAATATATACTTAAATATTAGATATTAACATTTAACACCCAGACACAAAACAAACACAAGAATTCATCACACGAATGTTTGTCCAGGGTGGGGATCGAACCCACAACTCTTGGCGCATGGGCCAGGGTCACTACCGAATGTGCCATCGAGCCAGTCAATGATGAACTTTTATGACCAAATTTATTAAAATTTCCGATAAATTTTATACGAAATATCTCAGATGGCAGCTGATTTTCAATAGTCAGAAATAATTACCTACAACGCGACGTCCCACTGAGATTCGACTTACTAAATAGAAATTGCCATTTTAAAATCAGTCCATTGGTATTTTTTATACTATTATTTTTTATTTAACTAAATATTGAAAAACCAGCCAATAAATACGTGAATAAGTTTTTGCTCTTTTTTCTGCCTTTTTCAGAATAAGCCATTATTAATTTAGAAAGATAAGAAAACGGGTTATGGGTGAAAATAAAGAGACGAGATAAAGATTCATTATGATTTTACTAGCTTCTGCCCGCGGCTTCGCTCGGGTGGTACATCAATGAAACATAGCCTATATGTTATTTGGTTATATGAGCTATATTATTCTAAAGTTCAGTAGGTTTTTTTGTGAAAGAGTAACAAACATCCATCCATACATACAAACTTTCGCATTTATAATATTAGTAGGATTAAAACCTCGCGAGGACTCACAACAGGATTTAAACAGGAAGGAAGACAGTGAGCATAGACACTCTATAACTTTACAGTCTATCAGATGTTCGTTCAGTAACTTATTTGCTATTTTATTACATAGATGCGAGTAAACGTTTAGAAACCAACAAAAGGAGGACTCAAATTCTTGCTATAACCTTAAATCCTTACGCTATTGAACCACTTTAAAAGGAGACCTTTTTTGACCCCATTCTTCAGAACTTCATATCATCTTCAGTAAATACTTGCTGAGCTATCGATAACAAACATGCGCTATAACTGCGCGTGCGCCCCTCTGACACACAAGCGCAACTCGTTCTGTTTGTCCGCTTGTTTGAACGCAAACAGCCCATTGCTCCGGTATCGGCGGGTTGACTTCCAAGTAATGGAATTATTGGGGCCTCGGATTTCGTTTGCGTAGGGATGTTTGGATAAACATCGATGTTTACATTTTCATAAAAAAAGCGTTTGTGTTTGCTATCGATATAGTAAACATGTCTCGGAACGTCAAGATACGCGGCAGCAAGACAATGCCAAGTTTAAGCCAAAATATTGGGGTTACTTGAAACTTTTTAGGTATATGTCATCGACAATAATAAGGCAGCTGTTAAATATTAATAACATCAAAATTATATTATAAGCATTCATATGTAAAAACAAAAAACAAAACAAACATAACATCACGCCCATAATCCCCGAAGAGGTAGGCAGAGTCAAAGGGGCAGCAGGCCCTTTTAACTACATTCAGCCAAAAACAAAACTGGGCTGGGTTAGATGGAAAATTTTGAAAAAGTTGTGACAAGTGGCAAGCTCGTCGCCTACACAATCACATACCCAAAATTAGTCGCCCTTTATGACATGCTAGGCAAGAAACACAGATGGCACATTCTTTTTAAGTCCCAGACCAACATAGGACAATGGGCTGGGTTAGATGGAAATTATTTACCTTAGTTTTATTTATTTATGGCCGTGTAATTCTATTACAATATATATAGTTCAGAGCAAAAAAGCTTTTTATTTGACCGAACCGATTTGGTAAAAATTTTTTTTTTTTGAGACCATTATACATACCATTATAGAAACTACCATCGATATATTTCTTTACGCTGTTCGCATCCCTATCGCGACCGTTGTCCGAATTGAAACGTAACGCCGGCCTCACGTCTGGGTAACGGTGGACTAAGTTATACTGTAGCCGCTGCATCGTATTACCTGTCTGCTGACCGACACAATAGCTAAATCATAGCAGATGTGACTTACTGTGATGGGAGTGGCAAAATGCCGTGGGCTCCCGATCGACAGGGCTCCCAGAGTCGTATAACCGCGGGGGCTACTTTCGGTCAAATTCAAAATATCTTCATTTACATGGGCTTCAAGAAAGCACTTATAAATAGTCAATATATATAAAAAAAAGGATAAGAAATAATACTGCCACCGGTTCGGAAGGTAGACTCTATCGAGAAGAAACCGGCAAGAAACTCGATAGTTACTTTTTTAAATGCCAAATTTACAAATTTGTAAACTTAATTAATCTATACTTGGACTAGATATCTGCTGATGAGCACTTCATTATGAAGTTAACCATAGATCCTTTTCATTAAGGTAATTGTATCTTGTAATAACACTTACTCCAAAAGCCTATGTAAAACTTGACCAATGGGCTAGTCATATAGTTTGAACCTCACCTAAGAAAAGACCAAGGCTATTTTTTATCCCGGCAAAAAGTTGATCCCACAAGACGCACGATAGCGTGTCTGGAAAAGACCGAATTACAGGCAGGTGCAGCCGCGGGGAAAATCTAGTTTATCTTATCGCTGTTATTAGAATGTCAGTCACCATCTTCCTAGCGTTATGTCCCGTGTTTAGACGGGGTCCGCTTAGACCATGATCCAGGATTTAGCGAGTCTGGTAATTACATTGAAGCGACTGCCGATCTGACGTAACCCTAAGATAGGGGAACCAGACAATTTTTGGATCATGGTTACAAATCCAAAGTTGTTTGAATTTGCAGGTTTCATCACGATGTTTTCCCTCACCGCCGAGCTAGTGGTATAAATACGTACATAGATTTAAAAAATCCAGAAGTACGTGCCGAGTTTGAACCCGCACTCCTCGGTTAAGAGGCGCCTTACCATTGAGCTACCACCGCTCTATTAGAATGTCAGTCACTTCAATGTAATTCGCCGAGTCGCCTATTTTAAGAGCAAGATATTTCATAATATTATTTTAAATTTTATAACTTCTGTTGTTGATATATTTATTTATTTTGTAATTGTATGTATGTTATTTGTAATTGGTCCATAATAATATAGTGTTGCCTTTAAATAAAATAAATGAATTAATTAATGTAAGCGGATCTCAAATAAGCATACTGTGCTTACTCGAGGGCCCGCTAGGAAGATTAAGTTGAAGTAGTGGGTTGCAACTACTAACTGTTTCTAGAAATCCGATATTCTCTGGCATTTACTATTCCAATAAATCTGTTGGACCAAGCCCTTACGGTAAACAATTTCGGGTCCGGTCCCATTAGCATGTGCTGGCCCTGTGACACACAAATCTACACGCTGATGTTATTAGACCTTAACGGTTTGTGGTACGCGTGTTTGTGTGCTTAATCTTTGGGTAGGTAAGTATCGTGGTACGTGGTTAATATAGAAAGAAAAGAAAGAAAGAAATAACATTTATTGGACGCACAATTGTTAATACATACACAGGAAAACTAAATTTGACACAGTACAAAATAGTACAAAAAAAGAAAACCAGTAAAAAAAAAGGTCCACCAATTGGGTCCCTGCCTCAGCATTATGCTACTGCGGCGTCAGACTAACGCCGCAGTAGCATAATGCTGAGGCAGACTAATATGCAACTTATGATGCATATTATATGGTTTGGTGTTGCAAATGTCCATTGGCTACGGCCCAGTAGACCAGTATGCTTGTACTACTACCATTTCTTAAGTACCTCCTTGATTTTGTCGATTTTAAAATCGATTCATAGGATCGATCATCAGAAGGCACTATCAGAAGTTAAACACCAAACATTTTTTTCACTTAAACACTGCGATTTTAAAAGGGTTCTGAATGAAAGATAGCGATGTTTAATGGAATCGGTTGAATAGATTAAACAGCCTTTTAAGGTTAGTTTATCACGGTTTTATCAAACTAAAGATGGAATAAGATGTTACTAAGAAGAAAAAAGAGGTTGTTTAGTTTCAATTCTCGTCATACTAATTAACACACTTAGATTTTAAATAACCATTGCAACCTAACAATGCTATTTACGCACGTCATCATAGATATATCTCGTTTAACCGTTAAAATCCAGGAAACTCCAAACTCTGTCCAATTTCACATTCGCACCCAAAACCACCGGCCTGCTTAATTAACCTCGTGAACCAGTAACGAGACGAGCGCATTGTTTCTCTATTTGTACATAGTAACGCAATTACGGGCGTCGCGCTGTGAGCGGCGCTTGCGCACGCTCTGATTGGTGCCGCGCCCGCGTGGTGAATACTGACAGGTGTGGTGAGAAATGAGGGTGTGACGAGCCGGTATGAGCTGGTGGCTCAATAGATGCTTAATCAATGCGAGGTATGCTAGTTCAAAATCACAGGAATTTTCATTTCGTTTTGATTTATAACTTGTTCGGCGGTGAGGAAAAACATCATTAGGAAACATAGACTCGTAAAAAAAAAGGACTCCACGCTGTCATACTATAGCCTGAAGCCACGTTTATGCATGTGTGTGAATGAGATGCGTAAGGATACCAGATATCGGATAGCTGTCATTTGGATAACTTATTATGTCAATGTGTGACGTAAGTTGTGTCAACGTCAAGTGGCGCGGAGTCCTTCTTTTTTTACTAGTCCGTGTTAGGAAACCTACAAATTCAAAATAGCTGTAGAACCACAATGCAATTTCTACTCTATTTGTACTCTATTTAAGGGTTACAAACGACAGATAAGCAGTCGCTTTAATTTCTCCACAAGACTCGCTAAAATCTGTATCATAATGATCTAAGGCTCTAAGGGGTCTCTGTTGGTGAAGTGCGTGTGTAACCGGATGATATCGTAAAGTACAGGATAATGGCGCACGATTTAAGGTTAAAAGTTTCGGCGATCCTTTTAATTACAATTGTTTAAATGATTCAGGTACTAAAACTTACGAGACAAACAAAGTACTGCCGTGTTTTGTAATTTTATTGCCCAAATCACCACTTTTTACCTTCTCGAAGATACGACAATACAAGTCTTTTGAACATCTTTATGTGTGTTTACTGAAATAAATAATAAATAAATAAATAATAAATTCTCCGGGCTGACACACCAATTCCCTAGCTCCAAATTAAGGTTAAAAGCCTGTGGTATGGATACTAGGTGAACCATGAATCGAGTACAAATGTCCATCTTCATCACACGAAACATTTGCCCCTAGCGGGATTTGAATCCGCGACCCCTCAGTTTCGTGGCCAGGGTCTCTGACCACTCGACCAATGGGCCTGTCTAAGAATCACATGTCTGGCAATCAAATACCGCTTACACACGTCTGGCTAAATCTTATTCAGCGTTTAACGTTAGAGCGCCTAACGGACTTCGAGTCAGCAAAACAGATGTTGTCTCTATAGTCCAACTTGTCTGTACTTTCACCTCGGGATAAAGGTCAACGTTTCAGAAGAGCGCATCTACATCTCGGGAGCCATAAATCTCTGGCGTCTTGTTTCAGGCTGCCACCACTAGAGGTGGGTAGTCTTCGAAGCGTTTCGTTGTTATTTTTGAGAACGAATTCCATTTTGCTTTCGAATAATCAGTTCAGCGAATTTTTTTCTTTTTTTTTATGTAAGAGGGGGGCAAACGAACATGTGGTTCACCTCATGGTAACTGCTGCCCACGGATATCTGCAACACCAGAGGAGCTACACGTGCGTTGCCGGCCTTTGAGGTGTAGGTAGGCTCTTTCCTTGAAGGTCCCCAAGTCGTATCGATCCGAAAATATCCCTGGTGAAAACTGATTCCACAATGTCGTTCTACGAATATTACTTTTCAAATATAGCAAGTTTTAATCGACAGATCATTGGTCGTCACGCATCCTAACCGTTTTATTACTATTGTAATGCGATATTAAGACTACAAGTTTGCCTAACTATTTGTCTGACGTATTCAGGTCTTAACTATTTGACCTATCAAAATGTTTGGCAAGCTAAAAGTTTGAACTCTTACAAAAGACAGGCTATTTTTATTTTCCAAAAAATGTAAGATCCCGCAGGACCCCCTACCTCTGTAGCCTGTAACAAACCGAATTCCACTAGATAGTACCCATCTTTTAATATCCGAAATAAATCGTTTGATTGTCATTCAAATAGAAATAACTCATTCGGTATCATCAAATATTTAGCTATACCTATTCCATTATCGAGTTATGCAAATATCGAAACATCTAAAATATTTACATTCGGGCGCCTCTAGGCTGAACCCCGACCCTCGGGCGGACCCGTGGAGGCCACTCTAATTGAGTTGTCACAGCCTGTTGAAACGTGACAAAAAGCGCACATTTTACTATGGTATTTCTAAATTGTGTACGGTGTGAAACAAAAATAAAAGAGATTAGTAGTACGGTTTGTTTAAGGAAATCGAGATTGAAGGTACTTAGCACGAAGGTACAATTCGTAAAATGTTTTATTTATTAGAGAACTTATATTTTGTATCACCTATCCTGAATGGTGAGCCTGCCCTTCTGTTAGTCAGAATAAAATACTTGTCATTATACATCTGTATTCTATAACTAATCATTTTAGAGGAAACCTCTAAATTATTGTATATACACTTAAACCATAATTATATAAAACTATTATTGTAGTTCTTATCATATATCAATATTTAACTTCGTAAATCGCTAGCCTAGTTGATGTCAGAAATATACATTCATCACATAAACCTCATTAGCCACCAAAATACTAATAAATCGAACCGCGATAACACGCCGACGTGACCGCCACAAGTCATCATGCCGCTCAGGTGACGGTCGCGGCAGACAGCGCGGCGGCCGAGCGGCGCGCGCGCATTTACCCGAACGGCGGCCATTCATGCTTGACGACACCAATCGTGAGGTGCTTGGTGAGACTGTCCTGAGTACACAAACCTTATTTACATACATAACATCGCACCTGCAATCCTCGAAGACTTAGGTAGTCCAAGGAGCTTCCTAAACCACATTCAGCCAAAAATAGGATTGACTGGGAAGTTGTGAATTATGTCTCTGCCCATTTATCTGTTTAGATTGTTTTATAACGTGTTGGTTTCTGGTTTTTTTAAGTCAGAAGCCGGCAGGTAGTCAGCTTAAACTAAACATGTACGAGTCTCTTGTGTCGAGTTAGTGAAAAACCCGAAATAGTCACGGAGGGCTGATTAACCATTTTATTACATACATACATATACACTACGCCCACAATCCCTGAAAGGGGAAGGCAGAGTCAAAGGGGCAGCAGGTCCCACCACATTCAGTCAAAAATAAAACAGGGCTGGGTCAGATGGAAAATTGTGAACAAATAGTGACAAGTGGCTAGCTCGTCGCCTACATAATTACATACCTAAAACACCATATACTATTAGTCGCCCTTTACGACGTGCTAGGCAAGAAACACAGTCGGCACATTATTTTTAAGTCCCAGACTAACTTGGGACCATTTTCTTATTGGTCAAAATATATGCATACACTCACATTACTTTTTTGGTAATCCCCAAAGGGATTACCATCTACCTAATACGAGGTTCAGTGGCGGATTTACCCTAAGGCCCAGTAGGCCCGGGCCTAGGGCGGCCAGATATTAGAGGCGGCCAATCGTAATAAAAATTAAGTGATGACGCTTTAGTACTGAGAATTATGGCCTGGGGCCTAGGGCGGCCAAGACTGTAAATCCGCCACTGAGGAGATTAGTACTCCTGAAACTCTCCTACGGATCAGATCCCCTTTAACCACATGTAGAGTCAAAATGCTTCGGATTTTTACAAAATACTTAGGCAAAAAAAACACTTGCAAAACTAAATTCTTAGCTTGAAGTCAGATTAATGTATGTGATGTCGTCGGATATATATATATACACATTACAGTATTAAATTGGTCTAAGTATTAAAATGTTTAATAAACTACCACAAGGTATTATAACATTACCCCTACATAAGTTCAAATTATATATTAAATCATTTTTAATGAGTAAGGGTTATTACAAGATACTAGATTACCTCAATGACAAGGATTCATGGTTAACTTCATAATGAAGTGTTCACCTGCAGTGATATCTACATATTCTAAGTATATAATAATTAAGTTTACAAATTTGTAAAATTTGGCTTTTAAAAGAGTAACTATCGAGTTTCTTGCCGGATTCTTCTCGATAGAGTTTACCTTCCGAACCGGTGGTAGTATTATTTCTTATCCTTTTTTTTTATGTATATTGACTATTTATAAGTGCTTTCTTGAAGCCCATATAAATAAAGATATTTTGAATTTGAATTTGAATTTGAACATGAGCAACTCTTAAAATCAATCACTCATTCCTCTCAGTCCCGTTGCCTCCTAAAGCTTGGTCACAGTAAACGCGTCTTAAATGTCTCAATGCACTTCTTTGTTTGTGCGCGTCTCCTCGGAAGCGCGGCTATCCGGTCTGTCCGTCCGATTGTCTGATTACATTCTCGTTCCGTCTTTGTCTAAGTTGACTGTTGACAGGCGATTAGATACGGAGAACGATGAATCGATTGGGATCTGTTGGGTTAAAGTTTTTTTAGGTATCCGCACACAAAGGGTGACGATAACGTCGTCTTTTACGATTTTATTATGTTTAAACGGTAATAAGATAAGTCCTTTAACCTACACAGACATACAGGTGCTTATCCAAATGCGTGCAACCGATTCGATAACGAACTTCGCTATCGCTCGTATTGCGCCACAGTAATAGTAGTTCAGTCTTATTTATACAGTACACACAGACACTATAAGTTTTAATAACGTGTAATTTAATTATTAAGTTTAAGGTTAAGTAACGTTAAGTAACTAGCTTTTATGGGGGAGCGGAGATTTCTAATACAGGCATGTGCTTAACAGACATCTCCAATCACGATATTATTGTACGCATGTTTGTTTTTGAATAAAAACTATATTTTTTTTTATTTATAAATTTAATGCTTATTTAAATTAGTCTGTTTTTGTTTTTTTCTCATTATTTTAGCTATATAAACATTGTTAGCAAGAGGTAATTACTTATGTATATAGACTATATCGTCGACCGGCAGTGAAAACCTCGGAAGTCGCATTTGCTTATTTTTTTTTAATTTGTTGTGTAAGTCACTTCAGACTTATTTAGCCACGGGTTATTTAAATTATTTACCATTGATCACAATCATTCTTTAAAAAAATAACAATAAACAGTACTATTCCGATCCATACTTTTTTTTTCAGAAGGCAGTTTTTTCTTACTTCTGTAAAATTTTGTCAGAAGCATTTAGGAGGTTTTCACTGACGAACGACGATATGTTTAGATATAAGTCGAGTGCGCATGCTACCTAAAATGTACAACATTTGGTCTGTAAGTAAACCTAAATAAATTATACAGTACACAGAATGATGAATGACGTTTTCACAAGTGTTGAATGAAACTTAACAAAATAACATATTACACAATTACATACTGTTGCTTTCTACTTCTATTAAATATTTATTAATAATAACTAACTAACAGTAAAAGGAAAGTGTAATTGTCCCTTGTCTATCGTTTTGAAGGCTGTCAACAGAGTAATTCCATATCATATAGAAGATGTGTTTAAGCGATAAAACAGAATTAATTATACTTTAATTTATTCCATAAACACATATAATGACGGGTCAACAACAACAAGTTGTTGTCAATCAAAGTATGTATAAGTAGTAGTACGTATAGCTGCACCGCAGAGCTAGAAGTACCTATATATATATTTATACCTCTAGCTCAGCGGTGAGGGAAAACATCGTGATGAAACCTGCTCATTCCGACAACTATGAATGTGTAACCATGATCCATAATTGTCTAATTCCCCTATCTAAGAGGATCTATCAATGTCAGATTGGCAGTCGCTTCAATGTAACTACCAGAATCACTCAAACTCATGATCTAAGGGATTTAGGGATTGGTATGGATGAAGGATTCTTCATTTTAATTCCAATGTCTTTTTCGACTTCCTGAATTCCGGGCTGTGAAAATTTTCTGCAATACTTTCTAATACCAGGCTCCGGTCTCAAACCACCGAGCTGTGGGATTCTTCGGAATCATAATGAACACGTTGGCCACTGGCATGTTTGTGCGCATCTCGTGTGCAGATCGCGTGCGCACGCGCCGCTCAATTTGCCGGTCTGCGCCTGATCTGGACGTTATGTGATCAATTAATGGCGGCATCACACAAGGCAACTTTGTGAAGTGTCGTTGAAATTGTTGCCGATCTATTAATAAGCTAATTAAATATTTAGATAATATTACTCATATAGTATCACGTTGTTCTGGATTTAAAATAAAATTACCAACTGTATTCCTTACCGTACGAAACATATGAATGAATGGCTGAATGTGGTTTTAAATACTCTTCCTACTAATCATTTGGAGAATACGGGATTTTTGGGTTAATTATGATTACTAGCTAAAGTATATGGATGATAGAAATTATTTAGAAATAAACAAAATTACCAAAAACTATACCAACGTAATTTGAGATTGAGGTTTTTTGAGCTCGTAATTAGAAGATTTCATTACAACATAAATCACACAAGTCTGTAATTCCAATATATCATTAAATCAATAAATTCTCCAGACTTCTTATACACCAATTCCCTAGTCCCAAACTAAGCTAGTGCTTGTGCTATGGATACTAGGTGACCGGATAGACATACTTAAATATGTTTATAAACATTCATGAATCGAGTACAAATGTATGTTCATCACACGATACATTCGCCCCTGGCGGGATTCGAACCCGCGACCCTCGGTTTCGTGACCAGGGTCTCTGACCAATCGACTTACGGGCCCGTCAAACTACATCATCATTTATTAGCCATGTCCTCTACCCTGTTAGTATATATCTTTAAAATGCATAGCGCAGACTGCATTTAAAGTGCATTACCTCGACGATTGCCATCTACCCAAGTACCCAAGTAGATATGCAAGTACATGAGTTCAAGTTCTCAGGCATGTTTCATCAGATTGTAGTGACAGAATGTAACCTTTCCCATAGACTGACAGAGACATCTAGGTTTTAATCTCCATCTTGGACTAAAATGTGGTTGGTCTAACAGTACTGGATATGGTATTTAGTTTTTATTAGTATTTGTTATACTCGTGACTTTACGAGACACATGAAGCGGTGGTAGCTCAGTGGTGAAGACACGCGCCACATAACCGAGGGGTACGGGTTCAAATGAGCAGAATTTTCAAATCTATGCACGTATTTATACTCGTACCACTAGCTCGGCGGTGAGGGAAAACATCGTGATAAAACCTGCAAATCTAAACAACTTTGGATTTGTAACCATGATCCAAAAATTGTCTGGTTCCCCTATCTTTGGGTTACGAAGGTCAGATCGGCAGTCGCTTCAATGTAATTACCAGACTCGCTAAATCCTGGATCATGGTCTAAAGCGGACCCTATCTAAGCAATTCTTACAAACATGCATCATCTTCCTAGCAATATACCCATATTGCCAGGAAGATGATGCATGCTTGTAATGGATAAAAACTACTAAAGGATTCTGGATGAAATTAGGCACAGACATGGATTATTGACTGGAATCGCACACATACTTTATTTTATTGGTTTAACGTAAGCGAAGCCGGAGGCAGAAGCTAGTACGTATAAAAATATACCTTTGATGCGTTTAGAGTCGTCATTTATCGTGTGAATTTCGACTGCACTTATTACTGCCTCAGCGTCCACTTGCCGCTCCGAGCGTTGCCCTTCATCCCAAGAGTTGCTAGGACGTTCCCATAGCATTGTACGGTCGCGGAAGCGCGCGCAAATAATTTTCCGCATCCGTGCGCCGGCGCATAACTGTGCAGCTTTTAATGGCGGCCGCCGGCGACGCCGCATCTCGCTGAGATCATGCTTATTTTATGAGAATCTGTTTTGGTGTTGCCAGATGGTTCTAGAGTCTCAAGACAGCGGAACAATAGAAACTGCGTATTGGTTTTGTTTTCACACACGTCATAGGATAATGTTTAATTCGAAGCAGCAGTCTTAAGCCTATCAGATACTTGATAGACTTAAGCCTATCAGATACTTGATAGACTTAAGCCTATCAGATACTTGATAGACTTAAGACTTTAAGATTCTAACATGGCAATAACTCAGAATGTTTTTATAGTCTGGTTCATAATAAATAAGCCGGACTTGTTAAAAAAAGCTCATTGATCAAGAACATTCTTTTTTTATCAGGAATACTAGCTGCGTATCTAGACACACTAGGTCTCATAGCTGTCTATGATATTGGTTTCCTATAAAAGAAAGAATGAGATATTGTTCCGTGGTAAAAAGTAGGTCCAGTGTTATTCTCCAGCTCTCCAACAATTTATATGCAGAAATCATTGCTGCATTTATAACACACTTTACCATTTTTCATATGCTATAACAAGATCTGTGAAAACACTTGCTTTGAATTTAAAACATATGTATTTTCTTGTATTACGGACATTGCTTCATAATTATTTAACCCAGTAGGTTTCGGAACCCTTCACTCAACAGTGGGACGAATTGTTTAATTTTCCGGCGTCGTGTGAATAGTCTCTAATCTGGTAACCCTAATCTATTATGATCATTCGGCACAGTTAACACTCGCATAGCGCAATAAACCGCAGTGAGCCACATCTACTCGAGGATCAGATACCAGAAACTGGTCTCATGTCTAAAGTTGACTTTGGAAATTATATTGAGCCTGAAACAAAGCTAGCAAAGGACTACGTCCTTGATATTATGTCAAACGATAATTTAATCTGGTACAATTTTAGGAAAGATAATAGATAGTGTCGCAGCTTTCTGTAAAGTACATGCCTTATAGCTGCTGTCCAGAGATTGGAATTTCTACATTTACAATACAGTCACGATCTTCTGTGTCCTAGGTACAGTCAATGACGAATTTTAAAAGATTTTTACCATAATAATTTATGTAACATATATTTAGAGAAAGACATAGTGTCCGTCTAAACTCTAATGGTAAGCGGTCACCTAAGCTTATGGGCATTTGCAATATCAGTGTTATGATAAGTCCGTTGACCAACTCACAAACCGTTTTGTAAGAAATGGGTGCTTAGCCAAATGCGCGCAAACGATTCCATAACAATCTTCAATAACGCTCGTACACACTTGTTTACTAAGAACTCATAGTGCGGAACTCGAAATTAGTTCCCGATTTGTCCACCCGAATAAGTCTGTGGCGCGATACGAGCGTTAGCGAAGTCCGTTATGAAATCGCTGGCGCGCATTTGGCTAAGCACCCTAGTATTTTATGAGGAAAATTTTGACAAAACTTTAGCAAGGAGATTATTTCACATTCTGAGTGAAGTAAGGCCTCTCGAAACTGTATATTATGGGAAAACGATTAACTCAGCACTTCTGTACTGCTTCCGTCACTATACAGGTGGGCAGACGAGCGTTTAGTTAGCGCGTGAGAAGGGCCTAATGCATAATAACAGCTGAGAGCGTTCTACTTCTTCGCCGATATTATCTGAGGCTTCGCTGGAGATTGTTATCGCGATTATTATACTTACCCTTTATTCATAAGCGCAGAGTAGTTTACCTCTTTAGCTTTGGATTGTGTTAAAGGCCAAATTTAATTTATTCTAAGCGAGAAGTGATGTGCTAGTTTGTACAATGTAAAATTGCAAAAGCTTTAATTAGTTAGTTACGACGTGTTGATCTGGGACTTAAGAAATCCTAATGTCGCATTTATGTGCATTGTCTATAATGTCGTAAAAGGCGACTAATGGTGAATTAGATTTATACTTGGGCCACTAGTAATTACCAAATTGGGTAAAAGTGGCTAAAGAACTCTAGCCTAAGCTACACTTAAGAGGATTATTTCGGGAATTCTTTGGTTATTGGTCAGTTAGTTTCTTTATGGATGGACATGGAAAATTTATATTTTTATATAAAGTTAGTGTTTTAATTTTAGAAACAAGATCGGATTCCGTAATTCATGGGGTCTTTCTTCAAGTCTGGATTGCACCTTCAAATTATATCAATATTTTTTATTAATTGTTGTAATACGATTTCATATATTTCCAAATATACCTAGTGGCCTCAATTCCTTCAAAAATTAATATCCTACAAAACATATCGATTGTTTCTTAACGCTCGTTATAAAATAGTAGAACCTTTGTAATCCTATCCGGTCATTACGGCTCGGCGGAATGACGATGCACAATTATCGTTTATGATTTACTGTGCAGTCCAGGAATGCCATAAATAAGGATTAATGGAGACTATCGGCCGCTCCGTAATTTATAGGAAGCCGGTGAGTCACGGGCGTGTCGCCGGCGCCCGCGCAACTTTGCGCCGATGTTTAATAGATATTGCGGGTTTTCTGGTTTCATAGTGCGTTTACGTAGTTTGTTGCAAAAGTAATAAGTATGTTGCTGGTTTGTCTGTTAGACTGGAATTTGTTTTAGTTATTTAGTTTAGTAGTTAAAGAAATTGTAGGTTGATGATATAATATCCTGATAAATACTTTGTTAGTTAATTTCAATAAATCAATGCTTTTCACTAAAAACGTACGCGACGAACCTCTCCACTTGTCACTACTTTTTTACAGTTTTCCATCTAACCTAACCCAGTTTTTATTTTTTTAGCTGAATGTGGATAAGAAGACTAACTGCCCCTTTGACTCTGCCTACCCCTTCGGGGATAGGCGTGATAATATGTATGTATGCTTCACGAAAAAATACTTTTTTATAGCCTTTAATTTCGCATTTTCATTAAAAAATTATGAACATTGTTAACTGAACTCTACACATTTCTCAAAAAACAGTCTTCTTTATCATTTGGCGATCATAACCATTGAACGAACTAATCATTTTTCAACAATGATTATTTACTTTAGTAAATAGATCATACATACATACATAACATCACGCCCATAATCCCCAAAGGGGTACGCAGAGTCAAAGGGACAGCATGCCTCTTTAACAACATTCAGCGAAAAAACAAAACTGGGCTGAGTTAGATGGTAAATTGTGAAAAAGTAGTGACAAGTGGCTAGTTTGTCGCCAACACAATCACGTACCCAAAACCCGATATACTATTAGTCGCCTTTTACGACATGCTAGGCAAGAAACACAGTTGGCAAATTCTTTTTAAGTCCCAGACCAACACGGGACTTTCTTGTAAATAGATCAATATTTAGAAATCTAGCAATAGCAAAAAAGAGGAAACTTTCACCCGTTGGATCTTAAAAATAACTAATGATGATGATCGGTATTCTTTAAATGACCCAGTATCCATAATCTGCAGCTTCTTTTCACAAAGTTAAGACACAGTTAGAGACCAGATAATCGCACTTTGTATGCAGTGTCTGACGCGTTTCGTTTTCATTATGCCCAATGCACTTTTCCTCAAAATCAGCTGCTCAATCAGTCCATTAGAAGCGTCCGCTCATCTCGAGCGATTACCATAAAGAAAGTGGGTGACGAGCTGCAAATATGCACTCGTGCAACAGGGGTGCCGCGCTAGAAACGGTTCTATTTGCATATATTTCTTATTTTAGGGTCAGTAATCTCATAAGATAAAAAATATATGAGAGAACTATACCATATACTTCTCGCAATTGGTAATTTAAAAATACATATGTATATTAATAAAAATAGAAAAAAAAACATGCTGTTTTAATAACCAAACTGTTCCATTCAAATCTATTTATTATTGTCTATGAACGGGCGAAGCCTTCTGGAACAGGTACTACAGCAAAAACTATGATGGTTAAGAAATAAAGACTTTGATTTTGAATATAATTATATTCAATAAATGCTTGAAATTTAAGGTAATGAACTTTGTACATTGATGTTGTTTTGAAAAAAAAATCAACGAATCTGATATTGCGCGTTATTGCTGTATTTTTGCTAACCATGGCTCTATAATAATTACACCTACTTAACATTTGTTGTCCGTCTATTTCTTACACGTATCGATGGACGACTAAGCCTTTTAACCGAATTTTATGAAATTTTGTATACTAGCTTCTGCCCGCGGCTTCGCTCGCGTGGTACATCGATGAAACATAGCCCATATGCTATTCAGGTGTATGAGCTATATTATCCAGTCAAACATCCATCTATATATACAAACTTTCGCATTTATAATATTAGTAGGATTTGGTCACAAGTTTGGGTCCTGAGAAAGAACTAAGGGTACTTTTTAGTTTACTAGTGTAGTATTACATATTCGCTCTATTCTACGATAATGGGGATCAATATGACGTACACAACACAGTTTGCTAACCCTTTTTTTTAACGTGGGGAATGCCTTACCCACCGTCACGCCGCTCGAGGGGAGCGGCGCGGTGTGTCGGGCTCCCAGGGGCTTCGATTAAAAAGGCCCCCTCTCCGCCCAAAGATGTAGGTTGCCGGGGTATACCCACTAAACCTCACGGCCCACCTCATCACCAAAGTGGAAGTACTATGGGTATCTTGGCCCAGCCTCAACTGCCACACACAGTTGCTAACCCTAGCCCGGCGTGCCACGCGCTGGGGACATCGGATGAATCGGAATCGTACATTTACGTACATTTTCTCCGGCCTTCATAGCTGTCAATAGCGGCGGTACAATAAGACTAAGGAGTTGTTCAGAGTGACTAACGAGGTGCCAGCAGCGATCCTGTGTTGCAGTATATAAATGCTACACTGCGCTGCGCGATTGCGCCAATAATTTTCACTGTGTGGAGTGTGCCAAATCAGTTCTTCAAAATTGGTTGGTTTAAAGCAAACTGCCTAGAAGTTTTAGAAAGGAGCAAGACCTGTCTCATCATGTCTCCTTTTGATGATGATGACGCAATGAGCGGTAGCAGTCACTGAGTTAGCGCAAAGATTTTTACTGAGATTTGGTTGTCTATTTGTCTACATTTTCTCTTATGTTACTTTTAGATAATGATAGCGAAAGAACTTTTGAAATCGATTCAGTAGGTTTTCAGTCTTACTAACATACTCACGCCCGCAATCCCCAAAGGGGTAGACAGAGTCCTAGGTGCTATAAACACCTTTAACCATATTTGGCCAAAAATCTAGTTGATTGATAGATGAAAAATTATGATAAATTTGTGAAAAGTGGCAAGCTCGTCGCCTACACAATCATATAACCATTACACACATTTGTCGTCTTTTCGGCAACCAATATAGTTAGTATATTATTTTTAAATTGGTATAGGACTTAAAAATAATGTGCCAACTATAGTTCTTGCTTAGCATGTCGTAAAAGGCGACTAATGGTTTAAGGGGTGTTGGGTGTGATTGTGTTAGCGACGAGCTAGCCGCTTGTCACTACTTTTTCACAATTTTATATCTAACCCAACCCAGTTTTATTTTTGGCTGAATGTGGTTAAAGGGGCCTACTGCCCTGCCCCTTCGGTCAACCCTTTCGGGGTTATTGACGTGATGTTATGTTTGTTTGTTTTTGAGTCCCAAACCAACATGGTACAGATATCGTAAGAAGTTTAAGTTCCAAACCAACATGGAACAGATATCGTAGGAAGTTTAAGTTCCAAACCAACATGGTACAGATATCGTAGGAAGTTTAAGTTCCAAACCAACATGGTACAGATATCGTAGGAAGTTTAAGTTCCAAACCAACATGGAACAGATATCGTAGGAAGTTTAAGTTCCAAACCAACATGGTACAGATATCGTAGGAAGTTTAAGTTCCAAACCAACATGGTACAGATATCGTAGGAAGTTTAAGTTCCAAACCAACATGGTACAGATATCGTAGGAAGTTTAAGTTCCAAACCAACATGGTACAGATATCGTAGGAAGTTTAAGTTCCAAACCAACATGGAACAGATATCGTAGGAAGATATGTTAATCTCGTGTATAGTTTTACTGTACTGCTGTGGACAGCACCTAAGAGGAGCTTTCATACCGCGGATTTCTCCATCTGATCACGAGCGCTTTGGAAGTCAATGCCTCACTCATTAGTCGACCACTCGATGCATTACTTGCTGAGGGAAAAGTGCATCTAATATAATGCATTCGGACGTATTGACATGATACCTGGTCATGTTTGATGTATGGCACTGGTCTAGTAGAACACGGATGCTTGTTTGTAGAATGATGTTTGAAAATTGAGGTACGTATTCTGGTAAATGTTAAAAAATGTCCAACGCACTATGTTAGATTAATATAGGCAATACTAAAAGTATAACATACTTTTATTTTCTTATATTTACCGAACAAGTATTCAATTTAATGAAACGGAATTTATATGATTTGCCACATAATTTTTGTGACTCGTAAAAATGTCATATTTAATTCCATATGCGCGCATTGTTACTTGTTTAAAAATCGGAACAATTACTTATAAATACTTTAAAATGAAGTTGATCATGAAGTTCAAATGTGAAACAAAAATATAATATCATCATCATCTTCCTAACGTTATGTCCCGTGTTTAGACGGGGTCCGCTTAGACCATGATCCAGGATTTAGCGAGTCTGGTAATTACATTAAAGCGACTGCCGATCTGACCTTCGTAACCCTAAGATAGACAACCAGACAATTTTTGGATCATGGTTACAAATCCAAAGTTGTTTGAATTTGCAGGTTTTATCACGATGTTTTCCCTCACCGTCGAGCTAGTGGTATAAATACGTACATAGATTTGAAAAATCCAGAGGTACATGCCCGGGTTTGAACCCGCACTCCTCGGTTAAGAGGCGCATGTCCTTACCATTGAGCTACCCCCGCTCTTTATAAAAATAGAATATGAACCAGCTTTTAATGATATAGGAACATTTTGATTGCCCTTGTTTTTGTTTATTCTAAAGTAAAAGGAAAAAAAAAATTGAATTTATACGAAGGTCTCAAATGTATTTTAATTAGTAAGTACTGACAGATATCTCACGATCATAAACTAGATTTAAAAAAAATCTAATTAGATTACTCATAGAATAGACTCCGGAACCTTCGTCGCTTCAGGCAGACACTTGAATCAGCATTCCATAGAGGTTAGACCAATTTTAATGCTTCAATACCTAATTATCTTTCATTTCCTTCACGGAACCAAACATAAGGTAGATTTATTTCTAACAACCCATTAATCCACTTCAATACATTATTACAATGGGCGTGACCGCACACGTATTGCACATTACATTGCCGATTACCAACCCTTCATTGACATGTGCCGCTTTATCAAACCAGCAGGGTATTGCGTGTATCAATCTCGCGTTTATTAATATTTCGACTGACATATTTTCTAATAGCTATGCTGTAATACGAGCTTTGAATGGGTTTTTCGTGACGCGTTATTCTTTTAGTGCAGTGGTTTTCAAACTTTGTGGGACCAATACCAGAACAAATTGTGCAGTCATTGTTGATTTTTGACTGTCTTAATTTTTACCTGTAAATTTACCACACAAATCTTTTCTGACTTTAGAATTTAGGAATGTGACATAATTTCATGCTTTGATGTCGATCTAAAATATCGTTATATTTTCATGAACGCTAACAACTATATTAGCGTTCATACATAGTATTTAATTTAAGATTCTCTCTTTAAGATCTAGTAACGTGAGACCTGATATTTAAACAAAATTAAGTCACAAGATATCTTGGAGATATCGCAGCAGGAGTTAGTTATTCAATGAGTCCACAAGCATTAAAAAGGGTTTGAGAACCAGTGCTCTAATGCTACCGAACAATGAGATCGTTAAGATCGCAAAGCTGCGGATAAGATACGCGCATGCGTGCGACAACGGCGACCCTGCGCGTGCGACTGTGAGCAAACAGTCTAATATAAGTAGGTAGCTAATTATAAGCAATTACATTATAATATAATGATTATGGCAAACATATCTAATGGATTTATAATGAATATACTATGTAATGATTAGGCGGATTATGTAATATTAAACGGTAGAATATTTAAAGGGTAGAATCCATAAAATCATTAGTGTAATCCCCTATGGGGTAGGCAGAGTACAAGAAGCAAGCTCCTAGCTCCTTTGACCACATTTACCCGAATGATCATGACCTTTTACAATAGCTAGGCAAGGAACACAGTTGTGTTGGTACCATATTTTAACCAACATGTGAGAAATCGGTAAAAATGCCAAATAATTTTCGACTACTAATGAACACAGGTAATAGCTAGTTACAACCCTAAGTATCGATAAATAGCTATTCTGAGTATTGATCGATACGTTGCCATATCGGTAGCGCACATCGTCGCGCACAGGTCGCGAGTCAAGGCCGCTGCGCGCGCGCCGCGTAATCGATGTCTATTGTACTAGTGGTGCTTGTGACTTATTGGTTAGCGGGTGAGGGATTGCCTGTAATACACACCTGCGTGAGCGTTGGTGGTCCAGGAATTCCAGGATAGCTAACGATACTAAGTAATTTGTTCCTCTTTGGAAATAAAGCTTGGGCCTTTGGCTATTCTATGTGTGCACATGCGCAAACCGTACATTGAAATATTGAATAATATTAAACAACATGAGATTCATTGATCTGTTTCCAACAACAACAACAACATCACGCCCATAATCCCTGAAGGGGTAGGCAGAGTCAAACGTGCAGCAGGCCGCTTTAACCACATTCAGCCAAAAACAAAACTGGGCTAGGTTAGATGGAAAATTGTGAAAAGTAGCGACAAGTGGCCAGCTCGTCGCCTACACAATCACATACCCACGACCCCATACACCATTAGTCGCCTGTTTCAAAGTATCCAAATAACTAACTAACTAAATTTCCTGCCACGTTCTTAGCGGGGTAGGCAGGGACAACCGAACGCCATATGGCACGATCCTTACATACCTCACGTGCTTCAAAATTCATGATCCTTTTCATACTAATATCTAAATAGCTTATTCAAATTGTCGATTGGTATCCAGGTAAAGTTAATCTGATTCCTAAACAGCTAGTTAATCAGAATAAATGAAGGTTCCGCAAACACCTGGTACCAAAACAAATACCCTGAACCTACACCCCTTGCGTCTGATTCAAAGTCCACCACTGCACCTATGGGGATATCTACTTACGAGTAGAAATGTCTATTTGCAGTATTTTATGTTAATTGTATAGGCGACAAGCTAGCCACTTGTCATTACTTTTCAGAATTTTCCACCGAACCCAGCCCAGTTTTTGGCTGAATGAGGCCAAAGAGGCTTGCTGCCCCTTTGACTCTGCCTTCCCATTCGGCGATTACGGGCGTGATGTTATTTCATTGATATGAGTATTATACTGTAGTACGTCATAAGTAGCAGAACATTAAAATGACTACTTTTTATTTCGACAATTCAAATACGAAATCTCGGCCAAAATTACTATACAGAAACACGTTGACTCAACTCAAACGTTATGTTACATAACATCAAAACAAAGTGAAAAAGCTGAACCCATTCTCGCCTTGACCCTATCCTTGGCCCCGGTTCATTGTCCCACAAACCGCCTCAAAATATTGGTAGTTATTTTTAATGTCTCATTAGGTGCGCGTGCGTCGCTTTCCTCTCACATAAATCTCGATACGCTATTAGAAGTATACATTACTGAAATTGTACGAGTGAACCTCACACGGTGATTTTTTTTGGTGGTCAGTACGCAAGAATGGAAAACCATTGTCCCTGGGTATAGTCCAGGGCTCTCCTGGATCATGGTCCAAGCACTTTTGAACAGGTCTATTTATTAAGCACCGTGAAATTACTACCTTCGCTACGTTTATTAGACATCGGATTTAGATGAATTGCGTCTTAATTATAAATTCATAGTATTTGTCAAACGCTACTAAGTATGCTACGCTAAGTAATACTAATAACTATTCTTCAATTTAAAAAAATATATATCCTTTACAATTATACTATAGATATTTTTAAAAAAATTTCCATTCATTCATGACCAGAATATGATTAAAATGTCTTAGGAAAAATAAAAACTAAAAACAATGGAACGGAACACGCATTGTCAAAAACGGCTTGCGCATACGCATGTTTTTTGTTGTGCCGCTGGAGGGTTCTACGATGTTTAATGAGGTAATGGGAGAGGAGGGACAGCAGTGGCGCGGCGTGTCGCAACAAGCCCGCTCCGGGCGTACTCATTGATATTGCGGAGGGAAAATGACGGGGAAATATTTGTGAGCATTACTCACAACTACGTAGTATATCTATGAATTGACTGGCTCTATGGCGCATTGCGCATGCGCGCCAAGAGTTGTGGGTTCGATCCCCACTCAAGACAAATATTCGTGTAATGAATACTTGTGTTTGTTTTGTGTCTGGGTGTTAATATCTAGTACTTAAGTATATATTTGTAATACCACTGTTGATTCTGATATCCGTAACACAAGTGCTTAAGCTACTTACCTCGGAGTCAGATCAATATATGTGATGTAGTCTGATATTTATTTATGGCTCCAGAAATATTTAAAGTTTTATGCTAATGTTGTTGTTGACTATACGAGCGGTGATAGCTGAATAGCTTTAACTGGAAGATTTTTACATATCTTCCAGGTAAAGTGGTTTAAATAATGTTACACTCAATACCCAGTATAGCGAATCAATACCCTATATACCTATCATTAGTCGCCTTTGGAACGATTTCACAGTTATCATATTTTTTCAAATTCCAGACCAACACGAGACTAAGTAACCTAACCAACATGACAATCAAAATTATTTATATATATATATATATTTATTATTATCAAAATTTGCACCATCCGTAAATTTTCATCAAGAAAAAGTGTATATTCAAACGAAACCGCAGATTTTTTTTTATAGAAAACTTGATATTCATAAACCAATCGATCACAACTCACCCGAATACCACTTGAAACGTAAACACTATTCGATTTCTAATCGAAAAGAAGCAACCATAAATATCTTCACCACCAGTAACAGATGCGTTGTCTAAAAAAGGATAGAATCCACACTCGGATGTTAAAACGAAAATATTTATTGCTGACCCCGGGCCCGTTAATATCCCGTTAATGCCCAGGCTCCCGGGGCGTGTTAAAATTAATTTTAATGTGAGGAGAACAGCCGGGGATCGAATCCCAAACTATAATATACTGCTATCAAAACTAAGACTGTCGTATAAACGTTTGAATGGCTTAAGCTGTACACAAGTAATAGCTTTCGAACTTTATAAGTTTGTCATAGATTTGAATTGTTGTTAAAGAGGCCTACTGCCCCTTGACTCTGCCTACTCCTTCGGGGTTTTTGGGCGTGATGTTATGTATGCAGATGTATGAATTTTTGTTTTCTTTATGAACAAACAAAATATCACGCCCGCAGAGTCCAAGGGGGCAGCAAGCGCCTTAAACTGAGATAGGAATTGAAAGATTTTGTTTAGATAGTTATTATATAGAATTTAGAAATGTTATACTACCACCGATCTGAAAAGATAAGAAAATGCAGACAGTACATACTTGTTACATACATACATACATAACATCACGCCCATAGTCCCCGAAGGGGTGGGTAGAGTCAGAGGGACAGCAGGTCCCTTTAACCACATTCGGCCAAAAATAAAACTGGGCTGGGTTGGATGGAAAATTGTGAAAAAGTAGTGACAAAGCCGCTCGTCGCCTACACAATCACACACCCAAAACCCTATATACCATTAGTCGCCTTTTACGACATGCTAGACAAGAACCACAGTTGGCATATTCTTTTTAAGTCCCAGACCAACATAGGACAGTGGGGTGGGTTGGATGGAAATACATACCTACTTAGATTTTTATTTATAAAGATAAAAAAATTGTCTGTAGGTGTTAGTGTCTGTTCCTAATGAAATAAGATTAGGATAATATAGCATATGATGGCCGTATAGACTGTAGAATTCCAAAAGCTTGCTTTTTCCAAACAGTTTAGTTATGTGTGTGTGAAACATTGTTATATACCTATCGTGAAAGCAAAACTGCCGGTAAACTCGCTGATAATGAACCACTTCTACTTTTAGAAAAGATCTATTAACAAACTCGATCAATGTTTCTGCAAACCGTTTGTGGCAATCTCTGAACCTGCCTAAGTTAAAGCCTTATTAGGCAACTCGTTCTTTCTATAAGACAGCCAGACATAATAACAATTGTTTGTGTTGATTCGCCACTTTCCCTAATGGTTAGCACAGACAAAAGTTTTCTTGACCGGTTTTCCAAAGAACTTTCTTGTCTAATTGAACTTGAACTTGTATAAACAATTTAAAAGTCCTATTTATGGCACTGAACAACTCCAAGTAGTTTTTGAAAGTATGTAGCTGAAAATTCATCATCTTCCTAGCATTATGTCCCGTGTTTAGACGGGGTCCGCTTATACCATGATCCAGGATTTAGCAAGTACGATTGAGTACATTAATTTGAAATATAAAGCGACTTTTAAGTAAAGTAGTCAAAAATAATTTACCAGAGTCAACCAATCTCCAATCCTGTCCAGTACAACAGACATAAGACGTCAATGACCGAGTCCCCGTCAGAAAGCGCCCTCAGGCTGTTGTTGCTTAAATGTTGAGGGATGAGAGCCTTTCTCTCCCCCTCCTGCCCGCATGATGATAAAAAAGCTACCATACCATACTAAAAAACAATCATATAAATTGACGTGATACCGTTGTTTCCAGATGTGCGGCGCGGAGTGAAGCAGCATGGGCCAGGCGGGCAGCCAGCCGGCGCCGCGCCGCCGCAGCGCGCGCGCCGCGCGCACACGCTAACCGCACGAGCCGCCCAGGCATGCGCCTAAGGTAAATACCTGGTTATACTACATGACTTGTTCGATGGCGCATTAGGTCACCCTGTCTTATACGCCAAGATAATATGTGACAAATATTCGTATGATAAATACCTGTGTTCGTTCTTTGTCGGAGTGTTAATATATAATCTTTAAATATTATGTATGTGACTGAGTAGGCGATGAGCTAGCCATTTGTCACTACATTTCTACATTTCTTTATTTACCCCAGTCCAATTTATTTTTTAACTAATTGTTTTATTAGTAACATACAATCTTTGAAGGCGCAGGCGCAGTGTAAAAAAACCTTATCTTTTGTCCGCATTTATAAGACAATTTGAGATAAGCAAAAGATTCTCTCGATCGATCTGACAACGACGTGCACCACCAGACTGTTTGTGACGAAGCCGTTGCACCAAAGCCGAAACGATTACCTGCAATAGTAGTATATACAAATAATCTTTTAGTCCCATTAATAATACATGTTCCATTCTTATTGTTAAACTTGTTGAATGCCTTAGGCCAACTTTTAGAAATGTAAACCGTTTTTAAGAGTCCCAATTAATGCAGCTCTAATCTACCGGACCCAACCAAATGTTACAGGTCCTCCCGTCGCTGCCAGAGTCCCCGCACCTGCGCAGCACCGACAACGGCGCCATCCTGCAGTCGGGAGGCACCATCAGCGGTCGCAGACCTGGATCCACACTCCACGACGCCTCCAGGGTACCTCATGGACATGTGGTTAGTGACTCTATTGAGGGATTCAGTGGCTAACGAGGTCATAAAACCCATCAACTTCACGGTCAAAATAGTAGTGCTGGTCATAAATCTATACTTATAATAAATCTGTAGAGAGGTCAATTCTGTACATGAAATATATTTTCAAAATAACTATCAGGGGGTGATTAGTGATCGATACTGATGCCAAAAATGCAATCAGTAAAATTTTTGTCTGTCTGTCTCTCTGTCTATCTGTATGTTCCTTATAGAAACAAAAACTACTCGACGGATTTTAATGAAACTTAGTACAATTATTTTTCATACTTCTGGGCAGGCTATAATATACTTTTCATCACGCTACAATCAATAGGAGCAGAGTGGTGAAGGGAAATATTGGGAAAACGGGAGAAGTTACTCCATTTTTTAAGCTTTCGTCGTGTGTGCAGCCTTAATGGTTAAAGTTACATAGAAATTATGTATGACGGAAATAGTCTTTTTAATATTAACCATAAACGCGGGTTACACCGCTGGCACAGCTAGTAATAAATATTTTTAAATGCTAAGTAGGGACCTTTTGAAGACATTTTGCTGTTGGTTAAAAGTCAACCTTTGATTGCTGGATTGTACCTACAATTGGCGTGACTAGCAAAAGCTTTGGAAAACCCCAGGTGTACGTGTTTTTCTGTTATTGCCCTGATAGCACCGAAAATTAATGTTTCTAACTACCTACAACATATTTACTGCCGACCCAAAATCTAAATCAAAGTTTATACAAAGTAGTCGAATAATGCATTTTCTTCATCCCAAATTACTAAAAAGTTAAGAATAAATTTTTAACTTATATTTATCCGGGTTCCAGCACTCAAACATAATGTACCGGTCCCGGTCGGCCGGCGCCCCTGGGGAGGCCAGCGAACAGCGGGCCAGGGAGCGAGACCCCTTGCACCGGTCGCACACCAATCTCGACCTTAGGCATAATGACAGTGAGTATATTATTGCTTATTATATACTAGTAGAGAGAAGGGAAAAGCTCGTGAATGTCCCCTTAGATCAGTCGATCTATTTTAAGATCTAATAGGCCACATAAGTTGTAATAAGAGATTTTTCATATATCTCCATTATATCTACTGCACATTATAAAATTTACTAATAATTGATCCGTAATATAGGTACTCTACCTTTAATAACCACCACTGATGTGCCGTATTTTAATTAATCTATACTGAACTTTAATACTAATAGCTTTAATAAGAAGACAGTTTCACGTATGCGCGTAGCTAATCCAGATATTTGTCGTTATTTCAGACAGTAGTTTAAACAAAAGATTCGGATCGGAACCTGACTTAAGGATTGAGGAAGAGCAACAAAAGCCCAAATGTAACAAACATTTCCGGAAAAAGTATCGAGCACCTCCACCTCCCACAAATGATGTGAGTACTCAAACCTACATGCAAATAACAACCGCGGGTCCTTTAAAACATACAAACTTAAAATTAACCCCTACTCATATTTTTCAGAATTGTGAGGGTTCATCGCCAGATTCCAGCGAAGGGAACGCGAGAGCAGAACCCCAAAGGAAACTGAGGCTTTTCAAAACCAGAAACGAAACCAAAAAGCTGAATGGTCACGTAGATACCAAATTACCAGCCTTCAGAAATAGTAATACAGAATACAGGTCCTTAGACTATAATGAAAACCAAACGTTCGAGAGGAGATACAGATCGCCATGCAAAGATAAGGAGCAACACTACAAGTACCCGGACAATAAGGATATGATTCAAAGCACAGCATCTCTGAAAAGGGAAGAACGAATATTGCAAACGAAACAAGATTACAAAAAGACAAGGACAGACAGAGTGAGTGGGTGTCGAGCGAAAACATCTAAGACTAATGAGCAAAGTGAAGCGTGGAAGACGCCGCTCTTAAACAGAAACTTCAGATACTCTGAAAGATTTAAACGGGAGGAATGTGAGCAGCCATCCTTGAGGAGGGAAAAGACTTTCGACAACACTCTAATTGCGAGTGAAAAGGAAAGCGAATCTCCCCGAGCCATACATGAAAGCAAAATGAAAGCCATAGGCGATCAACTGAAGGGAAGTCTCAGCCCATTGGCGGAGAGCAGCAAGCCTTTGAGAAAATCTCTTCCTTCACTATTAGCTAAGAATAATGAAGAAAAAGATGAATTCCAAGCTGAACTCAAAAAGGCAACAAGTAGGATAAGAAACGAATTAGGCAGTAAAGTTAATGTAAGTGAAAACAAAACTAGTCAGAATGATAAATCGAGCGCGTTAAAACCTAACCCAACGAAAACAGCAGTCCAGAGTAAAGTCAAAGAGTCTAGTCTTAAAGCGAATGTTAATAAAGACACAAAAGCAGTTTTAAATAGTAGAAGGCCGTTGGGCCGAAACAATGAAACCAAAACTAAGGCGCCAGCTCCACAGGTCAATGGCAACGCGAAGAGTGCACCAGTCAATAAATATAAGTTCAACAGCAAAGAGAAAAGTGGCAGAACGATACCGGACAGGGGACAAGCTTCTGGCAAGGAGTCGACGCCTGAACATTCGCCGACGAGGAAGAAGGAAAATGGAACAGCTCAAACTGTACCTGATAAGACGTAAGTCTCTGCACCTTTATGCTTTTTGCTTTTCGTCTGTATAAGTATACAATTAGGTAACGAAGAAAACAGAATTTAGAAGTGGAAGCCATTAATATTTTTCTTTCTTTTCATTACCAATTTAGCTACCGGCAACTATTTCAATTTTCTGTTTGCTATTTTTGTATTTCCGCTTTTTGACTAAAATTTCTTTAACCCGATTACACCTTAAAAATGAAGCAAAGCATTAAGTTATTTTAGTCAGTGTAACTGACCTTAAGATTTAACATTTGATTATTTCAGACAAAAATCGGCACCATCCAAACAATTCTACTTCGGCATGATCGAGAGCAAGCAGACGGAGACGCGAGACCACCTGAAGGACTTCCCGGGGCTAGGCAGCCCCATCATCGAGGAGATCAGCAACTTCCACCTGATCGAGAAGAAGCTGCTGGGCTACCAGGATGACGAGGACGCCGAGTTCGAGAAGTTCAACGCCAAGTTGAAGGAAGACTGCAAAATTAAGAACTGTAAGTGAATTTGGGGGGAAGCAGTGGTTACTACTGATGGTGGTTAGATTAATGGTCAGGATGCCAAATATGAGTGTTGTTCGTGAAATGATAAAAGGAAAACTAAAAACTCATTTCATTACACTAGTACCGAATTTCTAGCTCCAGACTAATAATAATAATATGATTATGTTATGGTTACTAAACAACAGGTACCTAAACAAACTCGGATATGTTTAAATATATCGATATCACCACTAAATTACCGGTTCCATTATACTAGACAATTTAAATTAGAATCCACGGTCTTTGGTTTCCAATTTTTTTTTATTTAATCAAATCCGATATCCAGCCGTTGATAGGTACTAAATTTTAATCGTGAATTCCATAATCCTCTTTGTCTCGACTCACATTTACCTCATCAACAGTGTCATCCGAATCGGCGCTGTCATCAGACGGGTCTGAGGGCGAGGGCTCGGAGGGCTCGCTGGGCATCGCGCTGCGCCTGCGCCCCACGCTGCCCAAGAAGCAGCCCTCCATGCCGAGGTTCTCGCCGGCCGCAGCTTGGAGGCAGCTCGCTTCTCTTGACGCTCACCTGGCTTCCGGTGAGCTAGTCCTTCATTCTTACAAAGCTTTAATGGTTCAACATAAATATATATAGTCGGTAATAATTACAGTAGGTTTAAGAAGATCTGAATAGTATTAGCTTAGTGAATAGGACTCACTACTCAAAAGTTAAGTTTAAAAGATCTTCAATGCCAGCTTCTGTGTGCGGCTTCGCCTACATGGCACATCGCTAAAACATATCCTGTGTGCTATTCCAGTCTATTGTGATAGGTATTGTCTATCTCTCTGCTAAATTCCATTTGGAACGTTGCATAAATAAAAATGAGGAAATTCGAGCCAGTGGGTACTTCTGTTATTTTAAGCAAAATAACGTAAAAAATGTTGTGTGCTTTAGCCTCTCTACACATAATAGTTAAACTCGTATTCTCCTGAATTGTTATCACTTACAGTGGTTACAACTTAATGAAATCAAACTAAAAATACTTTTATTACAGAAACGCAACCGCTAGCTGTGGAGACAAAGATGTCGGCCGACATATCGGCGGAGTCATCCCCGCGGTCGGAGCAGTCGGCCGACAAGTCGGGCGACTCGGGGATATCGGGCGACCACGCGCACAGCGACCACAGGGTCGACTCGCCTTCCAGGCACCATGTGGGTTATTCATCTTTATAAACGGCATACCAGTCGCCAATGTTGTACAAATAGTTGATAATAGAGCTTCATAATCGAATTTCATAGGTTTTGTACGTTATACGCTGTAACAGTACAATAGCAGAACAGTACAAACGCCAAAGTGTTGGTTTACTTATCAATTTAGAATTCTTTAACATGAAGTGCGTTTGTTTCTAATACTACAAGCATAATTTACTATGCGAAATCAATTATCTAGATATTGATCTCATTAAGTTCTCAAGTTTGAAGCCTATGTAAATAAAGACAATTTCATTTTATTTCAATTGCTTGCAAAATCTCTTTGTCGAAGATATAAGTCCGATTTACTTGTGGTGCAAACATTTATTACATTTTGATTGTGTATATGGTGGCCCTTCTATAATATCTCATGTCATCAGACGGTGGAGTCGTTCCTGGTGAAGTGGGCATCGCACTATGATCCTTATCGTGTCCTGGCTAGTAAACAGAAGTAAACAAAAAATCGTTTCCATAATTTCTTCAACTTTCTGACGTCACCAGACGGTGGAATCATCGCCAGCGGCGTGGACCCCCCAGCAGGACCTTGGCGACAGCAGCTCGGACGGCGCGGGCGCAGGCGCGGCGGCGCTGCACGCGCCCGCGCGCGTCGCCACCTACAGCCCGGGTGCGCAGCCGTTCAGCCTGTCGCTGCCCCGGGACCAGGACCGGGTGAGTGCCGGCGCGTGCGCAGGGAGGTGGGGGACTGGTTACGGGGCTGGGGTTGTGGTTGGGTTTGGCTGTAGGTTTGGTGGAGAATTTTATTGCTAGGGGTCTATAGATTTAGGAAAACTATATTTTATTATCTTAATATTGGCTCAATAACAAAAGTTTCAAAGTTTTTTTAATTACGTTGAGTATTAAAATAACAATAAGAATTAAGTGGTCCAAATATAAGAAATATACAGATGACAGAAATTATGAAGAGAATTTTTGTAAATTTGTAATTCAAATGTATGTAACTTATTTTCAAACCTACTATGGTTTATTTTGTGCAGGTCTATGGAAAATTGTTAAAATAACAAACTCAGAACAAACACCAAGAGCTACACTTTACCTTACCATATAACTAACAGACAAACTTACCACAACCAAAAAAAAATGCAAAGATTCATTTGTTAAAATTCTGATAACAATTCCTAACAAGAGCAGTTGTCGGACTAACAACAAGAACTAAGAAAATAAACAATTAACCATTCGCCTGACCTCCCGGATTTTAGCTGAGGAGGATTAAAGGTACTTTGTACTGACTAACTCTTGTCCTCTTTAACACCTTTTATAACTGTATTAACTTATTCATAAACGATACATCACTATCCGCTTACGTCCTGTTGATCTGCGACTTAAAAATAATGTGCCAGCTGAGTTTTCTTGCCTAGTATGTTGTAAAAGGCGACTAATGGTATATCGGGTTTTGGGTGTGATTGTGTAGCCACTTGTCACTACTATTTCTCATTTTTCATTTAATCTAGCCCAGTTAATTTTTTTGGCTGAATGTGGTTAAGGTGGCAAGTTGCACCTTTGACTTTTTAATTTTTTTTGGATTACTGGCGTGATTATGTTTGTAATATCCACTTATAATCATTTTTTTTATATGACTCAGCAACATACATTTACAAATGCCCTACATCATAAGAAAAAGAAGCCGAAATCAAAATATTTTGACGTTTGACTTTATGAATAATTTTGATAACTCAAACATCTTACTAACTATTGTATCTAACCTCTTATATAAGTCTAATCTGTGTTAACACTAATCTTTATTATTAATTCTCGTTGTTTATCAAATCTGTGAATTAATTGGCACTTATATGTAGCACTTATTGTGCTTTTTTGCTGCCTGTACACTCATTTGCACATCATCACAATTTGGGCTGTTGTTCTGTCATTTCCTTTGTCCAATAAAATCGTATATAAATGCAGTCAGTCTACTTATCTTCCTTTTTTTCTTCTTTTTTTTTAGTTTTTAGCTAGTGCAGTTTTTCTTGCCAACCTTCGCTATTAGTATATATTTCCTGATCAGTTGCTTTCTTATCCATAAGTACTGCTTTTCGAAATAGTTTATTGTATGCTATTTTAAATTCTTTGCTCCTTAATTTCCTATTCTACTTTGCTAACATGCAAATCTTTCTCAATAGTTTAGTTATTTCTATCAAAATACTTCTGATGTCTTGCTATTAAAATAAATTTGCAACTATTTTTATTAAATTTTAACACATATTTTCAAAAGTTCTTCCTTTCGTTTTAAGCAACTTTATTTATCCAATTGCTACATTTCTTATATTTAACGTATCCAAAAAAAAATCTGCACGATTCTAAAGTACGTATCCGATAGCTCCTTTCTACTATAAAGACCTTTACTCCTCATCGGCCCACTTCCAGAACAACTCGAGCCCCCCATAGTTTAAAGGGATGTCGTGCTTCTACGAATGCTTTCAGGGCAAGCCTCTGCAGCAGGGCTTCAACAGTCTGCAGAAGCTGCGGAAGTCGGTGTCGGGCGCGCTGGGAGCCGCTCTGGGCTCCAGGCGGTTTGACCTGGAACACGAGCCGATGTTACAGGAGGAGCAGAACTGGTTCCTGACCAAGTCGGCTCCGAACTCGCTGAGCAACCCTTTGTTGTTCCAACAGTCGAGGGTGAAGAGCTCTGCTGAGGAGGCTATCAAGGAGGAATCCATGCCGCCCTCTGAAAAGGTGAGGGTTAGCTATTTCCAATAGCTGTTTGTTGCAAAATATTGGTTTGTTATAGTAGTTCTAATTTATAGTTCGTTATCTATATAAACATGGCCAGGTAACCATGACAATATATAACAGTCTGGATTTAAGGATGTGTCATATTACATTTACTTTTGTATATTATGTACCACTAGGGTTGCCATCCGTCCGGGTTTCCCCGGATTTGTCCTAGTTTAGAGGGCATCCGGGGAGCGTCCGGGCGGGGCTTCATTTGTAGTCCGGGTTTAAAAATGTAAAGTCTTGGGCCACCCGGATACAATCACTGTGCCTTGCACGCCGCGATCAACCGACTAACCGACCTGCTAAATTCATCATTATTTTCAACTGTATTTTATTACACTGACTATGTTTAAAAAAATCTGTTGATGTGTCCGGGTTCTGAGCTCTAAAATCCGGGGTTTTCACGCGTTTTGTCCTGGTTGCCAAATTTTGGAGATGGCAACCCTATGTACCACGCATATATGTGTACAAATTAAGATAAGTATAAAGTTAAAAAAACAATAAACAAACTTCAATATCACCAATTCCCCGCGAGTCAATAAGGCTTACTTCATCAGTTTAAACAAATATCCTATAGACATAATAAATACCCATGTCTGCCTAAATGGTCAATGCTCTTTCAATTTGTATTCCTTCAGCTCAAGTCATGTCACATTCAAATGATAGAATACTTAAAAGTCGATGAGTATACTCAAATGCAATTCAACAAAGACTCAAAAAAAAGTTCATTCGCGCTCGAAATACCCGCTAATAATGACCAATGAAGAAAAACGCTGCAAAAAGTGAGTGACTAATGGTCTTAGGTATTTGATCATTTGTAACTCAAGTGTGTGTATTTGACACAAGATTTATGTACACACCGATTTGTTAATGATGTTGTATAATGTGCGCTATAGATTTGATAGGATGTCGTGAGTGCCGAAAGACTTGCAGATGTATGAAATGATAAGAGATGTCACTTGTCGTAGTCTTTATTCAACACTAAGTTTTATTTAGCTAATTACATTAACATCTAAACTAGGTCATGTAAATTTTCGATGTCGTTAAAACATAAAACTATGCAAATGTACAGGTTTACTCGTACAGATGTCGTATGATGTCATTGACTAATTGAACGGAATACTCTGACGTAATTGACACTTAGTAAGGTGAGCTTGGTTTAGGCTTAATGATTAAGAGCCACGATTCTGTTTAAAAGAAGGGGATTACACGTGTAATACTGTGCGCCGACTCAGTTCAGTTTTAAATATCTCAACTCCTATCTCCAAAATATGGTAGCTTACGGCGCAGGGACCGGGTCGATTCGCGATGTCGTATGGCAATCAACGCCTTCTATTTTGGTGTAATTGGGATGTTGACGCCATTTAGTCTGTAAATGAAAGTATCGTAGTATGTTGTAAAACCTTATTGATTTTGAATTATATTAAATCTACAATTTAAAATATTACAAAAACTGTTATATATTTAGTCAGTTGACTATACGAACTAGTGACGTCATATGTTGACAAGCCCATACAAAATCTATGAAGTGATTGCGTTTTGACAGCTTTTAAAAAGTATCTCAATTGACTTGCCAGTCAGCATCCCTATTGGGGCCGTTTTGAGTTAACTCAAACAGCCTAATGAGCCACACATAGCTGTGTTAACGCATGAAATCATACGCATGTCTAGTTCATGGTTGAGAGATGTTTTTTTTTTGTTGAAATAATAAATAAATACATAATAAATTCTCCAGACTGACACACCAATTCCCTAGTACCAAACTTAGCTTATGCTTGTACTATGGATACTAAGTGAACGGATAGACATACTTTTATATGTCTATAAGCATCCATGACTCAGAACAAATTTCCATGTTCATCCTCAGCGGGATTTAAACCCGGGACCCTTGGTTTCGTGGCCAGGGTCTCTGACCACTCGACCAACGGACCATTAGTAAGTGTAAAGGAAAATGTAGTGTTCCTAGGTTTCTTAACGGGATCTTCAGCGAAACTAAAGCCTTGGAGGCACCCTCAGTGCTTTAGTTTTGCTGTCTCGTACGCCGCTATCACACTACCATCTCCAGGTCAATAACCATATCTTTCCCTGCAGGAAGAAGTAGGCGCGTGGCGGCCCAGCAACAACTCGTACCTGTCGTGGGGGGGGCATGTGATGTACCTGCCGCCCACACCTGCCGCCCCCGACCAGCCCCTGTCCATGCTCGGCCCCATCGACAGGCCTATCAGGTAAATGCTCTGAGGAGATCAACAGCCTTTTATGTCCATATAGAAGCTTACTCCAGATAATTTGGGTGCCACCTTTTTTTATTTAATTAATCAGGCTAGTTGAGATGGTATTACTCATAATTTGAATTGTTATATATTGTTCGATGCCTTGGTATCTATATCATAAGGTTGAAGTAACATATTTACTAAATCCAATAAAACAAGCGTGATACATGTGTATATTCAAAATGTATAGCTAGGCACTTGCGAAGTCAGTAACTCACTTGTGATGTCTTAGATGTAGCAAATATCCAAAGGCCACCGTGACAGTCCAGTGCTGGTAGCATGCATCAGTTTCCCTCGGCCTTCACCAGAACGTCGGTCCATCACATCGTGGTCAGTTATAAGTCTGCCACAACTTGTGTAAGCAACGATCTAGCCTCTTGTAATTACTGTTCACAATTCTACGTCTAACTGATCTTTATTTTTATTGTTAAATGCTACTAGAACTTGTAGCTCGTTGGATATTGCCTACTTCTTAAAGATTACATACGTGGTAAAAAATTATAACTGTACGTATTATTTTTATGGCTAAAAGTGGCTATAGAGGCTTCCTGCTCTTTTAATTATTTTGCTACAATTCCTTTTCATTGCTACACAGGAGCAAGTCGAGCGGATGTCTGGAGGCAGCCGCTCGGGCTGCGCGCGCGGCGCTGGCCGGCGAGATGCGCGAGCGCGAGCGCTCCGCCTCGCCCGAGCTGGCGCGCGCGCTGCCCGCCCGTGTCGAGCCGGCTAACGTAAGTAGTAAAGCCATCTTGCTTGTTACGTACCAGCGTGTCCAGCGGTTCCTGACCTCGGCATAATAATGATTCTTTAGTCAAATGAGAACGATTTCCTGTAGTTTGTGTTTTACTTTAATTGTGCTAAGATCTCGTGAGGGTTATTATTTTAATGACTCCTTAATATCTTAATATTACTGGCGCGTGGTCTACCCGCTCGCGTCGAGCCAGCCAACTTAGGCAAAGTCAAAGTCAAAATATTCTTTATTTATATAGGTTTCAAAGAAACACATATAAATCGTCAAAAACAGTTAAAGAGATATGATTCTACCAACGGTTAGGAATTTTGCATCTACCAAGAAGAATCCGGCAAGAAACTCGGTAGTTACTCTTTCAACAACAGTACTTACAAAATTGTAAGAATAATATGTTATATATACTTAGTTAGATATACCATGTTTCAAAGTGGGTCTGGTGTGAAATAAGAAAAAAAATTACTAGGAAAAAAATTAAAAACAAAAAAAAATCACCTGACCAGAGCAGAACTTAAGTACAGACGCCATATTATTTTTTTATTGACGTGTTTTCAGCGCCTCCTGGATTGTGTTCCATGATCATATTTTAAAGCCAGATTGTATGCGAGAAATATTATGTGTGATGTACGTAAAATTATGTGCTCAGTTGTGTTTGGAAGGAGTCTTCACCAATCTCATGGATAGTTGAGTATTGAGACTATAAAAAGTGATGAAACACTTTTCTAGAGCTCTTTATGTTCTTGTATTTCTTAAAATTAATATTAATATAATAACCTCTTGCCCGAACTGGTCCGCGCTGCCTGCTTGCGTCGAGGCTGGCAATGTCGGTATACACGGAATATTACTTTTTGCATACTTTACAGCGTTTTCGGTGATTGTACATCCATAAGCATAGTGGTATGATTTCTATAGAAAATGGTTTATTAAACAACATGGATATGAAATTTCTCAGATAAAAAAGTAAATATATATTCAGTCCATCAGTACAAAACTATTGTTTTTTTTTTGAAGACCTAGTCGAAAATTGCAGAAGACAGCGCATCCGAAAATGGTCACCGATCTGACCTTCGTAATCATAAGATAGGGGAACCAGACAGTTTTTGAATCATGGTTACAAATCCAATGTAATTACTAGACTCGCTAAATCCTGGATCATGGTCTAAGCGGACCCCGTCTAAGCACGGGAAATAACGCTAGGAAGATGATGATCGATGGGTCTTTGTCATTTTTGATTTGCTGAACAAAAGACAAAATACGTACCTACCTATGTAAACAATTTATTTTCAATCTCACTCACGCAACAAAAATGTTAGTCAAGTAGTCTATTAATTCAAGCATTTTTCAGGTACTTTCTATACAACTTCTTTATACGCTATAATTAAACCATAACCGCTATGCCGTTAAGATCAAACTATTTAGAGTTTGATAAATTTAAAGCAAAAGTTAAAGAAAATACCGTTTCTTTATATTTTAGGCCCGTTCGAATAGCTCTTAATTGCTTACACTACCATAAGGTCAAGTGTAGCCTAATTGCTAAAAATAAAAATTAATAACGTGATCCGCTAGTCTCGGCAAACCGGATTCTTTTAAATGATATAGCATTTGATAAAAAACTAATTCAAAAAATTTTGATTGCCAAGTAACTAAAGTTTCTAGATATGTCATCACGCCCATATTCCCTAAAGGGATATGCAGAATCAAAAGAGTAGATATACATGTCATCACGCCCATAATCCCTGAAGGGGTAGGCAGAATCAAAAGAGCAGCTTGTCTTCTCAACCACATTCAGTCAATAAATAAAATTGGGCTGGGTAAAAAAAAAAATCTATCCTTATATACCTATTACTTACATAGATGCGTGTGTGTGTGTGTGTGTGTGTGTAAATGTACGTGGTAGTAACTGTTATTTATGAATTCAATTAATAAATAGGTTTACCAACAGTACATAATATAGGCACATCATTTGAGAAGTGAGAACCTTTCATAGTTCTTATATTCCAAAACACGTGATTAATACTTATCATGTTCAATAGGGATGATGACTGCATTAAAAAACTATAATTCTATTTAGTCCGTCAGTTAGATTATAGAAAAATACTAGACACATATTTTTCGCTTTATCAAGATAACAAAAAATTACAAATATAAAGAGCATCAAAGTTTTGGAGTGGGGGCTTGCGACGTCACTATTTAGTAAAAATTGTACGAAAGCGTGACGTCACGCGCAACTTGAATGCATTGTATCTTCGTCAATGTTTGTTTGACAAATAAATAAAAAAATACGTGTTCAATGTTTTTTTATAATCTAACTGACGGACTAAACAGAATTTTATAGTCATCTAGCCTATTACAGAGGCAGTATTCAAGATATTACAATCGAATATGTATTAGAAAAGTACATAATTTTAATCTCTACTAATATGGCCCGATGGTCGAGTGGTCAGAGACCCTGGCCACGAAACCGAGGGTCGCGGGTTCGAATCCCGCTAGGGGCAAATGTTTCATGTGATGAACATGGGCATTTGTACTTGAGTCATGGATGTTTATAAACGTATTTAAGTATGTCTATCCGTTCACCTAGTATCCATAGCACAAGCATAAGCTTAGTTTGGACTAGGGAATTGGTGTGTCAGTCTTGAGAATTTATTATTATTATTAATTATTATTATAAAGAGGAAAGATTTGTATTTTTGTGTTTGTGCATGTTTGTAATGAATAAAATCAAATACTACTGCGCTGATTTCAAAAATTCTTTAAAAAGCTGCATTATCCGGAAGTGACATAGGCTATATTTTATCCCCATATTCCCACGGGAACGGGAACTACGCGGGTGAAACCGCCGGGCGCTGCTAGTATCTAATATATCTGTACACTAAGCCGATAGTCACGCCGATAAGCCGATAGTAAAAGAAGGAAAGTAAGCTAACTAATAGCAAGTCTATTCATGCTGGTAAATATAGTTATCTAGTATGGTTACTACGGTTACCGCCCAGTTTTAATCTCTTGTAAGACGTCAAAATATATTGCACCTAATTTATAGTTCACGGATTTGTATTTTATTTTAACATCATCTTCCTAGCGTTATGTCCCGTGGTTAGACGGGGTCCGCTTAGACCATGATCAAGGATTAAGCGAGTCTGGTCTGGTAATTACATTGAAGCGACTGCCGATTTGACCTTAGTAACCCTAGGGGCACCAGACAATTTATGGATCATGGTTACAAATCGAAAGTGGTTTGAATTTGCAGGTTTCATCACGATGTTTTCCTTCACCGTCGAGCTCTCCATTTATATATTTACATTTTATTTACTTTAAAGCAAAATTACATTGCCTCAAATCCATATTATAACAGTTGGAGCGCGTTGATGTTTTTTCTAAGGAAAACAAGTTCCATAGGGACTCTGGCAAAGTGCACAATAATTCCAAGACATTCTTGTCAAGAAAATTACTTTTGTTATTATATTATTAGTTAGATTATAAAACTACTTAGTTTAACAGTAGTTTAAGATCTCTTCGTCTATAGAATCGGAAAATTTGTCGCCGGTCGCTCGTATTCAATAATTTCAGTTTAATAAAATTTTGGATAAACTAATTATTATATATAATCAAAAAATCATAAAATATAATGTATTACTTAGTATATAGTAATTTACATCGGTTCATACATAAATAAATTGGTTCACCTATTATCCAGTATAGCAGCAAAGCTCCTACTTTTCTGTATATTTACTTCATCGATATTTACCAATCACGTAATATACACCATACTCATCTTCGTACTTGGGCAAACCGCCTTTGTTAAGATAATCTTATTTACTCGGGTACATAGCGTAATTGTCTCGTTGACAAATTGATTTGTTTCAAGGCTGATTTTGACGTTCGTAGTGTTTAGAAAGAGGCGTGAGCTTTGTATTAACTCTATGTTAGTACATCGTATTTGTACGTAGTATATTATTACTATGTGATCGGTTGTACTTATGAAACGTTTTATGCAATTTATATAAATATACACTGATAGTGTGTAGGTAAATTCGATCGTCGACTGCCTCGTTGGTCTAGTGGTAACATGCGCCGCCTAAGGACCAGGAGGTCCCCAGGTCAAATCCCGGGTCGGACCAAAAATGAGTGGCTGGGTATTTCAATATTAAAATTACTCAGTATCAGCCCGGTGTTAGGTAGTTGGCGGTTAAATCATCCCGTGCCTCAGAAAGCACGTTAAGCCGTTGGTCCTGCGCCTGACCTCTCTCCGGTCATGTCGGATTGCCGTCTCACCGGACTATGAATTATAATAATAATATTAATAATTCTTTATTCACGTAACTAAGACTCACAATCAGTTAGTATATTCTTAAGAACTATTTATTATAAGTAACAATAATAACAAATGTATGACGAATATTTAAATACGTGTTAATTAACACAACTAAGTAGCTGTGCCAGCGGTGTCACCCGCGTTTATAGTTAATATTATAAAGACTATTTCCGACATACATAATTTCTATGTAACTTTAACCATTAAGGCTGCACACGCGACGGAAGCTTAAAAAATGGAGTAACTTCTGCCGTTTTCGCAACATTTCCCTTCACTACTCTGCTCCTATTGATTGTAGCGTGATGAAAAGTATACTATAACCTGCCCAGGAGTATGAAGAATAATTGTACCAAGATTCGTTAAAATCCGTCGAGTAGTTTTTGTTTCTATAAGGAACATACAGACAGACTGACAGACAAAAATTTTACTGATTGCATTTTTGGCATCAGTATCGATCACTAATCACCCCCTGATAGTTATTTTGAAAATATATTTCATGTACAGAATTAACCTCTCTACAGATTTATTATAAGTATATAGATAATCAGTTAGTTTTGGAGTCGGTGCCAGCCAAACTAAAAAAAAGTAAACACTTAATAAAAAATTACCTTACTTATAACAATTTGAAACACCCTTCGGAAATTGCGGTCGTGACGATAATGTATATATGTATATCGTTGCCCTATTTACTGTCTGACGTCAGCACGTCTGTTCTCACACCGCAATATTCTCTGTCAGCCAAACACTGACAACAAAGACTGTCCGTCGAAATTCGGTCAAAAATGTGACGGTCGCGTTTGTGTGACAAGCTCATTAGTCTCGAAACACGTTAGTGCAGTGTTCCCACGCCTATGAACGACGATGCACAGTATAAAAATGATAACGGCAAAGCGGAATGTTAATTAATTTGCATAGTTATTAGACCAGAAATATAAAGACAGGATTTACTTACAAATAAAAAAATTGATTTTGTGATTACTTCATTATATTATGCTTGTTTTGTACTTAAGCACTATTAAAGCTATTTTGTGTTTAGTAATCATTTATTTTATAATTTTTTTTTCAAGGTTTAATTTTTATTCCCTTTAACGGGTTCTCTTATTTATCTTTCTGAGCAGGAAATCTTAGTAGTCAGTACCTATGTACTATGTAAAAAAATTGTGGCTGGTTATTTCAATATTGAAATTACTCAGTAACAGTCTGGAGTCAGGAAGTAGGCGGTTTGGCTCCAAACTTTAGGCTAATGTCCTCAACAAGTAAAGTATACAGGTCTTCCGCAAGTAGGATTTAAGAGTGTCTGGTTCTTTCGGAAATATAAATATCACAATAAATATAATAAATATCACATTACATCACATACATTGATCTGACTCCGAGGTAAGTAGCTTAAGCACTTGTGTTACGGATATCAGGATCAGCAGTGGTATTTTACAAATATATACTTAAATACATACATACATACATACATACATACATAACATCACGCCCATAATCCATTATATACTTAAATATTTAATATTAACACCCAGACACAGAACAAACACAAGTATTTATCATACAAATGTTTGTCCTGGGTGGGAATCGAACCCACAACTCTTTGCCCAGGGGCAGGGACAACGAATAAGCCATCGAGCCAGTCGAAAAAAAAAATATATATATAGCTTTTGGATATCTAAAGCTTCTCTGTGTGCAATTTCCGGAGGATAATTGTTTTCTCTTGAGAAAGACTGACGCGCTCCGTTTATGGTAAACAATTGTAGACAAAGACGACTCACTGCAGTTTGGTTCGCTGTGGCCACAGCTACAATGGCCAAGCCTTCCGGGTCTCCCCAGCTCTGTGAATGAGCATAAGATCGATATCTTCGCCAAAAGAGAACGTGTCTGTGCGTCCTTCTTAATAATTCGTTTTTTACCTTCCGCCTTTGAGAATCGCGATCGTAATAAAATGCGTTAGATAAAGTAATTGCTAAAAATTTGGTGGGATCAGATTTGTATTGTAGAGAGGTAACCAGTTTTTCGCTGCTACCATTTAATATGGAGAGTCAGAACCGTCTATATATATAAGTCACACGGGTACCGTAACCAGGGTCCTGATTCTGATAAGGACCTGAAAGACCAAATTATTTGTATTTTTTTAAGTATTAATTTTTTACCTCCATGTATATTTTCTCAAATCTTAAAAACTATAATTAAGAGTACACTAAATGAATAATACATACATACATAACATCACATCATCATTGACAAGCTCGATGGCGCATTTGGTAGTGACCCTGCCCCATGCGCCAAGAGTTGTGGGTTCGATCCCCACCCAGGACAAATATTCGTTTGAAAAATAGGTACTTGTTGTTGCTCTGTGTCTGGGTGTTAATATCGAATATTTAAGTATATATTTGTAATACCACTGTTGATTATGATATCTGTAACACAAGTGCTTAAGCTACTTATCTCAGAGTCAGATCAATGTATGTGATGTAGTGTGATATTTATTTTTATTTATTATTATCACGCCCATTATTCTCGCAGGCAGCAGGCCACATTCAGCCAAAAATAAAACTCGGCTGGGTTAGATGGAATTGTGAAAAAGTAGTGACAAGTGGCTAGCTCGTCGCCTACACAATCACGTACCCTAAACCCCATATACCATTAGTCGCCTTTTAAGATATGCTAGGCAAGAAACACAGTTGGCACATTGTTTTAAGTCCCAGACAATGGGACTAAATGAATAATATCAAGTGCCCAATAAGACCCCATATTGTCATGTGCCTAGTTGCCTTCTAAATGTTTTTAAAATTAGTTTGACGCTTAAGCGGCCCCCGGGAAAATTCGGCTAATTTTGCTATTTTAGTAGTTTTCGTCTGCAACTCATTATGTAGCTATTTCGTGTAGCGAAGCCGCTAAAGTCAAAGTCAAAGTCAAAAATATCCTTATTTACGTAGGCCTTAAAAATCACTTGTAATAGTCAAGTAATAGGTACAAAATAGAACAATTTGAATCTACCACCGGTTCGGAATGTCGCATCTACCGAGAAGAAACCGGCAAACTCGGCTACATGAGTGTATACCCTATTTCAAATACTATCTAGGTCTGTCTGTCAGTCTGGTCTTTCTGACTAAATGTACCAAAAAAAGATTTTAGATAAAAGGAAGATACAAGCACTATATCACTATATAGATAAAATTACAGTTCAATTCACATTACAACTAGCAATTTGGAAGTGTGCCTTTCGCAAAATGGTCTCTCGGTTGGAATTTGGACGAGCATAACAATAGATTAACGGGCCAGCACTTGGTCTGTCGATCACGACCACCGAACACTCGATCAACAGCTGCATTACTATTCTGCGAAGGTTTGATTGTGTTTCGTTTACATGCCGCCTGTCATCCGATAACAAATAGGGCTACGAAAACTAGTCGGCACATACCTTTTTTTTGGACGTGAGAAATGCCTTCACGCACCGTTCAGGTAGACTTGAGTAAGAGCCTACAAGGGTGTGTTGGGCTCGGAACTCGGCTAGCAACACCATTTTCATGTTGGTCTGGGACTTAAAAAGAATGTGCCAGCTGTGGTTCTTGCCTAGCATGTCGTAAAAGGCGACTAATGGTATATCGGGTTTTGGGTGTGTGATTGTATAGGTGACAAATTACATCTATAATTATTTGGATATACACGCTCCTCACGCTGTTTTACCCCACCACTCACCCCCAATGGGGTGGGTAGTACGTACTTAGATTTGAAAAATCCAGTTCGCGTTTGAACCAACGTCCTTCTCACGTGAGACGCATATGTGTTCCACTAAGCCACCACTAAAAGGCTTCCTTATACAAAAATTTGAGTTTTCTAAAGACTATTACAGACATATTACTAAAAACATTGCTTCGTCATCTCATTACATAAGTGCTGTTTTTTGTAATTTGGAAAGAAAACATTGCTCAGTGCGATGTGTTCAAGAGTTTTTCTATTTACATAGCTAATATTTGAACGTGTACATTCGTTTGCACTTTGACAGATTGTACAACAAAATCAAATAAAAAGCAATCCTTTTGTTGATTCCGACTAAAATTCTTGTTTATTTTATTAACCACTAGCAGCGCCCCGCGGTTTCACCCGCGTAGCTCCCGTTCCCATGGGAATACGGAGGTAAAATTTAGCTTATGTTACTTGCTGATAAAGTATCTTTCTATTGGTGAAATAATTTTTCAAATCGATCCAGTAGTTTTGGAGCCTATTCAATACAAACAAACAAATAATAAAATCTTCCTCTTTATAATATTAGTATGATATTAGTATGACTACCTAACCCGGTAGACAGCGTATTCCTTCATTTTAGCAACATCATCCTAAATGTTTGTGAAAATTGTCATGTTTCCTTCCAAATGTTTTTAAAATGATTCTGCTATTAGGGGCGCGGACTACAAAATCAAAGATCATAGTAATCAGTCGACCCATTTTTGAGTCGTAGGGAAACTAGGCCGACTTATTTATATGTATATATATTTTTTTGTACAGTACATTACAAAGTTTTTTCCTAACATAGTTCTTAAAAATTTCACTAACATAGTTTAAGTACTACTAATAAAATGAGCCCTTTTACTTGAAATTAAATAAATTCAATTCAACTCAAAAGTAGGGTAAATATGATTGTATTTCTATTTACTCCCCATATTTGTTGAAGCAATACCACAGTATTTATATTTACTCTTATTTGTACCGTTCTTGCACTTCTTCATCACTTCTCTAGCGTATACAAACTAAGCAAGTTTTTTTTTTTTTAATTTTACATAACCTTTTACTATTTTTCCCTTCAACGCGCTAACCCTACCCATGATACGTCCATTTCACATGATCTGTTTGCGGACCTTGCGCAGTGACCCCAGAGTCCGCTGGCAAAAGACTTTACTGAATTAGCATAAATAGTGTTGTTTTGTAAAATGCCTTAGTCACCTGAGGACCATAGTTAAGGCGAGAGACAGGCTTATGCGTGAATAAGGATTCCACTTAAAGGTTTTTATTTACGAGTCGGAGTCGTAGATTCGAGTGGTCAGACACCCTGGTCAAGAAACCAAGGGTGGCGGGTTCGAATCCCACTAGGGACAAATTTATATTATATTTCGTATGATAAACATGGATATTTGTACTCGAGTCATGGATGTTTATTAACGTATTGTATGTCTATCCGTTCACCTAGTATCCATAGCACAAGCATAAGCTTAGTTTGGGACTAGGAAATTGGTGTGTCAGTCTGGAAAATTTATTTATTTAATTTATTTACGTACTCCTTATTTTTTGGGGTATATAAGCTAAAGTATGTCTAATAGTTGTAAATTACAACAATATAATAAACTATTATGAAAATGACCTTAACATGTGTGACATTTGCCTTTTTGAGTTGCTTGAAAGCTAAACTAAACGAAATAAGTTCATTTCGGTTAAAGTTCTTTAAAAAAATATAATATTTCACATTTTATATGAAAGATATAGGCTAGTTAAAAGAATCATCTAGGATACATACAATAATAAAACAGTGCTGGTATGATTTATGAGGCAAATAAATATATGTAACCGGTACCACTGAAAATCAGCGTCATGTCGCCACAACGTCATGACAAATGCTTAGTGGCTACCATTTTGGCTGCATATCATAAACTTTTTGTTACAATATTTTGTTATACCTATACGATTTTGTCCATAATGTTTGTTGTATCGTTAATATTTGTTTTAGGTTAAGTTTTATGCACCAAAAAAAATAAGTTTTCTTTCTTTCTTTCTTCTTCTAAATATAGGTATTGCCTTTTTCATTCTCTGCACACTCAACATTTAAATAAACATGTAAACCTTTGTAACAACAATTATATCACATTTCTTTTAACATACATATATTTAAGACAGTAATTTATCAATTAATATTTCATCCAGGCCCTCCCTATCTGGAACACGAATATTTCCCAACCGGCGTCATAATTAGGTAATTTACAATAGTGTTACAACATACTTAATTTATGACAACAAGTTAGTTTTGGGCATTAAAATTCTAAAGCCCTCTGGCCCTCTCATACATAAAGATGAGGGCCCATCTTGATAGCTTGTCGCCGTCAAATGTGTTTACTTCAACCGTACGGTATTCGAAAAAGAGATGCATAACTATGAAATTTAATATTTTCTATGATTGAAATGAAATGGATCAATCCGTAGAAAGTCGATATTTTAAAAGGTATTAGAGACCATATCCAATACTAAAAGAAACGTCTCTGATTTGAATCAGTAGTAAAAAACCAGTTTGCTTTGCTGCCAATATTGTAGCAACAAAATATATTATGAATGTATTCACATCAAAAATATTTTTTTTGATATATATACAAGAAAAACAAATAAACATCACGCCCGCAATCCCCGAAGGGGTAGGCAGAGTCAAAAAATAATTGTAGAACCGGTTTGCTAAGGTAACTACAGAGTTCCTTGTCAGTACCTTCATCTGTAAAATCATCATTCCAAAGTAACTAAACTAAATAATTTAAATTAAATTAAACTAAATAATGTAAATGAATTGTTTTTCTAAAACTGCACGCTTTAAAAAACATATTCTTATTTATGCTTTAATCGCGTTTATTAACATTTTTGACGTAAATATTTTATTAACATATCATAATTTGACGTCTTAACATAATAGATTGTTCACTTTCGATACGTGTTTTAAAGAACATAATAACCAGGCCCCTCTTCCCCACTGGACACTCTGGGTACGTGCCCACGACCGTGAGGGCCTCCTAGTGCAACGTTGCACTATGGGAAATTAAATGAACTAAAATAATAGATAATAATAATAAATATCAGACTACATCACATACATTGACCTGACTCCGAGATAAGAAGCTTAAGCACTTGTGTTACGGATATCAGAATCAACAGTGGTATTACAAATACATACTTAAATATTGTATATTAACATCCAGACACAGAACAAACACAAGTATTCATCACACGAATGTTTGTCCTGGGTGGGGATCGAACCACAACTCTTGGCGCATGGGGCAGGGTCACTACCGAATGCGCCATCGAGCCAGTCAGTATATTTACCAATAGAACAATTAATTTCCTTATCTGCCCCGGCCCCTAATAGGTTAAAGATGGCCCTGACAATAAATGACTTCATATTTTATATGAAAGATATAGGCTATTTAAGCCTAAAGAATCATCTAAGTTACATACAATAATAAAATAGTGCTGATATCAAAGTCAAAGTCAAAGTCAAAATATTCTTTATTTATATATGATTTATGAAGCAACTAAATATATGTAAATATAGGTATTGCATTTTTCATTCCTAGGTAGGTACCTAAGTAAGACAATATGTTTATATCATGAACGTTATAAAAAAAACTTAATGCAACTTTCTAACAGAATTCTATTTTACTTGTACATTCTACTATACCATGCAAACTATAAAAAACCAAGGAAGCGATTCAATAATACTAGCCGCAAAAACAGGCTGAAGCATCGAGTTTTCCTCATGAAAACGTTCGGCTCTCCCCGCTGGTGGGGGCAGCGCGCACGTGGGCTAGTCGGCGCACGCGCAGCCGACAGCCTGTAGTATCGTGTTGTTTGTTTGTGCGTCGCTACTACGTCGCTACGAGCACGGTCAGTGGATTTTATTATTGTTTTTTTTTTATTTCAGTGCGATATGGAAGATATTTTAGATTTTGTGGTGGAAAGATTTTTTGTGGAGATGTGCCCTAATTATAAAAAAAAGAAATCCTTTTTTTTAGTAAATTTTTTTTTTTTTACTTTCCGTAACTTTATTTAATTTTTGTATAGAATTTTACCCATTTTCCCCAATTTGTTATTTTGAACATTGTATTGTACCTAAATATTATGTATTTGTGGAGTACGTTTTGTATTTTTTATTTGGAGGAAGTCTCAGTACAGTACAGCAATTTTTTTACTGTTTAATAACAACAATATCATTTAATTTTGGTTAAAACAAACAAATTGAATTATACTTGTTTCTTACATGTATAAGCCGTTTTTATTTAGTAGCAAATAAATACATCGTATTAATTTAGCAGTAGGTACGTAAGTCATTGTTAACTATAGTCGGGTCATACATATTATTCTATCTGATATTTGACTAAAATTTATTTTAAAGCGATGTGCTAGTATTTTCACTTTCAACTGATCGTTTTACATGCTCAAATTGTAAAAACTTTCAAATACTATATTCACCGTATTTCCTTATATCTTCGCACCTTACAGATCAGTCTAGAAACATTTGTTTTAATATTCTACACCTTAAATCATTATGTTGTCATGTTTAAATAGTTACAGACGCGTTTTTGTGTACATTCGCAATGGCGTTCCTAAAAATGATTAACATAGACGGAGTAATGACTTGAGGGGACTATTTACTGTTTTTAGGTTCTCTTAGATGACCACTCGTAATTGCTATGTCGAATTAACTTTTTGTCACTGTAGACCTATGGTTCTGAATCAGTGGTCTGAATAGCAAATTACTGATACGTAAAATATTTAAAGGCTTCATCTTACTTTAAAACGATAAAAGTCTGCTTTTGACATATTTAAGGTCTCTGGTTACTCAAAGGTTGAAAACCACTGCTTTATACGATATCATTGGTAATAGCGTTGTATACTAGCTTATGCCCGCGGCTTTGCTCGCGTGGTACATCGATGAAACATATCTTATGTGTTATTCTAATGTATAAGCTATACTATTGTAAAGTTTCATTAAAATCTATGCAGTACTTTTTGCGTGAGAGAGTAACAAACATCCACACATCCATCCATCCATTAACATTTTCGCGTTTATTTATTAGTAAGATTGAGCTTATAGAAACAACTTACTATTAAAAATAACATTTTTAATAATCCAAAAATAGTTTATTATTCTGATCCATGTCAATTTAGCTCTAGATCTTCAGCACAAACAATCTTATTACACTAAATACTCCTGTGTTCATTAGTATTGTCACTATAATTACAATGTTAATGCTTTTTGGATATATTGTAATATTTTAAGGATGTTGTATATACTTTTACTTTCCAATTGACGTCAAATTCTTCGCCATTTAGACTAATCTTGATTCCTGAATTAATTTTGCACGAACTTAATTTTATAGAAATGTTTAAATCTAATAGCTACAAGCAGCAAATTTATTTACATCCTAGCCATTTAACTCCACCGAAATGTAGATAATCTCAAATTATGTCTCGTTATTATCTAACGCGAACGCCTCCAAGTCCGTCTGTAGGTAATCAAAACGTAATTAAAATCACTTTTAATTTCGTACACAAGTTTATTAACCATTGTTTTTAATTCTCATCGCACAGATAAATGATAATTGCATGGTATAAGGAACAGATTAACGTAACCAAACAATGAATGCAAAAAATGACATTGCTTCATCAGTAGTTAAAAATGTTAGGTACGGCTATAGCCGCATCTGATGGTTAAAACTAATTAGCGCGATAAGACTTGTTTTTATTTCTAATATAACAACAGCTGGCTTTTGCTTGATTGATTTATTGGGATTTCATACTCAAAGGGGAAAGTTTATAAAAAAACTCAAAGTATCTTTATTTATATAGGCTTCAAAAAGCACTAGTACAATCTATACTTATAATAAATCTGTAGAGAGGTCAATTCTGTACATGAAATTTATTTTCAAAATAACTATCAGAGGGTGATTAGCGATCGACACTGATGCCAAAAATGCAATCATTAAAATTTTTGTCTGTCTGTCTGTCTGTCTGTATGTTCCTTATAGAAACAAAAACTACTCGACGGATTTTAACGAAACTTGGTACAATCATTCTTCATACTTCTGGGCAGGTTATAGTATACTTTTCATCACGCTACAATCAATAGGAGCAGAGTAGTGAAGGGAAATGTTGGGAAAACGGGTGAAGTTACTCCATTTTTTAAGCTTCCGTCGCGTGTGCAGCCTTTATGGTTAAAGTTACATAGAAATCATGTATGACGGAAATAGTCTTTATAATATTAACCATAAACGCGGGTGACACCGCTGGCACAGCTAGTATAATAATAATCAATGAAGGTACAGAAAATATTACCATCGGTCCGAAAAGTAGATTCAATCGACAAAAACAAGCAAGAAACGCGATAGTTTAAAATTCCAAATTTTACTTTTTTCTAAGCTTTGTTTGATGTGAATTTTTCATTATGAAGCTAACCCATACTGTAAAGGTTATATTTATTCTTAGAGACTAAGTATTTAAAGAAAGTCCTTCTAAAAATTTAAATATACAATATTCTTACCATTTTTTTTTTAGTAAAAAATATATAAGTTGTAAACGCTACAAGCTTTTTTCTTTTAAATCGAATCTATTTAAAAGTCGTCATTTGTTGTTAAGTTAATTTTCTAGTCAGTCTTTTGCTATTTTCTAGTTCACATAATGTTTTTATTAATGGTGCAGATGTGTCAACATCGAAGTGTGTGAAACAGGTTGCGTTTAGCTGTTAAGAATGGCCGATAGTAATTAGTCGTAACGATTTATAGTTTCCGCACTTTTTGCGACTAAATCTAGTAATTTCTAACTTGACTAGAATACCTAAATCGTTTCTTATTCTTAATAATCTGTATTCAGTTCCTGAACTGGAGCAAAAAAAAACATTAACGTATCTAATTAATTAATATGGAGTATTTTATTTTCGCGCTAATTGGTGACTTTCATTTAAAGTTTTGTTTAAAAATAATTTAAGTGACAAAACAGCTTTAATGTCTTATTTAATTTAAAAAAATACAGATTTTGTTATAAGAGAATTTATCACGTACATCCATACATACAAACATAAATTGGATATTTATGTTTGTATGTACAATCCTGGCAGAAAGCTGAGCATGAGCTCCTTAAACCAAATTAAGCCAAAAATACAATTTAGTTGGGTTAAGATTTCTAAAATTACCATAACTAATAGGAAGTTTATTAAATAAATCTAATTAAACCCTAAAATGCTCTAGATATTAACTGACCTCAGAATTGAATAGAACGTGAAAACACACACGATTATGTATTTACAAGAAAAAAATATATAAATTACATAATAAAAAACTAATTATTATGATTAATATTTGCATGATGATAAAGAAAATCCCCTAATAAATTAAATTAAATTCGTAAACGACGTTTGGTATTTTACGTAGGAAACAGGTGGCAACATTTTTAAATCAACCGTACCAGGTTATTTTATGATAATTATTTTAATAAGCTTATTTGCATAAAATATATTAAAATACATTTTGTATGCGCCATAATTCGCTTTTATAGTACTTATTCATATGAGCACTATAAAGCGTCTTGTTAAAGATCTTGCCTTTTTCTTAATTTACATTACACATATCCATATAATCTACAATTTGTTGCTTAGTTAATTGCTATACAACCTACATGGTAATGCTAAAACGAGATTTCACAAACGGATGCGCGTACGCAGCTGCCCAGAACGGACATTAAGCCTGTGTAATTTGTTTACGAATACGAATCGACGATTAACATAGCGAAAGCGAGTGAGAGCACTTTTACTTGTGCATGTGCAATGCCGATGACGGTCTAGAATCTAGACCTAGATAGGTATTTCATTTGTTAACTGATTACCACCCGCCCACTTCTGGTTTCGACCGAGTTGCGCCCAAGTTGCACTGGAAAGTTGCGCCTTTTGTTTCTTCGTGCGTTTTTTGCTTATTCATGGCTTTTTTTGTTAATTCATCCGTGTTTTGTTAACAGCTTCTTTCCTGTTACGTTGTTTAGTGAACCAGTATTATAGTGACTTCCTTAAGTTTTTATAGACTCATCATTAAATAATTTTTACATTGTGTCACATTTACATAAATTGCAAATTTTTATCATTCATCGGATCATCACCGTATTAATAATATTAATTTAAATAGGGTTTTTTTACGAATGACACTTAGCTACTACCATTTTAAGTATTGCATTGACTTAGAAGGATAAAATGCTTACTTGGTCATATTAATTTGTGAAGTCACAATTAACCTAATTCCGTTAAGCTCGGTTATCAGAAGATGTACCCGTCGACCTTGCCTCGTGCCGCTGATGTCACCACAACAGTATCGCACACCAGTAATAATAATGAATAGTAAAATATATTGCATACCACGTCACTGTAATAGGTTTGGATGATATTATTACAAAGAGTTGTTTTATTGCATTTAAGAGATAAAGTCACTGTTAGGTTCCTTAGTTGTAAGAAAACGCGAGAGCACTGGATGAGTACTATATTAGCACGATTCCATTTAGGTAGAGTGGAATGATGAACATTCAGAAATGATGCTACGATAGTAATTAAAAAAACATTTATGTTATTGGTTTATACAGCTGCTGGTGGAGTGCGTAGATAACAACATAACAATTACATTAGACCATACAGTTTTGTCAAGTGTCGACTTTTGTTTTTTCAATTTAACTTTTGTCAATTTAGCTTTGTTCGTCTTTTGTTTCTTTTGTAAACAACGTCTGTTTTTGTCCAAGTAAATTGACGTTTCATGATTTAGGTATATTTATTATTTTTGAGTAAATATACATTATTTTATGATGCTAATTGTGGAATGTCGCGGAGCATCTCATAAACATCGGCTTTTGTTTCGATCTTGAGTTTTCCTGTATTTGTTAACATTATGGTAAATTATATTTTATTGTCCGAATCTATCTTCTATATACATAGATACATACATAATGTCACGCCTTTTTCCCATGGGAGTAGGCAGAGATCACGTACTTCCATTTGCTACGATCCTGACATACACCTTTCGTTTTATCTACATTCATAAGTCTTTTCATACACGCTATATAATGATATACAAATAAATTACTGTTCGTTTTTCTTGCTAAAACTCGAGAACTGCTAAGCTGATTTTGCTTATTCTAGTTTTAAAATATTTTTAATCTTTCAGGGAAGGTTTGTACGGTAAAAAAATATGCAAACATTGCGAGGAAAATACGAAGTGCGCCGGATCAGCTAGTGGTTGATAGAAACAAACATATTTCTTTATGAGTAAAACAGATAAGAACAACGATAGTCTGCCCAATATATCACCGTTTATTATAATAATATAGTGGAGGCAGCCGACCTTGGCTACAGGTCTCGTTTGGATCGGATGCATGTGCATTGAAGCGAAGATTATTAATTAGCTCTGTCTGTCTGCGAACACTTTAGCAAATTGATAAATCATACTAGCTTAAGGAACCACTTTTGTTTAAGAATTTCGGGCTATTAAAAAAGTCGAAGTTTTAATGCTAAATGGATTATCATACATACATAGGTACATACTTAGAATCACGCCTGTAATCCCCGAAAAGATGTAAAAGTGAAAGGGGCAGCTAGCTCCTTTGAACACTGAGACTAATGAGAGAAAAATGAGACTGGCTTAGATGAAAATCACAATACACCTGCTCAATCACATACTCAAAACCCTATATACCATTACTCGCCTTTTACGATATGCTAGGTAACACAGTTGGGACATTATTTTTAAGATTTAGACGAACATGGGATATGGAATGCATTAAGGTCCTATAATTCTATGTCTACAACTGTTTATAAAGATAAAGCTAAGATCAATTCATGTAATTACTCATTCTGAGATGCTAAAATGACCTCTAAAGTAGTCTAGCTTCCAGGTCATCGGGTTGAAGCATAAACAGCGCGTTATTAATGTGAAATATGTATATGAATATTTAAAACTCTAATCCGTGTATTTTGAACAGATGTGACCTTTATCTATTTGACCTTTCACAAAATTATTATAATCATAATCTTTTTTGTGATATTCTATGTAGATAGGTAGGAATTAAAAATATAAACTAACATAAATTGTTTAGTTTTTTTTTGCGGAAAAATGTAGGTATATAATTTAATTTAACAAATTTAAATGTGCAATGTACTAATTTATTTAATATGGATTTTTTTGCTTTATAATTCCATAAGTGTAAAAAAATTTAATATTGTTATCACAAATGAATTCTTTATCACATTCAAGAATAACGTGGTTTTATGTATTATCATAACCATGTTAAATCATAAACAAGCAGTTTTAGAACCATAATAATAGGTATCTACATCGATTGTAAATTGATAGAGTCAACAAACAACCGTCTATGTACCTACGCGTCTCTATGGTAGAGGTGCTGTCCAGTTTTAAAGAGATCCCATGGCAGATTACGTAATAATGAGACGGAAATACACGTGATTTCATAGCTGATATACCCATTATTAGTTAGGCATTATAGTATACTTCGACATTGATATATAGTGAACAGATGAATCCGATTGCACAAAGACACGTGACTTAAAAAAAACCGACTTCAAAAAAAAGGAGAAGGTTCTCAATTCGACTGATTTTTTTTTTGTAATATCGTGTTTAAAGGCTACCAAGAAGGCTCACATGCATATATACTGGTTAATTTTAATATATACGTAATCATGATTGTGTAGGCGACGAGCTAACTACTCGTCACTACTTTTTCACAATTTTACATCTAACCAAACCTGTTTTAATTTTGGCTAAATGTCGTTAAAGGGGATTGCTGCCCCTTTGACTCTGCTTACCCCTTCGGAGATTACGGGCGTGATGTTATGTATGTATGTTCAGGTAATCCAGTTAAAATACGAAAACTCATAGCAGTAACTCAGGCACAGCTTTCTGAACTTTATGTTAAGTCAAATTGTTAACAGAAGGTGATGTTAAGAGTCATAAAAACCGTAGAGCCTGTATGAAAAGGTTAACGAATGTTCAAGAAGCAAGTCAGGTGTGGAAGGACTATGCCTTATGGCGTTCGGTTCTCTCTGCCTACCCCGCTAGGGAAGTGGCGTGATGTTTAGTTAGTTAGTTTCGAAATTGCGCCATGGCGTAGAGCACGTTTTAGCACGCAGTGTGTTAAAGGTATTAAACGGTTTCTTTAAGGATTATCCGTTCCGTACGGCAACACATTTTACGTGAGGTAAAACATTCGCAACCTGAGTTAGCACAATTAATCGGCTCAGTGCAGTATTACACACATCCAACGTTAATTATAACATGCATAACGAAGGGCCAATCACATAAACATAACTTTACATAAGCTCTGAATATAATTACTAATGCAACCGCCCTAAAATGACTTAATTACGATTACCGTTATATTAACACAAATAACGAACATTAAATCCAATGTCAAATTAAAAATGTTAATGCGCCGTCTTATTCCACAAACTTATTTTATATTCTATGTCCCCATTTACGCACAGCTTCTAAGAGACCTTTAGATTTACGACTGATTTCATTTATGTCGTCAAATTGAGTGTAGTAACCCGTTAAACAGTTAATTTGGAGAATATTGTTAGGACATGACTAGGTGATGTTAAAGCATGTTGTATTAAATGTGTAAAGGTGTTTTTTCCTAATATAACATGGCTGATGTAGCATATAACAATTATATTAGTTACTAGCTGTACCCGCGGTTTAACCCGCGTTTATGGTTAATATTATATAGCTTTTAGCCTTCCTCGATAAATGGGCTATCTAACACTGAAATAATTTTTCAATTCGGACCAGTGGTTCCTGAGATTAGCGTGTTCAAGCAAATAAACAAACTCTTCTGCTTTATAATATTAGTATAACTAGGAATAAAAACAAATACTTATTGCTTTTGGTTTTTGCATAAACAACACGAGAAATTATATTCTTAGCTTAGCGGTAAAGAAAAATAGGTATTGTAAGAAAACTATTTAAACAAATATGAATATAAGTAAGTAACCGTGGTCCAATGTCGCATTTTTACATCACGAAGTTTTGTTGTTGGTTGTTGAAGGGCCTGATGCTAGACGGCGCTGCTAATCCTTGCTTTTTGACTGACTTGACTTGACTGGCTCGATGGCGCATTCGGTAGTGACCCTGCCCCATGCGCCAAGAGTTGTGGATTCGATCCCCACTCAGGACAAACATTCGTACGATGAATACTTGTGTTTGTTCTGTGTCTGGGTGTTAATATCCAATATTTAAGTATATATTTGTAATACCACTGTTGATTCTGATATCCGTAACACAAGTGCTTAAGCTACTTACCTCGGAGTCAGATTAATGTATGTGATGTAGTCGGATATTTATTATTATTTATATTATTATTTTTTGTATGGTTCTCTTAAAGGTTCAGATAGTAATTTTCAGTGTACCTTAAATGTATAGTAACGTATAATTTAAACCTTTTGACTTTGTATGACAGGTCAATGACTCTATTTTGAGTTTCCCCACGACAATAACACCTTTGTAAACATATATAGATGCGATAAAATTTAGTACTAAATGCTTAGATAATTTTTTTTCTACAGTTGACATTATGACTAATAAAAATCCAATATTTTTATGTCAACCTTTTATTATTATGTTTAATGTAAACATATAACCGGTTAGCATCGTACGCGTAGTTCGTAGAGATTGTATGCACGTCGCTAATGAACATTAATTTATGTCAAAATCTAATGATGACATCTCGTAAACTTGGTATGCATAACGTGTCTCGTTAAGCCCTTCCGCCATTTATCAAAGATGTAACAATTTTCATGTTTATTTTATACTAGCTCCGGCTATCTTTATTACTAACTCTGGTTTTTTCTTGACTCAACTATGTTATGTTCTATTTAAGAGTTCAAGTACCTACCCAATGATTTATCATAGTGGTTATATTGTTTTAGTCATGTCGAGTACTCCTGCAGTCAATCTCAACTGACATTTTCTTAAATTTTTATAATAATATAAATAATAATACATTCTCCAGACTGACACACCAATTGCCTAGTCCCAAACTAAGCTTATGCTTTTGCTATGGATACTAGGCGGACGGATAGACATACTTAAATACGTTTATAAACATCCATGACTCGAGTACAAATGCCCATGTCCATCACACGAAACACTTGCCCCTAGCGGGATTCGAACCCGCGACTCTCGGTTTCCTGGCCAGGACATCTGAACACTCGTCCACTCGCCAGTTATTTAGTTTCATGTTGGTCAGGCACTTAAAAAGAATGTGCTAACTGTGTTTCTTGCCTAGCATGTCGTAAAAGGCGACTTATGGTACATCGGGTTTTGGGTATGTGATTGTGTAGGCGACGAGCTAGCAAATTGTCAATACTTTTTCACAATTTTCCATGTAACCCAGACCAGTTTATTTTTGGCTCAATGTGGTTTAAGGGACTTGCTGCCCCTTTAACTCCGTCTTCACCTTCGGGGAATACGAGCGTAATGATAAGTTATGTTTTTTTATTTAGGAATAACAGTGAAAATTATGCTCTATACGTCATTGTGTACCTACTTCTTTAGTATTAGTTACACAGGCACTATCGACAGAATAAAATAATTAAATCAAACTAGCTCGCTTTACATATATTTATACGATGTTTTTATTTCACCTTCATAAGATGTTATTTAATTGCAGGCAGTTATCTAACGGAAACGTTTGTTAACGTTCGAGAAGACAAGCGCACAGTTATTCGTTAATTGTGAACACACAAGTGCGTTTTAATTTAACTGCAGCGGCCGCTAGAGCGCAGCACCGCGACAAATGTGCTAATTGCTGCCATTAGGGTTCTGTATAGGAAACGATTTATGGGGGTATTGACTGAGGCACTCAAACCTCACCAAATAATAATAATAAATAAATTCTCCAGACTGACACACTAATTCCCTAGTTCCAAACTAAGCTTATGCTTGTGCTATGGATACTAGGTGGACGGATAGACATACTTAAAGACGTTTGTAAACATCCATGACTCGAGTACAAATGTCCATGTTCATCACACGAAACATTTGCCCCTAGCGGGATTCGAACCCGCGACCCCGGTTTCGTGGCTACCCTAACCACTTTGGTCCTGGGGGCCTCATATTATCTCCAAGTTCCTATAATCATCCTATATCAAACAGTGTTCTGTGTCTGGGTGTTAATATCCAATATTTAAGTATTTACTTGTAATACCACTATTGTTTCTGATATCCGAAACACAAGTGCTTAAGCTACTTACCTCGGAGTCAGATTAAAATATGTGATGTAGTCTGATATTTATTTATTATTTTCCTTGGTGTTGTTCTCTTTGCACAGGTTAGGAGTACTATCAACCTACGTAGTATCACTAGATATCAATACTAATATAATAAATCTGAAGAGTTTGTTTGTTTTCTTGAACGCGCTAATCTCAGGAATTACTACTTAACTTAACTTAACATCACGCCTATAATCCCCGAAGGGGTAGGCAGAGTCAAAGGGGCAGCATGCCCTTCAACCACATTCAGCCATAAATAAAGCCGGGCTGGGTTAGATAAAAAATTGTGACAAAGCAGTGACAAGTGGCTAACCGGTCGCCTACACAATCACACACCCAAAACCCGAAATACCATTAGTCGCCTTTTACGACATGCTAGGGAAGAACCACAGTTGGCATATTCTTTTTAAGTCCCAGACCAACACGGGACAGTGGGCTGGGTTGGATGGAAAGCTGTGAAAAAGGAGTGACAAGTGGCTAGCTCGTCGCCTACTTAGACACATACCCAAAAGCCCGTAAACCGTTAGTCGCCTTTTACGACATGCTAGGCAAGAACCACAGTTGGCACATTCTTTTTTTTTTGTCCCAGATCAACATGGGCCAAGTCCCAGACCAACATGGGACAAAATGGAAAGGAATTACTGGTCCGATTTAAAAAAAAAATCAAATTAGATGCCCATTTATCGAGGAAAGCTATAGGCTACATAACATTAACAATCAACGTGGGTGAAACCGCGGGCACAGCTAGTCACTAATAACGGGACTAAACGCGATTAGTCCTGTTAGTATTCTTCTAGTTATAATGCATGCATGCGAAAGTTTCAAAGCATATACTACGTAGTAAAAGCCCTATATTATAAAAATCTCTTAACTTAAGTATAAGGTATGCTAATGTAACTCTACGGATCCACAGCTGTTATGCGCGGTGCGCCAGCGCATCGTGTTCGTATCGCGTGCGCCGCGTAACGGTCGCCCAACGTGGGGTCGGTAACAATTAACACACATTTTGTTTATTACCTAAACTGTTTACATGACGTCGATATACCTAAAACATGTTTAATTCCTTCAATAGATCACGATTATATTAACCTACTAGACATGGTCCTTTTACTAGGATTTTTTGTTAATTTTTTTTTCTGTCTAGGAAAGAGGGTGACAATTCGAAAAAAAAAAATAGATAGATTACATCTTTATTAAGATAAAGGACATACATAACATATTTTAAAACACATGGTAAGTATAAAAAAAAAATCAATCGAATTGAGAACCTCCTCCTTTTTTTTGAAGTCGGTTAAAAAGAAAGAAAAGGTAACAAAAATCAACGCACACTTCACAAATAAGTACATATGTGTGTCGGAGTCATTCAAATACTTACTCAACTTTTTTAATAGAAAGTTGTGTTGTGTATCTACCTGCTAAAATATAGTGGGTTTGAAGGAGGGATTTATAGATAAAAAGAAATGTTATCCACAAATCCCTGGAGATCGTCCTCTAATTTATTTACTTACAGCAAAGCCTACACAAATAACTAGAAAACCTGCAGGGCTGAAGTAATTTCAGCAGGTATAAATAATAGTACCTACATCGGATAAATGAAACCTAACTCCTTTCTCAGAGTTCAAACTTTAGGCATCCCGTTTCCTTGCAATCAGTTATGTATAGACGTTTGTTAGACATGACAGACAGACATGCAGAGTTACTTTAGCATTTATATTATTAACTATCAGTGCCCTTGGTTTGGCCCTTTAATGGTTAATGTTGTATAGCCTTCCTCGATAAATGGGCTATCTAACACTGAAAGAATTTTTCATATCGGACGAGTAGTTCCTGAGAAAAGCGCATTAATGCAAACAGACAAAGAAACTCTTCAGCTTTATAATATTATTAAGTACTAGCTGTGCCAGCGGTGTCACCCGCGTTTATGGTTAATATTATAAAGACTCTTTCCGTCATACATGATTTCTATGTAACTTTAACCATTAAGGCTGCACACGCGACGGAAGCTTAAATGGAGTAACTTCTCCCGTTTTCCCAACATTTCCCTTCACTATTCTGCTCCTATTGATTGTAGCGTGATGAAAAGTATACTATAACCTGCCCAGGAGTATGAAGAATAATTGTACCAAGTTTCGTTAAAATCCGTCGAGTAGTTTCACTAATTACCCCCTGATAGTTATTTTGAAAATATATTTCATGAACAGAATTGACCTCTCTACAGATTTATTATAAGTATAGATAATATATAGGAGTTTAGGGGTCATAAAAGCTTGTATGAAAAGGATCATGAATGTTGAAGAGTCGAGTGAGGTGTGTAAGGACCGTGCCATATGGCGTTCGGTTCTCTCTGCCTACCCCGCTAGGGAAGTGGCGTAAAGTTTAGTTAGTTAGTTAAGTATAGATAATAATATCGCAAGGTGAAAATTATTTGACCATCCTAATGTTTTATTGCCCATAGCAATCAGGAGTTCTTTAAAGTTTAAAAATAAAACAAACCATTCAAAATGTATACGACTTAAGAATTCCTTTCGCGTTTTGTTACGATACATTAGGTCAAGTGCGGTTTTTTATTAGTAGCCACTTACCATAATACGTGACTGACATAACAACGTTATCAAAACGTTTAAATCTAATTGACATACCGCACTGGACTTTTCCGAGTAAAATCATATTTATGAATAAGGTATTACTTATATATTAACATTGTGTTTTGTGTAATTCATTGTATGTAGTTCAGTTGCTTTCAAAAATCTAAGGCAATTTTTTTGTATCTACATTTTTATGAGAATGGCAGTATGACAACATTAATAGGGAACTTACTTTGCTACAAATGGGATATTTTACTATCAACATATAAATGAATCGATTTATTTATTACATTACAGTGATTTTACAAGTCATAAAAACCGTAGAGCTTGTATGAAAAGGATTATGAATGTTGAAGGGGCGAGTGAGGTGTGTAAGGATCGTGCCATATGGCGTTCGGTTCTCTCTGCCGACCCCGCTAGGGAAGTGGCGTTAAGTTTAGTTAGTTAGTTATTATATTACAAATATACATATCGTCACGCCCGAAATAGAAGACATAGATCAAAAAGCAATTATGCTTCCAAAGCCGCTTTTAACAAAAAGATAAAACTAAGTTTACATATACAGTTAGTTGGAACAAAGTAAAACAGTAAGATAAGTAGTGAATATTATATTTTGAAAGGAGTAAATCATGATAATCAAACCAAATATTCGTTTAGTTATGTTAATATTTAATTAATAATTATTATTATTTACATAGTATAAGACAAAATCGTCGCCTCTATCTGTTCGCTTAGAACTTTTAAACTACGCTAAGAATGTTAATGCGATTTTCACCAATAGATAAAGTGATTCAAGAGGAAGGTTTACATGTTAAGGTTTCATATTGTTTTGTGCTCACCGTGCTAAGCAGCCGGGTCGCTAGTAATAAATAAATTATCCAGACTGACACACCAATTCCCTAGTTCCAAACTAAGCTTGTGCTTGTACTATGGATACTAGGTGAAAGTTTGTCTATCCCATACTTGAATACGTTCATAAACATCCATGACTCGAGTACAAATGTCCATGTTTGCCCCCCTAGCGGGATTGAAACCTGCGACCCTTGGTTTTGTGTCCAGTCTCTAACCACTCGACGAACGGGTCAGCCAATTTATTCATTAATAACGCAAAAAACCCTAATATCAACTCAATGTATTTAAAACTTAAAGCTTAGAAAGAACTCGATTCGAACAAGATTCGTATCTCGTTTGTCATTATACAAATAACGACCTTTATCCAACAATCTATTATTACAAGTAAATTATTGTGGAACCTATACCTACCTTCGTAATGCCAATAAGATAATAAACCTTGAAAAATCGTATCTTGTTTACGAGATTCTCTTCTTTGTTCGTACATTATAATATGAACTGCGTAATTGATTAAATAAACGTAATAATTCATTAAATACATACTTACTAGAATGAGAATTATAATCCTGTCCAATATTAGTCACAGAGTAGATTCAAATAAAATATTGCAAACACAGGTTTGTTATTAATTAACTACTTTTGTTAATAGGCCTTCATCTAACAAAAAGTGCGCATTTTTCCGGAAGAAATATATTTACTGACCTTATCTAAGACTAGCAGCGCCCCGCGGTTTCACCCGCGTAATTCCCGTTCCCGTGGGAATATCGGGATAACATATAGCCTATGTTACTTCCGGATAATGTAGCTTTACAATGGTGAAAGAATTTTTGAAATCTGCCAAGTAGTTTCGGAGCCTATTCAATTCATACAAACAAACAAACAAACAAAAAATCAAACCTTTCCTCTTTATAATATTTGTATAGATGTATAGATTGATGTTTAACCTAGTACCAATGTCATCGTAATCGGTTCAATAGTGAAGCTAAAAAAATATAATAAACACAGCACGGATACTATTGTATTTAACTTTACTCTTAATAATATTAGCCCCATTGGTGCAAGACTTCCCGTTCAACTTGAGGGGCATAGGTTCGATCCTCGCACCGGGCCTAAAAGTTGTTGATGAAACATGTATTTGTCTCAGGTCTGGGTGTTAAAAATATCTAACTTAATTCCGAATTCCATAAAGTGTATTAAATTAAACCTACATTAGAATCGGATTTATTAATAATGTTGTTTAGCATTTAGCATTTATTTATCTACTAGCAGTGCCCCGCGGTTTCACCTGCAAAGTTCCCGTACCCGCAGGAAAACCAAGATGAAATATAGCCTATGTTACTCGCTGATAAAAAAGCTTTCTATTAGTAAAAGAATTATACAAATTGGTCCAGTAGTTTCGGAGCCTATTCAACACAAACAAACAAACAATTAAATATTTCCTCTTTATAATATCAGTATAGATAAATCTGTCTGGACTCTTCCAAGGAACAATACAACTCACTAAGCCAGATTTATACAATAAACTAGTTGTCCCGGCTAACTTCGTTCCGCCTAACAGTCAATGAGGCGTTTTGTTCTTACAAACTAATATTTTTTTTTATGGATGAATAAAAAAAAAAATTTTTAATACTTATTATTCTATTCCGGACGAAGATAATTCCAAAAACACAATAATCATAATAATTGGTTTACCCGGTCTTGAGTTATAAATGGTGTAACAAACACGACTTTGTTTTATATTATATAGATATAGTTGTTCTGACTGAAGGGGTAGGCAGAGGTCTACCCCTTCGGAAATAGCGATCTTGACAATATATATTTATGTATATCGTTGCCCTATTTACTGTATATATTAGTATAGATAAAAGAACGCAATATACTGCACTTGCTTATATATTAAATAGAATCTATTTAACCGAGTCAACCACCTGTCCATACACAAGGCAGTCTATATTCATTTATTCTCCGAAGCACTTGTTTATTCAAATGAATCAAAAGTTCGACGAATCGTTACGTGAAATTTTAGCGCAGCTGTTTAAGAGCCAAGTGTAACTGTTATTGTTTTATGAAGGTCTTTGTGTACGATACATTTATACGTAGAGGATACTTATCCTCTGTAACTACACTCTAGAACTTTCTAGAACATCGTTAATAATAAATAAATAATATCAGACTACATTTAAATAATTGTATTAAAATAAATAACATTAAAAATAATGTCTTAAATGTACCTATCTAATATATCTATGGACATTCAAAAAATGTGTATGCTAGAAATGAACCAAGCTAAGAGTGAGATACTGAATATCAATGTAAACAACTTTATAACTACTCTTATAGCAAATAAATACTTTGACTTTTGACTTTACATCACATACATTGATCTGACTCCGAGGAAGGCTTAAGCAATTGTATTACGGATATCAGAATCAACAGTGGTATTACAAATATATACTTCAATATTGGATATTAACACCCAGATAAATAACAAATACAAGTATTCATCACACGAATGTTTGTGCTGGGTGGGGATCGAACCCACAAATCTTGGCGTATAGGATAGGGTCACTACCAAATGCGCCATCGAGCCAACAATTAATAACATCTTCTGTTCAAGTTTCAAGCTTTATCAAAGCGTTATTTAGTTACCAAGTTGACAGGCCCGTTGGTCGAGTGGTCAGAGACCCTGGCCACCAAACCGAGGGTCGCGGATTCTAGTCCCGCTAAGGGCAAATGTTTCGATTAACATGGACATTTTTTACTCGAATCATTGACGTTTATAAACGTATTAAAGTATGTCTATCCGTTCGCCTGGTATCCATAAGACAAGCTTTAAGCTTAGTTTGGAACTAGGCACACCAATTCCTTGTCTGGAGAATTTATTTATTTAAGTATTGGAACAGCATCATAAACTTTAATATTTATTCTCAGTGCTATGCTTTAGTGTTAGGAGCGGTGGTAGCTCAATGGTAAGGACACGCGCCTCTTAACCGAGGAGTGCGGGTTCAAACCCGGGCATGTACCTCTGGATTTTTCAAATCTATGTACGTATTTATACCACTAGCTCGACGGTGAGGGAAAACATCGTGATGAAACCTGCAAATTCAAACAACTTTGAATTTGTAACCATGATCCAAAAATTGTCTGGTTCCCCTATCTTAGGGTTGCGAAGGTCAGATCGGCAGTCGCTTCAATGTAATTAGCAGACACGCTAAATCCTGGATCATGGTCTAAGCGGACCCCGTCTAAGCACGGGACATAACGCTAAGAGGATGATGATGATGCTATGCTTTAGTGTTAATTTGAATAACTGCATCATCGTTTATTACAGTGCTCAATTGAATATCTATGTTAAACAAGTGACATACCTTGCCATTGAGTATATAACCTAGAGATGTAATGCGATTAGGTTGGCTTGAGAATAATTCGGCTGAGACGACATTGCCTGTAACTATACTCTGGGCACTAGATCTGTCGGGCTTATAGCGATACGATACATACAAACAAAATAGTGTAAATACATGTATGTAACATGATTTTACACCCTCAACCCTGGGAGGAATAAGCAGGCTCAAGAGTTGAGAGAAAGAGACTTGTATTACTGCACAAAAACAAAACAATAACATCATTAGCTACTAGGTCGATGGTGCAATCGATAGTGACCCTGCCCCATACGCCAAGAGTTGTGGGTTCGATCCCCACCCAGGACAAACATTCATGTGATGAATACTTGTGTTTGTTTTGTGTCTGAGTGTTAATATCCAATATTTAAGTATATATTTGTAATACCACTGTTGATTCTGATATCCGTAGCACAAGTGCTTAAGCTATAAGTAGCTTAAGCACTGATCTGACTCTGAGGCTTACTCTGAGGTAAGCCTCAGAGTCAGATCAGTGTATGTGATGTCGTCTGATTGTATTTATTATTATTATGATTATTTATTAGTCGCCTCTTAAGACTAGGAAAAGAAAACGAACACGGGATAAGACAATATGGTATAGCAAAACGCTTGGTTTCGATAGAACATCAAATGATATGTGACAAATCACTGATCTGCTTTGGAATTCGGTGGCCCATATCACGACTCTATCGGTTATATGCTCGATGTGTGCAGTTAATGTGTCACTAATGGTACAATAACAAACAGAACCCGCCGTCCCATAGACGGGCCATCGATCCAATCATGGGACAATGGTGGCAAGGACATGGTGCCTTTATGGGACGACAATGGGAAAGGAAGTGCGTGGCCGTGCCCCACATGTTATGGTGGACATCAGACTCTACTGTAACATATAATTTAAATCATTATTTCAACAACTGCATCATTTAACTGAGTATATTTTTGCAAGCAGTCGAGAGAATATTTTTTTTTATTTTACGTCTTATTTAAATGTCATCGTAACATGATTCTCCAACAAAATAAAATTCTTTTGTTTTACTCAAGCGATATTGATCATTTCGATGATATATTTCACTGACTAATATACGAATAAATTGTATAGGATAACATGTAGTAACAATCACGAGATGTACTTAAGTATTTTAAAGTAGATTTACAATAAAACCTAATAGGGATGATGACACAATCATACTAATATTATAAACGCGAAAGTTTGTATGGATGGATGGGTGTGCAGATGTTTGTTACTCTTTCACGCAAAAAGTACTGCATGGAGTTTAATGAAACTTTACAATAGTACGAGTATAGCTTATTCATTAGAATAACTCATAAGATATGTGTTTCATCGGTGTACCACGCGAGCAACGCCGCGGGCAGAAGCTCTCTTATAATTCCCTTCTTCTAATAATCCAGATATAATTAAATTTAAAGAACAATTTATTTAGGACTCTAGATTATTCATCGACTTTATTTGTTAGTACATTTTGTTTTTAAATGTTTAGAAAACAATTAATAGTCCGTCAGTTCAATATACTGAGCCGTTACTTAAGTTACTAAGTAATCATTGCGTTTTGACAGCTTATACAAATATGTCAAATAATTCGTGGTGTCTGTCAAATAACGGGTTTTAGTTTATTTTAATGTTATTAAATATCGTGCCCGCGTTTTATTTCCATATGGTTATTGAGCAAGTCTTGCTATTTTGCGATATTTGCAATTCATTCATTCTCCATTACTTTTCTATGCTGAAGAGGTCACCCGGCTAGTTGCACGTTAACAGCAAACTTGTTCCGCGTTAATTCTCGTGTCTAGATCGCAAACACCTTTACATTGGGAAACCAGCATTAGAGGTGCCGAACTATCGATAGTTTAACCATCGAAAGTTGACGTCTAAAATCATCTGTAATATCGATAGCCCTATCGAACTTTTTGACAACTTTCGACAGTGTCGATAGTATCGAGCACTCGGTTTAGTAAAATAGTATCAATATATTGCAATACTATCGATATTACCGATATAGTTGAAACCCATTATCAACTATCGAAAGACCTATCGATACTATAGCTTTTGCGTCAACTATCAATACTCTATCGATAGACTATCGGATGGCGACGCACGCACAAATTGCTTGAACAGGTGCGCACGCGCATCCGAATGTTTGGCGACAGTATATTTGAACAGATAGTTTTGACATCGGGATGTGTAAGCACTTTAAAGCCAAATAAGTGAGGCATTGTATTTCCGTTATTGCGACCCAAATATACTTGATGACTCTGATGAAATTGGATTAGTTAAGCGTGACGCGCAATCTTAGTGTGGATATGTCGACTTGGTGACTAGACATATAAATTGCTACATACCAATACAGTTATAACGTATTTCTTTCGTAGAATAAGGCAGACATGTCACTTATTAATCATTAGAAATGTGACTTGCTATACAGTTTACAGTAAATTATTTCACCTTGTTAGTTTAACATACCATAACACATAACATAGCATCGCGCCCATAATCCCCGAAGGGGTAGGCAGAAAAGGGGCAGCAAACCCATTTAACCACATTCAGCAAATATAAAACTAGGATAGTTTGATGAAAAAGTATATGGTCGACAATGTTGACATAAATGAATACATAGTTTCACCAATCTCAAATATATTAACATTTAAATGTGAATGGGATTACTACCAGAAAATAAAAATTAAATGAAGAAATTAAAATGTTTGACTTCAAGGGATAGTGATGCCGATACTTCGTAATATCAAATTAATCGTAACATCAAAGGAAATAAACATCGTTATAAATACGACATGCATTGCGAATGTAGCTCATCTAATACCTAATATTTTCAGCCTCTACATACCTAATTTAAATGAGTTTTTAAAGCGTGCAATATTGCAAACCGTCTTTGTTCGAGCGGATTGCGCAAGCGCAGCGCTTCTAACGCGGCTCCATCGCACTTGTCACGACGGACGGACAGCCAGTGCGACTTGACCTGTGGGCCGTCATGCGTTCATACGTTAGTTAACACATGTGGTAAAGGCACACTAAGTGGCTTCAGTTTGCTAGACCACGTACAATAATGACATACGAGGTGTGTTCAAAAAGTATCGCGAATTTTGTGTTTTTTCAAAAATTTTTTATTTATTCATGAATATCTATTTTGTCCCCTTCAAAGTAATCCCCATGAGATATTATACACTTATGCCAACGGTTTTTCCAATCTTCGAAGCACTTCAAAAATCATTTTTTTTTATCTTGTTCAGCTCCTCCTTCGATGCCGTCTTTATCTCGTCAAGAGAAGCGTAACGTCGTCCTTTCATGGGCCTCTTCAGTTTAGGGAACAAGAAAAAGTCACAGGGGGCCAGATCTGGGGAATACGGTGCCTGCGGCATCATTAGTGTGTTGTTTTTAGCCAAAAAGTCGCGCACAAGCAACGATGTGTGAGCAGAGGCGTTATCGTGGTGCAAAAGCCAATTTTTGTTCTTCCACTTCGGCCTTCTGAGAACATTTTGTACCACCGATAAACGTTGTTTCGGTCCAAGGTAGCTTCTCCGTAAGCCACAGTCAACATTCGGAATGCATCCGCGCACTTAATTTCGTTTTTCACCCAAAATTTGATACAGGTTCTTTGATCCATTTTTTTGAATAGGTAAAAATCGAAGACGATCCAAAACACGTGCAAGCAAAGCAGCTGTCTACAATTAAATGAACATTCAAAATGGCCGAGCTTGTCGGCATAAGTGAGAGACATGAGTACCAACATAACGCCACAAAAAAATCGAAATTAGAATATACGTAACCGGCGAAAATTCAAAATTCGCGATACTTTTTGAACACACCTCTACATATACGACCGGTAATCCTAAAGTCTAAGAAACGGTTAGCTTTAAGGCTAAAACAAGATAATTAACGGCACCATGGACTGTTCCTCTCTGCTACGGTTGATCAATCTTAAAGTGCCATATAAGTTAGCGCGGGTCAGTAGATATGAGCCTTTTTCAATTAAGGGCAGCAGGACCAATGCGGGGCACCATGCCACTATGAACAGGCTCCAGCGGCAATATAATAAACTCGGCAAAGTATGTAGCATCGACATCTTTGCGGATAAGCATCATAAATTTAGGTATCGCATATTGCAGTTCCTAGACAAGGCGCTTATTGGGTAACTGAACACAATACCATTTTAATCTACTCTTATCTTATTGTTATTCATTTGTTATTTAATATTTCGGTTAATTATATTTATGTTAAATTTAATTATAGTCCACATAGCATGCCGTGGCAACCTCTAATTAAGGTGGCACTTAGCTATAAGTGTTATGTACCTTTCTTTGTCTGTTAGATTATGTTGTTTAAGTGTTTTTAACTTGTTGGTTGTCCTAATAAATAAATAAATAAACAAACAAAATTAATCTAAGTTAGATGAACATCAAAAGTAGAGGCAACTCGCTAGCTCATCGTTTGTATTAACAAAAATCAAACGATCGATACAATATTAGCCAACTTTCTAGACAAGGAACACAATTGGCACATTATTTTAAATGTCCTATATTGACAAGCTCGATGGCGCATTCGGTAGTGACCCTGCCCCATGCGCCTAGGGTTGTGGGTTCGATACCCACCCAGGACAAATATTCGTATGACGAATACTTGTTTGTTCTGAGTCTGGAGGTTAATATTGAATAGTTAAGTATATACATATTTGTAATACCACTGTTGTTTCTGATATCCGTAACACAAGTGCTTATGCTACTTACCTCGGAGTCAGATCAATGTATGTAGTAGTTTGATATTTATTTATATATACCAATATGGGACTATACTATATGAATAATTACAAACGGTTAGAAATAACTACAGCATTTGCTTTATGGAAATTAGAACAAAAAATGTATCAAATACACCAGAACAAGCTCGTTCATAAACAAACATTTGTGTCAACGCAGTATTTGACACATCACACGAAGCCCAATAGCAAACAAGACAAACATAGCATCGCGCCCATAATCCCCGAAGGGGTAGGCAGAGTCAAAGGGGCAGCAGGCCCCTTTAACCTCATTCAGCCAAAAACAAAGCTAATAGCAGACTCATATAATTCACCCAATAAGATCCTACATCATCATCTTCCTAGCGTTATGTCCCGTGCTTAGACTGGGTCAGCTTAGACCATGATCCAGGATTTAGCGAGTGTGGTAACATTGAAGCGACTGCCTATCTAACGTTCATAACCCTAAGTTAAGGGAACCAGACTATTTTTAGTTTAAGATCCCAAGATTTAAGATTGACCATTACCTACCATAGACATATAAAATCTATATCTACTAGAATATATACTACACAATACGCTTTGTCAATAAATAGCACATATTACCAGCCACAGGCCAAGCTACCCTGGTCGCGTAACACCGATTGTGTATGAATGACATTACGGCGCGAGCGCACTTGCCTTACACTTTCACAAGCGGTTACTTAAGCCGGCCCATTTTAAATTAACTGTCTACAATAGAGCAGACGATTCGGGCACGGAATGACGTAGAATTTGAGCAATTGCTCAATTGGTTAAAGAACAACCAGAAACCAACCAGAAACCAGAAGAATCTTCATTATATATGGTAGTAGTACACTTACAGATTACAAATATCTGATTATATACTCATTTTGTTTTAACTGAGGGGGCGTCGGTGGAAACCAAATCAAAGTTTACTCCTTTAATTAAAATTCCCAATTATAGTATTAGGTACCTTTCGTTTGGCATTCATCCAAGAAACTGACAAAATAGAGATATAGGGATAGTCTGGTAGGCAATAAAACCTCAACATTTTGTGTCTATGTAGAACATTAATTCCTGCTGATATTTTCTTACGTATCGCATAAAAAATTTAACTAGTGATCGCTCACTGGTCGAAATTCGACCATTATTTGTATGAATTCTATGTATTTTTTATATATTGTAATATTAGTTTTCTGCACACCTTCTCTATATAAACTTTAACTGTGCCAAATCTCATACTCCTCCATCGCGTAATTCTCAAAAAAAGGGATACAAGTTTTTGCTTCACGTATTAATATATAAATAAGATAAGAATATCACCTCCTCATCATTCACATATTCACATAACGTGTATAAACGTTATACACACATATCACAGTTAAAAGATTGTACAAAGCGAATGAACTCTTTGTTAATCTGAAGGTTATCAGCACATAAAACAGAACCCACCCAGCACATATGAATCATAATAGCAACAACAACCCTTTTGCGTTAAACTGATAGCTATCACCAGCAATATACCGCAAGAAGGTAGATCCTTGATGGTCAGGTATAAATGTGCCTTGTGTCTATCACCAGATCGAAATACCCCAAGAAGATAAATCCTTAATGATTGTTCAAGATACTAAAAGGCTAGTTTACTCAAAAAGTTTTGAGGTAACAAACAAATATTGCTTATCTACTTATTTTCTCTTTTGTTTATGGAACTAAAAATGGTGAAGATACAGCGCGTTAAACTACCGCGTGACGTCACTTGGACGGTAAAATTTTACCGTCCAAGTGACGTAAAACGCCTTATTTCAGATCTTTGCAGCACTGTATATTTCGAGTATCAGATAAAGCAAAAAATATAAATAACTAATAAATAAGTTCTCCAGACTGACGCACCAATTCACTAGTTCCAAACTAAGTTTAAAAGCTTGTGGTATGGTTACTAGGTGAACGGATATCCGTTTACCTAGTAACATACTTAAATACGTTTTATAAACATCCATGACTCGGGTACAAATGTCCATATTCATCACACGAAACATTTGCCCCTAGCGGAATTCTCTCTCTGACCGCTCGACCAGCGGGTCTGTCTGTCTAACTTACAGACTATAAATATTTTAAAGTAAACTGGCATATTTTGCCTGCCATAGATGTCAGATCCTATATATCCTCGACGACACGGCGCGTGACCGCCGAGTTGTTTTGCTTGCCCAATCTTGATGCACGTGCCACTCCCGCGCAGATTAAGATCCGAATCGCGCAGCATTCCTTGTCATTGCCAAGTGACGGTTCTGTGGGAACGTTTCGCGGTTTTGAAAGTTAGGATTCTGATCCAGAAACAATGTAGATTTATGTACTTCCTCAATGCAATCATGAATGCACAAATAGATGTTACAATGCATTCAGTTTCTAAACTACTTTCTTAGGTGTAGATAATCAAATCAGTGAAAAGATTTCTTTACAAACTGTCTTTTGTTTTGTTTAACTATACTATTATATAAAGCACAACTTTATAAATAAATAAATTCTTCAGACTGGCACACCAATTCCTTAGTCCCAAATTAAGCTTATAAGCTTGTGCTATGGATACTAGGTGAACGGATAGACATACTTAAATACGTTTATAAACATTCATGACTCGAGTACAAATATCCATGTTCATTATACGAAATATTTGCCCGTAGCGGGATTCGAACCCGCGACCCTTGGTTTAATGGCCTGAATCTCTGACCACTCGACCAACGGGCCAGCCAAAAGTTTTTGTTTAATCTATATCTATTCCGATTTTATCATTATAAATATTTCGACTTCAACTTTCAAGGTCTACTGAATTTATAACATCAAATCGCACTAGTGAACCGACAACGAAATAGGATGAAGTAATACTACCATGAATCAAGATACCTACTTTAAAAAAAACGTGTAGGTACCTAATCTACGTTAGTCCCAAACAAACATCCAAAATTAAAAACAAACACGCCCCAAGAAACATTAATTACCAACAACAAACATTTACACTGTCTTTATTTCCGAACGGACCAAGGTTACGACGAAGCTTCGAATTTGAACGAACATGTAAAATTCATGACTCGCTCCCAAAGTGGACTCTTTGTCATCGAGTGTTGGAACAAAGACGAATCCTTTGTCTTGGAAGACACTTGACACTTGAATCTGGCTTGAATAATGGCGGAACGGTATCGTAGTCGTAAAGACAAGTGTCATAGTAGACGCAGCATTGCATCTTAAACTGGGACTAATAAGATAATTGTAGTTGAAATTACTATTCAACTTAATCTTCTATACGAACAAGTGTAATTGTTTGCCTATTTAAAATTGTATACAGATCCTATTAAGAATCGGTCCTAGTTGTAAACGCTTCGGCTGGATTTAATATTATTGTAATTTATTTAAAAATTATCAATGATTCTTGGTGAATAAAACACTAGTCAAGCATGTACTTATGAAGTTTATGAAGCCTAGCAAATGGTGATAAAGAGTGTAATCTATACTAATATTATAAGAAGGAAATATTTGTATTTTTGTATTTTTATGTGTGTGCATGTTTATAATAAACAAACTCAAAAACTACTGTGCCGATTTCAAAAATTCTTTCACCATTAGAAAGCTATATTATCCGGAAGTAACATAGGCTATATTTTATCCCCATATTCCCATGATAACGGGAACTACGCGGGTGAAAATGCGAGGCGCTGCTAAATGAAAATATATTTATAGCCAGAACAATTTTACATTACAGATGAGACTGACCCCCACACTAAGCAATTGACGCACGCCCCTTTAACCACATTCAGCCAAAACAAAACTGGGCCGGGTTAGACGGAAAATCGTGAAAAAGTAGAGGCTAGCTCGTCGCCTACACAACCACATACCCAAAAACCCCATACACCATTAGTCGCCTTTTACGACATGCTTGGCAAGAGACACACTTGGTACATTCTTTTTAAGTCCCAACCTAACCGAACTTAAAAGCCAACTAAATATTTGCAGGTCTAGATTACATTGCGTCAATATTATTTGTAAACGGTATTATATGCCCGACATTCCCAAATATTTCGTGATGTTTATCAAACAACTGAGAATAGCTTGGTACTGCACGTGCTTTCGGAATTAGGGACATGGATCAAGGTTGTCACATGAAATTTCATTTTTATGTATTATATAAATATTAGAGAACATCACATACTACCTCCGAGGTAAGTAGCTACGAGGTAAGTTCTGGTGTTACGAATATCAGAATCAACAGTTGTAATAAAAAAAAAAATTATATAGACACAGAACAAACACAAGTACTCATCACACAAATGTTTTTCGAACCCACAGCTCCTGGTGCATAGGACAGGATCACTACCAAATGCGCCATCGACCTAGTGAATATTCAATTTATTCTTTATCTACTACTTTGGTTAAGCTTTTACTGGAATCTTTAATGCTGACATTGACAGATTTGTTTTTAAACATATACGTCATTGGATGCCATTAAACTTCATTAATATTTTAATATAAAAAAGGCAAACGCGTTTTATATCAGTCATATATTATCCACCTTTCAGTCATTCTTGCCAAATTTGTAAAGAACAGATAAATTACATTCCTGATACAATGTGTGCCAATAGCTATTTAAATTTTATGATTGCACATGCAATCACATTTCAGTTGCAGTACATTAACATTGTTTTTAACAACCTATTGCCACAGTGAAAGAATGCATTTTAGTGGTCATTGCATTATACATATGTTTCATAGGATTAGTCGACGATATATTGAAATGAGTCATTCAACATTTTGAGGTCATATTATTTATTACATTAGATGTGAGGCAACCCTAGACCGGGCCACATGGGCATCCACCATAATGTCTGCGCTGGAAATGAGCAAACGACCGTTTTGCATTCTATTTGATCGACGCTATCTGCATATCTTTTGAGGGCATCACCTTCGGCTCTAGTTTAATTATCAATTAATAGCTATTAAACGTAATAGTTAAGCTCATTTGATTAGGTAATTATGGGCCGTTGATGGTTTTCACTTTTCAATAGGTGAATCGCGTAACAAATACTTTTTGGTTGAGTAAACGATATCGAATATTGGTTATGTATAATGAATCGAATAGCGGTGGTAGCTCAATGGTAAGGACACGCGCCTCTTAACCATGGAGCACGGGTTCAAACCCGGGCACGTACCTCTGGATTTTTTAAGTCTATGTACGTATTTATACTACTACTCGACGGTGAAGAAAAACATCGTGATAAAACCTGCAAATTCAAACAACTTTGGATTTGTAACCATGATCCAAAAATTGTCTGGTTCCCCTATCTTAGGGTTATCATCTTCCTAGCGTTATGTCCCGTGCTTATATTATGATCCAGGATAAATCCTGGATCATGGTCTAAGCGGACCCCGTCTAAGCACGGGACATAACGCTAGGAAGATGATAATGAATCCACTATAATTTTAAAATGTGTATTACATTAGCCTTACTACGGCATGTGTATGTATTTTAAAATGCAAATAGACATGTGACTTTGACCTGGATAGCAAAAAATCTTCTTATGTGGCTGACATTAAGATTTGTCAGTTCTGGCATATCTATTTGCATACATGGATTTTTAATGCTGCACCTATCTCTTCTTCAAGTTCTTGAACCGACCATGTTATTATTAGCATCTGATCTGATTCTTTTTTACACCATTCTACAATTTCTAATGTACTAGATAAAATTCTTGTGTAAAAATACCGCATCTTATATAAACTTGACCTCAGGCCTTGCTGCACTGAAAATTTCACAGTTATATATAAATAAATATAAAATAAATAAATATATCCGACTACATCACATACATTGATCTGACTCCGAGGTAAGTAGCTTAAGCACTTATGTTACGGATATCAGAATCAACAGTGGTATTACAAATACATATTTAAATATTGGATATTTACACCCAGACACAGAACAAACACAAGTATTCATCATACGAATGTTTGTCCTGGGTGAGAATCGAACCCACAACTCTTGGCGCATAGGGTAGGATCACTACCGAATGCGCCATCGAGCCTGTCAAATATGTATACAAACAACAAAGGTTTACTTAATATGATTTGCAATAAACAAAATATTCCGGTCAGTCCCTGTCAGAGGTCGGTTGCAACAGAGGATGCAGATCGTATCGGTGCATTCTGACCATAACATCCTCGCGTTATCTGTGACGCGGGCTTCCGCCAACACGCCAGCTACGTCATGATATTAATATGCCTGTCGGTTTTTAGGTCATACGTGATCTCGAAATCAGCACATCAAATCTGTAGTATCTGTAGCTAATAATATAGTTTATCAATTTTAAATAAAAAGGAAAATAAACATACTTATCTACATACATCACGTCTGCCATCCCCGAAGGGGTAAAGAAACAAAAAGCTCTCTAGTCACGTTCGCACAAAACAAATATTAAGTTGCACTAGATGGGAAACTAGGAAGAAATAATGTCAGGTGACTAACTCGTCGCCTACATCAGAATCAAAGGAAAAATATGTAGATATCTTAACAGACAAAGTTTGGACAAGTTACCTTAATATTTTTGTGAAGAATAAAATAACATATATTCAAATTCAAATTCAAAATATCTTTCTTTATATGGGCTTCAAGAAAGCACTTATAAATATTCAATATACATAAAACGAACGATAAGAAATAATACTACTACCGGTTCGGAAGGTAGACTCTATCGAGAAGAATCCGGAAAGAAACTCGATAGTTACTCTTTTAAATGCCAAATTTTACAAATTTGTAAACTTAATCATTATGAAGTTAACCATAAATCCTTGTCATTGAGGTAATCTTGTATCTTGTAATAGCCATTACTCATTAAAAATTATTTAATGCATAATTTGAACTTATGTAGGGGTAATGTTATAATACTTTAGGGTAGTTTATTAAACATTTTAATACTTAGACCAATAAATTAATTACCACACTTTTGGAGTCTATGAATAGGAACAGCAAGTTCCTGTTTATTTCTAGTATTAAAACTATGAGAGTTTGACATTTTAGGAAATGATTAAATATTTTTGAATATATACATAATACAATATAATATTTTTGAATATATACATAATATAAGGGATGGATTCTAACAACTGACGAGGTATTTTTTCAAGCTATTTAAAGATATTGTTGTAAATCAAGTGGTGTTGTACATATACTGCACTGACATTAAAAAATACTTGTATTTTCACCAATATAATTGTGTTACACACTGCTGCTCACGATAAACCTGAAGCTTAACCCCAATTTAATGAAAATCGCGAATAAACACGTAGTGATTGTTTTTATTGGCACATTAACAGCTTGTTTGCAATTAAATGCAGTCACGTACCTATGCAACTGGATAGACCGGAACGTCTAGATATAAAATTTCTTAGGTATAGCTCCTAAAAACCTTAATTTTCATATATTCAAAAGTAGTTTTTTTTTATATTTAATAGACTTACATTTGACTACAGTAACACCTGATGGTAAGTGATCACGTAGCCTACGATGTATCATGTTTGTCTAGAAGATACATATTAACTCGTGATTTGAAGACACCAATATTATAATCGATAGGAAACACAGACTCAGGCATGGAGTTCCACAGCTTAGCAGATCGAATGATGAAGGATGACGCGTGTCGCTTCGTACGTATGGGTGGGATTTCCACTATGTATCTATGTATGCAGTTTGTCTGGTTGTCCTATGGTGGAATGGGAATGAGGGAATCATATTGAACGATTCCTCGGCACACTCACCAAAGTGTAACCTATAAAAAATCGAGAGACTGGCGGTAAGTATTACTTGAATGCTATTATGAAAGAAATCAGTTTTCCCGCAGTTTGACTCGCGTTAATGTAGATTTTTACAATCTTACTCTTACTAGTAGTATAAATGTAAAAGTTTGTGCGGATGTGTAGATGTTTGTTACTCTTTCACGCAAAAAGTACTGCATGGATTTTAATGAAACTACATAATAGTATAGCTTATACATTAGAATAACACATAAGCTACGTTTCATCGATGTACCATGCGAGCAAAGCCGCGGGCAGAAGCTAGTACTTTTATATAATAAATAGCTCTAATCAGACTACTTTTTCATCGGATTGCGACTGATTGATTCTGACTAGGACTTGAGAGTGAGTGTGCATCTATATTTGCGCAGACATTTGTGCACTATAATATCTCCTGCGCAGTTGCGCCACTAACTAAACGCTCAGGCGGAGCTCCAACTTGACACGCAACTTTCATATTGACATAAGCGCTCCAAATGACGGATTTCCGATATCTGGTATCCTTATGAATCTCTCTCACACATGCATAGGCGTGGCTTCACGCTGTATGACAGCGCGGAGTCCTTCCTTTTTTACAAGTCCTAAACTAACTAACTAACTAAACTTCACGCCACTTCCCTAGCGGGGTAGGCAGAGAGAACCGAACGCCATATGGCACGATCCTTACACACCTCACTCGCCCCTTCAACATTCATAATCCTTTTCATACAAGCTCTACGGTTTTTATGACTCCTAAAATCACCTTAATATACGACAAATCTGGTCGTGATAGGTGAGCCTGGGCCTTCCGCGGCTCCTACATCCTTCCACTTTCGCATTGTATATCTGTTTAGTCAATCTATCGTCATCCATGCTTTCCACATGTCCGAACCACCGGAGCATGCCTCTTCTTACTTTTTACTGGTCCGTGATTACATAATAAATTTTTACAATAAAATCTCTGACACGAATAGTAAAATAGTCGTAAAGTCTACTAGTAAGCTATCGACCGCACGGCAGCATGCACATTAGTGACTCGCAAATGGCATATTACCTTTATCGTAGATCGTTCGCACGCTCCAAATACGTTGACCGGCGATTTAAAAAGAACACTTCCAATGATTCATGTTGCGATTCCCTTTGCTAATACAACTGCGAAGCCTTGCCATAGTAAGGCTAATGTAATAATTTATCTATGACTGAAAATTAAAGGGACGTACATATTGAAATATTTTTATAGTTAGCAATTCGTGACAATTTGAATGGAAAATATATCATCATCTTCCTAACGTTATGCCCCGTGCTTAGACGGGGTCCGCTTAGACCATGATCCAGGATTTAGCGACTCTGATAATTACATTGAAGCGACTGCCGATCTGACATTCGTAAACCTTATATAGGGGAACCAGACAATTTTCGAATCATGGTTACAAATCCAAAGTTGTTTGAATTTGCAGGTTTCATCGCAATGTTTTACCTCACCGTCGAGCTAGTGATATAAATACGTAAATAGATTTAAAAAATCCAGAGGTTTGAACTCGCACTCCACGGTTAAGAGGCGTGTGTCCTTACCATTGAGCTACCACCGCTCTTAATTAAGTAACTAACTTCACGCCATTTCCCTGGCAGTAAAGGGAGACAGAACCGAGTGCCATATGACACGGTCCTTACACACCTCACTAACTTCTTTGACGTTCAGAATTCTTTTCACACATGCTCTACGGTTATTTTTATGGCTTCTAATATTAATTGCTGTACTCATACTCATGTGACCTAGGCTCTGCTTAAAGCGATTTCCGACAAAGGGACAAAACCGCACACTTTTACTTCTATTCGTAAATGCCAGCTTTTGTGAACTGCGACCACACCTTTGTGTGACGGTCATCATCATCATCTCGTATTGAAATCGGGGCCCAATCTACTTTCTTCGTAATCTATGTGATTAGGTGAGAAATGCGGCGGAGATCCGATTTGAGATAAAGAAACGAGTTTTTTGACTAATCTTTGTGAGATATCTGGTGGTTTTGTAATAATTTTGAATCGCGAAATAGAATGCGAAAGTTTTTCGAAGTTAGAGCTCTTTTTTCGAGACAACTTCTTTGTTCGTGAACTTTAAACTACGAACCTTTTATTCTCATCGATTTTTTTGTTAACTATTCGTATTATTTTTATTCTTTATATACATACTCTACATGGAATATCACAATTATTATAAGTATTATAGTAGTAGTAATATAGTCACAATTTTTTTTTTTTAATCTTTTAGGTATACCTATAATTGGTATAAACCACTAAAGATTGCAAAAATACAATCGACCTGCCTACAGTAGATATTTACAACTCCAGAAGCATCAAAACTACGTTGGCGACAGTGTTGCCTTCATAAACCTTTTTTGAAAGACCTCACGCTGAAATTTATTACGTTACCCCAATTAAGTAATACTGTGTTCATTTGAAGACTCCGTTATACTCAAAGTTTTCTTTGTTACAGCGTAACGCATCAAACGCTCGCGGCAAGAGGTTCACCTTCCAGTCCACAGTCAGGCAGCTGGAGAGGCGAAGATTAGCTGAGAAGCTGTCCAAGGAGGCTGATCTGAAAGAGCAACAGAGAAGGACAGAGCTGGAAGCCATGAGGAGGTTAGTTATATTAAAATTACAAAATGTGTGAAGAATATTCTAGAAAGGAGAGAAAGGTTACTCGATAAATGTGATTGGCCTAAAGTGTCTAACCTGCTGAATTCAGAAATTAATTATAAAATTAGAATAGAATAGAATAAAATAGAATATCTGTTTAATTACACATTTCATTTTTATAGGTGATGTTACATAAAGAGCTAGGGAACCATGTCATAGAATTATCAGATGGAATATATATGGGGAATACATTTTTGGAAGCATCATTGAAGTAAATCTCATGATTAGGGTCTTAACTATCTTAAAGAGTACCTATTACAGAGATATTTATAGTTGTTATCAGATCATCGACGTATTTTTGTTATCTTGACTGTTGAAGCATATCATCATCTTCCTAGCATTATGTCCCGTGCTTAGATAGGGTCCGCTTAGACCATAATCCGGGATCTAGCGAGTCTGGAAATTACATTGAAGCGACTGCCGATCTGACCTTCGTAACCCTAAGATAGGGGAACCAGAAATTTTTTGGATCATGGTTACAAATTTAAAGTTGTTTTGAATTTGCAGGTTTTATCACGATGTTTCCCCTCACCGTCGAGCTAGTGGTATAAATACGTACATAGATTTGAATCCAGAGGTACGTGCCCGGGTTTGAACCCGCACTCCTCGGTTAAGAGGCGCGTGTCCTTACCATTGAGCTACCATCGCAACTGTCTTGAAGCAAGATAGACAGATATTTATAGTTGTCGTCAGATCATCAATGTATTTTTCCTTTGCAGAGTGGAAGAAGAGTTCCAACGCAAGCGCGCGAGGGAGAAGGCGAACATCAGACAGCAGCTGCGGCTGGTCAGCAGCGGCGCGGCCAGCATGCCGCCCGCCTCGCACCACACCAAGGTACCACGACCATAGACACACAACATCATCGTATACATATGGATGAAGACCAGGCTATAGATTAGTTATAGATTAGTCTCATGTTGGTCTAAATAAATAAATATCAGACTACATCACATACATTGATCTGACTCCGAGGTAAGTAGCTTAGGCAATTGTGTTACGGATATCAGAAACAACAGTGGTATTACAAATTATATACTTCAATATTCAATATTAACACCTAGACACAGAACAAACACAAGTATTCATCACACGAATGTTTGTTCTGGGTGGGAATCGAACCCACAAATCTTGGCGCATAGATTAGGGTTACTACCAAATGCGCCATAGCGCCAGTCAATGGTCTGGGGCTTAAAAATAATGGGCCAACTGTGTTTCTTGCCTAGCATGTCGTAAAATGCGACTAATGGTATATCGGGTTTTGGGTATGTGATTGTGTAGGCGACGAGCTACCCACTTGTCACTACTTTTTCACAATTTACCATCTAACCCAGCCCAGTTTTGTTTCTGGCTGAATGTGGTTAAAGGGGCCTGCTGCCTCTTTGACTCTGCCTACCCCTTCGTGGATTATGGGCGTGATGTTATGTTATGTTATGTTAACAATATATACTTAAATATTTAATATTAACATATTATTTATTTATTTTAATATTTATTTATTTATTTTTCTACTTTTTTTTAAGTTTCCTTATTATATTATTTTACTACTATCGAAAGATACATAGATGAATCTACATGATTTAACCAACCATTCATACTATATGCGTGTTTTCATGCGATTTACTCGTTATTCGTAATTCGTTTTAGTCCGACTTCTGAATCTACAATAATACAGTATTGTCTAACAAACTTATATTACGTCACCAATGAAAGGAAATGAAGTGAAATGATTTATTTCTGCAAATGGATCCATACCAAATTCTTTTGCACGTCAGATATTTTTTACCCTACCAGCACCTCGACGTGTGTGGCTTGCTAAGAAGAGGTGCCGCAAGAAACTTAGCAGATAGCTTTTTTTAAAAAAAATTCATTTTGCTTAACTGTAATAAAGCATAAACATTATATATAAAAAAGAGATTTCACTGTACATGCGAGTAGACAATCATTTCCAGCCAATGGTCGATAGGTATACCAGCATTCTGTATGCGTTTATAAGCTTCTATCGACTCGTTCAGAGCAGAGTCGTAGACCAATGCCAAGAAAATTAACACCGCTGTATAATCACTTAGGTGATTTAGATCACTTGGTTTAGCCTTGCTTATGATTACATAACCTACTTAAAGTCATACAAGTGTGTCTTTGAATGCCATTTGCATCTTACGAAGTACTTAAGTAGTTAAGGAGCGACCCAACTCGTTGCTATTCATAACTTGATGAAGCGTGGAGTTAGGTAAAAACAGAAATGTCGACTTATACAGCATACCAAGTAGTTACCGTGTGCTGTTAATGAGGACATCTCCTAAAGCATTACTTCTGCAGAAGACTTGACTTCTTTTAAATTATTAAGGTTTGTCATTTGAGTATGCACTCTTATATTCGAATAGCTCTACAAACAAATCACAATTTATTTTGGATTGTATTATGTATATATTCAAAATATTAAATCATTTCCTAAAAAGTCAAACTCTCATAGTTTTAATACTAGAAATAAACACAAACTTGCTGTTCCTAATCATAGACTCCAAAAGAGTGGTAATTCATTTATTGGTCTAAGTATTAAAATGTTGAATAAACTACCACAAAGTATTATAACATTATTATTAAATCATTTTTAATGAGTAAGGGCTATTACAAGATACAAGATTACTTCAATGACAAGGATTTATGGTTAACTTCATTATTAAGTGTTCACCTGCAGTGATATCTAGTCTAAGTATAGATTAATTAAGTTTACAAATTTGTAAAATTTGGCATTTAAAATCGAGTTTCTTGCCGGATTTTTCTCGATAGAGCCATCTTCAGAACCGGTGGTAGTATTATTTCTTATCCTTTTATTATATACATAAATTTATATTAACTATTTATAAGTGCTTTCTTGAAGCCCATATAAATAAAGATATTTTTGAATTTGAATTTGAATCCAATGTTTTACTCTTCATTAGATTTTATTCTATAAATAAAAAAATAACATGAAAGAATTCGCTTTCTGACATCTCATAGAACATATTTATTATTACGCTTTGATATAGGTACTTTCCGCTTGTTATTTATTTATTTATTAGGTTTACCAACGTTTATGTACAATCATACTTTAAAATAAAAAATACATTACAAAGGTACATATCTTATTAGTTTATAGCCTATAAACTATTATAGGCAAACATAGCATGCACTAAAAAAAGAAAACATTCAAGTTCTCTGCGGTTAGCCGTCTATGCAACAATTGATCTATGTATAAGCAGGATTAAAATTATTTTATCCGTGGTTCCAGGCCCGAGACGAGCCAGATGGGTCATGCCGGGACTCGCCAGCACCAGAGCGGACGAGGGAGAGGAGGCAGGGGCACAGCAACGCTTCTTCAGAAATTAGTGGGAGAAGCAAGAGCACCACACCAGTAAGTTTTGTATTAGAGAATAATTTTGATTTATGAGTTAGTTAAGACCTAAACGAGGAACTTGTTTAAAGAGTTTAACAATAGTAGTATACTATTATAATCAATAAGAACTGGGGTAAACCTAAAAATTTCATAATTTTCTTCTTTGGTTTATTTGGGTTTAAGTATATAAATAAAAAAAATCTTCAGACTGGCACACCAATTCCCTTGTCCCAAACTAAGCTTATATGCTTGTATTATGGATACTAGGTGAACGGATAGACATAGTTAAATTAAATACGTTTATAAACATCCATGACTCGAGTACAAATATCCATCACACGAAATATTTGCCCCTAGCGGGATTCGAACCCGCGACCCTTGGGTTTCGTGGCCAGGGTCTCTGACCACTCGACCAACGGGCCAGTCAAATATTTTATTATGAAGTTATGGTCAGTGTAGTCTGGGTTTTAATGTACCTAAACTACAAACCAGTAGTAAAATTTTTGGGATTGAGAATTGTAAGATTTTTCAGAATTTTTAAACTCAGGATTAGGCGATACATCACAGATTCTTACACATTTATTTTGTGTGCACTCGAGCCTTTAATACGAAACGCCCCTATGGCCATAAACCACGAAACGAATTACTTTTGACTCGGTCTTGTCTTGGACACCTCAGAACAAGCAACTGATTGTCTACCTTCTCTAGATCCGGTGCGTGGAGCTGAGCGAGTGGCGCACGGACAACGAGGCGCGCGTGTACCGCGACTGGGCCGGCGCCGCGCTCGCCGCGCACGCGCACCCGCCCGCCTGCGCGCGCATGCCCAAGTCCACGCACGTCGTCTACAATGGTCAGTATAGTACGCAGATAATCGACTTTAACATTTTAAACGCTACTTTATGGTCGTAATTTCCTAAACTTATTTTTTTATATCAGACAACGTCACGTACTCGTAGATACATTAACCTGATTCTGAATAAAATCGCTTAAGCACTTACGTTACAGATATTAGAATCAACAGTGTTAATACAACAAAATTTTTTAAACTTTTCTGTCTGAACCGTTTAAATTTTAAAAAATTAAATTGCAAATCATAGAAATAAAATGAATACAAGTTCAATGTCTTTTGGTTTGGCGCGCCTCGACGGTGGTCAATAACTTGGCGTTGGAGCACCTTACTGTTGTTCCAAGTGTTAAATTTATGGCGCCTCATCGTGGGCCCAAGACTGAGCTTAAGAACATCACAACAATGTTCCAAGACTTGGCTTTGTAACGCCTTACCAGTGCTCTGCCTGGATCATCGAAAGCACCACCTAACCTAATGCGTCAGCCTACTTACATTGCTGCACCCTGAATCCTGCCTCATACCTTACCTTCCGGCACCTCTGAAGGAGGCACTGTAACCACCAACCAATAACCTAATACCACGTCACTTCCAGCAGCCGAAGTGGAAGCCTTCAGCGGCAGCCCCCGCTCCGACAACTACCGTCTGGAGTTCGCTCGTGGCCGGTCGCCGCGCACACCTCGCGCACCGCGCCTGCTTGCAGCCGCGCGGTCGCCCTCCACGTCAGGCTCCGAGCTCAGTCTGCGACAGCCGATTAAGATCAGGTATGGTACACAGCTCTCCAAACACTCGGCTATCTATGATAGAGGGGTACAGACAGTGGAATAACTATAGGGTTGCAGGACTGGCAAAATTCCACGAACCTCCAGAGGCTTCGGCATGGGGAACAACCCTTTGCTATATTATTAAGGTCAACAAAATTGCCACGGGCCTTAGATGGTATAGTTACGTTACTGGGCAAGGTCACTAATAGTCAATGACTTCGATGGACACCCGTAGTAGTCACAAAGGAACAAGTGGAACAGCTCCCCAAACAAACTATCATAGAGCGGCACAGGTCACTGTTGTGGACGGCAGTCCAAGATATCGATGGATATCCAGGGTGGCCATCAATCAGGGGCGAATGACACAAATTATAAACCATCTAATATAAAGCAATACAGGCTTGCGGCAAACAATCAATATTAGTTACGCATTACAAAGCAATAAAGTAGGTATAAAAATAAAAAAAATAAAAATCGTGTGTATCCAGATTAGACATGCGGGAATTAGCGTATAATCGAATAGATAAAAAACACGTATCCTACTTAATATATATTGGCTAAATACTTCGAAATTGCTGTCAAGAATATCGAAATAAAACTGGAAGTGAGTATTCATTGTTCACCCAAAGATATTGCATCAATTATAATCATTCAATGTCTGCTTATCCTGCCAATAAGGTTAACGGAATCATTATCCAGTAGAGTTTTTAAGCAGATTTTTTATCTATTAATAGAACATTTGAACCAGATTGATATCAGGTGTGGAGAGTAAAAACCTATTATATTATTTCAAATGAAACTGGTTTGTAAAATCTTTAATATTTTTTTATATTAAGTAAGTACATCACAGATCATAAATACAATTGAATGTCAAATTTACCTACTACAAGAAATAATATGGCTCTTATTTTATTACCTCGTTGTGATAGGTTGATGAGATAGCGGTTTGAGTTGGCTCAAATCTTGCTTTTATTATGGTATATGTAGCCGCAATATATTTAAGCTTAATTAGTAACTAAGGTGAACCAGATGCATGAAGTGACGTAGATGACAAGAAGATGTAACCGGGAGCCAGCGCTTGTATTGAATATGTAGTTGCCGCCATATTTTTCTTTTATGTTAACATTTATAAATTAAATAATAAAGTAACAAAGTATTTTTTATACAATTATCAACCTTATTAACTAGCTGTGCCCGCGGTTTCACCCGCGTTTAAGATTAATGTTATATAGCCTATAGCCTTTCTCGATTAATGGGGTATCTAACACTGAAATAATTTTTCATATCAGACTAGTAGTTCCTGAGATTAGCGCATTCAAGTAAACAAACAAACTCTTCAGCTTTATATTATTAGTATGGATTAACATTTAACCATTTGTCCGCCAAAATAAATGACATATTTTTCTATAACATAAAAAAATAAAATATGTTATTGAATATGCAACATATAACTGATACCACACCATTAGACATTAGTACCTGTTGCTAATCATAATATGCAGAGAAAAATATTTTTCTGGGAAAAATATGGCAGCGATTGTTTTAAGGATTTACCCATAATGTGAATTAACATAGAACTCGTGTTTTTCCAAGGTGGTGATGTGAGAGCGTCTGTAGCGCTATGCCTAACCCTTAACCGCCTTACGCCCCAACGGTGAGTGCTTGCAAGTGCTTTAACGACCCCTAAATTAAGGGCGGATCCTCCCTCCTCTCTTATCCTCTTAAAGTTACATAAAATATAAATATCGGAAGTCAAATATTCCTAGTTGGTTTCTATACAACAAAATAATGGAATATAAAGCGACTCTGATCAAATAATAGCTATTCCTGACATTTACTTGACTGAACCAGTTTACCTTCAACATTTTCAGTTAAAGAAAATATTTTATATACTACATAGGCAGAATTACTTACCTCTAACACCTCTTATTGTGTTTCTACCTAATTGCGTAGGTATCTATTAAAAACAGCATAGCATATTATTTACCATCAATTTACAGAAAAAATATACCTAGTCTTACATTACTTTCATTATTCGATCCGCTCCTTGCATGTAAATATTCCCTTTAGAAATGTAATCCTTGTATTTTGTTCAGTAGAGCTTCTTTAACTTTTAGTTTAGTATTGATTGTAGCCATAATGCTAGTTTTACTGACATTTTATTAAGAAATATAAAAAAAACATATTTTCCAAGATGCATGAAAATTTTATTTAATAAAAGATAATACAGCATGATGGCTTACTTAATAATTGGCAGTAATCAGTTGAAATACAGGGCTAATTATATAAACCCAAAGATTTTATTTGCATGATCAGTAATAATCAAATTTTCTAAATCACGACTTAATGTAGTGACTAATTTGTATTTTTTATCAATTAAAAGTAACTCCCATGGCAATGGGGTCACCAGAGAGTCCACCAAAGAGGAACCGGAAGAGCCTGCTATCGTCCCCACCCTGCGACCGTCCGGACCGGCGCGCGCGCCCCTCGCCATTCGCTGACCGACACTCGTCACGTGCGCACGTGTCAAACAAAGCAGTTAATGAAACCAACAAAAATGCAGACACCAGACTGCTTTAAACTTAAAGACAGTAGCTTTTCAGTCATTATCCACAATGACTTGTTAAAGTGTAAAAATATATAGAGGACTGACATGTGATGTCATAAATCAGTGTTTGCCTAGAAAATAGTGGTTAGAAGCTCGTAAAGACATTTGATAACTGATTTGCGATGTCTATATGTCAGTTTATTCAGACGACTTTTATTATCTTGCTCAAAAATGTTAAAGGATTTTATTATATTAAGAATTTAAATTCAATTATGAAAAAATAACTATTTAAATGTATTCTTTGGATTGTGTATGTCTTTGATTGTGGGCTTCGTTAAAGAAACGCCACTCTTAATGAAAGCATATCCGGCACCGCGGTGCCATTATCAAATGTGGGTCAACTGGGTATAGTTTGCATCGTATTACGCCCTACAAAAGCTCTGAATTGTTTTGTTTTCGTAGATTAGTTATTTCTAACGCTTAGTTTTATCAAATGTATCTTAGAACTAGTGTCGTGATGTAATTAGATCTATTTAATTAATCTCTTGTTACTGAATTTAATTTCGTTGCTAGTTTGACTCCGAAGAGTGCTTTAACTATCGTTTTCTGTATATTGTAGGTCTAAGATGTTTATGTAAAGAGTTTATATCTTGTAAGTAGTTTTTAAGTGATCACATAATGCAATAGCTATCGTCTTCCAAGTAAGCAAAATACTGAAGCTTTAATATAGACTGTAGAATCGTACGTATTAAATCAGGTGCTATTTACTTAAATACGTAATAACTGTAATTCACATATTCATCAATATCCTTTAAAACTGACAACCTTCGTAATGCAAATCGTAAAAAAATATTGACAACGTTTTTTCTCACATAATTTTAATATAAATTATGAGAAACTGATTTCTCACAAGACGTGATGTTTGGTTTAACATTATAAACATTTAGATTTATCAAAAAATTGCAAATCAAAAGGAAATTAAAACATCATATAGTCGATTATATCATCTTATTAAAAAATTTACTTCACGACCAAGTATGTTAAATAAATCATTAATAAACAAATCTGAAGGACAATATTGATTTAAAAAGACCTTTTGCACTATGAACGTTGTTAATCTTATTTTATTCCTTTAATCTATGATCAGTTTGATTATATGGTGACCATAAACAAAAGACGCCGCAACAAAAGACAGCCAGCGGCGCACCCACTGGGCATACATAATAGAGACGTTAAAGTAAATTAATATTCTTCCCTTTGGGGGGTGGTAACCTTTCTCCGTCGATCAATCATAGGGCACGACGTAGAATAGGGTTGCCAATCAAAAGTAGCACACAAACTTTCGACGTATCTTTTTCCATAACATTTTGTTAGCAATTCACGAGAAATATACTCCATATTTATGGTTACCAGAAATATTCAATGTATTTTTAATTTACAATAAAAAAACAAACAGATTTTGAACTGATGCTGCCCAAAGACATGTCAAAACATTGGATTCTTAAAAAAACCAGACCTTATCTATCAAACGTTTACTTCTCTGGGTTACATATCAATTCGAGTGAAATATTTTCAACCCTGCAAAGGGGTGTGAAAGCCCAGGGCGCGGCGCAAGTGGGTTAACGACGCGAAGCCTGACCACGCGATCAGTAATAAATATTTTTTTCCAAGAGCCAAACCCAAAATGTTCCCTGAAGACGGGTCATCGTCCTTATGTTATTTTAACAAAATGGCGGCATTAATTTTAGACCCAAAAGTATCATATAAATAACTTTTTTGGTTTCGACGATAAAATGTTATCTAACTCGATTGATAAATATTTTAAAGAAATTTAAATTCAAATATGAGAACTTTAACTGGAAGTATAAAATCATATTGATGAAATATATGTGTTTTCTTATTTGTAATTAATGAAAATAAGTTAGAATCCCAACACAACATTGACACATTCCAAATAAATAGTTAGTTTCATTATTATCTATACATAATGTTTATACATACTTACACAATACTTTCATATAACTTAATGTATGTTTATATAAATTATTACGAACAGGTGCAATATACGCATACATTTAAGTATTAGTTATATTTTGAATTGTACTTAAATAGTCGCTCAATAATATAATATAAAAATCACATCTGTATAAAGTACATATTAAGTACATAACTATTGCGTATTTTATATTAATCATTCAAGACATATTATATTACATTATGCTATCGACCCGTAATATATTGTAACTTAATTGTCACGTCTAAGTATTGTACATAAATATAACGAATGGTGCATGTATATAATTATTATGTAAGCATTGTTTATTCCACAAGTAATAAACTTTTGTATTTTGAGAATTGTGTTTTATTACGAGCCAAATGACTGCCTCGTTGGTCTAGTGGTAGCATACGCCGCCTAAGGACTAAGAAGTTCCGGGTTGAAATCCCGGATCAGGCCAAAACTTTGTGACTTGTTATTTCAATATTGAAATTATTTAATAACAGTCCGGAGACAGGAATTTGGCGTTTTTAATCACCCGCGTGCCTCGGAAAGCACGTTAAGCCGTTTGACCTCACTACGGTCATGTCGAGCCGTCTCACCGGACTATGAGAGTGAAGGAATAGAGAGTGCACGTGTGTTTGCGCACACTTGAGCACTATAATATGATGGCTAATCTTCGTTGAAATTGGCCGCCGTGACCGAGATCGGTTAGGAGGACATTACAATTCTTATTACAACCTTCGAAAATATCGCCTTATATTCCACTATGAAGATATAGGTCCATTACCTACCATTTTACTATGTTTACATAACTAGGGACGATCAAAATGCCATTAGGTTGGAACTGCTACTCTTCGGTCAATGCTCTTAAATAATCCTGAAAGCTACAAACAACAAAGAACAAATCAAATACACTGCCGTTTTAAAACAGCAATCTTACTACAACCACCTTACAAATACGTCGATGTACATCGAACTCTCTTTTTTCTCCGTTTAACCTGTATTTTTAAAAGTACTTGTACGCATGCGTTAGTTGAAAACGAAAGGTTTTGGAGGGAAAGTTCAGTTCGGTGCGAGCTTTCATGTAGGTTTACGCTTTACCTAGTTAAAAACTTTCGTTACAGTGACCGAATGTGTACCTACAATACCTAACTGATAATATTTTGAAAAGTTGTTTGTTCTTAGCAATCTAGATGAGAAAAAATAATGAGAAAGTTATTTAAGTGAAGTTTAATATACTATTTCTTATAGTACTAAGCAAACCCGGCAAATTCTAGTCATTTCGGCAAACACGGCAATTCAAGTCTAAGTTGGTTTACTTATTAAAAAGTAACTAAACAGTCATAACAAACAATTTTATGACGACATTTTCAATATTTTTTATTTTTAATAATATAACCCTAAAAGACTTTGATCGATGTCCCATAGTGCAATCACATTTCTAAATAACTTAAAAAAATATTATTTCATTTTATCCCGACACAAATAATTACAAAATCCAAATAAAGCCAGTGCTCAAAGATAGTTTTGTTGTTTTTTTTTATACAAAACCTTCTTAAGGCGTGACTACACTAACCGACCGTGGCATTTGAAGACGTGCCACTGGGATCCGGCGGTTCCGCCGTCCCTCTAACCAGGTCTACATCCAGGCAGTGCGTCGCGTGCCAGCACAAAGCCAAGCTGCTTCCCGAAGTCCCGGACCCAGCGCTGCCGGGGACCGCCCCTCCAGCTCTGGAGACGGCTCCGGTGCTGCTCACGCCCGTGCCGGAAGCTGTTTCTGTTCCGGAGCCCGTAATTCCGTCGCCGGTAGTTCCGACGCCTGTTCCGGTTCCGGAAAGGCTGGTAGAGGAGCCGCCTAAGAGGAGGGAGATGGCAGCTAAACCGGAGAATGTGCATGAGGCGTTGGAGGACAGAGATCCTAATAACTTGAACCAACATGTACAGGTAAGGAATAGTCTGTAAATAATAATAGAGTATACTGGAATGGAATGGAACTGGAATGAAAAAACCACAATTAAAAACTGTCAACAAAGCGTAAAATATTACAACTACAATGTATATTTACATTGGAATATCTAATTATTAGATGCGCAGATATCCCTTTATTCAACGAAATCTACTTATTACAGATAGGCCTTTAAAAAATACTGTACACTTTAGGCATTATGAATAACGATAACTTATTTTGGAGTAGGGAATAAGTCTTTCAAGTAAACATAACTTTGTTGTTCTAATTTGATACTATCTATTCCTTTTGATGAAAGTGGACATTACTGGGTCAAAAAACTATCATTCTATTAAGTCCGTCAGTTAGGTTATACAAAAATACCAGACACATATTTTTTGCTTCATCAAGATAACAAAAAATACAAAGATAAAGAGCATCAAGTTTTGGAGTGGGGCCTTGACGCGTCACTTTTAAGTAAAATTGTCTCTACGTCACGCGCAACTTGAATCCGCTCCGCCAGTGTTTGTTTAACAAAGAAATGAAAAAATACGTGTTGAATATTTTTTTATAATCTGACCGCAGACTAAATAGAATATTTAAGTCCGGTCCCATAATTGACTTATTTATATTTTTGAAATGCATATATATTTTTTAAAGACAAAGTCTAACTATCGCTACTATATAGCTTCATACGACGGCCCGTAAGTTTATAAAGTTAACAGAATATTCCTATGTTTGTCTAAGATAAGTCAGCCTAAACGTAAAACATAAGAAGGTTTTTCAAACAAACCCTTACTTGCACAACTTTAATAACGCGTAATGAATTCAAAAACCAACTAATAAAAGAAAACCTCAGTCATAAGCGAGGACTTACGGAGTGAAGGACGTTGATAAATGATTATTATGCGAATAATGCTAATTCAACACTTAAAATAGAACTCGTGTTTCGCCGGAAAGCCATTTACATTTAAACACCACTTGAAAAGTCACTCCCTCCCCGTGATGTCAGGTAGAAACAAAGTGGAGAGGTCAAATGTAACAAGGTATAACCTTGTTATGTCTGGAATTTGTATGGTGTAACAATGGTCTGTATCTTAGACTTAACAAAACTGGCACATGTTTATAGTAAATGTATAAAACATTGAAAAAATACCGGATAAAGGTGTTAAATAATCAATATTTTCTAAATTTATTTTGTCTTATATTTGTATTTATAAAAAATCCGTTACGATTGAAGAAAATTTTTCTATTCTTCTTCCTTTAAAGCTATTAAATGAAGATATACCGAAAAAAAGAAACAAAGAAGGCCTCATCTCAAGGAAATTCTACAACATTCAGATATAAGCTACTTTAAACACAGTAGCTTATATCAGTATAAACTTATGTCTCTAAAGAATAGTCAAACAACTTAGAAGCAGATATTGAATCCAAATTGTGTGATCAGACTTAAACATATCTATCAATAAAAACATTTTAAGTTCATTAAACATGTTTCAACAAAGAAAGACTATTTCCAAAGACAAACTACTTCAACAGGTCCGTAAAATTTCCTTAATAGATTTCGTGTCATTAATTACCACTTTCCAACCGTTGTATACTTCTGCGCTCGAAATGGCTGAATGTTTTATGATAAAACGACATTGTTTCACTTAAGCCAATTATACGTGGTGTGGTATTTATGTAAATGCGGACTGTTGGTGAAGGACGCTGAATAAATGCAAGAATTGACCTCCGTAGTTTAAGGACTCGTAAAGAAAACCTTGTAGATAGTGCTATTTTTTTAATAACTTTTCGATAATAGCCCAGACGAGGTAGGTGAGTCAATGAATGTTATGGCTTCTATTATTATAAAAACTAGCAGCGCCCCGCAGTTTTACCTGCGTATTTTACCGCGTCCCGTTCCCGCGGAAATACGGAGATAAAATATAGCTTATGTTGCTGATAAAATAGCTTTCAATTGATGAAAGAATTTTTAAAATCAGTTCAGTAGTTTCGGAGCCACTTCAATTCAAACAATCAAAACTTGCTTTTTAAATATTAGTAACCTGTAAAGATATCAGACCGAGGCGACAGGCAAATGGCATTATGTAAGAGACTGATTTGATAGACGGAATCACGGGAGTAGATGCCGCTGTGTCAAATGTAGGTATCAGAGAAATAATCTTAACATATTTAAGCAAAAGATTCGCAAAATTTGTTCACAGAAGTAGATTGTTGGTGAAAGGTACACGGCATCGCAAATGATACGGAGCTCACTAGAATTAGCTACGCTCCTGGATAGGATTACAAACTAACCTGTCTATTTTCTACATTACATAACATCACGCCCACAATCCCCGAAGGTAAGCAAAGGTTAAGCAAAGGTAGGCAAAGTCAAAGGGCAGCAGGCCCCTTTAACCACATTCAGCCAAAAACAAAAAACTGGACTGGGATAGATGGAAAATTGTTAAAAAGATGTGATAAGTGGCTAGCTTGTCGCCTACACAATCACATACTCAAAACCTGATATACCATTAGTCGTCTTTTACAACATGCTAATCAAGAACCACAGTTGGCACATTCTTTTTAAGTCCCAGACCAACATGGTCCAATGGGTTAGGTTAGATGGAAAATAATTTTCTACATTAAAAAAAATTCTGATAATAAAATTTATATAGTCCGTAATTTAACTTTATGCTCAATATAAAACAGTAACAGACATTCTACTAGGCAGTGGAACACTTTAAAAAGCGGCTTTCGACAATCTAAATTAGTTCAATTAGTGAAACATCTACTTTTCATTGCACGACATGGATAAAGTAGACACTAATGCCGAGAATGTTTAGCAAACTGGAGCAAATCAAATGCTACTTGCTAACGCAAATAGCTTCCTTGAATGGCGGCTCAAATATTAAGGATCGCATGCACTTAGTCCATTATCTCTAATGGACTAGAAAAACACAAAGAAAATGCATCGATTATAATGAATAATTCGATCTAAATGTTGGTCTGGGACTTAAAAATAATGTGCCAACTGTGTTTCTTGTCTAGCAGGTCGTAACAGGCGACTAATGGTATATCGGGTTTTGGGTGTGTGATTGTGTAGGCGACGAGCTAGCCACTTGTCACTACGTTTTCACAATTTTCCATCTAACCCAGCCTAGTTTTATTTTTTGGCTGATTGTGGTTAAGGGGGTTGCTGCTTCTTTGACTCTGCCTACCCCTTCGAGGATCATAGGCGTGATGATATTGTATGTAAGTATGTATGTATTCGTCAAGTTTCATGAACAAATGGCTGATGTATTTGCAAAGGCATGCTTGCGTGTATGATGTCGTGGCGAATGGCCTATTACATCCAACATGTTATACCGGACATGACGTTTTTATGGCGCAACAAATAACTGTGGAAAAACCGGTAAAAACATGACCAAGCAGGAACGAAACGAGTTTGTTATGCAGCTTTATGACCGTTTTGACACTTTAATTTAATTTTTAGTTTGTTTTTAATTTGTGTACCAACACAATTTTATTTACCTTGAAGTAATCGTATTATTCATTAAGATTTGCTAATAAAACTGATCTATGAATTTACTGTTTTTACTTATTGATTATTTCACTTTATTTCTATTGTTTAGATAACATATGTACGGACTGGGTCTTTGAAAGTAGTTTGGAAGTAGTCTTTGGAAAAATTTATATCACTAAAAGTGTGTTTAGCCACTTATACTTACGGGGTACCTAACAGTACCTTATTCTCCGTAAATAATAAATATTCACAGAACTAGAGACATCGCAAGTGCATTTCCAACCTTCCAGATGGGTTGGGCGCGTCTTTGATTATCATTAACTGCGCAAAACTCAACAGTTCAGTTTAATACAAAACGAAGCCTTTCTTAATAGGTGACAGAATAAAAGTTGGGAAAAAGGAAAGGAAAATATAATGACCGGCTTAAAATTTATCGTTCACTTAAATTACTGTAATTACCTAAACGATTCTCACCTTCACACTTAACAACGGATCAAACGTATGTAGGTCGAAAAACATATAGAAAACTACAAATTATAAAACGAACATATACCTACATTGCGACCTTCTCAAACAAAAACCCTTCATCATATCTATTCCTGGCCGTCAATACAAACCGGCAACAATGACAAGCAATCGATCCGCTATGGCGATGGCGCATTCATCACATTACGACGGATTGGTGGCTGACACGTGTTCCGAGTGTCAGTGTGTCAATGCCGAGACGCGCACCTTGAACGAATTTATGTTTAATCTGGTCAACGTCATAATTACAGAACAGCCGGCCTTACCCAATACCAGATACTAAAATTCCAATTTTATACACTGACTGTCTAGGAGGGGTCCTAGACCCAAGGTCTTTCTCAGAGTCAGTGCAGTGTTTTTTTCCATCCATCTTCCAGTTTCAAGTCTCTGGAAGACACTTAAAATCACAGGTGGATAGAAGACAAAGTCTCTTCTGCATCTGATGGAGCTCCCACTAATTTGTTTCGGTACTATAATATGTCCAACTTAAAATTGTGTGTATTTATGGCTATTTATTTATTATTACTATTTATTTGTTCAGTTGTTTTGTACATCCAATAGTTATATCTTATACCTACATTGACTACATTGTATTTGTTTCACTGACAAACCAAGTGACTGGCCCGATGGTCGAGTGGTTAGAGACCCTGGCCACGAAGCCGAGGGTCGCGGGTTCGAATCCCGCTAGAGGCAAATGTTTCGTGTGATGAACATGGGCATTTGTTCTCGAGTCATGGATGTTTATAAAAAACGTATTTAAGTATGTCTATCCGTTCACCTAGTATCCATAGCACAAGCATAAGCTTAGTTTGGGACTAGGGAATTGGTGTGTCAGTCTTGAGAATTTATTTAAAAAAAAAAAAAAAAAAAAAGTCTCTGTGACTTTATCCAACATAGCAAACATCTGTCGAAAGCAGATCCACTCCAATCTTCTTTGTAATGCCGAATTAAATTTAGAGTAAGTATATATAATATAGGCGAGTGAGTGTGTAAGGATCGTGCCATATGGCGTTCGGTTCTCTCTGCCTGCCCCGCTAATGAAGTGGTGTGAAGTTTAGTTAGTTAGTTAAATAAATATAAAGGTTATACCATCATCCTTCCAGTAAATTACACAGTAATCGATTGATGTGCTCGGTCAGTCTACGAAGAAAGGTTATGAAACACTTAATATTGTATGGGGTTAACATCCCCTCGAGCAATCGCAGAGAAAGCGGCGGTCATCGCGTGACCGCCGCCCCATGACATCAGCGCCGCGATTTACCACCCTTAGCCCAAATTGAAACTTGCCCGTGGATAAATTACCCTTGGAAAAGGGTTTCCTATTCTGCGAAAAAACCTATGTGTAGGTTTTGTTAGAATGTTGCTTACAGCCACTATTATATAATTCGTAACATCTATTAACAAGGTTAACATCGGTTCTCTCTGCCTACCCCGCTAGGGAAGTGGCGTGAAGTTTAGTTAGTTAGTTAGTTAGTTATTAACAAGGCCATAAGTTATCTAATAATAATAATTACTGCTCAGTTCCATTTAAGGGCATAATATGTCCGCTCAGCGCCCAATTCAAAGGTACATAATAAATGTTAGATACGTGAACATAACATGGACCAGCAGGGGGCATAATGTCACCTGTCATAGCAGGCCTGTTATAACAGATGTAACACACATTCAACACACAGGTTTATTCTTGTTAAATTCATCTGATAATCAATACAAATAAACCGCGCAGTTTTTGAACAGGCCTGCTATAACAGATGACAATAAGCCCCAGGGATCAGACCAACTGTAGAGAACATTAGTAAATGTTTTCCACATTACCTCCAGGCTGTGGCGGACTAAGCCTGTTTTAGGCCTGGGACGGCAGAGCTGTACGAGGTCCCTAGTAGAGATACAAGCTGTGTTGCTTGCCCGAAATTGATGTTTCACTGTTTGATTTAGAATGATAAGAAGTTGGAGATAATATGAAGCCCCCTAGGACCAGAGGTCCGGGGCGGACCGTCCCTTCCGCCCCCTGGTTAGTCCTACTGCCTCCAGGGTCAAAAAACGTCGTGGGCACCATTATTCATTTATTAATCAGACAAATACACGGTCCGTCTAAGAGCTCGCCAGCTTGTCCAGTAAATTATTCTTGGCGAGCTGCCCGTGTGTACTTGGGGTCGTGATAAGGTTGTGGGTGTGACCATGGCCCGCTGGTAATCCAAAGATGCGTCCACGCTTGTCCAGGACACTGAATAGATAGGAACGCTAGTTCTGGAGAAGTAGGTAAATAATTTGGGGACCAAGCATATCTACAATAATATTGCTTCTACATTATAGAGCGGTGGTAGCTCAATGGTATGGACACGCGCCTCATAACCGAGGAGTGCGGGTTCTAACCCGAACACGTACCTCTGGATTTTTCAAATCTATATACGTATTTATACCACTAGCTCGGCGATGAGGGAAAACATCGTGATAAAACTTGCAAATTCTGGTTCCCCTATCTTAGGGTTACGAATTTCAGATAGGCAGTCATTTCAATGTAATTACTAGACTCGCTAAATCCTTGATCATGATCTAAGCGGACCCCGTCTAAGCACGGGACATAAGGCTAGGAAAATGATGACACTAATACTGCTTCACTCCTAACAGATAGTATGGGACGACATAATCGGCGAGCCGGAGGGCGCGCGCAGCCCGGAGTGCGCATGGCGGCTGAGCTCCCTGTGCTTCCAGCACGCGCGCAACTGGTGCTACACGCTGCTGGCCGTGCTGATCGCGCCGCCCTGCGCGCTGCTGCTGGGCTGCGGGTTCGCCTGCCTCGCCTTCGAGGTAACCGCTACGCTATGTGACACTAGACGCGCGCGCAGCCCGGAGTGCGCGTGCGCTGTGTACGGGTCTAAAGATAGCCAATTGAGTAATACCATTGAACTGCCATTTATAATTTTCAATATCAACTTGTCTACTTAAAAAAATTGACAATTCCATCAGTTCTTAAGACTCTAAACCCGATATTCCAATAGTCGCCTTTTACGACATGCTAGGCAAGAACCACAGTTGGCATATTCTTTATAAGTCCCAGACCAACATGGGATCTGATCTGATGATATCGGGTTTTGGGTGTGTGATTGTGTAGGCGACAGGTTAGTCGCTTATCACTGCTTTTTCACAATTGTCCATCTAACCCAGCCCGGCTTTATTTTCGGCTAAATGTGGTTAAAGGGGTATGCTGTCCCTTTGACTCTGCCTACCCCTTCGGGGATTATAGGCGTGATGTTATGTATTATGTATGTATACTTATGACTCAAAAAGCACATTATGCGACACTCTAAATTCAGATAGAAAACGACAGTCGAATATGTTAAAATTATTCAATATACACTTATACTAGTTTCGATATAAGTATGACAAGGTAACAAGACATTTGAAAGCATTCAAGGGAAAGCAGTTTTAATTTCACAAATCAAACACATTTACTAATTAGTTGGGTATTACATCGAAGGTGACTGTATAATGTTTATAGTGCTAAGGTATTATTTGCAAATGTGTAGGAGTCTAAGTTAGAGGCTTAGGCGCCCATGTGCCTAAGCTTAGTAAGCTTTAAAGAAGACAATAAAGGTTTTATTCCAAGCACAGTGTTATTTGTATAAAAAATGCCGTTAATACGTCTACTATTTTTCCTGATATTTTGTCCTGTTTGTAGGCACAATGACGGCGACATAATTTGCCATGGGCCTCAAAGGGTAGAATTACGCCACCGTCGAAAATTAAGTTACAGTGGGGCTGGCATATCCATGTGGATAAAAGCAATTATACTAAAAAAAAAAAAAGAAAATATCTTTAGACTGACACCAATTCCCTAGTCCCAAACTAAGCTTATAAGCTTGTGCTATAGATATTAAGTGAACGATTATAAACATCCATGATTCGAGTACAAATATCCATGTTCATCACACGTAATATTTGCCCCTTGCGGGATTCGAACCCGCGACCCTTGGTTTTGTGGCCAAGGTCTCTGACCACTCCACCAACGGGCCAGTCGTAAAAAATATAGTTACACATCCATAGATGTCATAGGTATTTGCGATTATGCGTCACAAGTTTAAATTAAAGCTATACCTACCTATAATAATAATAATATATTAACCACAAATAGAAAGAAACACAATACGTGTTGTGTTAAGTCGTTGACCCGTAACTAGGGTTGCCATCCGTCCGGGTTTCCCCGGATTCGTCCTAGTTTAGAGGGCATCCGGGGAGCGTCCGGGCGGGGCTTCATTTGTAGTCCTGGTTTAAAAATGTAAAGTCTTGGGCAACTCCGACACAATCACTGTGCCCGCACGCCGCATCAACCGACTAACCGACCCGCTAAATTCATCATCATTTCCAACTGTATTTTATTACACTATGTTTAAAAAAATCTATTGACATGTCCGGGTTCTGGGCTCTAAAATACGGGGTTTTCACGCGTCTTGTCCTGGTTGCCAAATTTTGGAGGTGGCAACCCTACCCGTAACGCGATATGTTTCAGCATCACATTTCGGTTCCGTGCCGCATGCTACGAGTCGAGTACCTATGTTGCTTCTGTGGAACCATTATGCTAATTAGTGTGGTCGAGTTAACTGATTTATTTGTTGCATGAATTGGGTGTAACTTTAGTGGTAATTATATATTTGTGGCTGTATGAAGCCTAGATCGAAAATACGTGCAGAATCCTATTTGGGTAGTCCCGGTCCAACAAAAATAGTAAATAATAGCATTTTCTAAAAAAAAATCATGAAAGCATGCGAAAAAAAAAATCAATTAGTAATTTATACATATATCTAAAACATTTTTATTTCTATACAATGATAGAATTGCGGAGGAAAATCGTACCTAAAATTTTCATAATTCTTCATGTCGATGACGTACTGATAGATTTTCAAAGCAAGATAAAATAAACAAAAATATACTTAATAATATTTATCCGCATATTAAACACATACCAACTTTCCTGACCCCATCTGTGTTTTCCTATAGCAAATCTGGTGTACAGCGCCTTGCCTCCGCTGCGTGAAGATCTACTTCGCGTCTCTCCGGACGATGGTGATGTCCTGCATGGCGGCCACCGTCGTGCCCGCCGCCGAAGCCGTCGGTCACGTCTGTCGACACATCCGCGTCAATATGCGACGGGAAGCACCCGAGGAGCGGGACTTGTTAGTCGTGTAGTGTAAACGCACCTTCGGAAACTTGAGCAGGAATAGTGCAATACCGCATAGAGATACTATACATATATACTACTTGATCCTTATCAAGTAGTATATACAGGAAGAATTTTTAATGGCCTTCCATTTGCTATGTTTAGGGGTGAGAGTTTCCCGCTCCCCCGCCAGCCCGGTAGGTAGTAAAGGCCGCCTTCGGCCAACTACCGACGTCGTCTAAAAAAAAAAAAATTGCTTTGTTATTAATTAAAGTTAGACTTTAAAACAAAGTCTACTTATGCAGTGTTGCACTTTTCCTCGCGATATCGGTGGGTTGTAAACCAGCGGCTCCTAAACACATACGACTAAAGAGTATTAAATAAATGCCTATTACAATGTGGAACCCCGCATCCGAAGCGTCTAAAGATCTTAACAATCTAAACACATATTTATTAATTCAAACCCTGGTGACATTTCCACGGTAGCCTCGAGTTCCACTTGACGTACCTACTTTAGGAATCACTGGTGTAGACTATTGTTGAAGAAATGTAATGACTTATCAAATAATATTACAAAGTGCCTTCATAAAACTAAAATTAAATCTTAACTTTAATAAATCTAGGGGCAAATTTTTTAACAGTCAGGTAACAATCTAAACAATAACTTTATGGTAGAAGGAGAGCTGGCATCAAATTTTGGGTACGTATTTGAGGTAAGCCGAAAACGTGTCCCATGCCTCTCCTATTGTACCCCAACACGGAACTGTAGACCTGGCTGATGAGTAGCGGGGCTAACTCAAGTTAGAGAGATTGTTAAATCATCTGGCAGGTAGAAAGTACCACCAAAATTATCTGTCTTTTTTAGAATCTTATTTTTTACTTAAAAATAAGCCTATTAAAATTTCTAGTTGACTCAAATACATTTTTTTTTTTGCACAATATATTGCCTACCCTGCTAGGGAAGTGGCGTGAAGTTTAGTTAGGTAGTTTTTATGTTAGCACGCGTCTGGCAATGTTGAAACCCCAACTAAATCGTCTGGCTTATTTTTTTTTAATTTTTTGACATTAAACTACGACACATAAAAATTGCATAATGCCACAAACATATTTTAAGAAAAAAGAAATATTAAAAATTAAATATAAGAAAGCCCCGCTACTCATCAGACAGGTGTACAGTTCCGTATGGGGAGTATAATAGGAGAGGCATGGGACAAGTTTTCAGCTTGCCTCAAACCCAAAATTGGTGCCAAGTCTCGGACCATTACGGTGTAATATAATATGTCAGTCACAATTCATGTGAGTCACCTATATTTAAGTAAAATGCTGATGGACGTAAATAAATACGTGATGTTTAAATCTACATATATTTTCTTTCTGTCACCAATTATCTGACTGTCAAAAAAGTTGGACGTAATGAAATAAATGTGGATGTTCACGTTTTAATAATTGTATTGCTGTAATAGCTCGAACTATGGTAAATTCTAAGATTTTCCAGTAAAACCTAAGATTTACCAACTCTTAACGGTAAAAGTCCGAACAGGTGTACAATTCGAACTTTTACCACCATTTACTTAGTAAATCTTAGGATTCTTTACTTGGAAAATTTTACCTAACCAAACCTAACTAAGATTAGATTATATTATAGGTTAGGTTAGGTAAGGTATTTTTTTAATCAGGTTAATAAACCTAACCTAACTAACCCATAATATAACCTAACCTAGAAATGTTTACATTTACCAACTCATGTCGGTAAATCCTAAGACTTACTAGTAAAACTTAAGATTGACCAATATACGGGCTTTTACAGTAACATATGCACTAACATTTAAATAATTAATTACAATATATAAGTAACAGTTAAACCAAGTTAATATTAGTAAGATAAATAGACTATTTTAAACGCAAAAATCTTAATAAATAAGTATACCTACTTATAATTAAAACTGTAATTAAATACCTAATAAATACGTAATAATAAGATAAAGAACTTTAGCAATAATTAAACATAATTAAAGTGACCTGAATACTATCTTAAACAATTAGAATATGTAAGAATTACCTAAAAATAATTCTAGTAAATATTAATATTTATTATATAATAATTAAAATAATGAAAACAAATGTTATTGTTAAAATCTATTAATAAATTATTTGTTAATGTGACGTTTTTATATCGTACAGAAATAAAGTAAATTATTTGACAATGATTTCACATTTTATTTTCAATCCTGTGTAAGGGTCTTATGGATCGTGCAAATAAGAAACAACTGCAGTTTAAAATCGCATTGGAATTTTTAAATCTCAATGCACACACAACTAACCTCTTTCATATAAAAGAAAATGTATAGACTGGAAACATTTCTAACCAAACACTTTACATAACTTTAGATAGAAACAGGCTGTTGTGTGTGTACATTGTATTTTCATTTCCACCTTTTTACTAGCGATACCAATTTAACGCCTTTCAATGGACATTTTTTCATATAGAGTTTGCACTGCTTACTTTTACACCTACATTACATTATGATAAAGCCTAGCCTTTCCAAATATTTTAGCAACCTCGCCTCAAAGTAATCAAGGCGATCAAATTTATTATGCCTAGCCTGTCCGACGGTCACATTCAGGTCAATAAGCAGCAGATTGTGTTTGTAGAGTGCAATAATCAGGTAAGTGGCCCAATAACCCTTGTTCCCAACGAGCCTCAGACACGCTATACCTACCCGTGTCAACGTTATAATTTTACTAATTTGATAAAAACACGGAAGGGAATTCATACAGTAGGTAAATCCAAATCCAAGCAATCCCAAACGGACGGATGTTCCCTTTCAATTAAATTTAATAGAATTAAATTCATGAATAAATGAATGTCATTCTACGCTTTTTAACGGCCGACTATATAAATATTTTGAAATTATGCGAAATAAGTGAATAATTCCATTTAATTCCTCTGTGCTGTATTAAAAAAAAATAACAATAAAAATATTTCTTAAAATATAAGCCAGGCTAGGCTGTATAACGTACATAGCCTTTGCCTTTTTCGCCTGCCTGAGTAAAATTTCGTGGCCATCAGAATTGCGCGGGAAATAATAGTTTAGAAATATTTCGACGCCTTTACATAATTGCAACGGAGTGCAGGCGGAATACGAGGAATATTTTGGAATTAATATTATCAAAATGACAGACAGCAGTTCACAAAATACTTCGATACACGCATCTCGTCAGCCTACTTGTACAAGTAGTTATGTACCGTCTAGCTCAACAGATAATCATTTTGTAATCGCTAAGTGCACCAGGTGAGTATAGCAACTTCAATATTTGGACACGGACTAGTAAAAAAAGAAGGACTCCACGCTGTTATACTAAAGCGTGAAGCTACGTTTATGCATGTGTGGGTGAGATACATAAGGATACCAGGTGTCGCATCGCATCTGTCAGTGTGAGCGCTTATTGTGTCAATGTGTAACGTAAATTGCGTGTCAAGTTGGAACACCTTAGAAACTTGAACGGCTTATTCAATCTAGTTAGGTTTATATGGATATTTTATATATAGCATTTTAATATGAAGCAGAGTTGCCACCCGTCCCGATTTTGCCGGGACAGTCCCGATTTCGAAGACATTGTCCCGCGTCCCGACGGCCTATCGATTTTGTCCCGATTTTTGACAATATGCGATAGGCTCTATCAATTCATTCACGGGTACTCAACCCAGTCACGCGCCATCGCGTCATCTACCGCGCGCCGCATGTACATACCTCCTTCAAATGCGTATATTGAGCGCGTATTTTCACTAATAACCATGACATGGTCTAATGTCAGAAATCGTTGCTCGGTAGATTTGATAAAAACAGAATTGCTAATTTCTTTGAACATACACATGTCTTGTTCAGACTTCATAAATAAATACAAAAATGATGTAAGTAGAATTATTAAAAGCGGCTCGTAACAACAAGAAATACGTATGGAAAAATAAATAAAATAAAATAAATACAAATAAAAACACAAAATAAAGTTTCATTTTCCTTAGACTGTCTCACATGGGTCATATTTTGATTGGACTAAACTCCGAACGTCTCTGATGGATGCCCAATCGTCCCGATTTTTATTTCCCTAAAGGTGGCAACCCTGATATGAAGGGAGATTATTTTATATAAGTAGGTAAGTATAGCATTTTAATATGAAGGGAATTAGTATTTTGTTTTAAAAAAGTACCTAGTAGGTAAGTAGGTAATTACATTATTTAATTGTGACATCACTTTTATTGACAATTTCAACAATTTCAATGATGTAGAAGTTGTAATTACAGAATAGAAAATGCGCTTTTCTTAGCCGCTGAGTATTATATTATTACAGAGACACTGGTGTGACTACAAACCAGAACCCCACCAGTCATCATGAAACCACCGAGGAATCTGACACCGAAGAGGTGAGATCGTCAATCGAAGATAACAATAATGATGATTTAATTTTCTGTTCTCTCTGCCTACCCCGCTAGGGAAATGGCGTGAAGTTATAAGTTATGATTTAATTTTAACATTATTGCCTTATTATATTTAAATTGACGCGTCAAGTCAGGAAGAATTTGGAAAGTGCCACTTTTGACTGCGCGCGGCGCATGTCACTTCCTGCAAATAGTATTAACTTAAAGATCCGATGCAAGTAACTGCGCCTAGTTACTGCGTTAATGCAAAGATTTTGCTTGCTTGCTACTCATGTCTAGATAAAAATGCAGATGCAATTTCAAAAATTAAATCTATGTCTAATTAATTGGCCAATATCTTCTAATTACACTCATATTGTATAACAGGGGACAGTCCATTATAGTAATTAAATTTAAGGGGAGTGATTAATGTTCCCAATTAATTTAACACGTGGTAGTAATTAATTGGATGTGTTTAACAGAGAGTGCTGGCCGTGTACTGCCGTGCAGGGAAATTGGGCGCAGCATACTACACGCTACAGACGGGCGAGGTCAACTCTCTTGGTTTTATCTTTTCTGAACTTAATTTTATTTCTGCGATACAATGTACTGTTTAAACAGTGTCGTAGCATGCCTTGGCGGGACCCCGTATACAATTTTTTGGGGCCCCTTATGAAGGGTAAAGATTTCTCACAAAAGAAAAAAAAATGTTTGCATAAAATTAATATTTATTCATCATAATTATTTATCTGTTACTTTTCTCAAAATTTTTAACAAACAATTCAAATTAAATATACACTCTCCTTGCCTTTTTTTAGGCAAACTGATTTATTAATTTTGAAGTTTTTCTTAATTTTTCTTACGCACTTCGGGGGCTCCGTATAATTGATACGGCAGATACGGCGGTAGCTACGCCCCTGGCTTCAAAGCAACATATTTTTAAGCACGGGACAAAATGTTAAGACGAAAATATTAATAATTTAAGTTTTCTCTCTTCTGACACTGTATGAACAATATGGATGTTTCTATAAACATCTAAAGGGGCGACCTATACTTAATTCGGCTGGGTCCTACCATAACCGGCCAGCAAGACCGGTCACAACCTGCCTTGGACTTCCTCTAAGCATCCCTATCCACAGAAAACTCCCAATCGGAAGACATCCCCAGAACATCGTCAAGAAGCCTTGTTTTGTCCTGCTTGAGGCGTTCATCCCCAACATTATTTTATCGCAGCTGTTCATCCTAGACGAGATCATAGACCGCCCCCCGGAGTTCCAGATGTTCCTCAACCTGTTCAGACAGGTGGCCCCCTCCAGGATCCTGCTGGACGGCAAGACGCAGGGCGCGTTCGTGCAGCTGGTCAAGAAGACTGTCTTCAGCACAGACAATGACGATGATGGCACTTGTAAACTCATATTTATAACGGCGAAAGAGTACAGTACGTTTGAAATGCTATTTTTAATGATTTGATAGTTTGAAAACTAGATAGTTATGTTTCAAAAGCGTAAGTGGTCAAAACAATTTGAGAACCGGAAAATTCCACATGTCGTTTTTATTTAAAGAGATGACTGTCATTTCCGTTGGACCTTCAATTCGAACTCTCTAATCTAAATGTCTGATGCCTTCGTGGATTCAGATCATAGCTACTTATGCCCCCTAGACATCAAATCGTGCAAGCAAGACATGCTATAAACCTTTACCTTTGACTGGTTAGATGGCTCATTCGGTAGTGACTCTATCCCATGCGCCAAAGAGTTGTGGGTTCGATCCCCACCCAGGACAAACATTTGTATGATGAATACTTGGGTTTATTCTGTGTCTGGGTGTTAATATTGAATATGTAAGTATATATTTGTAATATCACTGTTGATTCTGATATCCGTAACACAAGTGCTTTAGCTACTTACCTCGGAGTCAGAACAATGTATGTGATTTAGTCTGATATTTATTTATTACCTTTCACTTACGCACGAGCCCGACAGCTACTCATAGGAAGACAACCTAAAGCAGGTCGCATACACGCGCTGGGCGTGCTATGTGACTCCATATGATTGCCAACAAAATTTCAACCATTAAAATCTGGGGTGTGGTCAAAGCGGAGAAATTTTAACTATCGTTATCTATTGGACCTAGGCTTGCCAGATGGCCGGGAAATCCGGGATTGTCGCGTAATGTTGCGTCTTGTCCCGTGACCAGTAATTAGACCTTATTGTTTCGGATTCCGAAAACCTACCAGTTTAAGATAACTAAGTAGTATTGTTTTTTTTATCACAGCATAATAATTTTTTTTGCTATTTTTTTTCGCCTTCACGCGGGCAATGCTTTACCGTTACCCCGAAGCGAAGCCGCGTGTTGTGTGGGACTCCCAGAATTGTCCCGGATTTGATAAGTTTCTATCTGGCAACCCCATGGACCTATTAATTGGCTTTGCTGAAATAAATAGTCACAATTCCCACTCACCAGGCTTCGAAGCATGCAAGCGGCGTACCCTTTCCCTCTCCCTGCCACACGAACCGGACGGTTGCTCGGACGAGGAACGCGCGCTGTTCCTGCGCACAGCGCTGGACCTCTCACAAACGCAGAGCGTGCACGCGCTGGGCGCGCTGCTGCGCTACCTCGACCTGAATTGGGCCAGCCTGGCTATGGACCTGCATGCTAAGCCGCTGTTCCTGAGTCTCAGGAAGATCTCTTTGTGCGTTCAATATCTGTTCTATTTTTCATCCATACCTGATAGTAGTGTTCCACTATCAGGTAAACATAGATGATGACCCTACTTTTTAGCACTAGGATAATAAATAAGCGTCAGTCACAAATGGTAATTCCGTGGGTTTCAAATAAACGTTTACTTTGACAGCGCTAGCGACTGTCTCTTAGGGGATTTGCTCATAACATAATCATTACAATAGCACAGTGCTTCTCAAACTTTTTATGGTATGGAACCCTTTTAGGAAGCGGAGTATTTAACGGGACCCTAGAACAGCGCGGGCGGCAGTGCGGGGGGGTGCGGATTTTCCCCCAGGAGTTATGATATTTATGATCAGTACCAATTTTCGTGGAACCCCCAGAAAGGCTTTACGGAACCCCAGGGTTCCGCGGAACACACATTGAGTATAGCTGCAATAGCAGATGAGTTGTGTACAGGACGAGAACATTAAAGGAAAGCGCAATACAAAAAAATATATTCTCTGTACTCAGTCACTTTTAATAACAAAAGCAGCGCCCTGCGTTTTAGCTTCCGTTCCCGTGGTACGGGGATAAAATATAGCCTATGTTACTCGCTGTTTAAGTAGCTTTCTGTTGGTGAAAGAATTTTTCTAATCGGTCCAATAGTTTCGGAGCCTATTCAATACAAACATACAAACAATCAAATCTTTCCTCTTTATAATATTAGTATAACAAGGGACGTTTCAAGATTAACAATTTAATTCCTAAGATTTTCCTTCAAGACACAGTCAAATATAAATATCCACATCGATATAGCATCGCGGGTTCGAATGCCGCTAGGGGCAAATGTTTCGTGTGATAAACGTGGACATTTGTACTCGAGTCATGGATGTTTTTAAACATATTTAAGTATGTCTATCCGTTCACCTAGTATCCATAGCACAAGCATTACCTTAGTTTGGAACTAGGGAATTGGTGTGTCAGTCTGGAGAATTTATTTATTTATTTATTTATTATATAGCTAATGAGGAACTTCTATGACAGTGAATCTATGTCTTATCGATTTAATTGTAATAAGTAAGTACCCGAACAGAGCCGACATCGTGACCCTGGACGACGACACGTACCGCGGGCTGCAGATCTTCAGCACGCTGGCGCACCCCAGCGGCTTCCGGCGCGGCGCGCGCGGCGCAGCGCGGGACGGGCTCAGCCTCTACCGCCTGTTCGCCAGGTGCAGCTCGCGGCTAGGACAGGCCCGGATGAGGTGAGCGACACGACGGGTAGGGTTCAGCTCTTGGTCGGCTTACAGAAAATTTATAAAGCCCTATGTGAACGGCTAATGACATTACATTTCTCGTACTGGCCATGATGACTCGTAAAGAACTCTTTTCGAGTCATCATGTCCAGGAAACTTCCTAATACAAATAACCTGATGAGGTGAGGTCAAAATGGGACCGGAATAAGCTCTTGGTGGCCTTACAAAAAGGTTGTATCGCCATGAAGGGTTTTCAATAGTTACTCCTATTCCTACCTCTTCATTGTTTGTACTGGCCATGATGTGTACTCGTAAACTTTCCCAGGACAAATAATGGATTTGGTCAAGTTGTTATATTTTTCAATCTTTGAGTAATTAAAATAGTAAGAGTAGGAATAATTTATCAAGCACACTGTTTTATGTGAGTGTAATCATACTATAAAACCTCAGAAAATCTTATGATAGAAAATCCAGATAAATATTGCAATGTATCTATATCTGAAAGTACAGATTTGCATAGTCAAATATACGTAGACTAGCTGTGCCCGCGGTTTTATCCACGTTTATGGTTAATGTTATATAGCCTATATCCTCCCTCGATAAATGGGCTATCTAACACTGAAAGAATTATTCAAATCGGTCCAGCAGTTCCTGAGATTAGCGCGTTCAAGCAAACAAACAAACTCTTCAGCTATATAACATTAGTAGTATAGATAACGCATCAATGTCCACCCACAAGCCCATGCACACAACACAGGATCCTTCTCCAACACCCTACCACCAACCTGGAGACCTTGAAGCGGCGCCAAGACGTGATCGCATTCTTTATGAGGCCGCAGAGCGAGCCGCTCATGAGGAACATCTGCTCCTCCCTCCGGTATATCAAGAACGTTAATGTACGCTTCAGTTTGTATGTCTTAACAGTTCAAACAATAAAATAATACAATTAACTATTCTGTTTAGACTAGAAATATTTATTTTGTCAGTTTTCTTCCGTCAATAACGTGGATATGAATAAATGTTAAATTTACAGGGAATATTAGCTAAAATCAAAGCTCTTTCTGCAAAAGCCTACCAGTGGAAGTCACTTTATAACGTAAGTGTGGTTACTTTAGCGCGATTTAAAAGAGTAACTACCGAGTTTCTTGGCGGTTCTTCTCGGTAGAATCAACGTTCTGAACCTGGCGGTAGAATCACTTTTTGTATTATTATGACTATTCATAAGTGCTTTTGAAGAGCGGTGGTAGCTCAATGGTAGAGACACGCGCCTCATAACCGAGGAGTGCGGGTTCAAACCCGAGCACGTACCTCTAGATTTTTTAAGTATATGTACTTATTTATACCACTAGCTCGGCGGTGAAGGAAAACACCGTGATAAAACCTGCAAATTCAAACAACTTTGGATTTGTATGTAAAATTGTCTGGTTCCCCTATCTTAGGGTTATGAAGGTCAGATCGGCAGTCGCTTCAATGTAATTACCAGACTCGCCAAATCCTGGATCATGGTCTAAGCGGACCCCGTCTAAGCACGGGACATAACGCTAGGAAGATGATGATGATAAGTGCTTTTGTGGAGCGTACATAAATAAAGATATTTCTATTTCTATTTCTATATTATTTAGTTTAGTTACTCTTAATACCATACAATCACATATTTCACCATCCTACGCACGGATATTTTCACAGACATTATACAACGCTATACTTATTTGTGAGATGTGCGAAAACGCGGTCGGCGGGGGAGAGTTTCTAGAGCAATTGGCCTCCTGCGACAACAATGAGCTTTATGAGGTAAAATATTATTTCATTATCTATTTTTATGTAAGTTAACTAGCTCGATGGCGCATTCGGTTGTGGGTTCGATTCCCACCCAGGACAAACATTCGTGTGATGAATACTTGTGTTTGTTCTGTGTCTGGGTGTTAATATTAAAAATATATTTGTAATACCCCTGTTGATTATGATATACGTAACACAAGTGCTTAAGCTACTTACCTCGGAATCAGGTCAATGTATGTGATGTACTCGGATATAATGTTTAGCAACAATGCAGTGACTGGGAAGGGAACTCCATCGCCACAATTCATAATTTTGGGGATATATTTTGTTCATCACAGATGTCATTATTTAAGATCCATATTCGATTTTAAAATGGTGGCTCCTAAATCAACAGTAGACTGTTCCACAAGAAGTAAGAGGAAGAACAATTTTTTTGTAACTTATTATACAAAAATTAGTTAACAAAGGCATTACAATACAAAACGATTATTTTCTCTCCACAGATGGCACTGTATATGAATAGGATCATAGACTTTGATCTGACGAAGTCTGAAGGAAAGTTTACAGTCAAAGCTGGAGTAGACCCTGAACTGGATAGGAGTAAGACTTGATTATTTTATGTCTCTGGTTCAACTCGCACACTTGTACACAAGGTAAAGCTAGGAGCTAAGCTTGTATGTCACAAAATCAGCCTTGAATCATGTTTCAGATGCTGGTTCGAAATTACAATTGGCAATCGTATTTTCTAATAGGTATACTGAAAACTTTATCCCTCATCAGAGAAGCAGACAATGGGCAGCCTGCACGGTCTGATGTCGGAGTCAGCGCGCGCGGAGCTGGCGCGGCTGCCGGGCTGCGTGCGCGAGTGCGCCATGCTGTACCTGCCGCACCTGGGCTACCTGCTGGCCGTGCGCGCCTGGGCCGGCCTGCCCGCCCAGCACGACCTGCCCGGCATGAGGTTCATGGTCAGTGGTCAACGGACTAACCTGAAACTCCCAAATGCGAACCATCCAAAGCTATTATTATACTTACTGAGACTACTATCTTGCAGTTTCAGAACAATGACTACATCCATTACAAGAGCAAGGGCTGCGAAGGTACGTACTATTCCTTGTTACAATATTTTGAAAGTCATTTGAAGGCACATAAAGTATATTAAAACACAAGGTAATTTGAGGCACATAAGGTCATTTAAGGCAAACACTGTCATTTAAGGCACATAAGGTCATTTAAGGCAAACACTGTCATTTAAAACACATAAGGTCTTTTTACGGCACAGAAGGTCATTTAAAACACATACGGTTATTTAAGACACATTAGGTCGTAGGGCTGCTTTCTTTACTCCCCTATCCGCTTGGCGCAGAGCTGGACGCTCTGATCGGCGACGCGTACCCCGAGATCGTGGCGCACGAGACGCGCATCATGATGCGCCTGGCCGACGTCGCGCTGCGCCGCCTGGGTGCACTCTCCGCGCTCGCCGACCGCTGCGCTGAGCTCGACTGGTGAGTTGCGTTAGGATATAAATGACTGAGGTCCGTCCACAGCCTTCACCTTAAGGAGGTCATTGAGCTCATGACCATGTTAAGATAATAGGTTTAGGTGGTATAAGTATTTCTATTGTATCGTTTTTTTTTAATCGTGTTAAAGCTCTTCCTGACATTACCCTGGCTTAAAAGGTGGAACTGCCATTGTGCTAAACTAAGATTGACATTAATGTCGAAGGCTCCGAGGGGGAGATTTTGGTATATCACGCTTACGCATTAGGTTTGACATCAAAATCTCTTTCTAGTTCTAGGGCCCCTTAGTATCTATCTGACTGAATAAAACGTCTAAGTTTCCCACCAAAACCAGCAATTGTGCTTCGAATTATTTAATTGACGAAATCTCTCATATGTAAACGAAAACACCCACTAGGTACCTCCGACATCGGACAAGCTCAATGGCGCATTCGGTAGTGACCCTGCCCCATGCGCCAAGAGTTGTTGGTTCGATCCCCACCCAGGACAAATATTTGTATGATGAATACTTGTGTTTGTTCTGTGTCTGGGTGTTAATATTGAATATTTAAGTATATATTCGTAATACCACTGTTGTTTCTGATATCCGTAAGACAAGTGCTTAAATCACTTCGGAGTCAGATCAATGTATGTGATGTAGTCTGATATTTATTTATTATTTATTACCTCCACTTACAGCCTAATAGCCATAGCCAAGGTCTGCAAAGAGCACAACTTCGTCCGCCCCGAGCTGACGCGCGACCGCGTCATCAGCATCAGACAGGGCCGCCACCCGCTGCTGGCCGCGACCTGCGACACCGTGGTGCCCAACGACGCTGACTCCGGCCCTGGCTCTGGCGTCGTCAAGATACTTACCGGGCCTAATTCAAGTGGCAAGTCGGTTTACATGAAGCAAATAGGTAAGTTGTAGGTACTCAGCATCGTTATGTTAGCCGTATATCTCATTCCTAGATTTGATATGCATATAAAACTTTTACTTAGATTATCTCTTACCTATTTGAAGAAAATTCCTTAATAAATTAAGCATTAAAAATGAAATCTCGCATATATAAAGTAACTAACTGACTGGCCCGTTGGTCGAGTGGTCAGAGACCCTGGCCACAAAACCAGCAAATGCGGTGTCCCCCACCAGGTCTGATCGTGTACCTGGCTCACATCGGCAGCTTCGTGCCGGCGGAGCGCGCGACGCTGGGCGCGGTGGCGCGCATCCACTCGCGCATCCAGTCCGCCGAGTGCGTCGCCGCGCACATGTCTGCATTCCTCATCGACCTGCGGCAGGTGCCACGGGAGATACATATATTTTCATGTTCATAGATACTTGTTATATATATATTTCTTTTTTTGAAGTCACTTATAAATTTTTATCCTATCGAACTGTTCGTAATTTCATATTCACAACAAAAATGAAGCAAATTATTAATTTTCACATGGCGCCCAACATGTTGTTCACTATATCACGTCTTTACGACATTCTAGGAATACCTTGTATTCCTTGCCTTGAATACAGCTGCTCATTTCTTTTTGGCTTCATGACCAACATGAGAAACACCAAACAAACCTGCCCCAAACATGAATCTCTCGGAAACCTCCTAATTTTATTAACCCGCCTTTAAGGCTCGCTTACTTATCGCCATATTCCTTCTCCAACGTCAAGATGGCGCTAGCCCTTCAAGAATCCACTCCAAACTCACTCCTCATAATCGATGAGTTCGGCAAAGGCACATCTGAGGCGGACGGGCTGGCCTTACTAGCCGCCGCGCTCAACAGCTTCCTGCTGCGTGGAGACGACTGTCCTCATCTGCTGCTGTCCACGCACTTCCTGGATGTCCACAAGTATCTGGTGGAGACGCCCATAGTGCAGCACTTGGTGAGGAACTCCTTTTATTACCTATGTATCTATGTAAATACGACGTTATGTAAATAACGTCGAGGTAGGTACTTGACTTTGGACCAGCATTATGTACATAGGCCCCCCAACCCCCAAAGGAGAAGCCCCTTTGGGGATTGGGGAAGCCTCTTTAACGAAAGTTTAAGAAGTATTTAACGAAAGAATAACCTCTTTAACTGAGGTATTTATAGCGCTAAAATTTAAGTGGAGTTCTGAACATCATTACCATAACAGCATTTGCCCCTAGCGGGATTGAATTAAACGCGTTTTCTTTTCTTAGTCAGAGTATCTTGTATCTGCTAAACATATCCGTCAAATGTATGTTGAAAAGAGTAACGACCGAGTTTCTTACCGGTTTCTTCTCGGTAGAAGCAACATTCCGAACCGGTGGTAGATTCATATTATTAGTTGATTTTCCTGTTGAATTGACGATTTATAAGTGTTTGTTTCACACCTATATAAATAAAGAGTATTTTGACTTTGATTTTGACTTTGAAATGATTGATGACGGTCAATGACTATTTGTACCCATTCGTCAATCCTTTGAACACACCGTGGCTTACCGGGGCATTGAAATTATTCTTGCATCCATTTGTCAGCGCTTTGAGCACACTATGGAGGATGGGTGTCCAGTGTTCCTGTTCCGCGTGACGGAGGGCACCGCGGAGACCAGCTTCGCGCAGCAGGTGGCGGCCGCCAGCGGCATCCACCCGCACGTCGTGCAGCGGGCCAAGCAAGTGTTGGCTTGCCTCGCCGTTAGTATACTCTATCTAGCCACGAGACGAGAGTGAGCCGTAGTATTGGGCATACTAGTTCGCAACTGAGATCGCTCAGTATAGGTCGCCGCTCTTAAACGGACTAGTTCGTTCTTCTAGTTCGTTAGGTCACCGTTCTCTCGTTTTAATGCAGTCTAGTTTTGACGATCTAGATCGTTCTTTTAGAATTTTAGATCGTCAGTTCACGACTCTGTGGTGAGAACGATATGCTAAGAGATATCTCGATATAGTTCTGTGGATATGCCACTATGCCGCTCTGCCTAGTAGTTTATTAGAAGGGAAGATGCATATATAATATTTTATCAATATTTTATGACTGCAACTACTGTAATAATCTGTTTCAGTGAATATAAATAAAATACTCAGATAAAATACTTTGTCATGAACGATCTAGCGAACTATTAACGATCCAAACTGCGAACTAGTTGGCGTATTTCACCTAAAAGAGCGCTCTTTCGAACTAGTTCGTTCGCAAACTACACAAGCCTAGAGTGACGCTGAAACTATGCTGTCCAGAGGGGTAAGAGGTTTTGGCAACACCAGACCCAGTGGCGTAACGTGTGCTGTCGCCAGGAGCGGGGATCAATTTTTTTCGCCCCGAGGGGTGTGTAAATACTCTTGCTTTTCGTCGCGTTTCAAACACGGAATGCTGCCCTCTAACCAGTACCACCCAGGGATTTGCTTATTATATGTAAAAAAAATGCACACTTGTTAGACAGACATTTAAAATTAGCCACTCCCACATAGTGCCGCTACTTTTTATGCTTAATTGGAAAAAACGTTTTCCCTATACTAGCAAGCAGATAGTAAATTGATAGCAAACTACAGTTAGCGCGCGAGTTGAATGCAGAGCTTAGGAATGCGATAGTGTCGCGGCGCTATTACGGACAGAATGACGGTACAGGCGCGCGGGGGGGGGAGAACTGCACCTGCTCTTCGCCTCAGACCCCGACTGCAATCAACTCGCGCGCAAACTGTACTTATACTGCAACCAACATGTTCAATTACAGAATAACACCCTGCCCCCAGAAAACAAGAAGATAATTGCAAAACTGAGGAGTTTTACAGAAATAACAAAGAACGAACTTCTCGCAGAAGACATTTAATTCATATCGTAAATCGCTCAGTACACCCATCACAGAACCGCCGTACACACGCCCACCAATAATGAATAATAATTGCCACCATTTTAAAGGGAGGTTTTAATTCCTCCAATAAATGTGCTTCTAAGTTCTTACAACCGCACTCTCAACACGACTGCCCAGTGGCAGATCCAGGATCCAGTACTATGAAACCAATAAAGCTAACCACGTAAAATAAACCTTGACCTAATTTGTCTGGCCTTCACCAGGTAGGTAGAAAATCAGACTCGCTACATCCTAGTAAATGGTCTATCCAAATCCCGACTAAGTATAAATATAAATCAGACTACATTACATTGATCTGACTCCGAGGTAAGTAGCTTAAACACTTGTGTGACGGATATCGGAATCAACAGTGGTATTACAAATACATACTTAAAAATTGGATATTAACACTTAGACACAGAACAAACACAAGTATTCATCATACGAATGTTTGTCTTGGGTGGGGATCGAACCCACAACTCTTGGCGCATGGGGCAGGGTCACTACCGAATGCGCCATCGAGCCAGTCAAAAAAGTATAAAAACAGCATAAGAAATCGCAAGGATACAACAGTATGAAGGTGATGAGTACTATGAAAGTAGATAAAGATACTTTTTCGGGGGGAGGAGTGATTCAAAAGAAGAGCCCTCCTCTGGGTCTGCCACTGACGGTCCAAGTCTATTTTATGATTAAAAACGCAATGAAACAATATGCCTTATTTCTAGGGGAAACAGTGTCAATACTCCGGCATCGATATGTAAGTTATGAACTTAAATCATCATCACTAGTGGTCGTGTATACAACGGTTTTTAATAACTTCAATAAATATTTGTATAAAATTTAAAATATATCAAAAACAATCACATAGCGTTACTTCGGATATACTCTTAAGACTAAAACATAGCTGGAATGTCATTTACTCTAATTTTCGTTAAGTCATGATTCGTGAGATACAAAAGGAGCGTCGGAACAAAAACCGGCAAGTCGCATACAGGCCGTTATTTTTGTTAATTTTTTTCCGCTGTTATAAAGATTTATATTTTTATATATATTTATAAATATTTATAAATATTATCTTTATATTTTATATAAAGATAATATTTATAAATCTTCTTAATAGCGGAAAAAAAATTAACAAAAATAACAGCGTGTATGCGACATGTCAGTTTTTGTTCGGACGCCCCTCAATTATAGTAAAATATAATATGCTTTGACACTATAGTACATAAATAGCTAGATGTTTCCTAGCTACGTCTATTCCATCTTAAAGCGATAATTTGCAGAGGTATGGATTAACAATTACATAACTTTGCTGCAACAGACCTAACATAAATTATATTCTCGTTTCTCGCTATATTTTGCGACTGATATTTATTATGTTGATTAACATAATATAATTAAACAAAAGCTATAGAGATATAATAACTTTTGTGCAATATTATTTACAACGCAACTTTTGAACTCGCATTTTAAAGTTACATTTGATGGCTTTAAGCAATTTCATTTACTTACATATTATTTACCTTATTTACCTAACATATATAAAGAATACAACACAATTTTAAAAAATAAATACAACCAAAATTTAAAAAAACGGCCAAGTGCGATTCGGACTTGCGCACGAAGGGTTCCGTACCATTATCTTTACAACAGTAGACACTAAACAACTAAATATTCTGTAAATATTTCAAGTGTCTACCTTTTGGTAAAAGCGGCAAAAAAATTACGTTTGTTGTATGGGAGCTCCTCTTAAATATTAATTTTATTCTGTTCATAGTATTTCTTGCTATAGCAGCAACAGAATACATCATTTGTGAATAATTTAAGTGTCTAGCTATCACGGTTCGTGATATAAAAATACAGCCTGGAGACAGACGGACAGCGGAGTATAGGGTCCCTAAAAATGGCGGTAAACTTCAAAAAGTATACAATTTTAAATAAAAAAAGCTAAACATTTGCATGCGCAATGTTGTTCCTTATTTAATAAGGATCTAACTGATAATATTCTCAAATATATGTTCAATATATCTTCAGTGTTTGTAAACCCTCATATGACTTTTCTTTTATGTATCAACAATTAAAATAATACGTATTGATACAAAAGTATTTGATATTTTGCCTATAGCTCATAATGAGATACATTTCATAGCACATAGTTAAGACTGCATTATCTATAATATAAAAATGAATCGCTGAATGTGTTTCTAAGCGCAAATCTCGAGAACAGCTGAACCGATTTATCTAATTCTTTTTAGTTGTGTTGTTATTATCAGGTGAAGGTTCTTATGAAATGAAAAAAAAAATAAAAAAGTTGCACGGAAAAAAAAATTGCTATTGAAAATCCAAGAACGGGGCGTTACGAAGTGCACGGGATCAGCTAGTTTAATAGTAACAATATTTTGAGCTCGTAACATAATTACCCAGGCAATGGCAGACGTCACTTATGACACTAGATTTTACGTGTAAGTTGGAACGCGTAAGACTGCGCTGCGCCATACAATTTCTCACTTAAAGCGTGTTGGCGCACGGAGCTCTGCGCTGAACCGGGAAAATTACAACATTGCCGCGCTCTATGCAAGTTATGGCGCAATTTTTTAGTTAATTCAAGCTGTGAGAGCTATTGTGTTAGCGCAGAATTTTGCTGAGTTAACCATTTCTACGCGTAATTTATCAGTAGGTCAAGCATGAACATTTTGAATTTCGTATCATTGTCTAAACCTCAATACGTTGACAACTTATACAAATAATGACAAGTTAAAAGAGCTTTGATACCTTAAACTGCCAAGTATAACAAAATGTCCAAATTGAAAAAATCATCAAAATGTGTGACATCGACAATCTGATGGCAAGCAACTAGAGATTGCAATGCTGGATTCAGCAATTCAGCTGCGACCATTGTGCTGGTCGCACAATAGGCAAGATGACAAAAAAAAATCTGTTTAGACCGTCAGCTAGATTATAAAAAAATATAGAACATTTATTTTTTTATTTATTTGTCAAACAAACATTGACGAAGATACAATGCATTCAAGGTGAACATGACGCCACACTTTCGTAATTTTTTTACTAAATATCACTATTTAGTAAAAAATTTTCGCTAGCCCCCATTCCAAAACTTTGATGTTCTTTATCTTTGTGATTTTTTGTTTACTTGATAAAGCGAAAAATATGTGTCTAGTATTTTTGTATAATCTAACTGACGGATTAAATAGTTATAGTTTTTCAATGCAGTCAATCATACCTATTTTAGCTGTGCGGGATCCCAATTTTTGGCGGGATTTCAATCCCCACTAGAGATTGGAACGCCGAATCAAGCAATTCAGGTGGTTCCAGCACACTTTTAGCTTCCAGCCAAAAAAAGTCGCTGGATTGCAATCCCTACACGCGACCTACTAACGTCAAAATATTCTTAACCCACTTACAAACACCTTCACAGTCTTTCGCAGTTAGAACAGGTAAGCGACATCTCTTCTCTCTTATCTCGTGACGTGCGCAGGCGCCTACATGGACTTCATCTGCTGCATGAGGTCCTCGAGGGACAGCTCGGAGGCGGCCACGGCGCCGCCCGTGCTCGACTCGGGCGTGCTCACGTCCGCCGGGATGCTGTACGCCACCTGCAACACAAATACATACATGTAGTATCTGGCTGACGGTTAAATGATACTGGTTGATGTTTTGATGATATAAGCTATTTAATTGTAGTACACAGGTCGGTTACATTATAGGTGTGTGTTTATCGAAAACAAAAGTCACACGAAGCTATCGATCTATCTTACATCACAGCTGGTTAAGGACTACCTCCTTTAACGACGTACAGACGACTTTATATGTGAGTTCTCACCCCGGCATCGGTCATACTCGTACACCATCCTTCGTTCTCACGATCATCAGAATGTATTTACTTTTAAATAATTGTTAAGAAGATTTGGGAAATGATCCTTTGGCTTATGGCGCCTTACATTTCTCTTAACAATAAACCTTAATTAAATACTAAAATAACTACTTTCACAAATTCTTACAATGGTCATCTGGCTAAATGATTTGTCCGAATAATAGGTTCCTTATTTTATGGTGCCTGTGGCGTTTCTCTTAAAACAATAAAACTAAAATATACCAAAACTTTAGAACACCTAAACTTAAATTACGTTTCCGATTCTACATAAGTACATATTATGTACATACACAGAGGTGGGCGACGACGATCGCGCTGGGCGCCAGATGTAATGTTAGGCTAGATGCGTCAAAAACTCAAAGGCAACCCCTTTATTATTTTTTAATAACTATTAAAGAAATAATAAAGGTCGCCTTTGAGTTTTCAGAGTTTCGTATTTGGTGAAAATCGTCGTCTATGGCGTCTATGGTTTCATAACTATGAAACCATAGACGAAACTCTGAAAACTCAAAGGCGACCCTTTATTATTTTTTGAAGGTTATATTTATTTGGTGAAAATCTATGATTTCATAGTTATGAAACCATAGATATTTACCAAATACGAATAACACCTAATCGTTATTCTAAATAGTAAGTATAAAATTTGTGACTAAGTCATCTACTACATAAACAATATTATATTACATACGTGATTAATTTTATCAGCTTTAGGGCCGATTTTTTTATGGTCTGATTAGAATTAACCGACTGACAAAGTATAACGTCACCAATTTGCGGATGTCATACGGTATTTTACTTACAAAACAGGCAATGACATTTAACAATCGTCCGAATTGTGATTTATTCGATTGTTATCATTTACCTGACTGTTGAAAAATCAGCCCTTAGTCGATTTCACAACATACAAACAATGATAAGGTTTTCCACATCAAACACTAAGTACTAAAAATATTATCGAAAATGTTTACTGAAAAAACTTGGTTCTTTTTTATTGAAATGAAACCTCCTATGTATTTCGACATAAAATAGTATGATCAAATTACCTGAATGCCTTCAACTAATTTCAAATTGGAAACATCCTCTTCTTCCGGTGAGTTTTCGTCGACCAAGGAAATGCCTGCAATTATAGACAAAATGTTTTGTGAGAAAATGTTTTAGGAGATTAGAAACTATAAATGGGGCATTGTCTAGAGGCTCCGATATGGTTAAATCGGGCTCTGGATTGTCGGCGTCGGTAAGTATGTCTAGGAGCAACATCTATTAAAGGTCTGCCGTAAAAAAGATTGAAGAAAACTGTCTATCGAACATAATCTGGAACTTAAAAATAATGTGCCAACTGTGTTTCTTGCATATCGTAAAAGGCGACTAATAACTCGGGTTTTGGGAGTGTGATTGTGTAGGCAACGAGCTAGCCACTCTGCGGTACCCCTTATCGCCTTAGTGGAGGTGAAGTATGGGTGACTCGGCACAGCCTTCGCTTCCACAAATCACCTCCGGCAACCGGCCCGCCTCGGTCGGCGGGCACTACTGGTCCCCCTCCAGGTGGTACGGAGAGGGAGGCGGGAATAACCGAGGGTACCGAGTCATTCCCAGCCGGCGGCGACGGAGACACGTGCAAGGCAAGTGGGGGCGCCGCACCCACCACCCGCTGGTCTCCGTCAGAAGGGGCAGTATGCCCTAGTTTAAGGCCTTGTCTCACCCCACTCGTTGTCGGCGTGCAGCGGCGCGACGTCCTCGGTGACCTCGGTGGCCAGCTCGACCGGCGGCCGCGCGCGCGTCTCCGCCTGCCGCGCGCGGCAGTACTGGTCGTCGCACTGAGGGTTCGGCTGCGGACAACGGGGTACATTCAGACACATAATAACATCACAACATTATACCGACGGCCAGGACCAGTCAATAGGGTAGATGACACCACTAATCAATAATGAATCTAACTCAAACTCACTCAAACTCAAACTCAAAATATCTTTATTTACGTAGGCCTCAAAAAAGCACTTGTAAATCGTCAAATAATAGATACAAAATAGAACAATTTGTATCTACCACCGGTTCGGAACGTCGCATCTACCGAGAAGAAACCGGCAAGAAAGTCGGTAGTTACTCTTTTCAATGCCAGATTGAATATAAAAATTAAAATTTACAGATTAACTTAATATTTATACCAAGGCTATATATGTACAGTTAATGTTCGTTAAAGATTCAGCTGAGTATTATTATAAGTTAAGGGTAAACCAGAGCAGACCAGCCTCCGAAGATGGCACTCGATTGATTAAGAATCTTAATTGATACTTATATTTCTCCAAGTAGGTGCCTTCATTAGGAATAAAATCAATAGGGAAAATGACACCACTAATCATTTGAAATACTTTAAATGACCTGTCAAAACGCAATGCTTCCATCAATTTTGTATATTGTATATTGTGTGTGACATAAACAGCTCAGCATGCTGAACCGACAAATTATTAATTGGTTTTAAATCAATTAAAAAACAAAATGTACAAATAAATAAAATTTATGAATAAAATACATAAGGTTTTGAATAATGTGTTATTAAAATTGAATTATATGTGAGAATTACTCGTGTATGGTGTCATCGTCCCGATTATAGGGCCTTTTTGGGTTGCAGGGCCCTGCAGGCATAAAATCTATGAAACAGAACAAGGTATACGTATCTATGAAACAAAACAAGGGATTCCAGGTCAACAGCTGTAAAAAAAAATTACGGCCCAAAAAACTAATAAGGTAACTTTTTAGTTGCATGGTTTACTAAAAAACATAGGAACATAACCCTTTTTGTGAGCCCCATCAACATTGTTTGTAAATAATATTATTTTATTTATTTACACAAAAATAATAATGACTATTAATAAAGCATAAACAAAACAATTTTTATAGTAAGTTTTTTAATAGAAGTTGTCATTGTTTTAGGAAAATAAAAAATATATATTTTATTTAGAGGTGAAATCAATACTGGGCAGCTTACCCTATATTAAAAAAAAATATATATTTTTTATATTACAAGAAAAACTCACCTTTAAACCCATTGTAGGGAAGAAATCTGTCAAAGCACTATATCCCAAATAATGACTGACATTCCCAAACCCTAACAGGTACTTCAGGGTATTTTGGACTGAAACAATAAATATTACATCAATACCAATAATAACACAGCATACAGAATACTTTGTACAGTTTATTAACATCATTAGTTTGACTATATTACACAACATAGGTACTCTAATGGTCTAAGATCCGAACCTAAGTCGATCTTCACTGAGCTGATAATATAATGAACCATATTTTATAAAAATATACTAAATTAGCAGCGCCCCGTGGTTTCACCCGCATAGTTGCCGTTCCTATAGGAATATGGGATAAAATATAGCTTATGTTTCTTCCGGGTAATGTAGCTTTCCAATGGTGACAGAATTTTTGAAATCGGCGCAGTAATTTTTGAGTTTATTCATTACAAACATACACACACACAAAAATACAAAAATAGAAATCTTTTCTCTTTATAATATCAGTATAGATTTAGATCTATACTTATAATACTATATATCCGAACTTAAGTCGATCTTCTACTATAATGTCGGAACAATTTTTATTAAAAAACTGCGCAGTTCTAACCTGTCTGCTTCATAGTGATGAATTGTATCGACTGTGTTTAATTCGTCTTAATAGCCTACGAAAGCTACGACGCACTATTTAGGGAACCGGTTTTTTTACATTGCACAACACAACACTTGCATGTACCTGCGTTATGATGTGAAGTAATTAAATATTATTAGTTAGGGGTAAACACATTTTGTGAATTACTACTAAATTTAGCCCACACTATTAATTAATTTCACATCAATCGAATTACGAGTTAATTATTGTTACACTTAGATGATTAAATCAGTAGCATCATTTACTGAAATTCGTTATTAAGAATTAATTTATTTTAGCAAATGTAACACAAAAATAATAGGCAGATAAGTCAGAAGCATGTACGATGTGAAGACTCGAAAATGTCCCAATTGGGACGTTTTGTTTTTGAGTGTCATAAGTGACTTTATTTTCATTTACACACAGTGACACTAGCTGTCTTTTTTTTGTAATGTTGAAATCACGCTATCCTTTTTAGGATTCCGTACGCAAAGGGTAAACAGGACCCTATTACTAAGACTTCGCTGTCCGTTCATCTGTCTGTCTGTCATCACGCTGTATCACATGATAGACAGTTGAAATTTTCACATATAATGTATTTCTGTTGCCGGTATAACAAAAAATACGAAAGACAGTTTATGTCTCGTTACTGGGTTCGTCATCCTAAGTAAAATACCATTGATTTTTTTTTATACAATTTTATTTTTAGACCAAGATCCACCAATTTTAGATGCAACTTTGCCTCACTCGCAGGTGTACCTCTTAAGGAGACAAGCAAGCATAAGGCTAGACTGTAAGGGGTCATTGGCATATAGACCTTCGCAACAAAAGAAATGAGAAAAGGGATGTATAGGGTTGCCAACTGTACTATAAAATGTAGTTTGGTAATATATTTCGGATCTACGTACTATAAGAAATATATAGTACGCATAAATACCTACAATATTTTTTCTATACTGAAATCTGAGGGCTAAAATCTAAAAAGCGAATGTGCAAGAGCGTTTGACTGTTTCCAAATAAAAAAATATTAAAAGCTGCAAGTGCTAATAAATATAGTTCATATCAAATTAAATAATCAGAATATATTTTTTTTATTTTTCCATAAAATATTATACTTTTTGGGGCGTATTATATATTTGTAATTGGCAACACTAGATATAGTGTGCATGGTAGTTACCCAGGAAGCCGGCGACGATGCCCATAGTGGTGGGCAGGCTCGCGGCACATACGCCTTCACGCTTCAGAGTACGCTCGTCGATCTTTGATGCTACCACTAGCGGCGGCGCGCACTGCGACCAGAATAAACAATTCAGCATAAATAGAAATACAATACAGTTTCTTGGAATAGGATAACGCCCGTTGTAAACGCAAAGGGTCAGCTGTGACGTGGTAAAGAGCCTACAGGAAATCTTATGCTAATATTAAAACCCATCTTTTAAATTACATAGATAGACTTCAATATAACTTACTCATATTGGTAGAATATCTTTTTGCTTGATTGTATAAAGCAAAACAAAAATCTACTACAGTTTTGGTAAGTTAGGTCTTTTTTTTTTAAATGTAATCGTGGGCAGACGAGCAGACAGTTCAGCTGATAGTAAGTAATTACTGTCGCCCATGTACATCTGCAACATGAGGAGTTACAGGTGCGCTGCCGGCCTTTAAGATGAAATCATGAGGTAATGAGTAACATTTGGAGAATACTTGAAAATAAAAAATAGCAACAGTTTTCAGTATTATTCTTAACAGAGATTCTAGGGTGGCTACCCTACTGTGTGGGGTGCTCAAACTTTCATGTTAAAGATTAGAAGTATATATTGTTTTATTCACTGTTAATACTCACAGCAAAACACGCAGTCTCCCCGGGTGATATGTATTGAATATGACCAGACACAGCATTCTCGCTGACCCCTGACTCAAACCACTTCTGGTTGAGCTCGTTGCAGGCGGTATTAATGGCCATGCGCGCCTCGAAGTTGTCCACGCAGCTGAGCACCAGGTCCACTGGACCACCAGTTAAACATCCTGTCCTACAAATAAATAACACTATTTAAACTAAGTCCCATGTTGATCTGGGACTAAAAAAGAATGTGCCAACTGTGTTTCTTGCCTAACATTTCGTAAAAGAATAATGGTATATCGGGTTTTGCGTGTGTGATTGTGTAAGCGACAAGCTAGCCACTTGTCACCTTTTCACAGTTCTCCGTCTAACCCAGCCGAGTTTTATTTTTCGGCTGAATGTGGTTCAAGGGGCTAGCTGCCTACCCTACTATAGCAAGTTCTTGAATCTCAAATAATCCAATATTGTCTTCAAATCAACTACATACCTAATTGTATCACAGAACTTCTGGAAATTGTCAACAGTGGTAATGTTATAGTTATAAGCGTCTATGGAAACATCGGGGTTGATGTTCTGTAGGGTTGCAGCGGCCGCGTCCACCTTGCTGAGGCCAGCCTGGTGTGGTTGGAAGAACAACCGGTTCATGTTCGCCAACTCCACTTTGTCATAGTCAAATAGAATGAGCTGGAATTACAAGCAAAGCATATTAATAGGGGTATTTTATAAATAATATTGCATAATTTATAATCACAGAACACTAGCAAAACAAAGAGGATACACTTATAATTATCTACATTCATGACTAGTTAATACAATATTTTTATGTTATGTATATTTAAAATCATTTTTAGTTTCAAATTAATGTATTCATAATGCATCAGTATGTGATCTCTGCCTACCCTCATGGGAATTTTTTTTTTTATTTGTATACCATTAGATGCATCAAATCCATTAATTTTATACGGATATATATGTAACATTTCAGCTATTAAAAAAAAACAATATACAACTTTGTTACTAAATACTCTGTTTTGAAAGGCTGGCCAATCACATTTAATATGAGACCTTGATTACTGTTGGTATTGTAAAAAAAAATATGCTAAGTAGTGCCATTTAAATAAATAATGGAATGTTAGTTACATGTTTGTGCTACTTATTGTAAAATTAATAAAAAAATAAATATTATGCTATATAAAACAGTTGGGAACATGGGCGTACACAAGAGGGGGCAGCTGCTCGCCCCTAGAACTGTACCATGGTACTTGCTGGTCTATTTACTGTGAGAACATATTAATAATATGGTATTGCCCCCCCCCCCCCCCCCCCCCCGGACGAAAAGCTGCGAACACCCATGGTTAGTAACTAAACTACTTTAGTTACTTGTCTACACAAGAGAAGGTGTATAAGTAGAATAAACATTGCTTTATGAATTGTAAATAATTTAGGCATTTACCTTTCCAATTCCGCAACGAGTCAGCATCTCGGCAGTGACACTACCAACTCCACCGACACCCACCACTGCCACTGACATCTCACGGATCTTTTCATAGTTGTCCACTATTCCCATCCTCTTCAGAGCCATGAGCCGACTAGAATACAATACATCAACAATATTTAATGAGAAAACTGTTGCAGCCCTTTCACTTACTTGTATAACACTTTTATATTGCAAACTTAACTTCAGCGAGATGTATGATATTTGCAATGCTTGTAAATATATCAAATTCCCTTAATAATTAAAGTTTCCTTTGATGAACTGTTTGAAATCAAGGAAAATCATACTGCCATACTGTTATGAAAATACAAAAAACCCCTAACATTTAAAACTTACGATTAACTATAATATATTGACAAAACGGTAATATTCTATAAATGTATACATTGGCAATATTCAAAGGCAATTGTACGTAAATCCCACGATAAAATACCTGTATGGATTCGAGTCGACTACTTCGGACGACATAACATCAATTTTCTGGCGCGCCGGGCCGCAAAGACCCTGAGCAGCCGCCAGCTTCGCCTCCAATTCTCTCACTTTCTTCTGCAGCTCCTCTACAGTAGCCATTTTCACAGTTTTCTTTAATAAAATATGTTAGGTACAAGTTTGTCGAATTTTAGATTTACAGCTTTACAGTCAGAGATGATGAAGTTGTAAACGTCAATGTCAATCTGACGTATTACTTGCCACGATGTAGGGTGCGTTCACTATTTAGAAAATGTAAGTCGTATTATTTAATTACATACTTATATATCATTACGGTCTTAAGAGTCATCGTAGGCAGAGTGACAGACAGACAGGCGAGAATTAGGGCAGACAGACGGACATCCCTGATACAAACGCCTATAGATCGGGGGCTCCGTAATCATCGATAAAGCTAATACGGCGATAGCTACATCGTTCGGCAGTAAAAACCTCGAAAATGGTTTTAACAAAATTTTACAGCAGGAATGTACCTACCGTTTATTTTATTTTTTAAGAAAATTTAAGAAAAAGTTATATCCGAATTGAACATCTTGTCAAACTAAACTGTGCGTACCGAGTGCGTCGTTCCAAAAACAAATTAAAAAAAAATTGCAAATGCGACTTCCGAGATTTTCACTGCCGAACGACGATACGTAGTGTGAGACAATAGATAATATTAAAAATCTATAAGTAAATGAATATTTAATGCTAACATACAATACATAATGAATACCTATTTGAATGTAAAATTAATATTTTAAACCATTTTAACTAACTTAATAAACTTCACGCCACTTCCCTAACGGGGTAGGCAGAGAGAACCGAACGCCTTAGGGCACGATACCTCACTCGCCTCTTCAACATTCATGATTCTTTTCATACAAGCTCTACGGTTTTAACTCACACAAATACCTACATCACATGTTAAACCAAGGATTTGCACATTTTTCATAGTCACATATAAGGTTTTTAACGTTTGAATAATGTTTAGAGAACCATAATACGAGATGCCAAAAATGCATAATTTGTAGAAATGAACGCTAATAATAAATAAAATATACACACACACACATACTTATTACGTTCATACATACATATAGTCATCCTGCACATCCGAAAGGACAAGCAGAGTCCAGGGTGCATGAAACTCCTATAGCATCTTTTGACCAATAATAAAATGGAGTTTTTAAACAGTACCCGATATGGAAAATTCTGAAAAATGTGACAAGCTCGCCTTGTTACGTAAGCGAGATTACAGTTAATCGCATATTTCAGCAGTCTAAAGACGCTAGGAAGTTAATGATCTTTGTATTATTTCAATTTACGCAATTTCTGCTATAACACTGAACTGTTCAACTATTTTTTTTTTTTTTAATTAAATAGTGACGGTTCAACATTAAGGTGGCGATACAAGATTAAGGTGAATTAAATACTAAGCCCTACAAATTACAATCGCGCTTGACCGATTCTTACGTAGATTGTTGCATAATATTTTATAATAACAATTAGGTAAGCCAATTTAATTAAGTGACTCTGTACATGACCGCAGATCTTTATTGTTCCATCTAGTTACATTTAGGTACTTAACCCAATGGGTAATTGATATTTAACCAACTCATTAATTAGGTACTCTTAATTGTATTTTACGATGTGAGAAATATGTAGAGATATATAAGTGAAGGTTTGTTAATAGGGCCGTCTTTAACCTAATGAAGGCCCTGGGCTCATTAGTAAATTAATATATTTGTGGGTAACAAATGTCGATGACCCATTGATAATCTAGAACTAGGGGGCCCTCGGCACGTGCCCAAAGGGCCCAGTAGAAAAGAGGGGACTGTTTGTTAACATGACGTCACGTCCTGTTCTTAGTTCGAGTCCACTTAGACTGTAATCTTCTAACATTTGAAACCTGACCTTCCTGACCCTTAGCCAAAGGAACTATTCCATAAAATATGTGGGTATTATAGTTTGTAAACTATATAACATTATTAGGTTAGGTTACCATGTAACCAAGGAGGAGGAGAGATAATCATTTAATTATGCAGGTCTACTTGGTTAAATGCTCATAAAGAACTTTAATATTCCTTGAACCCCGGGGATTGCGGGCGTGATTATATGTATGCCAGGTTTTGAACCAATACACGTATACAGAGAATTGCATGTCCATACCACTGAGCTAGATAGTACAAAGTACGATAGGTACATTCATGTACCTACATGAAATTGACCTTAAATGGGCTAGTCGTCAGATTGCTGGGTCCCGATGAGATAATGGGCATATGCTGTTGTCCACTATGCTTCTAAATGAATAATAAATTGATCTACAAACACACCAATTCTCTAGCTCCAAACTAAACATATACTGCTTGTGCTATGGATACTAGACTCGAGAATATGATCGTGCTCATCACACGAACCAAGAATTGAACCTGCTACATTTCATGGTAATGGTAAATAGTTCGCATTAAATAAATTACCTAATTAAAAACATTGCAATTTGAAAAAGCTTGTCGTACTTTTTATCAAATGTGTTTTTGTCATCGTAATCCCATTTATCCCACCTTAGGTCGATAAACTGCATCTAATATATTAACCTACACTTTGTAATAATAAGAAAAGATTGGTTTGTATATATGTTTATAATGAATAGGCTCAAGAAATGCATTATAGAGATAATAAATATTGTCCAGAAGTAACAGGTGATTCATGTTTTATACTCTGCACAATAGATCAATTAGATAGGCGACGAGCTAACCACTTGTCGCTACTTTTTTACAGTTTTCCATCTAACCCAGCCCAGTTTTATTTTTTGATTGAATGTGGTCAGGGGAGCTAGCCACCCTTTTGACTCTGCCTACCCCTTCGGGGATTATGGGCGTGATGATATGTATGTATGTAAAATAGTTAGATCCCATGGGAAGTATGATAACGTTTCCGTAATATATTACGTTTCATAGAATACTGGCTACCGTATTCTCCTAGACATATTGCACTTGAAATATTTATTTCAGCATTCGCCAAGAGGCACGTGAGAAGCCACAGGCAAGAACTAGTTATTTATCTCGTCTGTGCAAATATGTAACGCAAATTCAAATGATAAATTTCCAACAAAAACATTGCTCTCCACCACGAAGATTTATCAATCGTTTTATGAAACCAGTTTGGAGACCTTGAAGAGGTTTTAGACACCAATTAATGGAATGATGCTTACCATGGCGTAGGCCTTAACGTAAACAACCATGTAGAAAGTTGCCCAATTAACCGATTTCTTGAGTTATAATAATATTTGTGTAAACAATTTAATTCAAGCAGTATTACATCAATAGCAACTTACCTAAAGAAGAAGATAAATTAGAAATAGAATTTTCGGTGTATATTAATCCAAAGACTCGAAATAACTTTATATTTAGAATTGCTGGATTCTCAACTATAATAAATATTTTACGAGATAATATCACCATTTTTGCAATTTTCCATCTAACCCAGCCCAGTCTGACTTGGCTGCAAGTGCTTAAAGGTGCTATCTGGATCTTTAACTCTGCCTACCTCTTCGGGGATTACGGGCGTGATGCAAATACAATAATAACACCATCGGCTTACCATAAATCAAAATCTAAGTATGCCTGAATATATTGGACCCACCACATCCCCACGCAAGGGCCCATGCATGTCTCGTGATCGTACCGAGAGACATATATCATATTAAGTATCAGACTATATCACATACATAGTTACATACATAACTTCACGCCCGTAATCCCCGAAGAGGTAGGCAGAGTCAAAGGTACAGCAAGCCACTTTAACCACATTCAGCCAAAAATAAAACTGGGCTGGGTTAAATATAAAATTGTGAAAACGTAGTGACAAGTGGCTAGCTCGTCGCCTACACAATCACGGACCCAAAACCTGATATACCATATGAATCAACAATCGCAAAGTATCGCAAACATTAAGACCCAAGACAAAAACATTAGTTTTATCAACAATTTTTTGTGCCGGTGCAGAAATAGAAACCGCGCTCCTTGCGTTGTCAAAGCTGTCAGGAAATTAAATGTTTTCAACTAAAGAGTCAAAGATTATAATAATAATCTAAATTTATATAAATTACGCGTCACGTTGTTTGTCCGCGATGGACTCCGAAATTACTTAACCGATTTTAATCAAATTTCCACACCGTGTGCAGTTTGATCCAACCTTGAATGATGGGATAGCTTACATCTCAATTTATTTAACCCGATTATGTGTCATTGACACATAATCGGCGGAACGAAGTTCGCCGGGTCAGCAAGTAATAAATAAATTTCAGACTAGGTACATCATATATTAACATTGATCTGTCTTCGAGGTAAGTAGCTTAAGCACTTGTGTTACGGATATCAGAATCAACAGTGGTATGACAAATATATACTTAAATATTGGATATTAACACCCAAACACAAGTATTAATCACACGAATGTTTGTCCTGGGTGGGGATCGAACCCATAACTATTGGCGCGTAGGGTGGGGTCATTAGCAAATGCGCCATCGAGCCAGTCGATTTAAAGTTCGATAAAAATTCAAATTGTAGGAAATACGCGAGTAATTAGGAGGTCATAAGTAACCCTTGTGACTCCTTAATTACTATTATATAATAATTATATTTGTTAAATTAAGAACGGAAACCGAAAAAAATATATACCATATTAATAAATACAAATGAGATTCAAATGTATTGGAATTTCATCGGAATTCAATTACGGATTATTAATGCTACTATAAAATGCAAATTAAGTACCCTTTTTATGTTACGCAATGCTTTATCGGCTATCATTACTTAAATTGTTGCGTAATTTGTGAAGAGGCAGTAATTTTTTTTCCTATTTAATTTGTAAAAATTCTTACGGAATGTAAAAATAAACTTTAGTTGATGACAATTATCTCGAGAGCATTGTTCAATTAAATTTAACATAACATATCTTATCATCTCAATCCTTATAGGAGTCCGTCGACAGGCCCATTGGTCGAGTGGTCAGAGACTCTAAACCAAGGGTCGCGGGTACGAATCCCACTAGGGATGAACATGGACATTTGTACTCGAGTCATGGACGTTTATAAACGTATTTAAGTATGTCTATCCTTTCACCTAGTATCCATAGCACAACCTAGTTTGGAACTAGGGAATTGGTGTGTCAGTCTGGAGAATTCATTTATTTATTTATTGAATGTAAAAAAACTTTACTTGATGACAATGATCTCGGGAGCATTGTTCAATTAAATTTAACAACATACCATCTTATCATCTCAATCCTTGAATCCATGGAGCAGCAAGGTTCTTTCTCCACATTTCGTCCTAAAATAAATATGAGGGTTAGATGGAGCATTGTGAAAAAATAGTGACAAGTTGTTAACTCGCCTACACCATCACAAACCTAATCAATACACCATTACTCGCCAACGACATGCTAGGTAAGGAACACAGTTGGCACATTATTTTTAAGTCCCACTCCAACAAGGGACTATTATAGATAATTTTAATGTGACGTAAATCCTGAGCGCCAACGAGGGCTGCCAAAAACTCATATTGAGCGAGTATTGATAATTAGCACTAATGTGGGTGGCTAGCACTTCAAGTGCTAGGGCACCTAAAGCCTAGAGGCCTAGAGGACTCTAAGTAAAGTTTCTAAGATCAATGACCAGCTCGTCGCCAAGTGCGGGCCAGTATCGATTGCGACATTTCGTCCTCCACTGCCCACATTACGTGCTTCCTACCATCTCATATCCCTTCGAGAAACAAGTGGTTCTCAAACTGTTGTTGTATGATTCCGTCTAATGACCCCACTTTAAAGAACAGAATTTGAAAAAGTTAAACTTTTCCAATCGATTGAAATCTCCAGCTCTGAAATTTTTGCTATTTTGACCCCTAAGTTGGTTCAAAACATAATGAACGCGTTTCTCTAGACTTTCCAAAATCAAAACATTGTGAATTTACTTGCTCATTCAAATAACTATGGATGAATTACCATGATTCATCATATGAGGTTCCCGTGTCTAATGATATCGCTTATGCAGTACAAAATAGAATAACTCTTCCACGAAAGGAGAATAACTCCCAGCTTGTCCAAGTATTCCGGTGTTCCCATCAGTAGCTACTTCTACGTGGAAGCCATATCAAATGTGAAAATCAGCCCTTTTCATCACCAATATATTAAGTACACGTTTTGTGTAATATGTAAGTGATCTATGGCATTCATTCATTTATATCATTGATGAGGCAGACTCAGCGGTGGCAACGCCCCCTCCTTGTGAGGGGGCATTGTGTGCCAGCAAGTTTGAGAGACGCTGACCGTGCTGACGGTTTGTAAGCAAGTACGATTACCTCACAACACCACAACCGGCAGTTCGCTCGCGACCGCCCTTCGAGACGGCTCACCTTTGTTTCAGTTAGCCATTCGTTCACACACTCACTCGCGCAGTGAAATGAGGCGAAACTTTTGAAAGTTCGGCAAAGTTAGAGGACTGATAGTGTTGTATTGAACTTTTATATTAAGGTAAGTTAGATTTAATTCATGACTAACGTCGGATTTTCATTCTATAAAAATATTTTAATTTTTTTTTCAATTCTACTAATATTATAAACGCAAAATATAATTCAATACAATAAAAACTTTAACGTTTATAATATTATGATGGATGGATGGACTTTAAGAGTCCGTAAATGAATCTGATTGTGTTTTAATTAGACTTTATAATAATATAGTTCATACACCCGAATAACATATTGGCTATGTTTTATGGATGTACCACGCGAGCGAAGCCGCGGGCAGAAGCTAGTGTAATACAAAAAAAACTTGTTTAAAAATTAGTTATTCCAAAGTTATCATTTAAACTAATCCTCTTCCAAATACGATGTGCTTTACTTAAAATACTTACACGGATAGCAGTTTTTTAACTCCTATAAAGTACTTCCAGAAAAAAAATACAAATGTAAGTACCTACTGAAAAATCAAAATAAAAAAGTTTATTTTCCAAAAATAGATTACAATAATAGTACATACCGTAGATGGACAAATCTTTTAATTGAAGAAGAATAAATTGTGATTGACAAATACAAATGGCCCTAAATTAGCCAGAACCTATTGCTTAGCCCTTCAAGTTGCAGAGTACCTACATAATCTACGCTTCAACTACAAACTTCACACTGTGTAATGGAAGTATTCGTCTCATTGGAAAGAGTCGTTGTGTAATATGTACAATTGTCACACTGTTTGTGAGTGTGTGTGTATGTTTGTTGCTTCTTTACGCAAAAACTGCTGAATCGATATGGATGAAATTTGGCACAGAGATAGATTATAGTCTGGAATAACATATAGGCTACTTTTTATCCCGGAAAAATGCACAGTTTCTGTAGGATATAATTAGTCTACGCGGGCGAAGTCACGGGAAACAGCTAGTACATAATATGTCTTAATTTTACATATCGTCGGGAATAGCGCATACCATTTAGCTAACACTTTATATTAAGCCTAATTGTTAGTGATTTTTGAGTCATAGATACGTATCGCAAAATCTACCTAAGTGATATTGCACTCATCTTCCTAGCGTTATGTCCCGTGCTTAGACGGGGTCCGCTTAGACCATGATCCAGGATTTAGCGAGTCTGGTTATTCTGTATATTGGTCTGACCTTCGTAACCCTAATATAGGGGAACCAGACAATTTTTTGGATCATGGTTACAAATCCTAAGTTGTTTGAATTCGCAGGTTTCATCACGATGTTTTCCTTCACCGTCGAGCTAGTGGTATAAATACGTACATAGACTTGAAAAATCCAGAGGTACGTGCCCGGGTTTGAACCCGCACTCCTCGGTTAAGAGGCGCGTGTCCTTACCATTGAGCTACCACCGCTCTTGAACACATATCGCTAAATCTACTAACACAATATTGCACTACCCCCGATAATTATAAGACTAGCTATGCCCGCGGTTTCACCCGCGTTTATAGTTAACTAGCTTCTGCACGCGGCTTCGCTCGCGTGGTACGTCGATAAAACATAGCCTATATGTTATTCGGGTGTATAAGCTATATTATTGACAAACTCGATGGCGCATTCGGTAGTGACCCTGCCCCATGCGCCAAGAGTCGTGGGTTCGATCCCCACTCAGGACAAACATTCTTGTGATGAATACTTGTGTTTGTTCTGTGTCTGGGTGTTAATATCCAATATTTAAGTATATATTTGTAATACCACTGTTGATTCTGATATTCGTAACACAAGTGCTTAAGCTACATACCTCGGAGTCAGTCAATGTATGTGATGTAGTCTGATATTTATTTATTTTTTTATTTAAACTGAAACAAAAATGTATAAAATTACTTTTTTTTGCTCAAATCTGTCTGCCTACAGTCAGTCTAAATAATTACTTATTTTCGATGCCGACTGTACATCGCGTCATCTAGTATAGATTTATACTTGTTACTGTAATATGCTATAAATATTCACATTAGAACATTTTTTGAGTGAATCTATTTGCATTAATTAACAAGCTTACCTGTAGAATAAAGTCACCTGAGATTGTGTGATTAAGATCAGTTTTTTTGTATTTTTGGACCAGTACAGTCTTATTTTTTACCAGCTCAGGATCAGGATGATATTAATTTGGTTCCGAAGAAAGTCAAAAACCAAAAGTCGCAAGTTCGAATCCTGCTAGGGTCAAATGTCCGTAGAGACATTCATAGAGCACCGAACCTTGGATTCATGTTTATAAATATGTTTATGTCTAGCCGTTTATTATATCTTCATACAATATGCGTACGCCTCTTAAATTTAAAATGAATAATAAATTCTCTAGGCTGACACACCAATTCCCTAGTTCCAAACTAAGCTTATACTTGTACTATGGATACTAGGTGAACGGATAGACATACTTAAATACGTTTATAAACATCCGTGACTCCACAAATGTCCATGTTCATCACACGAAACATTTGCCCCTAGCAAGATTCGGACCCGCGACCCTCTCGTCGCCACCGGCACCGATTTCAAATTTATAAGTATTCTAAGTAAGTATTATTATGTGCTACTTGGGTACTTGCCTGTAGTAATATGCCTAAGTATATTCGTTTTTTACTTTTATTAGTTTCCTTTTTGAAGTTTTTTTTGTTAAAGATTATTTTATGATCTTAAATGATGGGTAGAGCTAACCTGTACGAACTGATAATTTTGGCACATTGAACCGTATGATGTAAGCTCAATAAAAGGTAACTGCTATAAATCGTTAAATAAAATTAAATAAATGAATTAAGTCCGAACACAAGGTAGCTACTGGAAACCGTTGAGAAGTTCCCTTAGCTGTTCTTTGTCTTCATCATCAGACCCCAAATGACAGTCACAAGCCATCTAGGTGTAAAGTTTTCATCAACACAAATTAATAAAGCCCAAACACAAGGTAACTGCTGTAAATCGTTGAGGAGTTCCCTCGACTGTCATTCGACTCCATTATCGAATCGAATCCAGACCATCATTAAATTGTAGTGCTTTAAAATACTTCATAATAAAATCAATAAATGCACTAGCCGCCCCGAATTTAGAAGGTTCCCCTCAATTTCTCTGGGATGTCATCATCAGCTTCATGGTTATCTTGATGGGACTATCCTTAGGATACTACTTTCTAACAAAAATAGAATCATCAAAATCGGTTCATAAACGACGATGTTATCCGCGGACACACACATATTAATATATATTTACGGTCCAATTGAGAACCTCCTCCTTTTTTGAAGTCGGTTGAAAAATATGTTCGGTATCGATGCAAAGACGCTAATTTAAGCTCATTATGAAATTCAAATATATTCAAGTTAAATCTGAAACTTATCTATTAAATCTACAATCGATTTTTATCTGTGTTGACAACATCATGAACTTTAACAAAAAACAATGTTTTTAAAAGCCGTGGCCTATTAAAGTAATATATTGAAATGGCCGGCCTATTCAATCTCACATCGACCGGTTTTACATGGAAACGTATTCGAGTTTTATAAGAAATCTTGTTATCCAAAAATAATGTAATATGCCTAGAGCACACTTTATTTGATAATGGTCCTTGTAGACCTTTAATTTATAATTAAGAAAACTTCCTGTTGCCCGCGACATCATCCCCGTGGAATTTAACACAAAGTTTTTTTTGCAACCCCATGCTTTAAAATAGTCTAAATTACCTACTTCACCAGCTATACGTCAATTTCCTCAAAATCAATTAACCCTTACGGAGATTAAGTGAAACACACATACAGATAAGCTGGCAGACTCGTAAATTTTATTTATATACCATATTCATTTATACATACTTAAGTAGATCTTTAGTTGGCACTTTAAAAGCGTTATAATTTTTCCAGCATAATGTCTCAAAGGCTTAGTAAAGATCTGCTCGTAAACATGTGTCGACGGAGAGTTAATAAGGAGTAGTAACCATTTGTTTAATAATAATAAATAATCATGTCCTCCTAACCGATATCGGTTACGGCAGCCAATCTCAACGAGGATTAGCCACCTGCGCAGGAGATATTATAGTGCACATGTGTGTGCGCTAACACAGGTGCACTCTCTATTCCTTCACTCTCATAATCCGGTGAGACGGCAATTCGACATGACCGGAGAGAGGTTAGGCGCAGGACCAACGGCTTAACGTGCTTTCCGAGGCACGGGGGTGAATAAACCGCCAACTTCCTGACTCCGGGCTGTTACTAAGAAATTTGGATATTGAAATACCCAGCCACAAATTTTTGGCGCCACCCGGGATTTGACCTCTTGGTCCTTAGGCGGCGCATTCTACCACTAGACCAACGAGGCAGTCAAAAAACCATTTGTTTAAAATAGGAGCGGGCAGGATGCAGAAGGCTGCGGGCAGTGGCGAGCGCACACCGCTCGTGCAGCCCACGTACGTGTTCGAGTCCAGCCTCTCCCGGAGCTACCAGCAGCGCCTGCGTAACTTCCAATGCGCCATTTGCGTTGGTTTCATGTGAGACAACCTCTTATAACACATCAATGGTTAGGGCTGCCTTAGTGCTTACTGGGCGAATTGTTTGGAGACTATTTTTATGGGCCGGTTACACCCGCCTGGTCTACCAGCACCTAAGTACCATTTGATTTCGTGGCCTGAATCTCGAAACCATAGACGGCGTAGGTGCTCCAAATCCCGCTAGGGTGGAATATTCGTGTGACAAACACGATTATTTGAAGTCGAGTCATTGAAATTAACACATTTGACCCGCGGCCATAACACTAGCCTATGGTTGTTGCTTGTCAACAACGAGGTCATATCCTACTTTGCCACTTTGAGGCCTATAAAAGACCGCAATTATAAAATAATAGCCTACCGGCTAGGGCAACAACACATTTAAAAGCCTTATTTTTAATAAACTACGAAGCAGTTTCGCAGATCTGAATTAATTATAGGACATTTTTAGAAAAAAATAAACAAATTCTTTATCATCGAACAGCGCACTTCTGGGTGTGGCGCTGTTGGTGACCGTCTCGTACAACCTGGCCGACAACCTGGACCCCGACAACGAGACCACCTCCAGCATCCCGAACACGGTCATCCCCGTCGGGAACCTGACCGCGACGTCTCCCGACCTAGCGCCTATGTTAAAGCAGAAGTGGCCTTTGGAAGGTAAAGCACTACTCTACCCTCACTTCAGACTTGTTTACCGTTAAAAGTGACAAACAGGGATACGCTCATATGCTGATACTTACACCCTATGTATATCAGCACAACCAGTATTACAAGTGCGTTACAGGTTACAGAACATGTCTTTGTAACTTCGTGCCTACTACCCTTCTATATAAGGAAGTACTTTTATTATTTTATAGTACATTCGGCAACAAAAAACTATTAAAACAGCTCAGTTAATAAATTATGATGTACTTATTTAATCTCAACACTGGTTAGAAATTTGATTCTATAGAAAAGAAGCGGCAGGAAACCCGATAATTCTCTTTTTAATCACTTAACTATAAACCATAAACCGAAAAGTCCAATTAATTTTATCTTGACAACAGGCCGTCCACCGCCATCTTGGGCGGGAGACACCCCTTCCCCCTCCGACATCACTGCAGCCGTTCAGCATGGACACGCCGCGCTACTCAAGCGGAGGGACCTGGAGAGCCAGAGGGCACCCCTGGGGCAGGACACTCCGGCCAACCGGGCGCAGAGGGCGGCCGCCACCTCGGCTGCTGTGAAGCCGCTAGCTGACACAGCCTATGTAGCGGAACAGGCCACGAGGGCTCTGCTGAACGGGTAAGAATGAACAGTGCCCTAGCACCTTTAAGGAAACCAGTCTTTAACATATTAATATATCAACTGAGGAACACATGATGATTCCATGATGTCTAACTTTTCACAAAACCCTTTTCACCTTTGTGCATGGAAATACCATGATTTGCATCAAACTTTCAACTTCAGAGGCTATTTACTACTATAATAAGCACCATTTGTACCACACCAGCCTAACCGGCGACGTAATTTATGGTATTCTGTCGAATCTGTCGAATGTCATTGCTAACTTTTTTTACAAAAAGTGGAATTATCATGTTTTGTTTTGTCACTCCTCACTGTAAAAACAATAATTTTACAATTAAAAATACAAGAATAAAACAATAAGGTGTACCAAATGGGTCCCCGCTCAGCATGAGCCGTGACACAGGTTGCCACGACGCTGGCTAATGCCCCTCAACATGACGTGTGTCTATAGCTACTTAGTCACTATAATTAGCAGCTAAGATCAGACCTATAGTTTATTAGTAAAACCTAGTCTGACATCTCCTTAACAGAACGGTGTGCCTACATGTTTAATTCTACAAAAACAATCGTTGTCCAATCTATTATCTTATCGTAATCTTATAACGTAAGGCAGAACTAAGTGGTCAAGTATGTAAATTGATGTGTTTTATTTTATAGGCAGCGAGTTCCTCCCAAATTCCTCCTTCTAGGAATTCCTCTATCTAATAATTTTGAGTTTTACGTAAACACTTAAAAAGTCTATATGGTTTTTAAAAGCGTGTGAATTGATCACATCAGTGTCCGTGATCTTAACCAAATCTTAGTGAATTCTTGACACATTTCGACAGAATTCGAAACACGGATATGCACAGAGCAACTAAGGTGACTCTATTTGACCCATGTTGGTCTGGGACTTACAAATAATGTGCCAACTGTGTTTCTTGCCCAGCATGTCGTAAAAGGCGACTAATGGTATTATGGGGTAATGGGTATGTGTTTGTGTAGGCGACAAGCTAGCCACTTGTCACTACTTTTTCACAATTTAACATCTAGCCCAGCCCAGTTTTATTGTTGGCTGAATGTAGTTAAAAGGGTCTGCTGCCCTTTGACTCGGCGTACCCCTTCGGGGATCATGTATATTACATTTAGTTCAAAAGGTTAGTAAACTGAAATGGCAATGGGCAGGCAATATCGCTCGGAGAACGGATAACCGTTGCGTACGTTATGTTCTCGAGTGGCGACCACGGTCAGGAAAGCGCGATGTAGGACCCACAAGATGAACCGACTTGGTCTAGGTGGCGGGGAGCCGATGGATGTGGAAGTTTTTGGGGGAGACCTACGTTCAGCAGTGGACATCTATGGGTTGAAGATGCCGATGATACCTGCGGAGCGCAAAACAGTACTAACTGTTTCATCCAGAATCGAACTGGGCCTAAGATGCCCAGTGACATTACGACTGAAATTAAATTACTAACTAACTAAACTTCCCTAGCGGGGTAGGCAGGGAAAACGAACGCCATATGGCACGATCCTTAGACACCTCACTCGACTCTTCATCAATAAAATTATATATTTATATAAGGCCTAACGGGGTGGTGCACCCAGGGTCCCGGTGCCAATTACCATCCAGACTACGACCAGTCCAACCCTGGTCCTAACAATAAAATTATACATGAGATTCATCACTCCACTTCTATACAGGGTCATTTGTAAAACATCAAAAACGTCGCAGGAGTAGATTACTGACATTATAAACAACACCGTTTCTTCTACGACTTTTCTAAAATCGCCAAAAAAAAACGGCTTTCCGTACTAAATTACCGAACAGCTGACCTGAAGGTGTTTGAATGAAAATTCGTTTTTTTTTATTTATCCATTTAAGAAAAAACTTAGAACAAATGTTTTTATTTATAATACTCCTACTCTACTCCGGCGAGGTCGTTTATGTTTTACAAATGACCCTGTGCGAAGCATAAGTGCATGCATATGCGGTGTACCATCGTCGATACTCTATTGTAGTTACCTATTAGCTCATTAGAGATCTGACCGACTTCCAAGGGATTAGATCAATTGCTTGCATCTCGCAATCCGACGAGTACTATATTATTCCCAACTGCCTATAACTGCCGAGTTTCAACTGCATTCGATTTGTGGTCTAGCCATGGGCGTACGGGGGAAATACAATATTCTTTACACACGAGTTCCAGGGGAGGGGGGCAGTAATAATAAATTAAATTTTATTTAAAATTTATCTTGCGTAAACTTCGCTATCACAAAAATATGACTTCTCAAAGTGGAACACTACAGTTTAAAGAGGGGCGTAATGAATCGGTAGATAGGTTTGAGAAACAGTCACGGATTGCTATTGTAAAAGTCTTTAATAAACAAAGTAATATCAGACGAGATCACATACATTAATCTGACTCAGAGCTAACATAGATCCGAGTAACATAGATCAACTAATAAAAATATATTATTCAATTTAATAGGCCGTAAAAAATAGATTATTCATAAAAAATAGATTATTCATTTTAATAGGTCATAAAAAATAGATTATTCAAAAAAAAATTATTAACAATTCCAATAGACCGCTCGTATTAATGAGTGATTTTCAATTTCATCACATAATTATAATCTATACTAATACTAATATTATAAATCTGGATAGTTTGTTTGTTTATTTACTACTAGCATTAACTTTCGGACATGTGGAAAGAATGGATGACGAAAGATTGACTAAACAGATATACAATGCGAAAGTGGAAGGATGTAGGAGCCGCGGAAGCCCCAGGCTCACCTACCACGACCAGATTGATCGCGTATTAAAAGAAGGTGATGTTAGGAGTCATAAAAACCGTAGAGCTTGTATGAAAAGGATTATGAATGTTGAAGAGGCGAGTGAGGTGTGTAAGGATCGTGCCATATGGCGTTCGGTTCTCTCTGCCTACCCCGCTAGGGAAGTGGCGTGAAGTTTTGTTAGTTAGTTAGCATTAACTTCACATAAGTTCAAATTGTGCATTAAAGCGTTTTTAATGAGTAAGGGCTTCTATAAGATTGGAAACTTCTTAAATGATAAGTGAAGTGTTCACCTGCAGTGTTGTTACCTAGTAATATTAATTACGAAATTGTAAATGTTGGCATTTAAAAAAATTACTATCAAGTTTCTTGCCGGTTTCTTCTCGATAGAGTCTACCTTCCGAACCGGTAGTAATGTTTTCTATTCTACTAATAATAAAAAATATTTCAAATTAGATAGCCCATTTATCGAGGAAGGCTATAGGCTATACAACATTAACTATAAACGCGGGAAAAACCGCGGACATAGCTAGTACCTACCTTCATAAGCAATAAAACATTTTGAAGACCACCTCTGATTTTAAACAGCCCATTTATTGCTGCATATGTTTACATAACTTTAACCGGTTATAAACTAAGCATGGCGTTAATAATTACACTATTTGGTCCACTAATTAACATATCTTAGATATCTATTACTGATATTGGAACTTATATAAACATATAAAAATAAATTTACTTCTTTATTACCATTACGATTGACGCGGGCTGTTGTAAGTTTTTTTTTATAACTAACTAATTAACTAAACTTGACGCCACTTCCCTAGCGGGGTGGGTTGAGAGAACCGTTTTTTTATGCATTACAAAAACGATGAACAACCAGACGGACCAGTTGATAGTAAGTGGTAACATACATAGCGATACCACAGTACGTTTCCGATCTTGCAAGCAACGATTTTACCTTTTAACCGTTTTTGAAGAATATACGCTGTAGTTACGAAAAATATTGATTTAGTAGGGGGCCCGTAGTATCGAACACTTCGCATAAGAGGCGCTTGTCTTACATCCGCTCTCTGTTTTAATTATTAGATACATGAAAGGTATGAAGCAGTGAAAACGTTTTTGGAAACAGCGGTTTATTGGGTACTTATTGTGTATTGAAGGTTAAATCATCATTTTGACATAATTACTACTTACAATTCATTATTTACGTAAGGGCACTTTATGGCGTATTTTGACTCTCTCTACCCCTTGTAAGACTACATATAATTCGTTAAACTACCCACCATCCTTCTTACGTATGTTTGTATTTTAAAAATAGAATATTCTCAAATTAATATAAGACTCTAAGAAAGTGTCCCAACGGAAGTCCGAACCGGTGGTAAAATATTATCTCTTTATCTGATTTTGACGATTTATAAGTGTTTCTTTGAGGCCTATATAAATAAAGAATATGTTGACTTTGACTTTGACTTTGTGCCTACTATACATTGTTCACTGCCTAGCATGCCATAAAACGCGACTAATAGCACAGCTAATATTTAAATATTGAGTTTGTGATTATGTATGCGAGCTAGCTACTTGCAACAACTTTTTCACAATTGTCCATGGAATACAACCGAGTTTTATTTTGGCTACAATCAGTTTAAGAAGTTTGCCACTCCTTTGATTTCTACCTCTTCGGGAATAGTGGACATGATAGGGTGTACATTTATTTCTGACTGAAAAGGTACAGTCAGAAATAAAAGTATAAACCATATAAGTACAAACAATAGGCTATTTTACTCAAAAATTATATTCCACTATTGAGATTACAAAAAAATATTACGTGTTTTTTTCTTTTGTTGATGAAGATACAGCGCGTTAAAGTACCGTGTGACGTCACTAGGGGCGTAATATTTTACCGTCTAAGTAGGTACCGTAAAGCGCCACATTTTAGATCTTTGAATATTTTTTCGAGTATTAGATAAGTCAAAAAAGCAAAAAAAAAATGTATTTAATACTTTTTGATAAATCTAACTTACGGACTATAATTTTTTTTTGAGTAAAATACTCCATTGTATTTGACAATTAACTCGACAATTGCCTCGTATGATCAATACGAAACCTATTCGTTTGTTACTCATTCATGTATCGCTACTTCGGATTACTGGGGTTCTACTTATATCTGAGGTAACAACTTAGCCGTTCCAATTGGTAGGAGCCGAAATCGAACCCCCGAAACTTGAGCCGCCGTGGCGACCGCGACACCCGACACGCGGGGCTTCGCGCCGATACCTCACGCCGACCGAAACACGGTCACACATTACAATTGTCTGACTATTATTTACACGTACTATATCTCACGGTTCTGCGATCCGATGATATGTGAACTAGGGATGTTATGACTCCGTATCCGTAACTGAAACTATCGGATATCCGAATTAAAAAGTTTCCGATGGGTTTAATCATAATCATAATCATTTATTCAACCTTATTTACAACATAAAAAGTTACATATATAAAATGAGTGGTGCAGATGTTAAATACACAGTTGCAAATAAACCTTTTCAAGGTATTGGTTATAAAAAATAAAAGTTAATACAGAATTACAAAAAAAATATTTAAATCTTACAACTAAATATTATATTAAATTTTTATCATTTAAATATTCTTTTATGTTATAATATGCCTTTTTTATTAAATTTTATTTGCTACCTTTTAAATTTGTTTAATTGATGACAGACTATTTTCGATTGTTAGTTCACATCAGGCATGTTATGGATATATAATTTCTGATCCGGATATGGATACGGATATATGCAAAATATTATACCGGTTTCGGTTACGGATATGGATATTAAATTATTTCGGATTATCCGATAGTTTCGGTAACGGATATTAGATTTTTAGGAAGGTGTAAAAGTAAAACTATACGATATCACTGTTGATTCTGATATCCGTAACACAAGCTCATAAGCTTATGAACTTGTGTAAGTAAATAAGTAGCTACTTATTCGGAGTCAGATCAATGTATGTCATGTAGTAGTCGGATATCGGTACAAAATTGGCCTATAAACCATAATAATCTTGATATCCCCGTCTAGACACGACACAAAGTGAACCCGGAACGCGTCTATGGTAGGTATCTACTTAGCCACAGTCGACTTGGCTAAGCCGCGCTAGAAGCTATCAGGTTACCGATCGATTGGTATTAGTACACGCGGCCAAACACATTGTGGGGCCAAAGGGAAGCGCCTTATGGCCATTTGTGACTCCCAGAACGACGCTAGTAGCTAAGTATTAATGTAACACATATGTATGTATGTACATACATAACATCACGCTCTTAATCCCCGAAGGGGTAGGCAGAGTCAAAGGGACAGCAGGCCCCTTTAACCACATTCAGCCAAAAACGAATGTGCTGTCAATAATGTGCTTTGTTTTTTTGGCTAGAATGTCGTAATAGGCGACTAATAGTACGTTGATTATGGGATTAGTGATAGGCGACGGGCTAGTCACATGTCAATGCTATTATTATCAAATTAGTATATAACATAACATCACGCCCATAATCCTCGAAGAGGCAGCAAGCCAATTTAACCACATACAGCCAAAATAAAACTGTGCCGGGATAGATGGAAATTGTGAACAAATAGTGGCCAGTGGCTAGCTCGTCGCCTACACAATCACACACCCAAAACCTGATATACCATAAGTCGCCTTTCGCTCTCAGATCAGAAAAAAATAACTTTATACGTCCTAATATTTTTTTCTATTTATTCCAGGACCGACAACTCAAAACGCGTGGGCGGCGTCGGCAGGGGCCCCGCGACGAATGGGTCCGTCCCCGAGCCCCTCTACTGCGCGTCCAAGGCCCCGGCGTGCCCCCGAGCGCGATACCGCACCCAGAACGGCAGCTGCAACAACCTGGATCACCCCTACCGCTGGGGCGTCTCGAACACCCCCTTCAGAAGGGTGCTGCCGGCTAATTATGGGGATGGTGAGTCACTCGCTTCTAGACGATACAATGACCTCCAAAAGACCAGAGCCGGAATTGGCGTGAAGAAAGTTTAGGGTAGTTTATGGTAAAGGGATGGAAAAGCGACTTTAACACATATGATTGCAGGCATCAGCTCCCCCCGCACGGGCATCGACGGCGCCGCGCTACCGAGCGCCCGCGACGTGAGTGTGACGGTGCACCGGCCCAGCTACGCGCACGACACCACCTTCACCGTCATGCTGGCCGTGTGGGGACAGTTTCTGGACCATGACGTCACTGCTACTGCTTTAAGCAAAGGTGAGGAGCGGGCTGATGTCAAAACCTTGGTAGAATCCCCCTTATTTAGGATACTCTAGTAGATGAGTTATTCATGGGGATTGTCCTTCCACAGACGGCAAAGTGACTGATCAAATCTGCGTACTTTTTTGTTTCAAGATTATCTAGAATTCCTCATGTTTAAAATAGTTTTATCGTAAATTACCATTTCATAGCTACCAATATTGTTGCATACCACACTAACACTTCCATGGGAAGTGGATAGGTGACCCTTTTAAAAACGTTGTAATTTCAGAACCATTGTCTAAGTCAGTCACCACATTTCGATACAGACTTAAAGTAATTCTATGCACTATGAGTGTCCGTTTCAGGGCGTCACAAGTCCAATATTGTTAAAGCTAATATTGCAGGTGGACATCTATTGAAGATGATGATGATAATGATGGTGATGATGATGATTCCAGGTGAAAACAACAGCGCGCTGTCGTGCTGCGAGCCGGGGCAGCAGACGCACCCGGAGTGCTTCCCGGTGCAGCTGGCGCCCGGGGACCCCTACTACCAGGAGTACAACCTCACCTGCATGGAGTTCGTGCGGTCCGCGCCGGCGCCCACCTGCCGCTTCGGTCAGTATACCTTCAATGAAGATTGCGCCCGCAATCAGGGTCGGAGTGGGCCGGAAGGTCCTGATGAGCTCCCCACAGGCCGGAGCTATTTTTATTTTAAGCTGGCAAATGCAATGTCGATGATATGACCATTTCGACGATATTTACCAAAAAATAGTAAGTAGTGAATGAGTTATCATGGTAGCTAGATGATAAATTGTGAAAAAGTAGTGACAAGTGCCTAAACTTCTCTGCATTACTACATATATTCGTTAGTTATGTTCTATGCATTTAAGATGAATAAAAAACAAAGATCTGTGATTATTTCTGCAACTTTCTTCCATATTTATCTTAGCAAACATTGTTTTACACTAATTATGTATGTAGGTACATATATGTATACACCGTAAAAATGTATCCTTAACCATGGCGATATAACAAAATTTAATCTTGTTCAAAATTTATCCACAACCAATCTCCAGAAAATCTAGGACAAATTGGCATGTTTTACGAAATTCTGTTTACTTTCTGTAACCCTATCATGTCTACAGGTCCTCGCGAGCAGATGAACCAAGCGACAGCGTTCATCGACGGCTCCACAGTGTACGGCTTTGACGACACCCGCGCCACCCATCTGCGCGCCATGACGGGGGGGAGACTCCGCATGCTGAAGGACGGAGCCAGAGACTTGCTGCCGCAGACCACTGACCCTTCGGACCCTTGCAACACTGCGCAGATGGCCGCCAAAGGGCGGTACTGCTTTGAGACTGGTGAGTGTGCCATAAAGTCGCGGAATCGGGAGGTTTTACAACTCCTTACAACATTGACACTAACGACTTCATTAGATCAAATGTTGTGAAAGTTAATCAGTATTATGGTCATAATATCTTACTTCATTTTCCAGGGATCCAGTTTACAATTGAGCAAACAAGTTATTGAATTGTCTGGCTATTCTGGGATATGTCTCTATTAATCGTTGCTTACTTTGAGAAACACAGAAATAATCCCTAGTAATAGATGATTGGTGTGCAATGATTTGCAAATGTCTATAGATTATGGTTATCCGCTGATTTTTCGACAGCCAGATAAAATATGATAGTGAAAAATTACAACACGGATGATTTTAAAACGTCATCACCTGGTTCCTAAGTAAAATATCAAATGACATCCACACACACAGTAGCGTTAATTTAAAACTTATTGGTCGGTATTTTTTTATCAGAACTTTAAAAAATCGTACCTCAGTGGTATAAATAGGATTGAAAACTATGTAAAAATTTGAGCATTTATAAGTATACCAAAGTCTTACACTTCAATACCTTCAACCCTGACCGTTGCAGGCGACGACCGCGCCAACGAGAACCTCCACCTGACCACGATGCACCTCATCTGGGCTCGGCAGCACAACCGCGTGGCCGCCGCCTTCAAGAAGCTCAATCCACAGTGGGACGACGAGACGGTGTACCAGGAGGCCAGGCGGGTGGTGGGCGCGCAGATGCAGCATATCACTTATTCTGAGTTCCTGCCCTCTATTTTAGGTACAGATTTGTAGGGCAATTACCAGGCCCCTTTTTTCCACTGGGCACTATGGGCCCAGGGCCCAGGGCCCTCTAGTGTAACGGTGCTCCTGGGCACATTAGGAAGTTAATTGTTTTATTAGTAAATAGAACAATTAATTTCTGAATGTGCCTAGGGCCTTAAATAGGTTAAAGACGGCCCTGGCAGTTACTTCCGGGATCAATGACTAAAAAATTATGTTTAGTCCGTCAGTTAGATTATAAAAAAATATTAAACACATATTTTTTTTATTATTTGTCAAACAAACATTGACGAAGATACAATGTATTCAGTTGTTGTCGTCAGTTGCGTGACGTCACACATTCGATTTTTTTTTCTAAATAGTGTCATCGCAAGCACCCACTCCAAAACTGCGATGCTCTTTGTTTTTGTGATTTTTTGTCATTTTTTGTTAATTTGATAAAGCAAAAATATGTCTCGTATTTTTGTAAAAGCTAACTGACGGACTAAATGAAATTATATTTTTTTAATGTAGTCATCATCCCTATTGGAGGGCTTAACATGTCTTTGAAGCTACGCGACTTGGAGGTGCATTACTTTACTGCTATATGCAGGGCTACCCATGTGTGCATAGTGTGCGGTGCACATAAGCGCCCAGGCAACTAGATAAGAGATAACATGCTTGCGCCCTATATTGAAATATTTTTTTAGCATTTCATGGATTTTTCACACAGGCTGGTCCGCGTTAATTAGCGCATAGTTAGCTTAAAGCTTACTTAGCGCTGCTATGATAAACCTCAAAGTGCCGGCTTAGTGAGTTGGGCCTGATTGACTGCGTTGATGAAATAATTTTTACTTAAATTAAAGTCAAATGTATTTATCTTAACAAAATTATTTAACAAATTACCAGGCAATATAATTGATGTTCCTATGCATAGATTTAAATTACTTATTAAAGAGCATCTTATGAGAAAGGCTTATTATACTATAAAAAAAAAATTAAGTGACAAATATTAGTAATTGCTATTATATCTACATATTTACCTTTTTGTATAGTTTAGCTTAACAATATTGTTATTAATACTTATTGTGAATTTGGCGATGAAAAGAGTAACTATCGAGTTTCATGCCGGTTCTTCTGGGTAGAAGCTACTTTCCGAATCCGGTGGTAAATTTTCATTTGTATGTACTGACGATTTATAAGTGCTTATTTAAGCCTACGTACCTAAATAAAGAGCATTTCATTTCATCTTTACTTACCTATTCTACCACTGCGCGTGCTCAGGCAGCGACGTGATGTGGGCGCTGAACCTGACGCTAGTGGAGCAAGGCTTCAGTGACACGTACGACCCCACGGTGGAGCCGACTATCGCCAACCATTTCTCCGCCGCCGTCTTCCGGTTTGCGCACACGCTGCTGCCAGTACGTATCATTGCTTATTTTCAACGCATAGTTTAACCAGTTGGCTAAAATGTATTAACAAGGCAAGGCCGTCACTACCTATTGTGTCACAAGAGAACTTGGCTGATTTTTTACAGACATGCTTTTGGATTGTTTTGAAGAAATATACGAAATCATATTATTTTTGAACTAATTTTAAAGAAAATAGGAAAACACTTAGGATGCTTAGGACCACAGAGTAATAATATACTACGTACTTAGGACTAATTTGTCCAGCCATTAACGCCTGCATGAATGGTGCAGCAAAAACTTATCAATAAACAAACATTGCCATTCAATAACGAACTTCGCTAAGGCTCGTATCACGCCACAGACTTATTCGGGTGGACAAATCGGGGACTAACTCCGAGTTCCGCACTATGAGTTCTTAGTAAACAAGTTTGTGGCGCGATACGAGCGGTAGCGAAGTTCGATATGGAATCGCTGACGCGCATTTGGCTAAGCACCCTGGCTCTACTGTCATAAGCTAGAACTCCTACCGAGGGAAATGCAATGGGCCTCAAATTAACTAGTTATAGTGCCACTGCGAATTGGTGTGTTAGTCTGAAGAATTTTCTTAATTTCTCCCCAGGGCTTGATCCACAACGTGGACACGACCACCGGCACCATCAACTACATCCAGCTGCACGAGATGCTGTTCAACCCGTACGTGCTGTACTCGCCCAAGGGCACCAAGACGGCTGTCCGGTCCGCCCTTAACACGCCTGTCCACAGCGTCGACCCCCACGTCACGGCTGAGGTACACCTCATCAGTAATGACCAGCAGCCATAGTCATGACCAGCATTTGGCGTTTTTAATTTTTTTTAGTGTGTCCAAATCAAATTTTTTCCAACATTCCCAGCTTTACTTAATACCTACCTTTTGTAAACCACATGGTAGCTTTTATACGGGAAGAAACCTATTGTAAGTTACCTACCTGACCATAGTATAAAACAAAGTCGCCGTTTCTGAATGTTCGCTTAGATCTTTTAAACTACGCAACGGATGTTGATATGATTTTCACCAATAGATTAGGTTTATATACAATGTACAGTTTCATATTTATTTATGCGCCATGGAAAGTCGGAGTGGGTTGCTAGTTTAGAATAAAGCCAGGTATCTTTGGTATGTTAAGTCTATTACGCGATGATACTTTCCTACACTAAGAAAACACAGCGGCTTGAAAGCGGCAATTTTTTTTTCATTAGAAACCTCCCCCATCTTTAACCAATTGCACAGTCGATCCAAGGGTTTATATCCGGTATGCGCCGCCTTCTCTTATCTTGGGCAACAGCATCATCATACCACTTCAAGAGCCTCGGAAGTCCGTCGCCGCCATACACATTGGTTTTGTCTTTTGAACTTTAGAAAAATAGCTCTCATTCATTTTTATTACAATTGCAAGATATGTAATAATGAGCTGTTGACTTTTTAATGTTTTTTTTTTTAATTTTTAATATATCTATTCGTCAGGATCGTATTACATAAATTGAAGGTTGTGATCTCTGCCTTCTCCCATGGGAGGAAAATGGAAAAACGCGTGACATTATATATGTATGTATGTATCTGTTCGTTCTTCAGCTCAGCAACCACCTGTTCGAGCGTCCAAAAACGGTGTTTACCAACTCTTCGACGCCGCTCAAGAAGCCAGGACCGTGCGGGCTCGACCTGGTCTCGCTGAACATCCAGCGCGGGCGGGACCACGGACTGCCTGCTTACCCCGAGTGGCGAGAGCACTGCGGCCTCACGAAGCCTGCCAGCTTTGAGGACCTGACGGAGATCTTCGATGAATCGTCTATGAGCCGGATCGTTACTATCTACAAGTGAGTGTTTCGAGCTACGTTTTCAAAAATGGGTTCCATTCCACGTCACATAAATAGATGCATATGTCCTGAATTATTATAGGAGCGGTGGTAGCTCAATGGTAAGGACACGCGCCTCTTAACCGAGGAGTGCGGGTTCAAACCCGGGCATGTACCTCTAGATTTTTCAAATCTATGTGCATATTTATACCACTAGCTCGAAGGTGAGGGTAAACATTGTGATGAAACCTGCAAATTCAAACAACTTTGAATTTGTAACCATGATCCAAAATTGTCTGGTTCCCCTATCTTAGGGTTACGAAGGTCAGATCGGCAGTCGCTTCAATGTAATTACCAGACTCGCTAAATCCTGGATCATGGTCTAAGCGGACCTCGTCTTAGCACGGGACATAACGCTAGGAAGATGATGTCCTGAATTATTATATTATCCTGATATATGTATATCGTATCCTTAGATCGATCCTTTTGTATATTTGTATGTATGCATTTCGTGTGGTGTTTAGGCAACCATGTTCCAGAGTGCCCCAAGAATCCTTCAAAGCTAACGCGAACCTGTTAAAACTGTCTCTATAAACTGAACGATAAACAGCGAATGGGCTTGTACAGAAATTTAGAACTCTGAGAACATCACTTATAATGTAAATGAGATGTCGTGATGATCAGATTCTCATTGTTCTATTATTTAAAAAATGTATGTAGATACGCAAGTACTTGTGACTTGCACATACTTGTTGTCTGTTAGTCTGCGTATTCACACATGTTAAATTCCATCCTGATGTTCCCAGAAACGTTGATGATATAGACCTGTACACTGGGGCCCTGGCGGAGGATCCTCGCGGGCGGCTGCTGGGACCTACACTCACCTGTCTCGTGGCAGACCAGTTCTTGAGGCTGAAGACCGGGGACCGCTTCTGGTACGAGACCAGCGATAAGACCGTCGGGTTTACTATTGGTGAGTTAGTTAAATAAGTAAATAGCCTAACAATTTAGAAGCCTATACACATGGCGCTTACTCAGTGGTGTATCTAGCTATCATAGACACGGTGACACAATGCGGCAATCGTGGTCATTCATTTAGAGCCATAGTCAGGAAAGGCAAGCGATGGCTTATCGTATAATACGTGCAATCACCCCATTTGCTGTAAGAGGGTGATGGTACCCCCAAAAGGGTTGTACTCGGAGTGGGCCGTATGTAATTGCCACATATAAAGTATGGTTAACAGCAATCATGCTGACTTTTGTTCCTTGGATACTTAATAAACATATGCTTCAATTAAAAGAGAGCTGCTTTCTTCCAATCCTTATCTTATCTTCTGCTACTTTATTGCTTTCATGTTCATTATACTTTACTATACATCGATCGTTGAATCCAATTGCAATGCCTTTATGCTTCGGACGAGGAGTAAAATGTTTTTACTAACGAAATTTCCGATCAACATATCACGTACCCAATTCTTCTTGCCCTCAGAGCAATTGACAGAGATCAGGAAGACCACGCTAGCCGGGGTGATCTGCGCTAACGAGGAGCTGTTGAACCAAGCCCAGCCGCGCGTGATGGAGGCGGTGAGCGCCACTAACCCCCTCGTGGACTGCTACGAGCTTCCGCAGCCCAGCCTCGCGCCGTGGAAGGAGAAGACAGCTGGATCTAAGAAGACTTAAGTAAAGCAATCGGTTTCTGATTCCAGAAAGCTTCGTTGAGAACATCTAAGCCTGATTTTACCATTCGCCATCTTCCTGATTCGATAAGCTTTCTTTGAGAACGTTTTAACCTGACTTCATCAGTCGAAATCTTCCTAGTGTTCTCTTCTTAGGATCTGTATCTTGATCTTAGATTTAGCGAGTCTGGTTTGCTGATGCGACTAATGTCTGATCGTTGTAACGTCTTAAACTGGTTTTATCAGTTGTCATCTTTCGAGTGTTGTGCTCTACTTGGTCCATGTGGAGAATAATCGTAGATCTAGCAAGTCTGGTGAATACTGGAGCGGCTGACGTCTGATCATGTAGTTCTTAAATACAAAACAAATCGGTATATAACCGATTTGTCCGAAGCTTAGAAACTTATCGTTTAAACTTATTCAGCTTAAAACAGTGGATGACATTCTCTACGAAACATTATCAATCAGAAACCGACTGTTAGCCTCACTCAAATATATAAGTAGGTAGACAAATTTCGTCCAAATTAACGTAATGAAATCATGAACAGACTGGCTGTGTATTTTGCACTTTCCTTCGGAATGAACGAATTAAACGCAACTCTATTAAGAGTGGAAAATAAATAGGACATGTAATTTTAATTGTGTCCAGCTCGCTCCTTTGATTTGGAAATGTTTACGCGTATCGTCGCATGCGCAACTGCTAGAAGCTGAGGTATTCGATTTCCCAAAATCTGTTCTGTGTTCTGTAAGGTGTTAATGAAAAATATCCCCTTGAATACCTATATAATATTAATGCTGACAGTTGATTGTGGTCGGCAATTGACTGAATTATAGTACAGCTTTCGTGATTTCTTAAGATAATAATAATCTGTTTCTATACCTAATAGCAATTATGTCTTTTAGTGTTTAAGCTATTACAATATAATTTCAGGATATATGTGAAATGGCTAAAGGTCTAGTAATATCCTCTTTTATACACTAAATGGTATTTGCATAATATCATTACAGGGTTTATAGTAATTTATATAAAATATTACAATAAGTGTATGTAAAAAATAATACTAATACTAATTATGTAATGATTACATACTAATAATAGTATGTAATCATTACATACTATGTATACATTACTATTTATATTATTAAATCTCATCACGAACATACATGTACCTAACCTAGACTCATCTATCCGACACCGTTGTTTTATAAGCGCTCACTACAAGAATAGAAAACAAACTAAATAACAATTAAAAATGTAAACGTTTTAAAAATTATATACCTATCTACTTATTAGATGTATGAATAAGAAATGTAAATAAGATTTTTATTGTTTATTTGGTTAAGGCGAAAACATGACGGAAAAATTAAGACCCGGCCCGGGCGACAGGGACCTACGCTACGCCACTGATGATAAACCTACCTCATTTATTTGGGCTAGCAATCGTATCATAAATATAAGTAATTTAGGCATATTGTTACCAGAAATAAACAAGTAATTTGTTTATTTCTATGATAAAAATGTATAAATCATTTGTTTCACTTAAGTAAGTTTAAATAGCTATTATGAAAACATTTATAATACATAACCTAGAGTTATTTATTGTCAGTTAAGTGATTTTTGTACCTACTTAAATTAATGTAGCAGTAGATGTTACAAACTTTACATTGATAATAAAAGCGATTTGTGTTGAATTATTTTGTCTTCTTAACCTTGGGTTGCGACTCCGACTCCCGAATTTGCAAATTTTAGAATGAAATTTCTAAGATTTTATTAGTTTTAAATTATAATATATTATTTTTAAATGTACAATTTACGATATAGTTAATTTTTAACCATCTGGTCCATAGTAACAATAATCAATCCGAAAGTGCACGTTTACTAAAATGTTGGAAACCACTGCTCTTCTATTAAGAAAGAACCTTCTGGTTCTTTCTTCAGCAAAATCATATTCTTGATTTTGCTGAATCTCTTGATTTTGCTGAAACAACTATAAAGATCGACTAGAAAGAGTAAGAGAGTAACTAATGAGACATCCACATGAGAGGACTAGATGAAACTAATGTTACATTGACGTCTTTCTAATACACATACATAACATTACGCCCATAATCCCCATAGGGGTTGGTAGAGTCAAAGGGGAAGCAGGCCTTTAACCACATTCAGCCAAAACTCTTCCTAATAAAGTAATTTTATGCGGCCTCAGGATTGAAATTAAGGACATCAAATTTTTTTTTTTAGTTAACCTCATTCAAGTTAATTGACACACGCTCACAGTGGTGGATTTACCCTAAGGCCCAGTAGGCCCGGGCCTAGGGCGGCCAGATATTAGAGGCGGCCAATCTTGATAAAAATTAAGTGATGACGCGTTAGTACTGAGAATTATGGCCTCGGGCCTAGGGCGGCCAAGACTGTAAATCCGCCACTGGGTGGAAGTCGTATTAAGATAAAAATAATGTGCCAACTGTGGTTCTTTCCTAGCATGTCGTAGAAGACGACTAATGGTGTATCGGGTTTTGGTATGTAATTGTGTGGGCGACAGAGCCACTTGTCACAACTTTTTCACAATTTCCCATATAACCCAGCCCCGTTTTGTTTCTGGTTGAATGTGGTTAAAGGGGCATGCTGCCTCTTTGACTCTGCCTACCCCTCGGGGATTATAGGCATGATGTTATGTTATGTTTGTTTTATAAAAAAAATATTAATTCCCGTCGGTCGATGAGTTCCGTGGGTTACTAGAGTTTCATTGAGCAAAATATCTAACATTGGATCCTTAAATATTAGGATTTGCCAGATTTAGCCTTAATTCTAAGAGATTCGCGTATTTAAAAAGATTAAAAAATAGATTGATTTATTAAAGTTCTAAGTGTCTATTAAATAATGATATAGATAATATGCCTAAAGAGCGGTGGTAGCTCAATGGTAAGGACACGCGCCTCTTAACCGAGGAGTGCGGGTTCAAACCGGGCACGTACCTCTGGATTTTTCAAATCTATGTACGTATTTATACCACTAGCTCGGCGGTGAGGGAAAACATCGTGATGAAACCTGCAAATTCAAATAACTTTGGATTTGTAACCATGATCCAAAAATTGTCTGGTTCCCCTATCTTAGGGTTACGAAGGTCAGACCGGCAGTCGCTTCAATGTAATTACCAGACTCGCTAAATCCTGGATCATGGTCTAAGCGGACCCCGTCTAAACACGGGACATAACGCTAGGACGATGATGATAGATAATATGCCTACATATTTTATTTGATTTATATATCGGGAATTAGCTAGGATCTTTGAAAACAGGCTCTACTGCACTGATTCATCATTATTAGCATTGCGATTTGGCACTGGTGGGAAGCCGACGTCCTTGCTCTTACAAAGCCCAGGCAAATTGAATCACACAAATTGCCAAGCTAATTTAAACTTTAAACTACATGCATTAGAGACTGTGGGATTTTTAATAAAGTGCCTTTGAAAGGTGTTATAAAGTACCGCTGCGTTACGAATTGCCGAGCCATTTTGAGTCTTACAACTGAAGTCTTAAGGATGATAGGTCTACCAAGTTGGTGTTTTAAAGAGTTGGTGGTATGTATATGGATGTATGGGCTGATGTCAGTCTTTACCGGCGATGCTAAAAGGATCTTTTGATATCTTCCGTGTTGTGGTCTGAATGGGGACTAGTTCCTATGGGCGTGGCGGCTATTGTGATTATGAAACTATTGAACCAGGTTTTACGTGGTCACGTTTTGTTTATTGTATGATTTTATGATGGACATACTTATTTGTTGATTTCATTTGTTAGAGTAGGTTTGTGAACTGATCTTAGATACGGAAATCTGAAACCTAGGCTCGTCTTTTTGGAAACTAAGTATATCAAAGATCTTTAAAGGGGCTTCTTGGGCTGCAGCCCAGAGCCTCGTGGGCAAAAAGACCCCGTTGAAAACCATTTGAGGCCCCTAAGGGGCCGTCCATTAATCACGTGATGTTTTTTAGCAACTTTTTAGACCCCCCATCCCCTCTGGTGATACCTGGTGATATACCCTGGTGATACCCCCCATCACGTGTATTTTTTTTGTACATACTAACTTTTTCGCGCATCAAGCAGTGAATATAAGGATGCCTAAGTTATATTTCTTGTATTGGCAGGACAGGAATTAACATGATTTTTCTTAGTACTTCATAAAAAATAATGTTATCAGTTTACGCAATTTTGCAAGATTGTAAAAATAAATGAATTTCGGTTTCGAAAATAAATACACGTGATATCTCCTTCAACCTCTTGTGATATTTGGTGATTTTTTTTCGGACCCCCCCCCCCCCCCTCCCCCCTTTATGCCTCACGTGATTAATGGACGGCCCCGAAGGAGTATATGAATAACCTCTCAAGACCTTTAATATCCGCTTCTGGTGGTATGGAGTAGGTAGTATGGTGTTTTTATTACAAAAATTGAGCTAATCTCGGCCTCGGCCCCAGTTGTGTCCAATTGTGCTTTTAAAAGGTTTTCATATTATTTATCTTAGATATAGATAGATATATTCTTTATTGCACGAAAACAGATACAAAAATAAGGATACAGAAAAATACAATACAATTTAGGCGGGCTTATCGCTAAAACAAATCGTTTCCACACAACCTTCTGGTAGAAGAAAATAAGCTACTCAAAAGAGAATTGAGAAACTCATAGGGAATTCGGTAATAGTAATAAAGGTTTAGTGTACTTATAGCATAGAAGTACACTTGACAAAACGTGAAAGCCACGAAGACACGAAGATTCGACGAACAGTTTACTGTGATTATTAAATTCTCTCAGGCGTTTATAGATGGCGCTACTTGTGCGAGAAATCAGATTTTTTTTTCACAAACCAATCCTATTCAGGACTAGAGACAGTTTTTTCGTAAATTGTACATACATAATACATTCATCATCACGCCCTTACGAAGGGCCCATAAAACTGGACTGGGTTAGATGGAAAATAATGTTCCAGCTAGCTAGCCAAGTAACAAGTGGCTAGCTCGTCGCCTACACAATCACACTCCTTAAACCGATATACCATTAGTCGCTTTTTACGACGTGCTAGGCAAGGAAAATTCTTTTCAATTCATGTGCACATTCTTTTTAGGTCCCAGACCAACATTAGACCATAAAATTGTATAAAAAGATCGGTGATGTTGATCGTTCGGTGTGGGTTCACGATCATGATAATATATGACTTGTTTAGGCATCATGGATGAATTTTTAATAAATCATCCCGTAGGTATTTTATATATACTAATGTAGTATAATGTAAGCATTACCACTAACGCCATGCTTAAATACGAATAACTATTTAGTTCTGCTAAATATAAGCACTGCTTCCTAGTGATTTTCAGTAGTTAGGGACAACCTTTTTTTTTTTTTTTTCGCGGGGAAATGCGTTACGCACCTTCACCCTACCCGGGAGGGCAGGATGGTGTATGGGACTCCCGGGGGCCTCTGGAATTGGAGGCCCCTGCTCCGGCCAAGGATGGAAAATGGCCGGGATATACCCACTAAAACCCCGCGGTACCCCTCATCGCTCGAGTGGAGGGACGTTGTGGGTATGGCTGAGCCTTTACATCCACGACGCCCTCCAGCGACCGGCCCGCCCTACACGGCGGGCACCACATGCCCCCCCCCCCCCCTAGAAGGGGGGGCGACAGGAGTAGCCGGGGGTACCGAGCTATTCCCGTTCAGCGGCAGCGGAGACGCGTACAATGCGGATGGGGGTGCCCCCGCACCAACCACCCGCGTGTCTCCGCTAGGAGGGCCAAGGCTGTTGTATTGGCGCCTCGTTCGGCCCCTCCGACGCCTTCGGAGCGGAGGCGCGAGAGGGTCGTTCTCCCGGCCCCGCTCCGCCGCCTCTTTCGCAGAGATAACGCTCTCGCAGAAAGAGGCGGTCGCCGCCCAGGCTCTTTCGCTCTCAAGCATAGCCTCTGCAAGGCTAGGAAGCGAGAGGTTCGGTCCCACCACTGCCGTCAAGTCGGCGCTCTGGGTGGACCACGACGGGCACTCTTGGAGTGTGTGCTCCGCGCTGTCCGCCGCCGCACCGCAGTTAGGGACAGCCTAGAGAGTAGGTATAAGCTGTCTTAACCTCAGGTCTTATATAGCCTTTGGACCAGAGGTTATTTTCACGGAACTTTATTCAAGATAAAACTAAGAACTTTAATCACGACAGATAATTTTTCCAATAACTGAAATCTTATTTTTGGATGAATACGTTTTAAGGACCTTATCTCTGCTTGTACTCTGCCTACCGCTTATGATAGTAGGTACGTAGGTATATATGTATATATTGCCATTGAGCGAGGCACCAGTGGCGAGCTAAGCCCGTCTGAGGCACGTGGCGGCAAGGCTGAATGAGGCCCCTAGCAGAGAAATATGATGACGGCAGATACGAACAGTGGTGGGGGTTTTATTCAATTGTGCGCGTTTGGAGGCCCCCTATAAATAGAGGCCCAGGGCGGCCTGGTTAGTCCGCCACTGCGAGGACTCAGACCAACATATTGTTATGGACTGCAACGGTATAGTTCCGGCTCTGTTTATCTCGGAGATGAACCGTACAATAAGCCAATATGATTGTTATTTACTAGTCTACCATTCAGCATAATCCGAAGGTTCGAATACATCACCGGCCTGCCCATCGCATACGAATGGCCACTTACTTATGCATGTGCATCGAGTAACAGCTGACACAAGAACTATACAAGTATATGACATAATATGATTACAGTAAAAATAATAAAACGGGTAAACACTGTATTTTAAAAAGGTCATTCGGATGTTTTCCCTTTTTTTTTTGGATGAAACCACAATTTTCCTGTTAAACAAGAAATTTTATTATGGCTCCTACTGTACACATGACCAATTTGATCATGGTAGACATGTCGGGGCCTACGCTTACCTGCATGCTTGCACTTTCGTATTATATTCTGCTTACTTAGTCCATATTTTATCTTCCATTCTTTCGACATGTCTGAACCACCGGAGCATGCCTCTTCTCATCCTGACACTAACAGTGTTTTTCAAACCAACTCGCTTCCTAACATCATCATTCCGAAATCATCTTGTGAGCGTTACACGCATCTCGACCGCGTTTACATCTCCAAGATATCAGTGAATCAAACGCCTTACTACCGACAATAGCAAAGATACTTTCCTGCATATTATAAAAAAAAAAAAAAACACGAAACATCTTGACGTGTCTAAGACAACTGATTACACAATCATAACATTCAAATTATGCTGCATAACTATATTAATATAATCCTTGTTTGTATCGTCGTATTATATCTCACAGCATCAGATATGCCCATTGACAGTCCTTTGGCATTCATCTGCATACATACATCTAATATGCACATGTATAATCTCAATAGGTTGAGTTTCAAATCTCGAAATGCATAATTCTCCAACTTTTAAGCACTTTAAAAAAAAGGATCAGAATGAATTAGACTTACTGATTGTAAACATTTTGGGTTTTTTTTACGACGTATTTCATAAAAGTTACTAAATATTCTTGATTGAATCTGCTGGCTGGTTATGAAATATACTTCTTTTGTCAGAATAATAAAAGATAATCGCATAATCTATCTAGATTTCGAACCCAAAGGGCGCCAGCTAAGCTTCCGCTGTGCATCCATAAGTACCTATGACAAAGAGCTCTCTTTTGAACTTAAATCTAAGTAACTCCATACCTACACGGGTAAAATTTACATTACCCTACGTCTTCATCCCTCGAATTGTTTGCTCAGTCTAAAAAAATAAAAGAACTCTTTAGGCGAGCATTTGGCAAGTCTTTAGAAGTCATCTCCAGTTTAAAACCTGTCATTCAATAGTTTCCTAAGAGTGACAATTCAGTCAAAGATGTAATTCTGCAGCTAAAAAACATCGATCGGAAATTCATCATAGTCAAAAGTCAAAAATATCTTTATTTACGAAGGCCTCAAAAAAGCACTTGTGAATCGTCAAGTAATAGGTACGAAGTAGAACAATTTGAATCTACCACCGGTTCGGAATAGACTAGTTATGTCAGAGCAATGTATCTATTAATATCAAGTGCAAGTTATGTAAACTTACATACCTATTTGACAATAGATAAAACAGTTGCTATAATAAGTGATGCCTGTTGTATAATTACTGAACAATTTATGACATCGACAGTAAATAATCTTATTATCGATGTAAGGCCACGTGCCAGCGACGCACGCGTCGATACAGCACCTCGTATCTTCGAAGCTGTCAACAAACGAATGGATTCCTTTCCAGAAGCTTCGTTAGTCGTGTATCAAGCACGTGAGATAGGAACTACGACAAGGACTAATATCAACACATTTTACAACTATAACATGTCTGCATTTATATTTACAACCGTATGCCCCAGGATACAAGACCAGCAATGAGTTTTTTCTCAGTTGGCAGGGTCATTGGCGCCAAGTCGTTTATGCATTTGGCAAATACAACAACTGTTGAAACAAGGTCGCTCTAATAAAGTGTTAGCAAAAGAATGGTGTTAATTGTTCTCACTTGCCTTCAAATTGTTGTTTTAAACCAGTGAATGGAACTCCCCATATGGATTTTCAAAAGGACAAATTACTAAATATGTCAATAATGCTGTAAAAATAGGTACTTTAAGTATCATAACAACAGTCAATAATAATCGATCTAGTTTATTGTATCAAGATTTTGGTTAGCTATTAATGATACTCGTATAAGAAATACCTACATTCTTTTATACCGAATTATTCGTACGCAATTACACTTCTAAAATGTTAGCAAATCTAATATTGTAACTACTCTAATAACACACATTGCAAACAAAATAAAACAATATACAATTTAAAGATTTACATAATAACAAGGAATATGTCTAAGTAATCTGATAATTTTGTTTGATATATTTACGTATAACCTTGAATTCATAGATATAAAAAAATACCTATTGAAAAGGCCAACGCAGCAGAAAAAAGGAAAAACTTAATAAGGAAACGTTACTTCGCTTCAGCTATTCCTGTTTTCTGATCTATTTTTATTCCTGGAAGGCGGGAACTAGGTAATTGTCCGTGAGAGCAATAAACTAGGACAAAACGCTTCGTTGAATTCAAGAAATAAGTTTTAAAACATCTTCGACGGTATTTTGAGATGTAGGTCATGATTCCAGAGCGCGAGGGCAGCCACTGTATCAGCGTTTTGATGACTTTTTATTACTTTATCTGTTGCAATCAATGTCAATGTCAATTATCATGAGTGTACATATTGAAATTCTATTATCGTGGCAGCATACTGAAGTTAACATCAAAACACATGTTTGTTTTCAAACAAGCTGCAAATATAATAAATAAATAAACAAATTCCTTATCTTTAAGCAAGAACGATTTTGTTATTGTCTTATTAATATACCAACTCATTCTCACGTTTCAAATCTAGAGCCACCTTCAAATAGGGATTTATTGCAACTACTAACTGCATTTCTACATTTCTCCTTAAATATATTTTCAATGTAAGCTATGCATCTATTCATAATCCCAATGATTTATTCTGACAATATCTAGGGCATACCCGTGCGCGCGCAGATTACGACTTGATAAAGTGATAAGGTGAGAAATTGCGTAGACCGCAACGTCACAGCGCTGCTGTTACGTACGCAGACGATCGAAATTGGTCGGGTTACGGCGCCGTGCAGGAAAGTTCTACGCTCGCGTGGCGGCGGTCACACCTCACGTTTTCTATACACGTGACGGTAACATATCACGTGTACGACTTAATCGCGTTACAAGACGCTCAGATCAAAATTTGGACTAAATTGGGGTGGTATTTAACTAATATTATTCTTGACATATAATTTGATAGATATCAATTGCGTTTCAAATTTAGACTTTGTAAAGGCTTTTGAGCATGTGAGCATCTGTATGAATCTTAACTAAGAACCGCAAATGTTAAATCTACCGCAATAACCGCAAATGTTAACTATGGTCTCATTATAAAAACCAACAACCTTTAAGTAAAATGCGTTCTGCAAGGTGTTCCACAAGGCCACATTTCTCGCCCGTGTTTTAATTAATAGTTTTGTGATTTGAGTAACACCATAGGGCAAACGCTTGGGGTAATTTCGAGATTATAATAGCAACGCTGAGCGGAGACGTAGCACTACTACCGGTCTGTCTGCAATGGCCCTCGCTGGCACTCGCTCGAACGTGCCAGAGAGCTCGGGAACGTTCGCCGGACGTCGGCGCGGCTCGGCGTCTTCTCGACCATTCCACGTTCACGCACCTCCCGTTATCGTCAAAACATAACGGCATTCGCGTCTCTAATGCAAAGGAATAAGGGCACACAATTGGGGAAGTAAGGAATTTCGTTAAAATAAACAAAATACATTTTAATAATATTCCACATTTGCTCCCCTAAGCAATGCGACTTTGTAGTTAAGCGCTGGTTCTAGATAGTTCGTCCACTTACACAATGGTTGTAATGCAAGCTGTTCCATTGTCTACATTTGCGTAAAATTACGCGGCATCCTGAGATAATGTGTACGTGTTCTAAAATATCGAGAACGTAATAAAACATTGACTATTGAATCATGATTTTTGATAACAAGTAGCAAGACAAAACCGATTGGTTTTCTCCAAGCACATGATGTTTGGGTCAATGACCTACAACGTTGATCGAACCCGAAGAGAATGACCATAAGCCTTTCGTGTTGAAACAAAGGTTTGCTTGTTTTAAATGTTAAAATATTATACAAACGATATTAATGAATGCTTACGTATCTAATTACCGCGAGCCAATAAATATTTTTTTGCACCATTTTTATCATTAAAATGTATGTATGTAGATAAACTCGTCACTTACACTTAAACATTGTTAAATGTTCGTAGTGTAAAAAGGAAAGTAAGAACAGTCTCGAAGAATGTTGCAGACATGCTATCAATTATATTGTTTGATCTTACAACATTTAATAATATCTTGACAAGGGACTTCCCATTAGCAATAGTATAAACAATATGAGTCATTGATCATTCTGTCTAGAATCGCGAAAATGTTTTAATTAAAAAGAAACCACTTATTAGGTACGGTAGGTAAGTATATCTTTATGATGAATCAAATGGTTACTATCCTGATAACTTATTGACTTGTTCTGAGAAATTGCAGCAAGTAATTAGTGTAGGGATATTAAGTAAGTTGAAAATTCCACTTAATGATCATATGACGGTAAGATGTTCTAGAAATTTCAACCAACTTCTATTTTGTAATCGCTTTTCTACTTCTCATTGTAAATAGATACCCCTCTCATACTTTGCTGTTTAGAATTTGCGTACTAATTATTTATTTAATGCCTCGACTTTTTTTTAAACTGCAATCAAAATACACTTGTAATAATGATAAACTTTTACCAAAATAAGCAATTGAAAAGCTCCAAAACTAACCTGCAATTCATAACAGTCTTTTTTACTATGTTTCATGACTGAAAGTTGGATACTTAGCTAAATTTCACGTCTGAAATACAGTCTTTTTCTGTAAGTAGGTAAACTGCTTTAATCTAGGCTTAAGTGTAGATAATACATAGGTATGATGTAGTTTTAATCTAAGTACAATAAAGCTTATTTGTCATTTTATATCACTCGTAAGTGAAAAGTAGGTTTAGCAATTTTACACTGTGCCCGTTTTTCACTTTCACATGGTTTGGCGAAATAATGGCCTTCGAACAAAATGAGCATGTAGTTTGTATCTAGGCTAGCGAGTAATGGATGATAATGAATGTGATATAATGTCACCAGCGACCATTTTGGCTAATCCAGCTGAGTACAGCCAGCGCTGACATAATGGTTAAGTAGTGACCTCATGCCGAGGACGGCACGAGGTCAATTTTTGAGACACGCCTAAACTATATTGATTTTGTTTGAAATTGGTGATTGCGTTTAAGGTGTGATTCACACAGTTAGACAACCCTTAGATTCACTTGTAACAACATATCTGAGTCATTAAATATTTTAGGCGATTTTAACTTACCTACTCACTTCTAGATATAAAACTTTCCATATTTCATAGTAGATCTAATTTCAATGACAATACATTAATTGTATGCTATCGATTTAGTAAATGGAGCAAAATTTTGTAGTGGAACTTCTCAGTGACTAAGTAATTAGGCAAGCATAAACGGTTGATTTTATCAACTTCAGACAGATCACTGGCAATTGCTATATGACATTATTTACAGCATCAACATCAAAAGCATTCCTATCCAGTAATGACGACAAAGACACTTACACTTCGAATGCTAATGGAATGGAAATCCCCAACATCCACTGATCTTCCACAGACGGCACAGTGAGGCGTGTGCAGAAAAGGGGAATTTTTGATGTCGACAAGAAACAGTGGTTCAAAGCTGCATGTGCAATAAAACTTGGCAACAGAATACGGAATTGTTAAACACGAGGCGTCATGCTTTTAAACTCTACACTACAAGCATCACAAATGGAATAGCTAACGATTCGTATTTTACCTCTCTAGTCTCTGAGGAGACCTGTGATAGACCGTACAGTTCTATAGATTCACTAACTCTAGATAGACTAACTTCTTACCCAGTTAATAATGTAGGCACAAAAGGAGCATCTGGTCTTGATGCTTAACGATTAAATAACACATTTTGCCTTAGTCGGTTACATCAAGCAATTGATTCGCTTTAATCAAGCTATTTAATTTAAAAGAGAAAGTATAGTACCTACATACCTCTTACAAAAGAAACCTACAGTATCTGATGAGTCACAGTATATTTTAAGCCTACGTTCGAGTAGAAATTAAAAAATAATTCAACGTCATGGCAAATATCTGTAAGAGTAAGTGTGATAAACACGTCATGGGTTTAGAAGAATCGATCTCAGGTCACAACCCACACACTACGTTCGTTCGTATCTACCAATTTGCAGTGGGAATAAAAATGCAAAATGAGGTGTAAACGTATCAACTAAACTTATACCTTTTGCAAATAACATCATTATGTCATTTTCACATGTTTTTTAAGGTTATTGAAGATTTTTGCCTATGTTTTTGCTTTTATGAATTTCCAAACAAACCGGGAACGTTAATTCGACTGCTTATGGGGGCTCATATGTAAGACATATGAGTCCTTAATGGGGTTGCCGTCCTAATCCTAATTTTTTCTACAAATTATGAACATCAATGGAAGTAATGATTGAAAGAGTGATTATATCATCTCAGTCATACATACATATATTGTCCGCAACCCCCAAAGGGGTAGGTAGGGAGAAAGGGACAGCAAGCCCTTCTAAGTTTAACCGCATTCAAGTAAAAATAGACTGGGCTGGATTATCTCGTAAGTTGACGTCAAATAATATTCTCATCTTTTCACTTTTACCTTAATTGTGAAGAAAAATCACGCTTCAACATATGGCTACCTACCGCAATATCTGCATAAATCCTATAGCCTATCTCCATAACACACTCACGGGAACATTCTAGACGCGACCTACTTGGTAGTGATCTATCATACCATCTTGGCGGCTATAACCTTGCTGAGCGTTATCGCTATAAACGGAAAGCAAACTTTTGCAAATACAAAATTGCAGCATATTCTTTTAACAAATTTATTTGAAATTAAATAAGTACCGACCTACAACTTGCACATAACTTTATCAAAAAAGCAATGTGACAATAGGGATGATGACTGCATTAAAAAACTTTATTTCTATTTAGTTCGTCAGTTAGATTATACAAAAATACTGTATTTTTCGCTTTATCAAATTAACAAAAACCCACAAAGATAAAGAGCATCAGTTTTGAAGTGGTCTTGTGACGTCACTATTTAGTAAAAAATGTATCGTCATCAATGTTTGTTGGACAAATAAATAAAAAAATACGTGTACAATATTTTTTTATAATTTATCTGACGGACTAAACAGAATTTTTTAGTCACCTTAGTATTATGTGGCTTGATATTGTTATTCATTCTAAAGTCCTCCTTATAATTTTGAAATATCCCATTCCATATTGGTCAGGGTCTCAAAATTAATGTACCATATGTGTCCTTAGCTTAAATAAATGAAAAAAAAACAGTGTGATTTATAGGTAGGTATGTCTGCTCTCTTCTCAATTAAATAAAAGGTGTTTCGTGAATACCGACTGACTCCAATTAATATAAAATTAATTGCCAACTTCTGAGCTACACTATCATAAAACCACTTAAGATGTAGGTAAAGTGGTTTGTGAGTGTGGTTAAAGGAATAAATTTCCAGAACTAATGGAACAATTAAAAATCACAACAAACAAACATTAAAAATCACTTGAGACAGTGAATAAAAAATAGCTGTGCCTGTGGTTTCACCCGCGTTTATGGTTAATGTTAAATAGCCTCCTTCCACGATAAATGGGCTATCTAACACTAAAAGCTTTTTTTTTTAATCGGACCAGTATTTCCTGAGACTAGCGCGTTCAATCAAATATACAAACAAACTCTTCATCTTTTTAGTATGTACTTATTATTAGTAAGTATAAATAATAAATTCTCACAATAAAAAAAATTTCCTGGAGAAAGTAAACCTCCTCTATTTTAGTACCTACGTACTCATATCTAACAGACAATAAGAACAATTAAGGCTGACCCAATGCCACAAATTCGAGTTCGTCCACAGTCCTCGTACGTAATGAAAGTAATAAGATATTTAAAACAATACGTAAAAGTAATTATTTATTCTAGGCAGGTCCAGCGACACCCAAATCGAGAGTATAAACCGTTTGGGACATTGACCGCTTGCTGGACTGAGGCAAATAAGATTGGTTGCTAATTAGTACACTTATTCGATAAATAGTCAAGACAGAACATTCTAGATATTAGGGCTGGAGCTATTTATCTATGCGTTTTACGTATTTAAAGTGGGACATAATCTCAAAGTAAGTTAGGACATAGAATCCCATACGTACTTTGCCCGAGTGATAGAGATCACGGAAATTGGCAACGGACTTCGGATCTACTAAAACTGACTGTCGAAAACGAAGTCATCGTTCGTTAAGGGAAGGAGAGGGCGGTTTTTAATTTGTTTAATCAGCAAAAACCTTTTCGATGGTCGCCTCCTTATTCTAATCCTTGTGGAGTTTGGGAAAGGGTTCAGAATTATTTCAGCACTTTATTTGCTTCTAAGAAAACAAAAACTAGTATTACTTTTTGTTACCTATAATAAAATGCCAGCCTTTTTCAACTGGAACCGTTAGCATGTCTAGACGCTAAGCTAGGCTCCCAGCGCAAATAAATCGATTAGCGGAGTGGCGTGCATCGGGCGCGCTTATTTTCGCCGCGTGACGTCACGCGCGGCGGCCGCGGCCTCGCTCCGCACGTGTGGGGTGCGGCCATAATCCCGGCGGGTGCGAGACGCGCCTAACGAGATATAACACCAAGCCCAACAAGGGATGACACGCACGGGTATTTCCTAGACTATAAGTAACTAAGAATAACACATGATTAAGACCCTTAATCATTCATGAATTACCATTCTTTAAACATTTGGTTTTTCATCGCTTCAAAACATTTAAATTTGTTAGTCAGCTGATTATGCTAAGCCGTTACGACATACGTTAGTAGGTATTTAAGTACCCACAGAACAGAAATATTTGTTCCATGTCTGTACCAATCTTTAACAGCAATGCGTTTGGAGAGCACTTAAAAGTATGTTAAGTAGATAGGTCAAATGCGTGATTAGGGGTGTCATTAACCTAGGTACCTATTAAAATGATAGTAGGTACCATGCACGATGCAATGTTTAAATCTACCTATACGTTGCATTACGTCCTAATTAATTCTGTGCCGTCAGATCGGAAAACTTAACTTTCAATTCCATGAACCAATTATTTAGTCAATTGATAGTGAAATTAATGACGTCTATGAGCTCATAAACATTCGTCATTAACGCTACTTAACAAATTAATATATATAACCATAGGTTAGATACGGATAAATTTGAATATCTATTAGTAGGTACCTAGTTACCGATGGTACTTACTGCAACTGGGTAGATAAGTATCCATTCCGTGTTCCGGATCAATGTTTACTATTTAATATTTACAAATTCAACTCGTTCTTGATTCTAGGGGACATCACCAAATCTATTTTCGTATTAAACTGTTCGATAAATCAACAATTTAACTTACTTTAATATAGAATCAGTGTTCTTTAACAATACTTACAGTTATGAATAAATGTTGTTGCCTTTATTACCGTTGTCCCCGTCTAACCGGGACCGCGGTACCTATTAAGCATTTAAAACTTTCCCGTGTCCCCGTAAGGATTAGTCTTGGTACCCGGTGGATAAAAAAGTGATTAAGACCTTATTTTGAACTTCTTTGCAAATAACCCATTTTATTTGATTTGCTTTGAAGGCCTCATGCGCCCGCCGCTCTCCCGGCCCCACGCCTCCAGCTCAGCGCAAGGTCCGTCGTGTTCCCTCTGCCAACGCGTCCACATGAATTATGAATTTACAGCTGTTTATACATTAAAAATACTCGACGAACCCGCTAACATACTCGTCGTTTTGATAATCTCACCAAATTTCCCAATATCACCAGTTAAGCACATAGTAAATTCACGGAAATACCTGTTTCCGCTTCCGAAATGCGTTAAAATGATACTTAGTTTAATTTTTAAATGTGTGGGGAAGCTATTCTAGGAACGGGAAGCATCAAAACAATAACAAAAGGTGCGTAGGTACAATATGTACAAACACGAGCTGTATACGTATTATATTACGTACCCAGCTACTAGTTACTAAATATAAATATTCTGCCACCTACCACATATCTACCTACAGAATTCTTGGCAACACAATAAAATTCTATTTTTCTTTTCAATTAATTTCTCCACAATATCCAACGCGCAAAGCATTTTGGAGTTATTTTATATAATATTAGAGCAATTTGTCTGCAAAATGATGGTCTATTTCTATTATATGTGAAGCTATTTGGTAAAACCAGTCTACGCACTTTTGTCAGAAACGCAGTGACGAGCCAATGGCGGAACGATTGATTTTTCATGTTGTGTAGGTATTCCCATTACGAGCGACGTTAGGTCACACTTACCTATTCCTGTAATTATTATATAGTAGGTAGGTGCGTACATATAGAAACAGGTATTCCCCTCAGAATGTAGTAAAAAATATATTAACTACAAAGTGTTTTGGCGCCAATCACAAGCCCACAGATGTCATGACTTCCTACATATATTCTTCCCCAGCGTCGAATACGCAAAAATAGATTCCGCGTAGGCGATCCACCGCTTCCATCGCTTGATATTCGAGGATTACCTATGCAACGACGATAATATTATAAAAAAATCAAACGACAGAATAATTTGAATGTTTTGTTTATTAGTCAGTTTAAACAGCAATTATAAGTCATAAGTCTCCTACTCTTGCTTACATCACTACAGAATTCGAAAAATTAACCCTAGGGATCTCGAAAGGTAGTTGCGATATAGTAATACCATAACTTCAATTCAAGACCTTACAATTTGCAATTGCCAGTTCCACGTTTCCATTCCTACCGAAACCTAAAACTTACAATCACTGTATTGAAGATCACATATTTACATAACAATGTAGTATAAAATATTTACAGCTTACCAAATTAAATAAAAACGCTCACACACATCTAGTCAGTCACACTAACGTCCTTTGTCCTAAAACGCACAAAGATCATCCGAACACACAAATTTTGGCTACACCAGCACTGTCCTACAGACAAGTCACACTGGATCCAATTATCATTATAATTAGGCAGCAACATAATCAACATCCTACGAGTTACTAGTAGGAATGTCTCACCACAAGATTGAGAGTATAAACTAGTTCTGGTACTTCTAGAAGAACAACAAATTCATACCAAAGGCCTTATCAGTATGAATCTGTGGGTCTTACAATATAATACACATAATGAAATGCGAAAGTAACCAGAACTAGCCAAATTATATACTTAAATCTGCACTAATGATATACAGCAGTCTTAGATGGCATTTAGTTAGGTAACGTGTCCATGAGTATTTCTTTCACTCCTGACGATAAACGGTCGGGGAATTTGATGTCAAAGGCGACGAGCAGGTCACCTTTTCTCGTTGGCTCCTTGGGGAAAGGCAGTCCGTATCCCGGGAACCTCTTGACGGTGTGTGGCTTGACTACTTCTCCTTGTAGGTTGACAGTCAGCTTCTCACCAGACATGGTTGGTACCTCAATGATTGTGCCGCACAGAGCCTGTAACAATGGAAACACAATGGTTAGACATCTGGGAGTTATGACTCATAGCAATAAATTTACATTACCATATAGTGAACAATGATCTCACAAATTACTGCTCATTGTCAAGAACTATGCTCTACAGACAGGATGTTATTGTTTGGTTGGTCAAATGAGGGCATTTACCTAATAGGTTGCAATTAATTTACAAGGTAATTAGATTTAAATATAGAAAGCATTAAGTTCAATGACTTTGAATGATTTATGACAAGACATGATACCTACAATCTTAAGAAAATAGCACAGGAATATTTATCTAGAATATTTTTCCAGAAATTCTACTTTGCATTACAGCAATGCTTTCTAAATCCACAACAAAAGAGACTAAAAATGTGCTTACCTGTTTCAATGACACCTTGGCTGTAAATCTGATGTCACTGCCTTCTCTCTTGAACTGGGGATGTGGCTTATCTCTAATGATGAACACAATGTCGGCGGGGATCTTGTTGCGGCCCTGATCGCCTTCCTTCTGGAACGTGATCTTCGTGCCCGCCTTCCAGCCGGGCTTCACGTGGATCGTCAGCACCTTGTCCTCCTTCTTTGATGTGCCGTCGTGCTGAATGACACGTCGCGAGATTTTCATTTTCTTGACGCACCCACGCGCGATGTCCTCGAGCGACACGTACAAGTCGTGCTCTATAGGCGGGTCCTGAGTTTTCTCCTTCCTGTTGGGCGAGCCGTGGAAGTTGAAACTGTGCGATCGGAACGCGCCACCCGGGCCTCCTGGCCGCGCCTGGCCCATGCCCATGTTCGCGAACGGGTCCATGTCTACATCCATATCGCGGTCAAAGAACATCGTCGTGCCGCCGCCGCCACCGTTCAGGTCGAAGAATGCCTGGAACGGGCTCGCCGAGCCGAAGAACTGCGCGAAAGTCGCCTTAGGATCCCCGTGGAACGCGTACGAGAACGACTGGCCCATTCCTGGGCCGCCACCGCCCGCTCCGCTCTTGAGGCCTTCCTCGCCATGAGCATCAAATATTTCTCTCTTCTTCTTGTCTGACAACACCTCGTACGCCTCAGCTACTTCTTTGAACCTCTCCTCGGCGCCAGGTGACTTGTTCTTGTCCGGATGGTATTTGAGCGCTAATTTACGGTAAGCTTTCTTGATCTCGTCATCTGTCGCACCTTTGGACAGTCCCAATATTTTGTAGTAATCCTTCCCCATTTTGGCAACTTATCCTGTAACAAAAAAATGTTCATATGTTAGCATCCCGCACGACTGACACCTTTTTAGGAGATGTGTACGCTGATCCGATCTAATTCTGTAATGATTTATTAAAACGATAACAGAATGAAAATATGCATGGAATACTTACAAATTACTTCTATCTTCAACGAAAAATCCAATTAATCCAAGAGAATTAAACGAAATTATTGTTCTAGAATCACCTCACACACAACACAACACCTCACTATTGCAACTTCACAAATGAATGAAACGTCGCTGGCCCGTCGCGCCAAAATATATACATTAAAACGTCTAGAACATTCTGGGGCCTTCACTCGATGTGGAAGAGAGACAAAACATTAGCGAAAATGGCCTCAAGCGATGTGATAGAAAGAGATAAATATAAATTTGTCAGTTCAAATTTCTAGAAAAATACAAAGTATCGCTCACGTCATGGTTCAACGAGACTACATTCAGTACGTTTTCTCTACTCTTAGTACCGTTGACATCATTTGTTGCTGCATTTCCACCAGTGAGATCACAAATCCAAATCTAACATCCAATGGGAGACGCGTAAAGTTTAAAACATGATCGTAGTGTTAAAGAAGAACGCGCTAGTATTTCCTTCGTTCGCATTTTATCTAAAGGCGCTATAGACCTTGCGAGTGATTATAATGAAGATTAAATTGCATGGTTTTTGATTGGTTATTTAATTAGTAGTCATATTTACTATGTCCACCAAGCATAATATATTTCATGTTGAAATTCAGAAATGGAGAACTCTCTTAAAATAATATTAATAAGGTCTATTAATTTAATACGTATACACGATATGCGTAGGAATCGCCGTTTATTGTTTTCTTTCGTTAATATTTGCCTAGTTCTAAAGTGAAACATAGCCATAGTAATAAAAAAATGTTCTTTTCGATATGTAAAATAGTTAAATATTAATGAAGAGCAAGGTACTCTATTGAAGAAGAACGTGTAAAGATACAATTTTATTTTTGATTCTACTATGACATTTAAAATATAATATAATAATATAATAAATCGAATTTAATTACTATCTATAATTCAAATCAAATAGAGTTCAATAAAAAAATATAAATAGTGCTGGTCACTTAGAGCTTGATGTTATTAGATTGTTATTGTACTCTTACTTCGAATAGTTATTCAGATTGCAGATAAGTAGGTATGTACCTTAATTTCATAGGCAAAGCTAATCATAGTATGCAGTGCCCCTAGGATCCGTAAATTTAATATACTTATTTATATTTATATATGTACTCATAAATATGGAAAATGATTAATTTTTAATCAAACTACTACAATGCTGCAAAATCTATAGCGTCCTTTATAACTTTATGTAAAGTTCATGCCCTAGGGAAATATAGAAGAAACTAAATTGTTAGACTTATTAAATACATTTAACAAGTGCTTTTTCACCTTTGTGAAAGATTAAATAATATAGAAATTAGGTAAATAAGTAATGAAAGTTCTTCGGTGAAATTTATAGAAGTTATTATTTGGATGTTGATTTCCATGCCTTTGTTCGAGATCAGACCAAAAAAAAAATTTTATCTGTCATTGTCAGGTGTTTCGGTCATACAAACCACAGACGAGTAAGCCAAAAAAAACTTGTTTGCTCGCTTCGCTTGTTGATCGATCAGTTTTTGTATCTTCATCAACTGGTTTTATTGATGCCATTTACTGTAGTTTATATACTAAATAAAGAATAAATCTTCATCTCAGGGAAGCCAATATAACGTAAATAAAACACTGTAGGTATATTTAACACATTCTTTAATCATCGAATCAGTCTTAAAAATAGTGCGTGCCGGCATCCCTTGTAGTCTATATCATAATACTTTTCGTAGAAGTCCTGGACGAGCTCCTCGACCTGCGGAAAAGATGTCGAATGATATTCTGCAGGTGAAATGCGACGTTTGTTCGGAGGTGGCTCACGAGCCTTTCATAGAATGCTGTGAGTGCGAGAGCAATCTTTGCACGGCGTGTTTCGCGGCAGGCCGCGAGGTCGGCGCGCACAGAAACGACCACAGGTACGCCGTGCGCCGGAACGACTTCCCTCTCTTCGAGAACTGCAACTGGTCTGCCAAAGAGGAGTGCAAACTCCTCTCAGCACTATCTACATACGGCTTCGGCAATTGGGAGGAAATATCCAAGAGCGTACACACGCGCACTAATCTCGAATGCCAAGAACACTACAAGAAGTATTACATTGAAAATGTGCAGTTCAAAGACCTGAAGCTACTGCCGGAGACTGAACAATCACTCTTTCCTAGACCTGTGATACCGTATTTGTACAATTTGGACGTAACTACAAACCCACCAAGGAACAATCAGGGAGACCAACACTTAGCCGGCTATAATGCTCACAGATCTGAGTTTGAATTGAGTTATGATCACTATGCTGAGAGCATATTCAATATTGAAAGCAGTTACTCTGATGATGAAGATGATGACTGTATGGATGCCTTAAAAATCTCCCTGGTTAGCTCACTTAACACAAGACTGAGGGAACGACAGAGAAGGTACAAAATAATACAAAACCATGGCCTCATAATGCCCAGTAAATTAGTTTCATGGTTACAAAAATTTGATTACACATTGACAAGACAGAAGTGTGAGAGATTGCTGTCTTTTATGCAGTTCATGACTGGGATGCAGTATGATGCATTCATGGAAGGGCTGAGTATAGAATATGAGATTATGCAAAGGATTTTACGCTTGTGCGAATACAGAAAATGTGGGATAAGATCACTTTACGCAGCACGGTTGTATCAGCAGCTGAAGACTGACAATGATGTAATGGTAAAAGAGCAGCGGCACGCCTCGTTTATCATGAGGAAGAAATATGACTTCCAGTCTCCGGTCAAGAGTAAAATTACATTCGGAAAAGATGATGTGAAGTTGAAGAAAATTAAGAGATGTATGCCTTTAGACATTGTCGACTTGCCCGGCTTCCATCTTCTGTCAGATTCTGAGAAAGTACTGTGTTCAAATCTGCGCCTGGTCCCAAAGAATTATTTAGACTTCAAAAAACAACTAATAGCAGAGAATAATAAAATGGGTTTCTTAAGATTATTAGATGCTCGGAGAATAGTGAAAATAGATGTTAACAAGACTCGGAGGATTTACGATTATCTTATTCATGAAGGTTTTCTTTCAAAGCCTTTGTAGGATAATAAAGATTTTTTAATATTTTGTATGTTTTTTGTTATGCTCACCTTGAAACCAAATTTTTGGTACAGGAATATAGCTGGGTTTGTAGGAGAGACATGCAGTGTTACATCTTTCCCAGAGCATGTCTGTAAAAAAACGTTTTTTTTAAAATATATTTTATTTAAATGTGAAAATGTGTAAATTTTTTGTGCTGGTCAATTTTTATTCTGTTCGATGTCTTGGTGTGTTTACCTTTACTTCATGGGCATTGTCAATTTAAGTTGAATGCACATGCCATGGACATAAGAATGCACCAATGCGTTGAAGGAATTAGTCTATTTACCTAGTCCAGCATTATTACATAGGTCCAGTTGTTACCAAGATATGCTCCAATATACTCGCTCCTAAGCAACTGATTGCAAGCTCAAATGTCTAATTATGCTTTCCATTGATGGAGAATACCATTCCCTGGGCGTGGCCTTGTTTCCGTTGAGTTACACCATTTTGTGTTATGCTGTTACTCATTGGTAAAAAAATTACTATCAATACTACACTTTCATTCCCTTGTAGAGTGACAGTTGTAATTAAACAAAACGGTAAATTTCAACAAATTCTACACCCTTATAATTGATTGTGATCTCTGCCTACCCCCATGGGAAAAAGGCGTCACATTGTGTATGTATGTATGTATGTATGTATTTATGTATGTATAATTTAATTACAGCGGCGATTTTTGTAACCGTTGTTTATTGTTGTGTTGGCATTACAATAATTTACTATTGCTTACGCTTCAAGCAGAAAAAAGTAACGAATGTAAGGGTTTACCGTAACTAGGCACGGGTCGATTTTGTTAAAATTGTAACATAATACTGCCCAGGTTGAACACGTGGTGGCACTTAAGTTAAGTAATGGCCTAGCACCTTGGACCAGTGGACCAACCTGCAGCAGATGATAGAGCATGAAGGAGGCGATCTTAGCGTTCCGCCAGCCGGGGCGCGTGAGCACGAAGGAGATGTAGGCGTCGCCCGCGCCCGCGTCCGGCACCAGGAAGGCGCAGCCCACCACCAGCTGGCGGTACGTCACCACGCAGCTGTGCTCCGGGTACTGCAGCGCCTCCGTCACTGCGACCAAGCGGATTGTGAACTAGCCGCGCGTCCCGGCTTCGCACGGGTGGGATAAATATAGCTAATGTTATTCAGAGATAATTTAGCATTATAATGGGATTGATTTTTTTCTTTTAAATCGCTCCAGTAGTTTTTAGGTTTATTTGTTACAAACATACAAATCTTTTTTCTTTATTATATTAGTATAGAATTGTATATGTAGATTTGAGCGCCTTAAGCCAATAAGTGTATTTATTTTTTATTATGACAAGGAGGTTTCGCGCTTACGATCAATGCCGGGCCAGAAGAACTGCGCGCAGAGGTTGTTGACGGCGGCGATGTGCTGCGGGCGCACGTATGAGTAGTCCAGCGTCGCGTGCGCAGGCGGCGTGTAGTCTTTGATGTGTCTGCGCAGTACACAACAAAAATACTTGAGTCAACAAGACAGTGGCGTTGGTGTCTGCTGCCTGAGGTCGTATACATAGTCGACTCTCAAGGCCTGGCAGCAAGCACGGATCCATTCATCCCGTTGTGTGCATGCTTATTGTGCCTACAACGGTGGATATATAAAGGGATGGACAGATGAGCAACGCGCCCCTAAGGGTGAGCTCCCCACTCGAGGAAGCTAGCTCAGTAGGTAGTAAAGGCCGCCTTCAGCCAACTACCGATTGCCCTTTAAAAAAAAAGCAGCGCGCCCGCCCCCGCACAGTGTGTGACGTCATCACCTGTGCGTGCGCCGCAGCAGCTCGTCGGTGAGGCGCAGCCAGGCGGGGCGCGCGGTCGCGTCGCGCCGGATGTACGGCTTGAGCAGCGCGCCCGCCGCCGCACAGTGTGTGACGTCATCACCTGTGCGTGCGCCGCAGCAGCTCGTCGGTGAGGCGCAGCCAGGCGGGGCGCGCGGTCGCGTCGCGCCGGATGTACGGCTTGAGCAGCGCGCCCGCCGCCGCACAGTGTGTGACGTCATCACCTGTGCGTGCGCCGCAGCAGCTCGTCGGTGAGGCGCAGCCAGGCGGGGCGCGCGGTCGCGTCGCGCCGGATGTACGGCTTGAGCAGCGCGCCCGCCGCCGCACAGTGTGTGACGTCATCACCTGTGCGTGCGCCGCAGCAGCTCGTCGGTGAGGCGCAGCCAGGCGGGGCGCGCGGTCGCGTCGCGCCGGATGTACGGCTTGAGCAGCGCGCCCGCCGCCGCACAGTGTGTGACGTCATCACCTGTGCGTGCGCCGCAGCAGCTCGTCGGTGAGGCGCAGCCAGGCGGGGCGCGCGGTCGCGTCGCGCCGGATGTACGGCTTGAGCAGCGCGCCCGCCGCCGCACAGTGTGTGACGTCATCACCTGTGCGTGCGCCGCAGCAGCTCGTCGGTGAGGCGCAGCCAGGCGGGGCGCGCGGTCGCGTCGCGCCGGATGTACGGCTTGAGCAGCGCGCCCGCCGCCGCACAGTGTGTGACGTCATCACCTGTGCGTGCGCCGCAGCAGCTCGTCGGTGAGGCGCAGCCAGGCGGGGCGCGCGGTCGCGTCGCGCCGGATGTACGGCTTGAGCAGCGCGCCCGCCGCCGCACAGTGTGTGACGTCATCACCTGTGCGTGCGCCGCAGCAGCTCGTCGGTGAGGCGCAGCCAGGCGGGGCGCGCGGTCGCGTCGCGCCGGATGTACGGCTTGAGCAGCGCGCCCGCCGCCGCACAGTGTGTGACGTCATCACCTGTGCGTGCGCCGCAGCAGCTCGTCGGTGAGGCGCAGCCAGGCGGGGCGCGCGGTCGCGTCGCGCCGGATGTACGGCTTGAGCAGCGCGCCCGCCGCCGCACAGTGTGTGACGTCATCACCTGTGCGTGCGCCGCAGCAGCTCGTCGGTGAGGCGCAGCCAGGCGGGGCGCGCGGTCGCGTCGCGCCGGATGTACGGCTTGAGCAGCGCGCCGGATGCTGCGCGCGCGGGTGCGCCGATAGTGCGGGGTACTATCAGCGCGCCGCCTGTGCGCGCTATCGTGCCGCACAGACGATCCGCCAGGTACTGAAAATAAATGTTGTCGGTAACGATTGCCTTGCTTTTGCTCTTGATGTATGCGAAGAGATAGAGCGAAGCGCCTCACACTACCGTTATTAATATGAGTATGTAAAACACAGATGGCACTTAAATTAACCGAATTCGATTCTCCTGTATCCAATAGCAGGAATCTAAATATTTAGCAACCCCCATTCTCCTTCTTTCGCACCGTCGACCACTTTTATCTTAACAACAATCGCACTACATAAATAAGAAAAAAAAAACATGTGTGTATACGTTTAACAAGTGCTCACCGATCTCTGGAACCGGTCCAGCACTCGCTCGCCGTTCACCGCGACCCGCGGGTCCTCCGACATGTACCCTCCCAGCAGCTTCACCGCCCTGGAACGTGACGTACCATTAGAGGGCAGCCATAAATAACGTGACAAGATAAGGCCCTCCTAACGCAATTGACACGTTATTTTTAATAGTTGACTCAAAAAAAATTTATAGATTACAGAAAATATTGCTTACGTATTTCTTCTTTTGTTCAGCAAACCAAAAGACAATACAGCACGTAAAAATACCGCGTGACGTCACTAGGTCCGTAAATATCGTCTAAGTGACGTAAAGCGCCGCATTTTAGATCTTTTAAGCGCTGTATCTTTGTAATTTTTCGAGTTATATACTCGAAAAAAGCAAAAAATAAGTATTCAATATTTTTGGATAATCTAACTGACGGACTAAAAAAATATTTGAGTATACTAGCCTATTCGCAGACGAACATGGGATGGTATTTAAGTACATATATAACTAATAAATAAAGAAATTCCAAACTCACTTATCCAAATCGAATAAAGGCAGATGCTTATGCCTCTTCAGCCGCCTTAGGTTCAACTTAGCCTTCAGCCGATACAAATAAGCCTTCGTATTGGGGTCCTTCACTTTAGGAATCAGCCCTTCCACCTGCTTCAGAAGCTGAATCTCCTCATACTGGCTCATCTCCACCAGGTCTTTATTTGTCTCTGGTTCCTTCTCCATCCAAGGTAGGTCTACCGAATTTAGTTCTGTGGAGAAGAGCGATTCTCGTTTGACGAAGGGTTTCTCTTCTGGAGGCTTCTTGGGTTTGTCTATGGGCTTTTTGGTGTCGCAGTCGTCGGAGTGGGGCTCCGGGGGGTGGCTGGAGGAGCCGTCGCGGGAGTCCGAGTCGTAGTAGTGGACTGGCTGCGAGTTTATGCTGGACGAGTCGCTCTGGAATAGGGGAATGTTATGAAGGTGTGTATGTGTAGTAACATTTGTGGTCTATGGTGGTTATATGCAAGGGATTCTGGTCAAAACCCGGACATGTGCTTATAAATTTTTCGAATCTAAATACGAATTTTTATTACTTGACGGTGAGGAAAAACATTGTGATGAAACCTGCAGGCTGTACTATATCAAATTGCACTAAATCCTGAATCATGATCTTTTCATAATTTTCTATCTAACCCAGCCCATTGTCCCATGTTGGTCTGGGACTTAAAAACAATGTGCTATCTGTGTTTTTTGCCTAGCATGTCGTAAAGGGTGAATAATGGTATGGGTTTTGGGTGTGTGATTGTGTAGGCGACGAGCTAGCCACTTGTCACTGCTTTTTCACAATTTTCCATCTGACCCAGTCCAGTTTTGTTTTTGGCTGAATGTGGTTAAAGGGGTCTGCTGCCCCTTGACTCTGCCTACCCCTTCGGGGATTATGGGCGTGATGCTATGTATGGTCTAAGCGGCCCCGACTAATTAAGGAACAACGCTAGAAAGATGATGATGAAGATGCATTTATATATGATAGAGAGTAAAATTAGTGGAATGCACAGATAATGTATAAGTAAAAATTTGAAAAAATGTCAAGTCTAACTTTGATGTGTTGCTGTTAAACTCAGCTCGATGCCGAAGCCCATTCCCACCACTGAGGCCTGGCTTGCCTAATACGTGAACGGTTTTCGACTTACGTGGAAGGGCGGCGGCTGGGTAGCGGTGAAGTCGAAGCCGCGGAACACGCTCTCCACGTCCGAGTACGAGCCCTCGCGCGTCGACAGCAGCCCCTCCAAGCTGTCCTCCGGCTCCTGCCTGAGATAACAATAAATATACATACATACAAACATAACATCACGCCCCCATCTCCGAAGGAGTAGGCAGAGTCAAAGGGGCAGCAAGCCTTAATCGCCTTTTACGACATAACAATAATTATAAATAAATATATATAAGTGATCTCTGCCTACCCCCATGGGAAAAAGGCGTGACATTATGAATGTATGTATTTACGTAATAAATATAAACCAACAACATTTGATTTCCTTTGATTTCACTAGGATCTAACCCAGCCCAGATTTATTTTTTGGCTGAATGTGGTTAAGCTGTCCCTTTGATTCTGCCTACCCTTTCGGGATTAGGGGCGTGATGCTATGTATGTATGGCTATAAGCGATTCGGACCATCGCGTCTGACGTCTAAACGATGTCACTAAAACGTCAATCGTAAAGATTTTACCGCCAAATATACCAGAGACTGTTATGAAGTGGGGGGTAAGGGATCGGTTGAGTAAGTGAAACAACCGCACTGTTCGGCGATACATTTATTACTACGTCACTTATTCTAACACGACATGTATTATATGTTAACCTACGTCTACGTACCTATACCCCATCACACTGTAAGACCCCAACCAGAGTATTATTTCGCATCTGATTTCTAATCGGGGAGCTCAGCTCCCAAATATGAATATTCTCATTATGTAGAACCTCCTTTTTTTATGTTGGTTATAGCATGTCTGGTCAGTCACATATATTTTAGATTTCGTATAGACTTGACACAGACAGATGTCGCTACAGGCATCATTTAGACTGATTGAGAGATAAAACCGAATAAAAACGTTATTTTTTCACTTTAAAAAAATACTTTTTTCATAAAATAAGTTATTTACGTCATTTCTTAGATAATTTATTAAATTTAGGTGAAAAACAAGTTTATAAAATATTTTCTTCAGAAGCAAATCAAAATAATCTTTGTTTTAAAACCATGAATTTTACACAGATGGCGTATTATTACTAAGAAACAACTAACCTATGCTTGTAGCGCCATCTTGTATTATTCCTGACAAACAGACTAAACTTTGCTGTAGTTCCAATTACTCACCACTGTCGCTGTTCTTGCGCGAGTTATAGCAGTAACTTTTCAAGTATGGGCAGTGACCTTCTGTTGTATATTATTACTCTGTGGTTATAGAGTTCTCTTAAGATAATAGTAAGGTATTTATACTATAAAAAATAATATTATAAAGCTGAAGAGTTTGATTATTTGCTTGAACGAACTAATCTCAGGAACTACTGGTCCAATTTTAAAAAATATTTTAGTGTTAGCCCATTTATGGAGGCAGGTTATTGGCTATATACATTATCTATAAACGTGGGCGAAACCGCGGGCACAGCTAGTTAATAGTATAAATATGTAGTTACCTTCCATCAGAGTCAATTTGGTCGTAGAAGGAAGTGCTGGTATTGTTGGAGCTGTCGTAGTCGAGGCGCCTCTTCTTGGCGGGGGCGGGGTCCGCGGGCGCCGCCGCGCCGGCCTCCTCGTTGTTGATCAGGTGCTGGTAGCCTGCAGCCAAATAAACGCTGATAATGGTGATGCGGTGGCAGCCAGTGGCGGATTTACCCAAAGGCCCAGTAGGCCCGGGCCTAGGGCGGCCAGATATTAGAGGCGGCCAATCGTGGTAAAAATTAAGGGATGACGCTTGAGTTCTGAGAATTATGGCCTAGGCCCTAAGGCGGCCAAGATTGTAAATCCGCCACTCGTGGCAGCTTAATGGTACGGACACATGCCACATTATACAAGGAGTGAGGGTTCAAACCAGGATCGTTGCAGATGGTTTTAACAATATCAGCGGATGCTGATATCCACAACGATCCTGGTTCAAACCCGGACACTTCTACTATTAGCTCACACTATAGACCAGGTGTGGCGAACCTTTTTAAACGAGGTTATAAAATATATAAAAATAATATAATTGTCATTTTAAGCGCTAGGGAGACCGGTATAAGCGAATGCTATTGCCAATTATTGTTGATAAATTTGTTATTTCAAAGAAAATGCGTTCCCAAGATATTGAATTGTTCCACCAATGGTATTTGTGCCATTTATTCACCATCGCTGCTATTGACAACATTAAACTCACCCATTTCTGTAACTTTAATAGTGAAGAGAACCTTGTCCATAGATAACTGATGACGGGGCCGTCCCTTGGGTTTATCTCGTGCCATCTCTTGAACTGAAAATAAATGGAATTATCTTAATATTATACATACTCTTAAGATCTCGATTGCTAAACGTGAAAGACTCTCTGTGTGTCGTTTGTCACAATTTTCCATCTAACCCAGCCCTGTTTAATATTGGCTCAATGTGTTTAAAGGGGCCTGCTGTTCCTTTCACTCTGCCTACCCCAGATTACGGGCGTGATATTATGTATGTATGTATACCCCTTAGGGGATTGTGCATGTGATATGTATGTGTGTATTTTAATTACTATATTTTGTAAGTGCATGATTTTATAATATTTTGTTAGTGCTTAATAATTACACTACATCTGACAAAATCTAATGAGTACATAGTTATTAGTAAATTGTTTATATTTCCACAATTATAAATAAATAATTTTATCAGACTGACTCACCAATTCCCTAGTCCCAAACTAAGCTTAAGCTTGTGCTATGGATACTAGGTGAACGGATAGACATACTTAAATACGTTTATAAACATCCATGAATCAAGTACAAATGTCCATGTTCATCACACGAAACATTTGCCCCTAGCTGGATTCGAACCTGCGACCCTTGGTGTCGTGGCCTGGGTCTCTGACCATTCGACCAACGGGACAGCCAAATGTACCCTTACACCAGGTGCCCACGATACAGGACTTTCCTAGTGTGGGACTAACAGCTTTTGATCTCCAGTTTTGCTCCTTCTGATTTACGACGACTGTATCAAATTTTAAGATAAGTATCTTAAAATACTATTTACTTAAGTTAAGTTAAGAAATTATACGTAGTAGGTAGCAAATTACTGTTTTATAAAGTATTTGTATTTGTATATTCTCCTTACTAATATCAGCAGCCACAGCCGGCGAGAATCCATGCAGCAGCTTCCACCAGCCCGTCTCGCCGAGCACCATGGAGCCGGAACAGAACACATAGTTGTTGTACACCGACAGGACTCCAGCTATTGTACCAATCCAATTCTTTTTCTGTTTGCTGAAAAAATGTTAAAGGAATTCTCAGTTGCTTTTCACATGAGAAATAATTACAACAGTGTACTTATCAGTATTACGTATAATACTTGCGACCCGATCCGGCTTAGCTTCAGTGGATATAAATATTCTAGAAATTTTAAGATTACAAGAAAATATTGCTTACATAATTTTTCTTTTATTCAGCAAACTAAAATTGACGAAGATACAGAGAGTTAAAGTACAGCGTGACGTCACTAGTTGTAAATTTTTACCGTCTAAGTAATGAAAAGCATTTCAGATCTTTGTCAACAGGTGATGTTAGGAGTCATAAAAACCGTAGAGCTTGTATGAAAAGGATCATGGAAGTTAAAGAAGCAAGTGGTGTGTAAGGAACTCTGGTGTATGGTGATTGGTTTTCACTGCCTACCCCGCTAGGGAAGTGGCGTGTGGCGTGAAGTTTAGTTAGTTATTTTATTAAAAAGTCTCATTAAAATCCATACAGTAGTTTTTGTGTAAAAGAGTTACAATTGTCCACACATTAATCTATACACGCCTTCGTATTAAAAATATCATTGGAAAGTGAGATTTAAATTGCTACACACGTCTGTACTCCAAACAGCTGACACCAGGAGCGGTCGATGAAGGAACAAATGTGGGTCTTGTAGTGAAAGAAGCCTTTGTTGCTGATCCCTTGCGAGTGTGTGCTGAGGTGGTGCAGTGTGAGCAGGATCACATTAACCCTGCAAATAATAAAATGTGTCCATTACATGCTGTGAGGGTTGTATATAGGTATTATCTTCTATACTTAAATTTTTTTTTAACTTCCTTAATTCTGCGATCTGCCTTGTCTGGGCATTTAACTTGTGGTTAAAAGATTAATATCTTAAATATAGTTGCTACTCATTATTGAATTATTAATGTGATAAATTAGGTAGTAGTTGCGTTATATGCAAAAGTTTATGTTAATAAACCAGTTCTTTTTTCTGCTGTATAATCAGCTGTATTGTTATCAAATCTAAACTACATTAATAAAATAAATAAAATTTTTAACCATTATTTTAAAACATTCTAACAGAATGATCATAATTCAAAGCTTTATTAAAATCCATTTAAACTTGTTTAATTAAGTAACATGTAAATATATTACTTAAATATTTTACATGCAATTGTTTATAGCATAATAATGTGACCTAAACACATTTAGCTCTAACTATGTGGTCATAATATCATTGAAAACTTCTGAATTCAATGCTGACCATCCATTTAATATGCTTGTCCTTTTACTGCCTACGGTCATCTCTGGAATTACAAATAATCAGGCTAGTCATAAAATCATTATGTATAATCCAATATTGTGCTTACCAAGGAAACTTATTCCTCTTAAAGACCTCCTTCTTATTCCCGGAGCAGTCTCCGCACGTGAAGTCAAAGAAAACATCGCAAGAGAAATCCCCGGGTGTGCCAGGCCGCCGCAGGCACTCCAAGTGCACGAAGCTGATGCAGCTCTCGCAGATCAGCCCAGGATGGTCCTGTTTGTGCTCCGGATCGTGGCAATACTTGCATATTGGGCTCATCGCGAGTAAATAATGCAACTAACCAAAACAAATATCACTGATCCAATCCACAGACGAGTATCCAATCCAACTGTCAACTTCAAACTGACAGCGTAGTGACAATTAGCCGTTATAATTTGTTTGACCAAGGAATTTATTATTATAAAGTTTCATACAATGAAATAGGAATATTACCTTATTTCGCCCTAATTTCTTGATGTGTTTTGCCTATTTAAATGGTGTCTGTTCGGCAATAGTCAAAGAGAAAAGATCTGAAGTTAAATTACCTTTTTAGCAAATACCTATAAAAACTATTGATGTTGTGTTTTGTTTAATAATATCAAATATCTATTTAAGTTTGACAATTGCTTTTAGTAATTTACCCATTCTGGGGCGTCTATACAATACGTAGAGTCATTTTGAGGATTTTTCGATTTTCCTCCCCCGGTAGTAAGATGTCATCTCGATGATCAACATTTAGCTAGATCGCCCCTAATCACTTCACGCAATGAATATAACCTTTTTCTATTTTTCTTATTATTTCTAATATTTATTTAGTTTGGTTTATCTGCATTATTTGCCCAATTTACTTAATGACATTAATAGTCCAAATACATTTCAGTTTAATAAAACACAATATTAGCAAAATCTCATTTAATTTTATTACTTATATTGATCCTAAAACTAACCGTTTAATTTAAACGATATTACTGTCGACTCCGAAACTCTCTGATCCAGCGGCGGATGTTCTGTTTGTGGAAGTCGCGCGTGGCGACCACGGTGGGGGGGTCAGCCGGGTTACTAGGCATCAGGTCCAGGTGGTGCGCACCACCGATGACCATCACCGACTTCACTCTATCGGACCCCGTCAGGTAGCCGCCTGGAAGAAGTAAAGGAATAAATAGCTTTGACATAATGTGTGACATTTTATATCACCAGCATATTGTTGTGCCAAGATCTTTAGGCGCTGCTTCTGTTAAGGATAAATGACCTTAAGGTTCTTGTGTCCTTAATTAGCTTATTCCTCATTTGATTCTGCATAACCTCTGCGGGGAAAGCTGGCGTAATGACATGTTGGTATGTGATACTACTAAGCAGTGGCGTAACTATAGGGTGGCAGGACTAGCAAACTGCCACAGTCCTCCACATGGAGGGGCCCCCGCAAGCCCACGAACACGGGAAAGGTCCCCCGTGTACCATGTGGAGGCCTGTGGCAGTTTGTCAGTCCTTCCATCCTTTAGTTACACCACTGCTTAGTATAACGACCTAAATAGTCACATACCAACATGTCATTACGCCAGCTTTCCCCGCAGAGGTTATGCAGAATCAAATGAGGAATAAGCTAATTAATCAGCACTCAGAAAAAAAAAATATATCGGATAAAATAAAAGATTGTGAAACAGTAGTGACAAGTGGCTAGCGCGTCGCCTACATAATCACAAATCCAACATCCAATAGACAGAGTAAAATTAAGAAACGTTCTCTGATCAAATATTAGGGGGCACCCGATTTAGGGGCAGTACTCCGCCTTGCCCTGTGTAGTTACACCATTGACTAATGGTAAATGTTAACTCTACACTTACCAGCAGTCCAAGGGTCCAGCAGACCGTTGCTAAACACAATGTTGGAGGCGGCGTTCAGCTGGTTCCCGCCGTATTGCACGCGCGCGGCATCCCGTAATGCGCCCACGCCAAACTTAGCGCGGCACTCATCCGAGAACTTCTTGAAGTCCCACGGCTGCGCCTCGAACATGTCCGTCACCCCGTTGGTGCACATCGGCATCACCATCTCTGTGCACGCCTGATGAATATATAAAATAAAAAATAAATACCAGACATCATCGCATACATAGATCTGACTCCGAAGTAAGTAGCTTAAGCACTTGTGTTACGGATATCAGATTCAGCAGTGGTATTACAATATGTATAAACTTAAATAATATTAAATATTAAAACCAAGACACAGAACAAAAAACACTAGTAATCGTCACACGAATTTTGTCCTGGATGAGGCTCGAATCAAAAACTGATAGCGCATAAGACGAGGTCAACGAATGCGCCATCGAGCCAGTTGCAGCAAACCAACAAATGTTGCAAAATGTTAACCAATCAGAATGCTAGTGGTCTATCCGTACAGTGGCATGGTGTGGTGTGGTGGTGCTGGGCCCGTCCGCTCGGGACTGCATCAAGTCTCAGACCAACATGGGACAATGGGCTGGGCTAGATGGAAACTTGTGTAAAATAGTGACAAGTGGCTAGCTTGTCGCCTATACAATCAAATACCCAAAACTTCACATAACAATTACTAATTAACCTTTTACGATATGCAAGACAAGAAACACAGTTGGCACATTCTTTATTTATTGAAGTATTTGCTTTATGCACTCCTTCTCCATATAAACTTTAATAACTGTGCCAAAACTCATACTCCTCCGTCCGCATAATTCTCATAAAAAGGGGTACAAAGTGATTGCTTCACGTATGAATATCTATATACGCATAACTGTAGAACAAAGGAACGAACGAACGAACGAACGAACTGTAGAATAATTTATTCAATTTGGCTGCACCGAATTGAATAAATTCTTTATATATCGTGTTGGTAATTGTCAGGACTAGGTTTGTGCGGGATACATCCCAGGTAAAACAAGAAGAACGGGATTAAAATTCTCACGGTATTGGGAAAAAGTCAGGGCAGGCCGCTAGTGTTAAATAAAAAAAAATATTCCAAAGTAGGTACCTGGTAGTCCCATCCGCTGGCATCCAAATTTCCGTAGTCGTCGCCTTTTTTGTAGTCAACGCATTTAGATTGTTTCTTGTAGTTAGTAAAAGTGTCTAAAACTTTCCCCAAATTCTGCAACAAAAAGCCAATAAGTATATATTATATAGATGTAATATTTGATTCGTTTTAAATTAAAAAAAACAGGTTATTTTTAAATTAACACAATTTATTTTCGACCTAATGGTCCCTAATATCAATAATGAAATCAAAGTTGTCCTCAATCACTAAAAGGATGGAAACCCCTGCCTGTTGCTTGTTGACATGATTTTAAACTTTCGAGTTGCATTATCACTAGGAAGTTCAGTTGAGTCTGGCGAACCGCTTCAGACCGTTTGTGACCACGGTCGTTCTAACACGGCCGTCACGTCAAGGTGTGAGTAGGTAGGTACTCATGTACATAATGCACATTTAGGACCGTTAGTATTGTTCCTACTATATCTATATGTAAGTGTTGCGAATATGAGTTTCAGTTGCTTACATAACTAATCCTAATGAGGGACGGAACATAATGCTAGGAAGATGATGATAATGCTAAAAATGAAGATTTGTAAAAAACTGTCTACCAACTCACCTCCAAAAGTTTAGTATCGTTGATGCTTTTGTCGTCCAAGTACTGGCACACAGTACGGACGGGGTACGAAGGTAGCGGCACCAGGAAGTCGCAATCGAATGGATAGTCCACCATCGCTAAGGTCACGTACATTGACTGCAGGAAGTTGACCAGGCCCTGCACGTCTGATGAGTTCTTTACGGGATCGCAGAGGTTCCATTTGCTCTTCAGCCACTCTGTGTGGTTGGCGGTGGTAGTGAAGTTTCTGGATAAGACGTATAGATTCTATAAATCGTTCAGTATACATAACAAAAAAGTTAATGCCTTTTGATGTCGGAAGTGGGCTATAATTTTAATTGATTCTGATAATTTTCATTCAAAGTTGGTTGGAATAGTTTCGTATCTTACTTGAAGAGTTCCACAGCACTTTAATTATCTTTGACACTACAGTTCGTTTACCCTTACTGTTATTATAATCGGCAATTGTAGTCATGGCGAGATATACTGTATATAAGATGTCAGAGGATGATGTATATGATAAACATCATCTTCTTACTCATTGAAGAGATGATGAGATGAGGTGACGTCGACTCCAAGTCATCATCGATAGTCCTTCATAAGAACGCGCTAGATGCGCAGCGCATTCCCATTTTACCTGATGACCCCCCACGAGCGGCGTATGTTATGCGCGCAGTTCTCACTCGCGACCTTGAACGTGGAGGTGACGATGCGGTAGAAGGCGTCGCAGGGCATCATCCCGGGGAACATGTGAATCGGCGCAGACGCCGCGATGGAGCCCTCTACCATGTGCGGGTACTTCATGCGGAAGTATGCGGCCAGCATGCCACCGTACGAGCCTGTGACCAAATGGCTAAGTTAAGATGCGTTTACATATATATACATACATACATAACACCACGCCTAAGTACGTACAATTCCGACGGGGTAGGGAGAGTCCAAGTTCTAAATTCCTTAAGCCACATGTAGCACACTCACACATAACATGATGCCCACAATCCCCGAAGGGGTAGGCAGAGTCAAAGGGACAGCAGACCCCTTTAACCACATTCAGCCAAAAACAAAACTGGGCTGCGTTAGATGGAAAATTGTGAAAAAGTAGTGACAAGTGGCTAGCTCGTCGCTTACACAATTATTATACCCAAAACCCCATATACCATTAGTCGCCTATTACGACATGCTAGGCAAGAAACACAGTTGACACATTATTTTTTAGTCCCAGACCAACATGGGACAATGGGCTGGGTTAGATGGAAAATGTAAAACAGTAGTGACAAGTGGCTAGCTCGTCGCCTACACAATCACATTCCTAAATCTCCATATATCTACCATTAGTCGCCTTTTACGACATGCTAGGCAAGAATCACAGTTGGCACATTTTTTTTTAAGTCCCAGACCAACATCGGACTACAAAGATCCAGTGCCCAGCTGGCCCTTTACCTACTTTTTCATCTGCCTACTACTCCGGGGATTTCGGGCGTGATGATTTGTACATAAGTATGTACAAATATGTGTATATGTATACTTCAGAGTGAGTCTATAGCACAACCCTATCGCCCGAGCTGTTTTCATGTCGCTTCGTACATACCTCCAAAGGCGATAACTGGGTATTTCGGCTTGACCGACTGGTCCTGGAGGAAGTCAATCAGGTCGGCGTAGTCGGCCAGCGCCTGCGCAGACGTCAGGTAACCGATGTGCTCCTTGTCCAGCGACTTGTTGCCGAATGGCATTGAAGTTCCGTAGTACCTGAAAGTTACCAGAAAAATTATTAAAAAAATTATATTAAATGAATTAAAAATTACGATATAAAGTAGATTTAAGAATTAAATAATATTAATAGTAGATATAAATTTTTTTATAAGTAGATAGAATAATAACAATAAAAATTTTAAAAAAATCAGTCGAATTGAGAACCTCCTCCTTTTCTGAAGTCGGTTAAAAATATGACTGACTGGCGCGTTGGTCGAGTGGTCAGAGACCCTGGCCATGAAACCGAGGGTCGCGTTCGAATCCCGCTAGGGGCGAATGTTTCGTGTGATTAACATGGACGTTTGTACTCGAGTCATGGATATTCATAAAAACGTATTTAAGTATGTCTATCCGTTTACCTACATAGTATCCATAGCACAAGCATAAGGTTAGTTTGGGACTAGGGAATTGGGGTATCAGTCTGGAGAAATTATTATAATTATTATAATAAAAAATTACAATTGAAAAACTACTTAAATAATGTGTTTATTTAAAGTACATTTAATTTTAAAGGTTTAGTGACCTCACGCCAAAAACGTGCTGTATTTTCGCAATTTTGTTAGCTAAACAACGTTTTTTTTTTCTAATATTACTTACGAACTTATACTTTATTTTCGAACGACTGAAGCTCTGCAGGTGCTCCAACTTGACCCGCACTTACGTCACACATTGACAAGTGCTCCAAATGCGCTGAAACTTGTTTTCCGTTATCTGGTATCCATAAGAATCTCATTCACACATGCATAATGGTGACTTCAAGCTGTTGTATGACAGCCCGGTGTCCTTCTTTTTTTTTACTAGACCGTGGAGTAAGGTAGTTCGATTAAGCTATCTTAGTACGCTGCCCGAATGTTAGCGAGTGGGAACCGACCTGTGCTCCGCGAAGACTATCTTGGCGCTGAACTCCTTCGCGATCTCCCACATGAAGCCGGTGTGCTTCGCGAACAACTCGATTTGGCCCTGCAACAGAATCATAAGAGGTGGTGAGAGCAGTGACATAGCCTGGTGGGGTCGGCGAGGGCGGATCTTTTTGGGGACAGCAAACGTATTTGAAATTACTGTGTGGACTGGTGTCGACACTGGGTGTCAGAGTAACGGCATGACATCTATGGGAGGCAGTGGTAAGAAAAGCTCCCCTCGGCCCCGAGAGATATTAAGCCCCGGACAGTAAACACAAGCCGGCTTGTCACTACTTTTTACAATTTTCCATCTAACCCACCTAGATTTTTGGCTGAATGTGGTTTGAGGAGATCACTCCATGAACTCTGTTTACTCCTTAGGGAAGGCAGGCGTGATTATATGTAATGCACCTTTTTATCGTCATTCGGCAGTGAAAACTCGGAAGTCGCATTTCCTTTTTATTTATTTATTTTGTATTGTAAGTAACTTTAGACTTATTTAGCCCCGAGATATTAGAATTCTTACGATTATGTACCATTGATTACAATCATTCTTAAAAAAATACAACAAACAGTAGGTACTATTCCGATCCATAAATTTTTTTCTGAAGGCAGTTTTTTCTTCTTTCTGTAAAATTTTGTCAAAAGCGTTTCCGAGGTTTTCGCTGCCGAACGACGATACGAATAAGATTGTATGTAAAATCTCTAAATTATTAAATACTTCACTTTAAATCTCGGCAGTAAAAAACAATGTTTTGGTAATATCCCTGATAAGCAATCGTTAGTCAAATGTTGTTATTAAAAAACGTCAGTGTCAGTGACCCTTTCTTGACTTTATCCAGTTTACTTATTAGATTGAATTAAATTAAGACGAGAGATTGTTGCCATATATACTTACATAATAAGATATAAAGAAAATAAGGCTTAGGTACAAGGTAGAAGGATGTAGGAGCAGCGGAAGGCCCAAGACTCACCAACCACGACCAGATTGGTCGTGCAGTGGTCGTGTATTAACAGAAGGTGATGTTAGGAGTCATAAAAACCGTAGAGCTTGAGAGCATGAATGTTGAAGAGGCGAGTGAGGTGTGTAAGGATCGTGCCATATGGTGTTCGGTTCTCTCTGCCTACTAGGGAAGTGGCGTGAAGTTTAGTTAGTTAGAGGCTTGGCTCAAATGTTTTCAGAATGTGTTAAAATATTACGTCAGACTTTGATGTACCAACACCTAATCCGGCAGTGAATGTCAGAATAGAACAACGTTTCATGTGATGAACATGGACGTTTGTACTCGAGTCATGGATGTTTAAAAACGTTTTTAAGTATGTCAATCCGTTCACCTAATATCCATCCATAGCACAACCTTTAGCTTAGTTTGGAACTAGAGAATTAGTGTGTTTTGGAGAGAGAATTTATTATTTATTATTATTAATAGCTAAATAACCTCGTAAGTAGGAAATCTGCTGTAGTCGTCCGGTCCAAGTGCGGTCTAAACATACATAAATATATATTTACACAGCAAGCAAACAGGTATCCTTTCCAAGTAGTAGGTTAAATGTCAGTAGCCTAACTACATCGTTTGAGGCTGGCAAATTCTTCGGTTTATGCCATAAAAAAAATTACCATTGCCCGTTGTCTATGCTAGAATTTGCCTGGGCTTAATGCATTCGCAGATTCGGTTGGCTAGCTATTTTTTGCTGAATTTATTTTTTTATTTATTGGTCTGAATGTGCTTACTGCTCTCCTAATACAAGTCTGTCAAGAATTACGGTCGTGATATTATGAATAGGTTCTAGTCACAGAAAATGGAACCTCTTTTCTATGTTCTGTAGTTCTAGTAGTCGCCCGATCTTTAACTAGGCCAAATCGCATACTACTCCGACCGCGAAATTTTCATACAAAGTTTTTATGTACACACATTATGGCGTTCGGTTCTCTCTGCCTACCCCGCTAGGGAAGTGGCGTGAAGTTTAGTTAGTTAGTTAGTTAGTTATGTACACACAAACATCTAGTAGAAGTACCTAGATAATCTAGCTATGCACTGACAAAGTAACCCAAATAGAAATAGCCTGTTAAACGGTGCATCGGTAAAGTCACTGAGATGCTAGCGTAGGCGACACGCGTCGCTAATAATTCCGCTGTTCCGGCCAATTAGCTGATTGAACTTGACTCCTGCGCATCGGGCAACGCGCCTCGCATGCCACGCTGAATGCCGTAAGTTATATTAACGATAATTATATCAGACAACAGCACATCACATACAGTGGCGTAGCTAGGTGATACAGGAAACTGGGGGGCGTACGCAGCTTTGGCAGCAAAGGGGGGGGAGGAAATATTTTTCAGGGATTATTAGACAGTTTTGTTATTGGCTGAATGTGGTTAAAGGGGTCTGCTGCTCCTTTGGCTCTGCCGACCCCTTCGGGGATTATGGGCGTGATGCTATGTATGTATTAGAAAGTTAAATAAAAACAGACATATGCTAGTCAAATCAGGTTTTAGAGCCCCCCAATTTGAGGGCCCCGGAGCGATGCCCCGCCTTGCTCCGGGGTGGCTATACGTAGATAAGTAAGTAGCTTGTGCACTTGTGTGGTCCGGGTCTGATTGTTTGTGTTGTGCGTGAGTGCTCATCACAAATAATCAATCGGACCAGAAGTACGAACAGGTATTCTAAATAAATTGCTGTTTTTATCAACAACTCTTGTCCCGGTGCGGGAATCGAACTCTCGCTTCATGCGTTCAACGCAAAGTGTGAACCTTTGCTGTGCCTATGCACCAATACGGGGTTGGCAAAGAAAGTATCCGTCAATGTGTCGCAAGATTATTTTGGCGAAAAGCACTGAAAATCCCATTTTGCGGTTTAGGAACGTTTTGAGTGAAGAAGCGGGATCATTTGTCAAAAACAAATTGTAGTTATTGAAAATACCGGTTGACCACGACACAAGCACTGTACGCGGAGCAAAAAGGAAAAAAAACATTTTTTTAAACAGTTTACAACAAATTAGGTGTCCGACTCTTTATACATTAAGACATTTAAAACTAAATTCACATGTAATTACTTATCTACCATTCTGAATAAATTCTCTAATTTCAGATATATCGGCTAATAAACTTCTCATATAGGGACTAGCATGACAAACTAGCTTTTTCTTGCGACTTTGCTCACGTTAATGTAAATCTATCACTCTGAGAACAGTACCTACCTACTTTTAATTTCAGTTAATGTGAATAGCCCTTCCCGTACCTACTCCCTACAATGTATATTGTACAAAGTTTAATAATGATCGGATAACATGTTAATTAGTAACCATTACAATTTCGCATTAAGTGCCTGCACTTAGTATTAATCGTCATTTATATTTAATCTAATAATACATATATTACATAATTAACATCACGCCCGTAATCCCGAAGGATTGAGAATTAAGAACATATTATTAAAGCATATGTTTATGTGACTGTCCCGATTCAGCTAATAATATGTAGATAATTTGATGTAATGTTATGTAACACATGTAATATTTATTTAAATAGAAACAACTTTACTACTGATTAGGTAGGTAGGTATATCATTTTGTTTTTATATTTAATCTCGGTAGGTATTCTTAACGGGAAGATTTGAACTATTACGCGCTATGATAAATCAGTTGGAACATTCAGGATGTACCTACGTAATAAATTATGGAACAAACATTTATGTAGGTATGGTTGACCGTTTGTTGTCCCAAGAATTCGTCCAGAACCATTAACTACCTAATTGTTTTATGTAACTGTCAGTAATCATAAAATCTCACCTCATTTCCAGTATAGAAGAAGATCGGGCCCTTCTCCCGGTCCCAGTTATCCTCGTTCACCAGATACTTAATCTGGAATGTCTCAGCCCTCTGATAGCCGAAATGGTCCAAAGGGACTTTGAAGTATTTCGTGTCGTATTTGTACTCCGCCCACGCACACGCAAGTACAACCGTCAACACACAAATATTCCAGTACATTATCACTTTAGATTAAAATAATATTTAGTTTAATAAATAACATTTAAAATTGACACGACCACTCTGCTTGGTGGCCAGTCCGGTAATGAGTATGTGCTATCGTACTCACACACATACTTATGTCAAGTTTGTGTACAATGCGCAGGAAAAGTGTCGGATTTATTTAAGTAACTATAGTATTATCAAAGTATTTCCCTTCTAATTTTTTGTTATTATTTTTAAGAACTGGATAGATAAACCTTGCGTGCTTTTTTGTGGTTTTAATTCCTACAAGTGCCTAATTAAATTAGGTATCTATGTTAACAGTCAGAAAAACGGGGGTTTTACATAATTCAATAAAATATGAAGTTGCTCGTAATAAATAGGAAATTTAGAAAAAAAAATCCCTATCATCATTTCTTAAAAATGGTAACTATAATTCAAATCTTTACTTAGTATATAACAAAGTCGCCGTTTCTGTCTGTTCGCTTACATACCTATTTTTGATAGTATGTTGATGCGGTCACTAAGAGATAGAGTGATTTAAGAGAAAAGTTTATACTTATAGTTGTATTTTGTTCTCACCGTGCAAAGCAGAGGCGAATCGCTAATTAATAATAAATATAAAATATAATAAATAAATTCTCCAGACTGACACACCAATTCCCTAGTCCCAAACTAAGCTTATGATTGTGCTATGGATACTAGGTGAACGGATAGACATACTTAAATACGTTTATAAACATCCATGACTCGAGTACAAATGTCCATGTTCATCACACGAAACATTTGCCCCTAGCGGGGTTCGAACCCGCGACCCTTGGTTTCGTGGCCAGGGTCTCTGACCACTCGACCAACAGGCCAGTCAATTTAATGCAATCATTTCACAAAATCAAATATGTATTGATTTTGTGAAATGATTGCATAAATTTATCTGTCTACTTTATTACATACTAGCTGTGCCAGCGGTGTCACCCGCGTTTATGGTTAATATTATAAAGACTATTTCCGTCATACATGATTTCTATGTAACTTTAACCATTAAGGCTACACACGCGACAGAAGCTTAAAAAATGGAGTAACTTCTCCCGTTTTTCCAACATTTCCCTTCACTACTCTGCTCCTATATATTGTAGCGTGGTGAAAAGTATACTATAACCTGCCCAGGAGTATGAAGAATAATTGTACCAAGTTTCGTTAAAATCCGTCGAGTAGTTTTTGTTTCTATAAGGAACATACAGACAGACAGACAGACAGACAGACAAAAATTTTACTGATTGCATTTTTGGCATCAATATCGATCACCAGTCACCCCCTGATAGTTATTTTGAAAATATATTTCATGTACAGAATTGACCTCTCTACAGATTTATTATAAGTATAGATTAACGCTTAAACCGCTCAATTGACTGCAATTTAAAATCCTAAGGAACAAGGTCATCACGGAAAAATGGTAAACGCCGGACCCACAATAGAACACATAGTATGGTAAACAAAATGAGGACAATCATTATTGACCTTGAACCGTTTAAGGACAGCCTGTTACATTGTGCTAAATAGAGTAGTAGTTACGGTTTTAAACGCAACAGTATTTTCTGTGAACGTAGTAGATCTAATTTCTTTAGTACTTACACGGACTAGTAAAAAAATAAGGACTCCGCGCCACTAACAAGACATTGAAGCTCCTCAGGTGCTCCACTTGACACGCAACTTACGTCACACATTGACATAATAAGTGCTCCAAATGACAGATATCCGATATCTGGTATCCATAAGTATCTCACTCACACATGCATAAACGTGTCTCCACGCTATAGTATGATAGCGTGGAGTCCTTCTTTTTTTACTAGTCCGTGAGTACTTATATAGCGTTGGACACGATCGCAATAATAATTTAAATCAACTGACATGAGTTGATGCCATCAGTCAATACTATCTTATATGTTAGTATATTTAGGCTGACAAGTTCGATGGCGCATTCGGTAGTGAAGAAGTTTTAAGACTTTGTTAATTCAGTCCAAGGATGTTTTAAATTAACTAACTGTTCCCGGTTTTACCTGCATTTATGTGATATAATATAACCTATAGCTTTCCTCGATAAATGGACTATCCAATACTGAAATATTTTTGTAAATCGGACCAGTATTTCCTGAGATTAGCGCGTTCAAACAAACCAAATTTTTAGCTTTATAATATTAGAGCCGAATGACAGTTACGAGCAAAAGTGTTTCTTATTTCAATTCACCAATAATGACCTATAGATTATTACTCCTAAATTGTTTTTTTTATTATAGCGGTTGTTTGACTACTCAATATTAAGTCATACTCTTATCATATTTACGCTAACAGCGTTATTTAATAAATAAACATTTTCATTATATTTTAATACCTACCGGTAAAATGCGCACACAATCACTATATTAAACTGAGACATATTTGTATTGTGTATAGTTTTAAATTACAAAAATAATGTATAATATTTATGTTAAAATCAGATTAAAAGTCCATTTTATGTTTTCCTTACAATAGTTTTAATGTTTTTTTTTATAATAGCATAATCTCATTTTTGTAATAATTAGTACTTGGAATACTATTAAAGGATCCTATTAAATATTTTGTTTGTTCCAACTGCCCCCCCGTGACTCGGAAAGCACGCTTAGCTGTTGGTCCTGCGCCTGACCTCTCACCGGTCATGTCGACTTGCCGTCTCACCGGACTATGAGAATGAAGGAATAGAGAGTGCACCTGTGTTTGCGCACACACTTGTGCACTATAATATCTCCTGTGCAGATGTGCGGCTAATCCTCGTTGAGATTAGCCGCCGGGACCGACATCGATTAGGACGACATTATTGTTATGATAATATTAAATTAATAATATACCAACTAAACGCTTATGCGCGCGCCGATCCTTGTTATCGGAGCTGACCCCTGTCGCAGGACGCGCTCGTTGCGATCCCTTTGTTTACACTTGTTGATATTGCCGCTCAATTTACTTGCATCTGGGTAACTGATACGAAATGCAACGATCCATCTGATGACTCTCTAGCACCGAACACGCTCTAATACTATGTCCGTCTGAATTGATACTTTGTGAATTTCAATTCACTTAACTTTCATCACGCCTGCTATTTTCGAAGGGTATGCAGTCCGAGGAGCAATTGGCGATGCAAAGATTCTAACTAGTGCCACAAGTGTCAGATTTGTGAAGCTGTCTAAGATCGACACTTTGACTTTTTTCGATACAATTTACGTCCCGGAAAAGTTTATTTATTAAATATAAATCAGATTTGTGGTTTCGTGCTGGACCAGACAATAATTTGTTGTCAATAGTCGGTGTAATTAAAGCGTCTGCAGGATACACAAAACCAATGCGTTCTGGAGAAGAATTATTACGATTTACAAATGAAAACTTATTCCCGAATCCCCGTAAGTACTACATTGAGGAACGCGACAATATTTTGTATATCTGCTTTTATTAGCAAGAGGTTTCTGTATGTAATCGTGATCCATCTGATTATGCCTAAACTTATTAACCTCAACTATGAAAGCAAAGTGTCGTTCTTAAACAACTTCAAAATTGCGCCGCTAGAGGCGCGCGGATAATCCTTGCATCGCCAATAAAACAAGAAAACCACACTTAGCCGCAAATGGAATTGATTGACCTATGTTAGTCCGGGACTCAAAAAAGAGATGCCAATGTGTCCATTCATAGCATGTCGTAAAAGGCGAATAATGGTGTATGGAGTTCTGGATCTGACAGTACCTACGTAGGCGATGTGCTAGCCACTTGTCACTACTTTTAAAATTTTCACCGAACTCCATTTCATTTTGGACCGAATGTGGTATAAAGCGGTTATCAACCACTGGACATTGGTATGTTGGTATGTCAACCAAAGCTATTAAGTAAAAAACAATAACACAAGTGCATAAAACATGATTTATTATTATTTTTTGCATACAGTTCTCATTCGTTGCAATATAACGTGATGCAAATATTTCTTATCGATTTGTAACAATGCTAAAATAATGAATTATTAAATACATAATTATTTACCCTAGTAATATAAGCAGTAGTTTAAATAGGTATTTATGTACCTATTATATATCGCGAATAGCAGACTTTATTAAATAAAGGGCACTGCAATATTAATGAATGTCCAAAACTTTTCAAATTCGAAATGAAACGTATTTTGAACATGGAATGTGTATAAACTGTGTTATTAAAATACACAACTTTCAAAAAAAAAAATATGGACTTTCATCATTATTGCAGTGGACCCTTCAAATATAAATTTAATAAAGTGTGCTATTCCCAAAGCAAGTTTTTAGTTATTTGTGTTGCTGGTCGCTATGATTTACTTTATTTTGTTTAATAGTTATGCATCGAAATCACTTCCGAGAGTTTAAATTTAAAATGGCAACATTTGTATTTAAATAGTATTAAGTAAATAGGTAATATTTATCTGAGATTATTAAAGTTAAATAAATAAATAACAAAAATTAATTTCGTGTCGAGGAATATAATTTATTTATAAATAAACTTACAACATTTCTTTTGCTATTTTCAAAAGTGCATTTTACTATATTTATCCAATTAATAGCCATTGAACTATTATTACTAGCGTATGGAACCGACGCAGCGAACAAGTTTTTTGCGCCGTGCGTTGTTGCCGATCGGCAACAACTCGTTTAGTCACTCGCCCACGTTCACGGCATTCACACGCGTAAGCGCCATGAAATTCACGGCGTTTACGACGTTTTGGTCGCGAGAAAAATGTACTCTATGAGCGATCTAGCGCTGCGTATTTTAAAAGCTTAATTAGACGACAATTGTTAGTTTTAGCGCTGCAAATGCTGAAACACGCTCAGCCCATGCTTCGTGATAATATTTTTGTTTGACATAGCTTTTCTATACGTAGTAATAATAGCTCAATGTTAATAGCATTTTATATTTAATTGGTACGCCATTTTTTATTTAAGAATTTCATAATATCTTTCATGGAGAGGTTACTCTCATCGTTTGTATAATTTCAATATAATTTTGACTGTAAATGTGCTTTCAACATCGGCGGCGAAGGATAGAATTTGTGCCAAATCTGAACGCAGTCTATAACTTTTTTTTTCTGGTCAAGATCGAAGTAAACATTACCAACACCTTTTTATTACGAAAACCGAGAGCAGATTCGGTGAAAACGCTCAATCAATCAAGATCTAAACCATGATAAATTCAACTCATCCAGTTGATAAAGTTAATCCGAAGTGTAGCCTACTCTACACCTTAGCATTTAGATGTATATAGGCTACATCATCTCACAGCAATTACATAGAAAACCGATTCGCACCATCTAATTATTTGGTCTCGTGATAAAATTTGTGTTTACAACTGTTCGCATAAGAGATTTTCGTGTTTACATGCTTGACATAACCAAGATAACATGCAGTACCAGAGTACCAGATAACTTAGAAGCACGAATGTACAGGCTCCTGACTTGTGATACTGTAGACCATTTTAGATTCCATTGCTCGCTTTCCGCCGCCGATGGCTAGAGTGTCAGTTTACAGCCACCAGTCGAATCATCTCCAGATGCGGCAGGTGTTATCCTTGGACGCGGTCACGATGGCGTCTCCGGCGTAAGAGTACGCGCACGAGAAGATCTCGCCCTGGTGGCCCGACAGCACCTGAGAACGGAGGAATGGAGACTTATAACGTGCCAGAAGATAGATGTGGACCTTTTTGGTTTTGGGCACAACACATAGTAGGTATCTATCCGATTTCAAAATCAGTATCAGGTGGTAGATGGGGGCCTTTTTTAATTTACACGCAAACGGATATTTATCCAATTTCAATTTATTTTTTTCGATAGGTACCCAATTTCAGTAGTTGCTGTAACGTTTTAGAATGGGCAAAAGCTTATTTCTACACATCAGTCAGTTTTCGTTTGGATGTACACACAATTCGTTATGTGATATGCATTGATTTTATTTATCGATTACAATTCGTTTGGTATAATTACTTAGATCGTTAGAACTTGATTGGGCTGAAACGATTCTTGAAATCAGATTATTTTTTTTTTAGATCGATGTTTCTGTTTATGTTAAAAGATAAAATATACTGCATCTCTATACTAAGTAATTATCATACATCATTTAGGTCCATTTCATTAGGTTAATCGAAATACTTTCTTCTTTCATGATTAATTGTTAGCACAAGTGCAGAGGCCCTTAGTTCGTTCCAATCTCTTTGAATACAACAATGTGTCTCATTGTGAGTCACTGAATGTATTTGTAACAGTTTTCGATGTGATTCAATGCGGAAACAACCTCATTACATACGTTCAATATTTCATGTTACATTTATGCGCACGCGCCGATATCGTTTGTATGGTGAGGTGAAATTCAGTTTTGATTTTACTGTTCTTACAGTCAGTTAACACATTCACGCCACCATTATCATGGTGAGTTCTCGAATGCAGTCTACATATTAGCGAAAAACAACGAACTCTCAAGGTGAGTCGTCAGCACGAAAAAGATTACGTGATCTCTCCGGGCGAGTCGATGGCACTTAACTTACAGTTAAGTCCGCAGGTTAAGTGTGGCTTTAATAACCTGTATACAGTTCCCGGTGTTGGTGTTCCAGACGCGTGCGGAGCGGTCGGCGGAGGCGGTGAGGAGACAGCCGCCGGCGGGGCTGAAGCACACCTGTGGGATAAGCGCATTACATACAAACCTTTATGGCATGATGTTTTATGACAAGCTCGATGGCGCATTCGGTAGTGACCCTGCCCCAAGCGCCAAGAGTTGTGGGTTCGATCCCCACCCAGGACAAATATTCGTATGAAGAATACTTGTGTTTGTTCTGTGTCTGGGTGTTGATATTCTTAATTATTTATTATGGTATTATAAATTTCTTGATATGCTCTAATGAATCTTAACATTTAACTACGCTAGATTTTACCAGCAAATTAAATATTCAAAATAATAGAACCAGACAATATAAAAACAATATCTTATTTAAGTAGGTATAACATAAGATGATGAGCTGCTCAGCTACAGATAGCGCGCGAGTTGAATGCAGAGCTCAAGTATGTCTCGTCTTAGGCCCCGACTGCATTCAACTCGCGTGCTATCTGTACATATGAGAAGACTATCATGTGAAAACCAATTAGTACCTAACCAACTTGTCAAATGCGAAGAAATTTCCAATTGGACAAGCGTGTTTCATCTGATTCGTCAATCAATGCAAAAGTATTTATAGTCAAACCCTAACTTTGTTTTGATTCGTTAAATTTTATTTTTGTTCTATCTAGTCAAGTCAATAAAAAGGCCTGATTCCTCAAATGCTGAAATAATTATCAAAAAATGTCACTGGGTTAGATGGAAATTAATTTGTTTATATTTTAAGATATATTTTTCGTAAGTATACTGTACTTCAATGGGGGTACTCTCGCACTGGTGTAGTCGGATAAAAAATATGTAATTTTTTTCTTTGTATGTACTTTCATTCAGACAGGGAGTGCCAGCGCACCCTCTTGCGCCCCCTCCCGTCGCCCATGGTTACAGCTCTTCAACTTTACCTTGGACACCTCCTCGCGGTGGCCCTTCATGACGGCCAGTTCCTTGAAGTCGGCGCGCACGTCGTATATGCGCGCAGAGCAGTCGCTGGACGACGTGGCCATGCGCTGCCCCGCCCAGTCGAAGCAGATGTCCAGCACCTGGCGAGGAGAAAGAGAAAACCGATTTACAAGCACCTTTACTAAGGACGAAGAGACAGATTAACGTTTAGCGCTATGTACGATTACTCGTGTCAGCGTGATGCGCTGCCTCAACCACTCGGAGCAGATTTTAGCACTTGCCAAGAATCTATACTAATATAGCTGAAGAGTTTGTTTGTTTGCTTGAACGCTCTAATCTCAGGAATAACTGGTCCGATTTGAAAAAATCTTTCAGTGTTAGATAGCCCATTTATCGAGGAAAGCTATAGGTTATAAATAATCCATAAACGTGGGTGAAACCGTGGGCACAGCTAGTTAATAAAATAAATTCTCCAGATTGACACACCAATCCCTAGTTCCAAACTAAGCTTATAAGCTTGTGCTATGTGAACGGATAGACATACTTAGAGATATAAGTGACGGAAAAATAAATACATTTATACACATCAATGAATGTTCATGTTCATCACACGAAACATTTGCCCCTAGCGGATTTTGAACCCGACCCTTGGTTGGCCCAGTGGTTTAGTAGCCAGGGTCTCTGACCCTGGCTACTAAACCACTGGGCCAACGGGTTTGTTAAAGAACGAGAAAACCGATTTACGAGCACCTGTCAGCAAAAACGAGAAGACCTATTACGTCTAGTATCATTTACTGCTCTCAGTAACTTTGGGTTAATCCTAGGATTAAAGTTCAATACCTATTTACAGCTACGAATGCGGCAACAAATTATCTACTTAATACCAAATATCAATCGCTCGGTTACGACTTGTATTCTTTTACATTTATTAAAGTTTGCAAATGTATTTTATAGCGTTTGTTATCTATTGTGTTTTGCTGTAAACAAATAAATAAACATACAAAATGTTGTGCAATTGGAATAACTTTATTGAAAACAAACAATCAGATCAGCTTACAGTATGTCTGCATTCCTAATGGGTGCGGAGCACGTGCTTAACCAAATACGCGCTAGCGATTCCATAACGAACTTCTCTAACGCTTACATACTTGTTTACTAAGAACTCATAATGCGGAACTCAGAGTTAGTTCCCGATTTGTCCACCCGAATATATATAAGTTTGTGGCGCGATACAAGCGTTAGCGAAGTTCGATATAGAATCGCTGGCGCGCATTTGGCTAAGCTCCCAGGCGCGGGCTAGAACATCGAATTTAGTTGCCCTACCTGTAATCTAACAGCAAATGAACACCAGGAAATTGTTCTACTAGTAAAACATCAAGAGTTTACCAATGTGCCCCTTGAGCATTGACACTTGGTTAAGACACGCCGTGAACTCACTCGCTACTAATAATAACCTCCTAACCGATTTCGGTCACAGCGGCCAATCTCAACGAGGATTGTCACGCTACGCAGGAGATATTATAGTGCACAAGCGTCTGCGCAAACACAGGTGTACTCTAAGTTCCTTCACTTTCATAGTTAGGTGAGACGGCAACCCGACAGGACCGGAGAGAAGTCAGGCGCAGGACCAACGGCTTAACGTTATTTCCGCGGTACGGGGGTGATTAAACCGTTAACTTCCTGATTTCGATCTGTTACTGAGTAATTTTAATATTGAAATACCCTGTTACAATTTTTTGGCCCGACCTGAGATTTGTACCCGGGACTTTTTGGCTCTTAGGCGGCGCATGCTTCCACTAGACCAACGAGGCAGTCAAAAAGTGTCCAGTCGGCACTAGCACGCCAGTTCCAGTTGAACTGCACGCTCGAGATCTCACCCTCGTGCCCAGCACGGACGCTTGGCTATAACATGCAGTGACGTCACTTGGCCTAGCACGAACCTCGTCGCTGTGTCCCGCGACGGTGGCGAGACAGGCGGTGCTGCGCGCGTCCCACAGCTTGGCGCTGCCATCCAGCGACGCGGAGCCCACCAGCGAGCTGTCCCAGTTGAACTGCACGCTCGAGATCTCGCCCTCGTGCCCCTGCAGCACCGACACGCGGCTGGAACAAGCCGTGACATCATTTATCATCATCAGTTCAGAACTCCTATGTAGGTAGGTCTGGAACTTCAAAAGAATGCGCCAACTGTGTTTCTTGCCTAGCATGTCGTAAAAGGCGACTAATGGTATATCGGGTTTTGGGTATGTGATTGTGTGCGTTTAGCTAGCCACTTGTCACTACTTTTTCACAATTTTCTATTAAACCCAGCCTAGTTTTATTAACCGACTTTAAAAAAAAGAAGGAGGTTCTCAATTCGTCTGTTTTTTTTTTGTATGTATGTTATTTATGGCTGAATGAATGTAGGACTAACTGCAACTTTGGCTCTCCCGACCGCTCCGGGGATTACGGTCTTGATGCTTTGGCTGATGTGGTTATTAGGTCTCGATGCGGTTTTTGTAGAGGTGAAAATAATAAGAATAATTCTAGGTATAAGATGTGAACTTGTATATTTTATAGACTGCCTAGCACAGAGGTTGTATAGAGAGTGTTCTTAAATAATATCATTCGAGTTACGCTGATTAATTTAGGTCACTTACAAATTAGGGAACGGTGCAAAGTTCGCTTTGAAATTATAAATAATTATTGTGCAACATTACAAGGAGGCACAATGCTATGTATGTATCTATTTTAAAACACGTCACTTTATATGAAAGCAAGTGTTCGCAAAATCTAATGATAATTAAAAATCTAGGCACATCGCGACAAAACTACCTACAATCTGGACAGATTACTATTGACGGGCATGAAGTTTTTCTGTCCATCTCTGACTGAATCTATAAGAGTGGTGGCTTTGTCTGTGACAGTGCTGTTGCTCTAGTGTCTAGATATAGGTCATCTTCCTAGTGTTACGACCCGTGCTTAGACGGGGTCCGCTTAGACCATGATCCAGGATTTAGCGAGTCTGGTAATCTATACACTGAAGCGACTGCCGATCCGACCTTCTTAACCCTAAGATAGGAAAACCAGACAATTTTTGGATCATGGTTACAAATCCAAAGTTCTTTGAATTTGCTGGTTTCATCACGATTTTTACCTCACCGTCGAGCTAGTGGTATAAAAACGTACATAGATTTGAAAAATCCAGAGGTACATGCCCGGGTTTGAACCCGCACTCCTCGGTTGAGAAGCGCGTGTCCATACCATTGAGCTACCACCGCTCCTTATTGTCTAGAGTATAGGTATAAAATATACATTGAAGAATGCACCAACATCTTCTTTTTATTAAAAATTAAGGTCAAAATGGTTCAAATTGTGAATCAACGGTGCCCACTAACAATTGAAGCAATTGAAAGTAAGTACGTGGGTTGGGAGTGTTTATATTTATTAAAATTTTCGACTTTAGGCGTAACAGTCAACGAGAACTAAGTGAATATGTTTGAATTAACGGTCATATTTCCTAGGGTTCTATCCCTTTTATTAATTATAAATAAAATAATAAATTCTCCAGACTGACACACCAACTCCCTAGTCCCAAACTAAGCTTCTAAGCTTGTGCTATGGATACTAGGAGAACGGATAGACATACTTAAATACGCTTATAAACATCCATGACTCGAGCACAAATGTCCATGTTCATCACACGAAACATTTGCCCCTAGCAGGATTCTAACCCACGAAACCCCTTGGTTTCGTGGCCAGGGTCTCTGGCCAATCGACCAACGGGTCTATCTATATTATTAATAGTTAATAGTAATTGCTGGATTACGCTTTGATCATGATTATACCTTTATAAGTAAGAAGAGCATGTAACCATCTTCAAACTGCTTTAAAGATGGTTACATGCTCTCGTGTCGAACCTAGGACTGCTCCTAGGTTCGACATAGGAGGATACATCACGCTCAAAACTACGGGGCCTAGGCTATATCTATGTAGGTACTCTAATAATTTAGACTAATCTGTAGTCATGATTTGATTTTAGGCAAATTACATTTTGATAAAAAACACGTTGGATGTCCAGTTTATTCAAATGTTGCTCCTGATGGCAAATAAAACTGGACTGGAGTTTTTTTTTAATGCACTTAACGTACTTGGTCGGCTTCGAACCAGTACTAACGCATATGAGACGGACCCTATCTGCTGAGCCACTTCTTTGTTGGTCTAGAAGTAACCACTCCTGTTACGGAATCACCTAAATCGTATCAAAACCTATTTAAGTATAAAGTAATGCAAATTTCTCTGATTTAATAAAAATATTAACATTTGTTACGAAAGTGCCTGTCCAAGTTTTTACAGCAATGTTTCTCAATCTGGATTCATTGAAAATGTTTTCATCAAGAAAGTTCCTTTGTAAATTTATTAATTACTAGCTGACCCGGCGCCCTTCGTAACGCCCCGTTCTCGGATTTTCAATATTATTTTTTTTTAATTTACCGCGCAACTTTTTTTTTATTTTTATAAGAACCTAACTTGATAATAACAAACACAACTAAAAAAGAATTAGCGAAATCAGTGAAGCCGTTCTCAAGTTATAGCTTTGAGGTAGACCACCCTTATCACTTAGGGGTATTAAAAATAGATTACGACCGATTCTCAGACCTATCGAATATGCATATAAAATTTCATAAAAATCGGTCAAGCATCGGAGGAGTGTAGTAACAAACCCCGCGACACGAGAATTTTATATATTAATTTTTTTTTTAATAGCTGTAGGATGGCACTTGGTACGTACATTCTGCATATCACAGTGTTATTAGAAACCTTAATGTGCGAGTCTAACTTTCTTTTGCCCAGTGTATAAGGTAGATTAGGCATTCATATAGCTACAGTATTGTTGAGGTTGCAGAGAAACTTCAGTTTCAGAAGATAGCACAAGGAAGGAGATGAAAAAGAAGACTTACTCCTTGACCCTGGTGTCCCAGACGGAGATGGTCCCGTCGAAGGAGCCGGTGATAAGCCGCTGTCCCTCGTTGGGGTCGAATTGCAGCGCGATCACCTCGGCCGTGTGTCCGCAGTAGTTGTGGATCTCGGCGCCTGCGCACAACACGTCGCGACTAGGGATTGCAACCCAGTAGCACAAAATGCTACTGGGTAAGAGCTAAAACTGTGGATCCAGCTGGATCGCTTGATCCAGCAATCCAATCTCTAGTAGAGATTACATTTCAGCAGTATTGAACCAATACGTCGCTGTATCTAGCACAGTTCAAATTATACTGGGCCTAGGTGGATTGCCGGATCCAGCATTGCAATTCCTAGTCGCATATCTTAGATAAGTCATACGCGTTTGTAGCTTTGATAGGGGGAAAGAGCAAGTGAGCCCCCCCACACTGAGTGAAATTTCCTTATAACAGATTTTTCACGTTCCTAGACTACGGGGAACAATATAAGATAATTATTGTTTCAGAAAGTAGGAAAGACAATGCGTGCCTTAGATTTTCTATTACGTGCCATACCTAATACGGTACGCATGCCAATGGTTCGCTTTCAAAACGATTCGTTTAGAATTTTATTCCAAAAACCCCTATGGAGGTGGCATGACACCAATTTCTGAACGTTTCTGGAGATTAACGTCCACACATTGACTAAATTAAGATTAAGATTTAGCACTAAATTAATATCAAGTTACCTGTTCGCACGTCATACAGTTTGGCGGTGTGATCCATTGATCCCGTCGCAGCCAGATCCCCCTTGGTGCTGAACTGGGCCGCCACCACCTCCCCCCGGTGGCCCCAAAGGGTAGCCAGGCACTCCCCGGAGGACGGGTCCCATACTCGGGCCGACTTGTCGAATGATCCCGTTATCACACGATCACTGATAAAATGAATAAAGATGTATACAATAATCTTATGCCATTTTAACCGACTTCAAAAAAAGGAGGAGGTTCTCAATTCGACTGTTTTTTTTTTAAGTCGTTAGATGATGGTATATATGTAGACACGATTATGGACATCGATTGCAAAACGTCAATGTTCACAATGGGGTATCCATACTAGGTACTACCGGCTAAGCCCCCGTCACCCTGAGTACACCCGGGATACTAGCTGATTAGATACCAGAATAAATGCGTTTGGTTTCCTTGCTAAACATACGTTCTGTTCCGATTACTGATTTTGTACCTAAAATGATAGTGAAATAATACCCATTTGAATAATTGTAGAACCATCGAAATTATTTCCAGAATGGCCCCAGTATCGCCGTTCAAACCTACAGAAACTCGACTTAAAACAAGTAAAGAGACGAGATACGAGATAAGATACGAGGTTTAAACAAATGAAAAGTAAACGTAAGTACACAACTACATACACAAAGGTGTGTGTACATTTAAAATATTTGCACAAATGATTCACGACCTCACTCACTTTGTATGAAGGCAGTGTAAAAAGACGCAAACCTTGCGTCGGTCATGTTTAAGACGACCTCACTCATGTTCACTTGTATTAAAAGGCAAGCCTCGTTCTACATACCTGCTCACTACTTATATACTAGCTAGCTTCAGCCTACGGCTTCGCTGCTCGAATATGTCTTGTTTATCTGAGTTACCTATTAGCTATTTCTTCAATTTTGTATCGAACTCACTCGCGTTTTTCCCGAATTTGGAATCATTGCACTAAAGGGGTTGCCAAGTTGATAAAGTCTGTATTTTATATGAAGAACAAATGATTGGCCTCTTTAATTTGCTCCGAGCATAAATCTAGGAGTCGAGTCATTATGAAGAAATCAAACGTATGCTCCAACTGCGAAAAGTACCTATGAAATGCATTACCATTCGTCACACCTAAGTAGGTAGTAAGTGTGACGAACGAAAATGCATTTCTCATTACGTGTCTGTCACACGCTGCCCATGACAATTGACACATGCCTTTTTATGACGTACAGACCTACCTCCATTGCATTGGTCAGAGCGTCCTACTTTCGACCTACATTTTAACTTTTGACACTGGATTCTTTTTGTTCGCTCTAGTGTAGGCTCTGATTTCACGTAAAAGTGCGATCCCCTTATATCTCGGAGTTGTAAAGATATGATATTAAAAAAAAAGACGCGTATTCATGAGAGCTGTAAGGCGTTATAATTATTCGGGAAAAACGAAAAAAGTGATGGCCGAAATAGTTAAAAAAAAATTAAAAAAATCTAAATTTTTGATTTTGGTGCTTGATATTTTGAAAACGAAGAATGATATCAATAATTTAAGAAAATCTTATTTTCCAATGTGCTCGATATTCTTGTGAGCCGCGAAATCTGTGCATTATTTATACCAATAAGGTGGCAAACAAGCGTGCGACAGGGTGCTAAGCGGTTACCGTACCCTATACAGACCCAAGAGGCAACCCAAGAATTATAAAACCCAATAATTTTGCAACCGAAGAAGTATAAATTCAAACGACGTCGATTCTTCAGCATGACTCTATTAGCCAGTGCGACGGAAGAGGCGATACACCCCGGCCCTCTAGTGCTGTGGGCCTTCAAACTTCACTATATCCCCTTTCAAATAAATTTAAAAGCACCCCTTACTCCCGTAATATTTTAAAATGCGTATAGGCAACACTTCTCGTATGTATCCATATGAGATATTCAACTTGGCCACCTCGGACCATTGACGGGCTAAGTCCACTACTGCCACCAACTACAACTTGTTACAAAAGCGCATGCGACTCTCACCAGGCTGGGAAATTGAAGGCGACAGAGTAGACTACGTTCTGGTGTCCGGCCAGCGTCTTCAGCTCCTTACCGGAGTCTACGTCCCACACCTTGCACGTCCGGTCGTAACTGCCTGACAGGCATCTGGTAAAAAGTAATGCAATTATTTTGACAACATAGTTTTAAAATACAATACAAAAAGAGATACAACGTCGTGCAACAGAAAATTTCCAATAAATACAAGAAAAAAAGTGATAATATTAATGAGTCTGTGTGTGATGTCGAAAGAAAAAGCGCGTTCGCTCCCCACATTAGATAAAAAATCATCTTCCTAGCGTTATGTCCCATGCTTAGACGGGGTCCGCTCATCGCATTGAAGCGACTGCTGATCTGACCTTCGTAACCCTAACATAGGGGAACCAGACAATTTTTGGATCAACATTACTAGATTAGATAAAAAAATTGTAACAAGTAGTACAATTTTTGTAGTAAGTACAATTTTTGTAGTCTTAGGGAAATGAGTCTTGGATCTGGGCTAGTGTTATCTATTTGGTTTGGTTGGTTGATACTTCCATTTACTACAAAAAATAAATTGTATTTAATGGAATGTTAATTATAATGTTATTAATATGTGATGCTGTTATTAATATGTGATGGTGTTTGACATTTATCTAATAAAATCATATAATTTATCATCCTTACCTCTTCCCGGTCTTGTCAAAGGCGACATTAGTCAGCGGCAGAACGTGCGTCTGCAGCGTCTTGTAGATGTAGAACCTCTTGCCGGTGGGGCCCTCGTGCTCGATCCTCTTCTTGAGGATCTCGAGGCACTGCTCCAGCTGCTCGCGCACCTCTTCTGTGATGAGGACCTCTTTCATGTAGAGACGTTTGGCGATCTCTTTGATGTCAGAGCTGGAACGTTGATAATGGATATTCGATCAGTATGTCAGATTCGATTGTATGTTAATTAATGGACTTATGTGAGAAGGTATTTTTTGATGCGGATTTTGAAAGAAATAGTGAATTTGTAAAGACGTACCTATAAAGAACGGAAAGAGATCTCCTTTCATTAGTACAAAAAAGAATATCCATATAATTTAAAAAAAATATTTTTACAAATGAACTAAGGTAAAACCTAGGTATTTAGTGATATAGGGCAAATATCAAAATAACTATTATTTAATTTGGATATACTGTGAAATATTCACTTGTTTAGCTATTCTTTAGACGATTCGAGGTAAAGTTATTTCGATAGCTCATGTATATTATAACTAAGTTTAGTTAGTTAGTTATGTATATTATACACACACCATTACGCTTGCAAGACCTGAAGGGTAGTCAAAATTCCAGGAGTGATAAACTCCTTAAAGCACATCTAGCCAAAAATAAAATTGAGATGGGTTTTAATTTATCAGAGTCACGTACTTGCAGTTTAGGTCCAAAAGATCAATGTCTTTGTTCTTCACGACCCCCTTCTGCAGGTACTCCAAGATGATCCCCGGGGGGTGGTACCGCAGGTGGAACTTCAGCAGCTTCATCACCAATGCGCCGAGTACATATTATTTTCAAAAAGATTTTTTACTTTCAAAAAATTCTACAAAATGTCGGGCGATTTGTCAATAGATGCCGTTGCTATGGCGACGGGGTCGTGTTTATGTTTTTAATTGGGGTATTGGGGTAAGTTTTATTGGAAAGAGGTCAAACCGGGTCATACAAAGTTTATTAAAGTTTTATACTCGATGTTTGTTGAACTATAGGTACTTATTCCCGGTTATAGTTACAGAAATGTGGGTGTATTGAATAGTAAATTAAACACGAACATAACATCACGCACGTAATCCCCGAAGGCAGAGTCGAAGGAAAAGTTTTGAATAGTAATTACAAATTAAATATGTAAATCATCTTTGATAATCTTTTAACGTATTTCATTAATGAAAAAAGTAAGTAGGTCATCATTTTCCTATCGTTATGTCCCGTGCTTAGACGGGGTCCGCTTAGACCATGATCCAGGATTTAGCGAGTCTGGTAATTGAAGCGACTGCCGATCTGACCTTCGTAACCCTTAGATAGGGGAACCAGACAATTTTTGGATCATGGTTACAAATCCAAAGTTGTTAGAGTTTGCATTTCATCACGATGTTTTCCCTCACCGTCGAGATAGTGCTATAAATACGCACATAGATTTGAAAAATCCAGAGGTACGTGCCCGGGATTGAACCCGCACTCCTCGGTTAAAAGGCGCGTGTCCTTACCATTGAGCTACCACCGCTCTGTAAAAAGTAAGTAGGTATACTAATTAAAAAGTCAGACAAAAAAATCTTTGATGTATTGGCTCGAATACTATAAAATTGCTATTAGATTCACCAACGAATATCATAACAAGATTTTGTTTTGGATATAGCTAACGAAAATGGCGTCCACAGTTTATTCCACAAATGGCTGTTTACACACGCTCTGGAAGCCTTATAAAGCCTCACCTGGATCCCTGTGAGCTCTGATTAGACAGCCGGGAACAAAAGACGCCCGTGAGCGGGTGGCCCAGTTTGTACAACCACTGGGTGGTTAGGCCCGCTGCACGCGAACGACATATACGAATGCCATTATGGATTGTTTTTGAAGCAAGAAATTGACTGGCTCTAGTGGTAGTGACCCTGCCCCATGCGCCAAGAGTTGTGGGTTCGATACCCAACCAGGACAAACATTCGTCTGATGAATACTTGTGTTTGTTCTGTGTCTGGGTGTTAATATCTAACTACCAAAAATTACGCCTCCGAGTTATCCACATTAGGGATAATCGCAGGACGGACGGACTAGTAAAAAAATAAGGACTCCACGCTATCACACTATAGCGTGAAGCCACGTTTATGCATGTGTGAGTGAGATACTTATGGATGGTATGATATCGGATATTTGTCATTTGGAGCACTTATTATGTCAATGTGTGGCGTAAGTTGCGTGTCAAGGTGAGGAGCTTCAATGTCTAGTTAGTGGCGCTGAGTCCCTCTTTTTATACTAGTCCTTGACTTAAACATTGGATATTTACACCCAGACACAGAACAAACACAAGTATTCATCATACGAATGCTTGTCATGGGTGGGGATCGAACCTACAACTCTTGGCGCATGGGGTAGGGTCACTATCGGATGCGCCATCGAAACATACGTCGATATGTACCTATGTTAGGAAGTTTTTCTTCTTCGTAGCAAATGTCGTCACAAGTCTCAGTAGATCGCGTGCGCTCGACCTAACTGAGAATAGCTTTCGCCGCAGAAGGCGTCTTTTCACTGCGCCTCGGTATTACCGCGACGCTGGGACTGTACTTCGTTGCAGCGCGCACTTTCCGCACTTTGAGATGAAGTATTTTAGCAATCGGCCCTTCGGCTCTAAAAATGTTCCTATGCCCTATCATTAATCAAAATAAAAAAAACTTAATTTGTAAATACGCTTCAATAAAACACTTACAAATCGTGAAGGTTATTATCAAACTAAAGAAGTTCAACGATCAACCTTCATTACTATAGCGAAACACTATCGTGGCCCGGGGCTCCACTCGTGGTGGATTCGGTCTGTTACAGAACCCATAATCTGCCTTAATTAGAATCAATTAATGATTGAAGACATCTTTCTTGTTGCTTTCGTTGTTAGCATGATACAAGTATAGTTTACGAGCTATTATCGTCCTCATGTCAGACATTTGTCTATGTAAATGTAATGATAATTTAAGTTACGTTTCCTGTTGTCGTCTATATATAGTTTATTGTCTTGATGCAGTAAAATAGATTTTATTGCTATGATGATATAATTCAATCATCTCAGATGATTAATAACTATTAAATGAGCAAGATGTCCAGGCGAGAGAAAATTCCAAATTTATCTTTTCTTTTGCGAGAATCATCTGGAATTCTGGATAGTGTAATTGTGTTAATACATAACATAACATCACGCCCAGAATCCCCGAATGGGTAGGCAGAGTCAAAGAGGCAGCCGGCCCTTTAAACCACATCCAACCATAAACAAAACACGGCTGGGTTAGATGGAAAATTGAGAAAAAGTAGTGACAAGTGGCTAGCCTGTCGCCCTGTTTAAGTCACCGACCAACATGAGTTAATATTTCAAAAAATCGACTCTTCAATTGAAGATTATTCTTCAGCTTATGCTGGTACTTATCTACGAAGATAAAATTACGAAGATCTCGTTCCCACATTCAAAATTCCAGCTCTATTATATTCGGATGCCGGCATGACAAATGCTGGAATTATAAACTCATACGCTCTGATCATTAAAGTGTTCAAAGAAAGTAAAAAGAACAGGTTGTATAAGCTATGGAGTAGTGGACGACGATTGGCGCGTCTCAAGTTTTTGTGGCAGCCTCCGAGACGATTCTCAAGCTCGCCAGCCACATCCGGTAGGGTGACCATGTGCACATAGTTTGGTGGTGAAAGTACCGCTAAAATTCCTCGTTTTTCCTCAATTCTTTATATTCATTTTCTAATAATTTTTTGTATATGTTTTATACGCTCACATTAGTACTTTTTGTATTGTTGTTATATATGTACATAGGTATTTGCTTTTTAAGGTAGTGTTCCTTGCCTCCTTTTACTCGATTCCTTTCCATCAGCATGATGTTTGCCTTTGCCTTTCAAGTTTATAAACCTTATACATACATACATACATACATAATGTCACGCCTTTTTCCCATGGGGGTAGGCAGAGATAACCTTATACATGTTGATAGAATTTAAAAAATATATGAATTAAAAGTCGAAATCTTTGAAAAATATGGTTTAATTACAAATTAACTCCGACTTACCCCGGTCTCACAATGACAACTCGAGTCACTTTATTATTATTAAGTGTTATAAATATCAGTCTACATCACTAAAATTGATCTGACTCCGAGGTAAACAGCTTACTCACTTGTGTTGAGTATTCATATTATAATATGGTATATATTACGAATATAACATGCTTAAAATTGCATTACATTATTGATGCAAATTAATGTTTTAACCATTTTCGAGCGATATGAATCTATAATTAGAACAAACCAATAAAAAACATAATTATGAACGCAATCAAAATATCGTTACGCTTTTCTTTGGCCGCGCTGTAATAGTAATAAAGTGGATCGCTAATTATTCCTTCCTTTCAATTGCGAGATTAGGTGTCTACTCGTCCGTGAATTAGCGATACGGCGCGGAGCATGAACTGGATCGGTTGCTGCTTACTCATTATAAAAAGTGAATGTTATTTTGATTAATGTATAAGTACTTTTCCCCGAGATGCATTTAAACGGGAAGAAAGTGTGTAAACAGGGTGACCTTTGATGATCCGAATGTCCGTCATGGTACTATAATAGGGATGTTGACACCATTTATATTTAACTGGCTTCTGCCCGCGGCTTCGCTCGCGTGGTACATCGATGAAACATAGCCTACATGTTATTTGAGTGTATGAGCTATATTATTCTAAAGTTTCATTAAAATCCATTCAGTAGTTTTTTTGTGAAAGAGTAACAAACATCCATCCATACATACATACTTTCACATTTATAACATTAGTAGGATTTTGTAATATAATTTTGATTTTGATTTTGTAATGTTATTGATTTTGAATTAAAATGAGTCTACAATTTAATATTTTACAAAAACTGCTTAATAATAAGTTGACTACAACAAGTGACGTCATAAGCTGACAAGCCCATACAACATATAAGATGTGATTGATTTTGACAGCATTTAAAAAGTAACTCAATTGACTTGCCAGTCAACATCCATAATGCTAACACTTAACCTATTCTAATACAATAATAACACCAGACTGGCCTAAGCTTATTTGTCGCCTTCACATTAATATCTTGTTCATGTATGTGAAAAACAAAAAACATTGTAAGTTAAATACTTACATAAAAGTAACAAAAAGATAATAAATATTTTCGATTCTAGAATTTATTGTTTACGATGTAATTTTTTACGCATACAAAACATTATTGGCTTTTATTTCTGGTACTTCAATGATGCAACGAGTTCATCCAAGGCTACTTTCAGGCTTCGCTGCGTTTAGGTGCATAATTAGCCTGCAGGCAATGCGCAGGAGCATGTCTAACAGGCGTGTTGCTAGTTTCCCGTCGACATCGACCACATAATCTATAGAGTGACAACGTCAAAATAAAGGCAGACAAATGATACATTTTTTTGTCAAAGTCAAACTCAAAGTCAAAGTCAAAATATTCTTTATTTATATAGTTTTCAAAGAAACACTTATAAATCGTCAAAAACAGTTCAAAGTGATATGATTCTACCACCGGTTCGGAATGTTGCATCTACCGAGAAGAATCCGGCAAGAAACTCGGTAGTTACTTTTTTCAACAACAGTATTAACAAAGTTATAAGAATCATATTTAACTTTGAACCATGTTTCAAAGTGGGCCTGGTGTGAAATAAGATAATAAAAATATATAATTACTAAGAAAAAATAAAAATATGACCCGACCAGAGCAGACCAGTCCCCAAAGGCGGCACCTGTTCCCAAGCATGACGTATGTGTCAGCCATCGCTTCACTCAACCATATTTTAGGGAATGTAACGATCCGCCACATAGCGCCACCACCCCAGCGACATTTTAGTGAGCATGACTACTCGGGTTGGTCAGAGAAAAATGGTAAAATTAAAATAATAATAACAAGCCAACTAAAGAACACTCTTTTGAGGTAAGAACATTTGTTTGAGTTAAGTTAGATCTATGTGTATAAGTCAATAAGTGTACTTACCAATTTTCGGCTAATTGCGCTCAATCCTTCTCTTATAATACCAGTAGTACTGAACCTCTGAAATACGTTGGTTATTGGTCGCTGACAAAAGTCATCTAACGTCGACTAAACTGCAATGCTGATGCTACATACATACATAACATTACACCCATAATCCCCGAAGGGGATGATGTTGATGGTTGATTATCAGCGTCTTAATAATCAAATCTAGTGAGCTAAACAGACTGGAGCGACTTTAACGCCATTTTGGAAAAATAATTCTCCAATTTGGTCGGTTCAAATTTTTTCCACTATTGGTTCTATGCTCGATAATTTATCGACGGGTGGCCACCCTACACATGTCCGACAAAACAGGTTGCACTAGGGCGCAGATCGGCAACCAGTCACTTTTATATCGATGTGCTTAGATCTTCATAATCTCCATTCAATTATTTAATGTTATCAATCGCATTAAGATTCGCCACTGGAGTTCTTGCTAAGATTTTTATAACAACTCTAGCTTTTAGCTACTACTTCAACGATGTAGTCTGTTAAAGATAATCTATGCTGCAAGATTTATTGAATCAAGATAAAAGCATAGCATGTGTTGTGTGCCTTCTGAAGGTCTAAACTTAATATGCCAAATTAAATTACAATCGCTCAAGTAGTTTAGGCCTAAAAATAAACAAACTGAATTGTTTTAATTTTTAGAATATAGCGATTTTGATAATAATACGTATATCTAAGCGTTATTGTGTTAATTAATATATACATATTATCTACTTATTCGTACTGTATATCGCAAAACTCGTACCGGAATCGTAACGTCAATTATTTGGGTTATCTTGAAACCCAATGCACAGACTACAGAAATAACGTGTATAGCTTGAGAAAGAGAGTAATGACGTAACCCGGTGCGATCACGGGTCAAAAGCTTCCGATAAATTACATAAAAAACTTTCGGCGAACGTTGAAGACCCCTGCCGGGTCCTTGACATGCCGCGCGCAGTCGCCCGCGAGACAGGTGCGCGCGCGCATGTCCCGGCCGCGCCATTTTCAAACTTCGAATGTTCGACTTTTACTTTCGATTATTCGGCCAGTTGCGTCACTTATTGCGATTTTGTAACAAAACCTCCTTAGATTTTTAATCGGCCGATTCCGCATGGTGGTTCCGTGGTGTTGAAATATAATCATTGTTAAAAGTAACGCTGTGTTGTGCGGTGTTTACATTGTGCTAAACGAGGTTTTTATTGTGTCAAGTGCAGTGAAATGGATTAAATACCCACTACAGTGCGACGGCGGTCCTTGCTTCGTGTTTTGTTTTTAAATATTAATAAAAAGTAGGTATTTTTTGTTGTAATTGTTTTATTAAACGTTATAATTATTATAGCCATCTTGATATTTATGTTGCGAAACGTTCGTTAGTCAAAATACAATACCTATTTACATAGTAAGTACAAATATTCTGATAATCATAAAAATAAATAAAAGCATTTATTTCTGAATTGAACTACCGTTAATTCCCGAGGAAAGTGCGATCTTTTTTGTTTCGTAAAATATTTGGAAATCGCAGAAAACGTGATATTCGTTCGAAGAAAATGATCGTTCGATGAATGCGCCAACGAGGAATGTTATTCTTATTTCTAGTTGCAAGTGAAAAATTTGTCACGCCGCGCCGATAATAATACCGTTTCGTATTCGGTTCGGTTTTAATGAGCAGAACATTTTCTTATACTCTCTATGTACTATAATAGTTAACCAACAAGTACACGGCCTTTTTTTTATTACGCGAAGAAATGCTTTACGCACTGTACCCTACCCGGGGGGCAGGGTGATGTGTGGGACTCCTGGGGACCCTTGCGCAGGGGGCCCCTGCTCCGGCTAAAGGTGGTAAGTGGCCGGGGTATACCTACCCACTAAAACTCCGAGGTACCCCTCATCGCATCTCATTGACTCTATGAATACCTAATATATGTATATATTAACCTATTTCTATCCGTTGTTTAACTTTTGGTTAAATACCTACCTACTTTGTATGAGTTTTAGGTACTTCAAGCTACCATTTTTTTTGTTTCAAATTCAAATGTTTTATTGCCTCTAAGTGTACATATACAAGGTGCTGTATTATTATATTGCATTTTAATCGCACTTTTCGAACATCGAAATGCGTGCAATTAGTTACTTATAGTCCAATCTGGAATAAGATTAGAATATGATAGCTTTTTAGTATGTAGGTATCTCATTTGAAGGGTCGGTTAAAGCTATTCCAGGTGTGTCACCAAAAGTTACGCGATTTATACCATTTTCATTGAATTTTTGTCAATAGTTCCTACATTTTGACATTAACTTACAGTGCTCATTTGCTGAGTCGTAAGGAAATTATGAGGACTCGTGGTCGCCCAGTGGTCGAAATTCGACCATTCATTAAATTCATTAAAAAATTATATGAATTTCTTACGCAATATTAATTAAAATTTGCTTTCTGCACTCCTTGTTCATATAAACTTCAACTGTGCCAAATCGCATACTCTTCCGACCGCGGAATGTTCGTAAAAAGTGGTACAAATATTTTTGACTGGCTCGATGGCACATTTGGTGGTGACCCTGCCCCATGCGCCAAGAGTTGTGGGTTCGATCCCCACAAACATTCGTATGATGAATACTTGTGTTTGTTCTGTGTCTGGGTGTTATTATCCAATATTTGAGTATATATTTGTAATACAACTGTTGTTTCTGATATCCGTAACACAAGTGCTTAAGCTACTTACCTCTGAGTCAGATCAATGTGTCATGTAGTCTGACATTTTTTTAGGTACACAAAATATTATGCTTCATGTATTATTATAACACATAGATTATACCTACCAAGGAAAAAAATAAGAGTTGACTTTATGACAAGTGGCTAGCTCATGACTTAGTCCCAGACCAACATGGAGACTAATTACAGTCCACTGTAAAAGTGTACCAATAACATAATTACAGACATTTAAGCAATACCACAGGATATAGTATTTATTGCCACCGGATATTGTTTCGTTACGGCTGCTGCCGAAAGGGCGCGATGAACGATACGCCGAGCTGTTCCGTGGTAATTAATTAACCGATAACAATTATGCAGCAAAGTTATAGAAAGAAAACATTCCATAAATGGTTTTTGGACCAAGTTAGGTTTAAGAGCATTGGTAAGGACATGCGATTCAGATGCGAGAGATGTTTAGTGAGAGAAAACATTGCGGGGGGATCAGCACAATCAAATTACTACGGATGTATACCATGATCCGACTTGTATGTTCCCTCTATTTACCAGTTGCTTTAATTTAATAACCAGTCTCACAATCCATGATTTTGGAATGCGCGAGTCTGGAACAGACAAGAGACTGGTCCAAGCGAAGTCCATTACGAACGGGAGATATCGATAGAGACGAAGAAGATAAAAATGTTATTTATTAGTGAGTAATTATTGATTAGATTATAAAAACTGGCAGTGTAAGGATCTCAGTTGGCTAGATCCTGTTTTTATAAACATGCGAACCTGATTGATATACCTGTATGTAGACTGTTATCTATTCTCTCAACAATATCCATCGATATAAAGATAACTAGCTCTTGTCCGCGGCGCTGCTCGCGTGGTACATCGATGAAACATAGCTTATGCGTCATTCTAATGTATTAGCTATACTATTGTAAAGTTTCATTAAAATACATGAAGTACTTTTTGCATGAAAGAGTAACAAAACATTTTCACATCCATCCATCCATAAAAACGTTCGCGTTTATAATATTATTAAAATAAATTTGGATACCGAATAGTTGAAATTGTTCTTAAATTAACTTTTATGTACTTTTCAAGTTCGTTAACCCATTAGTCAGAGTCATCTTGGTCACCGTTAATCAGGCAACTTCAAAAATAACAGTTTCACCCGCAATCGAGTATATGTAAATGTTATGTGAATGTAATCCACGCTATTTGCCTATGAATATTCATACGTAACATAAAACAGAAACATTTCACAGAAAAATGTATTAATGCATCGTCTACACAGAATACTAAATGTGTTTCCAAATACAAAATGTACTGTTTTCTATAACCTACTAATAATATTATAAAGAGGAAAGATTTCGATTGTTTGTTTGTTTGCATTGAATAGGCTCCGAAACTACTGGACCGATTTAAAAAAAAAAAAACCAATGGAAAGCTACTTTATCAGCGAAAAACATAGGCTATATTTTATCCCCGTATTTCCACGGGAACGGGAACTATGCGCATGAAATTACTAATATTACGAAAAGGAAAGATTTGATTGATTGTTTGTTTGTATTGAATAGGCTCCGAAACTACTGGACCGATTTGAAAAATTCTCTCACCAATAAAAGCTACTTTATCAGTAAGTACCATCATCTTCCTAGCGTTATGTCCCGTGCTTAGACGGGGTCCGCTTAGACCATGTTCCAAGACTTAGCGAGTCTGGTAATTACATTGAAGCGACTGCCGATCTGACCTTCGTAACCCTAAGATAGGGGAACCAGACAATTTTTGGATCATGGTTACAAATTCAAAGTTGTTTGAATTTGCAGGTTTCATCACGATGTTTTCCCTCACCGTCGAGCTAGTGGTATAAATATGTACATAGATTTGAAAAATCTAGAGTCACATGCCCGGGTTTGAACCCGCACTCCTTGGTTAAGAGGCGCGTGTCCTTACCATTGAGTTACCACCGCTCATTTTATCAGCGAGTACCATAGGCTATATTTTATCCCCGTATTCTCGTAGGAACGGGAACTAAGCGGGTAAAACCGCGGGACGCTGCTAGTATTTTATAAAAAAGCTATTGAGAAATAACGAGAACAACCGCATTTTGTGGAATGTGTTACAGATGTTATCAACAATTTGTTACTGCTAAAAATTACAGATTACTTACGTGTTAAGCATCTTGCGAGATCAGTATCTTATGTAGTATGTTACAGTTATTATACTCTTAAGATTGGCAACTTTGGGTGGGTTTGTACCGTTGATTACGTGGATCGTAAAATAAAAGGCACCGTAAGCATAGTTGATTATAAATTAATTAACTAACTAACTACTAAACTTCACGCCACTTCCCTAGCGAGGTAGGCAGAGAAAACCGAATGCCAAATGGCACGATCCTTACACACCTCACTCGCCTCTTTAACATTAATCTAAAGAATCACTTGCGATTGTATGCCTTCTCATTAAAGCGTCCCGATTTGTCCACCCGAATAAGTCTGTGGCGCGATACGAGCGATAGCGAAGTTCGTTATGATATATACTTAACGACAAATTTTCGTCAACGTCAACCACTAATCCCCCTCCCGTAATCTCCCACAGAAAACGTCGACCTAGGAACGTCCTCCTAGATCCCAAGGACACCATCACGCTAGCCATGACGTCGGCTCAGCAGCTCGCGACACAGTCCAACACCTCAAATCGCCCGTCGTTCCGTCCTCGCCGGCGAGGACTCGCGTCGCGCCGCCCCCGCTAGGTCCTTATTCACGTAACCGGCCCGCGCCCGGTCGCTTCTATCCCCAAACCTACGTGCGTCTGCCCTCTCCAGCAACGTCCTGAGCCGAGGTTCGAGCCCCATAGGGGGCGCCCTCAGGCTGTTGCCTCAATTTTAGGGGTGAGAGTTTCCCGCTCCTCCGCCAGCCCGGTAGGTAGTAAAGGTCGCCTTCAGCCAACTACCGATGTCCTCTCAAAAATAAAAACGTCAACCAATCAGGTTGACGTTAGTGTTATTGTTAATCATTGTTGAAAAATTTGTGAATTTACCACCACCATGCAAACCATTGGCACGCGTGCCATAGGTGGCACGCGTGCCAATGGTTTGCCATCCCAGACGCCAAACCTAGATCATAGGTATTGATGGTTTTAAACAACTGTCTTAGTTGACAGTACAATATACGCTGTCAATCACAATAATTATGTGTAACTAGTAAACAGGTACATAACGCTTGAAGAAGCTAGACTTGTAAAAACAAAACGTGTCACATTTATACAAGGTTATTTCTAGTTAAGCGTAACCTCTTACCTGCTTATTTAATTCAATAAACTAAGAACTAATTTAAAGCACTTTAGAAAATTAACAATTTTTTTTTACTTTCCATACAAAAAATTATCAACTAGTGGCTATTTTGTATGAATAGTAAAAAAATATTTGCTAATTTCCTATAATCCTTTAAATGGTTCTATAGAATAATGAGTTAAATAAGAGGTTTTGCATATAATTAAATTAACTTTGCATATGTACCTGTTGTAAAATGTTATCAGAATCAGGTTTAGAACTTAATTGGTTACTTTAATAAAATTTTATGTAAATAAGACTTACTTATTTTTATTGTAAAAAAAGAAATTATAAGACTTAATTATAAAAGAAATTATAAGACTTAAAAACCCAAGAATTAATTATAATCTAAGGGATTTACGATGTCAAGATAAAAACAAAGCGCACAGTGATTTTCATATCTTTCATTTGAACGAGATAATATTTCGTTATATATCTTCATAATTTTATTTATACTCCTACTGTTATTTTTAGGGAACAGTATTCTAATAGAAAAGACTCCTTAAGTCTTACTTAGTATAGGTACTTACTATAATTTAGTTTGAGTAGCTCCTCTGGATCTTCATTCTTCCGTTCCTTTAAACATACGAATAGGGATGATGACTGCATTAACAAAAGTAAAATTATATTTAGTCCGTCAGTTAGATTATACAAACATACTAGACACGTATTCTTCGCTTTATTAAATTAACAACAAATCACAAAGATAAAGAGCATCAAAGGTTTGGAGTGGGGACTTGCGACGTCACTACTTTGTAAAAATTGTACAAAATGAATGAAACTGATTAACGCGTGACGTCACGCGCAACTTGAATGCATTGTATCTTCGTCAATGTTTGTTTGATCATTAAATAAAAAAATACGTGTTCAATATTTTTTTATAATCTAACTGACGTTCTAAACAGGTTTTTTTTTGTGGTCTAGCGTATTTGCAGAAAACAACAAGACAGCAGACATTTTTAATTTTTTTATGTGTTTTTTGTAAAATTAATATTAATTTTAATCGATATGAAAATGAAGGATTTGGTACATTTTTAAATAATATAAAAATAATTAAAACGTGACTACCTAATAATACCTATACCTAGTTTCAACACTAGGATGAAAGAAGGTCATTCGTATCTTTACAGATGTACTCTTTACATCCGCAATTAGAAGTGGTTATATTGAAACAAAACACAACGTAACACATGCATTAGGTTCATTATAAACATTGCTTATATAATTTAAGTGTGATTGGCAACTCATATCGCTATGAGAGGAGTGCGGGGTTAGGATGGTGAAAGTTTATATTTGCAGGATAGAATATAATTAAATTTATTTAGTACACAAAAGAGATTATTATAAATATAACTAGCTGTGCCAGCGGTGTCACCCGCGTTTATGGTTAATATTATATAGATTATTTCCGTCATACATGATTTCTATGTAACTTTAACCATTAAGGCTGCACACGCAACGCAAGCTTAAAAATGGAGTAACTTCTCCCGTTTTCCCAACATTCCCCTTCACTACTCTGCTCCTATTGATTGAAGCGTGATGAAAAGTATACTATAACCTGCCTAGGAGTATGAAGAATAATTGTACCAAGTTTCCTTAAAATCCGTCGAGTAGTTTTTGTTTCTATAAGGAACATACAGACAGACAGACAGACAAAAATTTTACTGATTGCATTTTTGGCATTAGTATCGATCACTAATCACCCCCTGATAGTTATTTTGAAAATATATTTCATGTACAGAATTGACCTCTCTACAGATTTATTATAAGTATAGATTAAAAAAAAACAAGTAATTTTTTGAAAAGATGCTAAAAAGGATACTTGTACACGACGTAATGAATTCGTTTGTACAAACTAAATGTTATTGTAAAAGTTAGTTTTGCAGCCTGCTACTTAATCGAATAAAAATTTTTAGGTTATGATTACACATCCATTTTACGAATATGAATGTGCAATCTTCTTGACGTCAAAGACAAAGAAGTACACTTAATATAAAAAAATAATAACGTAACATTCTATTATCTCTGCGCAAGCGGGTATAAGAGCCACAATGTGTGTTGAGGTGTAGCAATTTTCTAGCATGAGACGACTTCGCGATCGAGCCCAGTGCCCCAGAAAATAGCCTGCGTTATATCAAATTACTGCTCATAGTCGGTGGCGAACGATTATGGGTGTGGGCCCAACAATGACAGGGGGAATTTGCATCAGTTGGGGTAGATATCGTTAGTATACATATATATAAGGAAGTGTTCTTCACAAAGAAGCTCGTAGCGTGTCGCCTATGCACTTGTCAACGGCATTAGTACATAAATATCAGACTACATCACATATATTTAGGGTTGCCATCCGTCCGGGTTTCCCCGGATTTGTCCTAGTTTAGAGGGCATCCGGGGAGCGTCCGGGCGGGGCTTCATTTGTAGTCCGGGTTTAAAAATGTAAAGTATTGGGCCACCCCGACACAATCACTGTGCCCGCACGCCGCATCAACCGACTAACCGACCCGCTAAATTCATCATCATTTTCAATTGTTACACTATGTTTAAAAAAATCTGTTGACATGTCCGGGTTCTGCGCTCTAAAATCCGGGGTTTTTACGCGTCTTGATCTAGTTGCCAAATTTTGGAGATGGCAACCCTACATATATTGATCTGACTCTGAGGTAAGTAGCTTAAGCACTTGTATTACGGATTTAAGAAACAACAGTGGCATTACAAATATATACTTATATAATTGATATTAACACCCAGACACAGAACAAACACAAGTATTCATCATACGAATGTTTGTCCCGGGTGGGAATCGAAACCACAACTCTTGGCGCATGGGGCAGGGTCACTACCGAGGGCGGCATCGATTCTTGCTCGCTCATCATCTGATAGCTCTAACATTGTCATTAACTCCATTCCAAATACAACAAGAAACACAGTTGGTACATTTTATTTGAGTCCTTGAACATCATGGAACCAGGTCTACACTGAGCTATTACATGATTCAATTCATAACTATTCATTACAATGAACATAACATCGTTATTCGAAACAAGTGCTAAACCTATCCACAGACGGGCAATGAATGGCTTTGACTACAGAGCACCTTACCCTAAACGGGCACAATGTCGGCGCGGGCGCAGGCCAGAAGCGTGCCCGTGTTTGCGCAGCGGCGCGGAAAGTGACGTCACTATTATACGCTGCGGGTTGTAGGGCTGTTCCAGTGACCGGTAATAGGCATAGTGACGTGAAGGGATTTAGTCACGCAATTTGTGTAGCCAGTATTCGATAGCAAATATAAGTATACCTATGTTTTACTTCAGAACTTTTGGTAGACTATCATTTTGAATTAATGTTCAGAGACTGGTATAAATTGGTTTTATTTAATTATCCCTGGTTTATAAGAATCTAGGGATTCTCTCTATTTATATTTCACACTTTTCCGTTTTTTCAAAAACCCACAATTAGTCAGTCATACTTGTTGAATAAACTATGTGTAAATGTTTTAAAAAATATTAGACGTAGCAGTTGAGTTATCCGGCTCGAAGGACCAACAATATATAACAATAAATATCCAATAAAAAAAAGGAATTGTTAACCATTGTTAAGACTGTTTAATTATCAATCAATTTTACGTAGGAATGTTGCACAGGCCGCCAGCCCTACCCTTGAAGGTGCGCTCGCGCACGCGTGTTCCCATGTCGCGCGGCATTGTTGCTGCGGTTTCGAAACCTCCTCATTGTAGAAACGCTTTTCTCATGCGTTTCAATGGATGCGGTTTCCGTATTGTCTGCTGAAGCTATTTTCTATTTGGTCAACGGTTTCTATTTGACATTTATGTATGTTAAACACACGGGTCTGTGTACGGCAAACAGTGATAAGAAAATACATATATCATATCACGCATGTAATCCCTGAAGGAATAGGCAGAGTCAAAGGGGCAGGGCCTTTAGCCACTTAAATATCTATAATCTGATAAGATAATGTTCTATTATATTGGTATATGTAAAATAATAGATCTCGTCACGCCCGCAATTCACGGAGAGGTAGGCAGAGTCTGAAGGGCAGCAGTGCGCTTCTTCAATCATATTTAGCCAAAAACAAAATTGTGCTGGGTTAGATGGAAAATTGTGAAAAAGTTTTGATAACTAGCTAGCTCGTCGCTCACATAATCATAAACCAATATATAAATAGTCCCCTTTTATTACATGCTAGGCGAGGAATATCATTGGTATGTTGTTTTCTAGCGCCCAGACCAATAACTCTTCTTTTCACAACGCTAGTAAATCTTAACTACTTCTTCTTACTAATATTATAAACGTGAAAGTTTGTATGGATGGATGTATGTTTGTTACTCTTACATGCAAAAAGTACTGCATGGATTTTAATGAATAAATAAATAAATTCTTCAGATTGACACACCAATTTCCTATTCCCAAACTAAGCTTATGCTTATGCTATGGATACCAGGTGAATGGATAGACATACTTATACGTTTATAAACGTCCATGACTCGAGTACGATGTACCACGCGAGCAACGCCGCGGGCAGAAGCTAATCAGATATATTCGTACTTCTATAGTGAGCGGTTACATAGGCCTTTTGTCGAACGTTTGATGCCCACTTCGATCGTACGCTATTGTTTTGACAATTAATAGAAAAACGTTTTAAAACTATCGGGCATTGCTTCCAAAATATGAAGCCTGATTAACCATGTCAGGCCCCTTACCTGTTCCTATTAAGGCGTTATAAGTTTCGGAACCTGTTTAACTATTTTAGTCTCTCGCCAAAGCGTTTTTCCGGATCCAGACAAACATAACATCACGCCCATAATCCCCGAAGGGGTAGGCAGAGTCAAAACAGCAGGCCCCTTTAACCACATTCAATTCACATCAAAAATAATTATATCCAATATTTAAGTATATATTTGTAATACAACTGTTGATTCTGATATCTGTAACACAAGTGCTTAAGCTACTTATCTCAGAGTCAGATCAATGTATGTGATGTAGTCGGATGTTAAAAATTATTAAAGAGGCGTATTAAACTAACTCGTTTATTTTAACTATGTTGTCGCGTCAGGTAGTTAATGGCAATAATTTTATTATTAATATAGCTTATACTGTAGTTCATATATCTTTTGACGGCGTCACTAAGTGCCTATCAATTAATTATAACTATTCGCACTTATAGTTAAATGTATAGGTTCTTGCGTCAAACTAAATTTATATATCATTAAATGTAATGTGTGTATATAACATATGACATCTATCATTAACCTTTTTCATAATGAGATATTATCACCCATGTGTTTCTTGCTTAGCATGTCGTAAAAGGCAATTAATGGTATATCAGGTTTTGGGTGTGTGATTGTGTAGACGACGAGCTAGCCACATGCCACTATTCTTCACAATTTTCCATCTAACCCAGCCCAGTTTAATTATTTTTGGCTGAATGTGGTTAAGGAGGCTAGATGCGCTTTTGGCTCTGTCTACCCCTTCGGGGATTACTGGCGTGATGATGTATAATATGTATGTAGATATTGTCACGTAATCTTCATCATATTTTAAGAGAAAAGCGATACACGGATGCAGTGGATATATTTAATTTTTATATACATATACCTACTAATACAAATGTTTACGACTTATTTTACTATTGTGGGAAAAAAGAGCGTCTATTCTTCATACAAAATGGGGCGTGAATAATAAAAAGTTTGAGAGCCAATGCTCAGAAGTATGCCCACGTCATTCCCATGCAGAACAATGGGTACGGGACCCTGCCTCGTGGGACCGTTTCACCCATGGCCTGCTTTTGCTCTTTGTCCATTCATCACCAGTATCATTAATAGGGATATATATGGTGATGTGTTTGTCGAGATAAAATCTTAGTTCTATTACAACCACGCCATCTTATGTCTTTATGAGTAGGTTCAAGTGTATTTATTCTTTTTCTCGTGAAATTAACTAGTTTCCAGTTATAATTATGGTTTCTTAACCGTTGCTGGGATGGCAGTTCATTGAGGGTGCATAACATCAATAGTGGTGGATTTCGTGTACTAATGTGATAATCATCATCTTCCTGGCGTCATGTCCCGTGCTTAGACGGGGTCCGCTTATACCATGATCCAGGACTTAGCGAGTCTGATAATTACATTGAAGCGACTGCCGATCTGACCTTCGTAACCCTAAGATAGGGGAACCAGACAATTTTTGGATCATGGTTACAAATCCAAAGTTGTTTGAATTTGCAGGTTTCATCACGATGTTTTCCCTCACCGTCGAGCTAGTGGTATAAATACGTACATAGGTTTTGAAAAAATCCAGAGGTACGTTCCCGGGTTTGAACCCGCGTTCCTCGGTTAAGAGGCGCGTGTCCTTACCATTAAGCTACCATCGCTCCACTATTCCACTAATGTGCTAATGAAGGTGATAAATATGAAGTTGTATTTAGCTCATCACTAGTGTTGCCGCTCGATAGGCCAATATCGATAGATAGTTGATACTGAAAACTATCGGTGAACAGCAATACTATCGATAATATCGATAGTTTCAATCGCTGCTAATCAATGAACTATTGATGCTATCGATACTATCGATAGTATTGCTCTTCAATACCGACTAGACTATCGATAGTATCGATACTATCGATAGATCATTGGTTGGCAGCGATCAACACTATCGATTGTCCGATCGATGGTATGAATTGGCCGTTAAACTATCGATTGCAAAACTATCGATTTTTTGGCAACACTACTTATCACTAAGAAAATACTAAGGAGCTGATGGATTAATTAACTCAGACCATGGGCTTCTTTTATCCTCATTATGCCTTTGAAAAGTCTACATGGGTCTCATGGACCCCCAACTTTGATCGGGTTAAGGGTTAAGGCGTAGTCTTAAGGGCCTCGTCGGTACATCCAGGTACATCCCTTCTAAATTGTATAACTTTATCATATGTACGTACATAGCATAAGGATTTAATGTTAAACTCCTACTATTTAATCTAGATTATTATATTACTAGGCAATGTCTCTAATGACACGAGAATAAATGCATCCGCCGTTATCTTAATTATTGTCAATATACCTCATTAGTTTCTAATCTATTTTGTTAAGGAAATTTTAGCTTTACCTTGAAAGAAATAAGAGTCAAAGTTCTGTTATAATAACTGCTATTTAATTTCGCTGTTATATGATTACAGTAATCTTGAAGGGAAAATACGTGCACGTGAGATTAAGTCTTACAACAACAGTCGTACGTCGACGTACTAAGTCTACAAACTTAAATAAGATAGGTACTAAGTTATCATCTCCTTATCTTCCTAGTAGTAGGGGAGCCCACGATACTAAATGTGGATTTACTTGAGTGTCGCGGAAACCTATTAGAACTGCTAGATTACATGACTGGAAGAATAAGTGGTCCTTTAGTGTTTTCACTTTTAGCGGTCGGGGAAGCGCAAACAGATTTTTTTTATTGTATAAAAAGTAGTGACATGACGATGTTTAAGCGTGTCAGGTATTAATATTTTTCATGCTCCAACATGTCTCTGATATGAAATATGTATTAATCTCGACAATTCACACTTATTACGATACTTATTGTGATACACTTGTGTTACGGCTATCAGAATCAACAGTAGTATTACAAATATATACTTAAATATTAGATATTAACACCCAGACACAGAAAAAACACAAGTATTCATCACACGAATGTTAGTCCTGAGTGGGGATCGCACCTGTCTATGTCCTGATCTAGCGCATGGGGCAGGGCCACTACCGAATGCGCCATCGATCCAGTCAATTCACGGTGTACTTTTGTTCCAGAACGGCAAGATGTCTCCGCCAGAGGGCGGGTGCGTGAACAAGGGCTTCGAGGGCGCGGAGGATGGGTTCCACACCATCGACCTGCGCACCCATCGCAACACTGACACGCACGACAGGCTGCATGGGGTAATTGTTAAATTATATAGCAAGAGAAAAACCATCATCATCATCATCTCCGTTTTTAAGCTATTGGTATTTTAAATAGTCCCATGTTGGTCTGGGCCTTGGCCCATATTGATCTGGGACATAAAAAAAGAATGTGCCAACTGTGGTTCTTGCCTAGCATGTCGTAAGAGGTGACTAATGGTTTACGGGCTTTTGGGTATGTGTCTGAGTAGGCGACGAGCCAGCCACTTGTCACTCCTTTTTCACAGCTTTCCATCCAACCCATTGGGGGGGCATGCTGCCCTTTTGAGTTTTATGGTATTTTAAATTATTATGTTTTTACTGTAATGTAATGGTAATCGGGGGACCAAAGGTCCTCTCGATCGCGGGTCCTGAGCACGTGCCCAAAGGAGAAAAGGGGTCTGATCATGATTATCTTGCTAGCGTTGTGGTTTGTGCTTAGTCAGGGTCCGCTTAGAGTCAAAGCGGCTTGGATTATGCTCCAGGATTTAGCGAGTCTGGTAATTACAATGATAAGCGACTGCCGGAATGACCTTCGTAACCCTTAGATAGGGGAACCAGATAAATATAAAAAAATCATAGGTGTTACCCGGGATACCATCAGTTGCCGTTTACTATCTGCTAGACAAGGACAACAGGTGGGAATTTCTTCTTAAGTTCCAGACTATCATGGGACCTATTATATTCTATATTAAGATGACGTAAATTCATGAATTCTTCAGACTGACACACCAATTCCCTAGCTCCAAACTAAGCTTATGCTTGCGCTATGGATACTAGGTGAACGGATAGACATACTTATATACGTTCATAAACATCCATGACTCGAGTACAAATGTCCATGTTTATCACACGAAACGTTTGCCGTGGTCGAGTGGTTTCTGACCACTCGACCACTCTCAGATTAGGAACTTTTTCTCATCGGAACATGGGCTTACTAAACGTCACGCTTAGTAAGCCCATGTTCCGATGAGAAAAAGTTCCTAATCTGAGAGCAGTAACCGGAAGAGCGGTGAAGGTCGCCGGCGCATGCGGGCGACTCACACTAATGAATACTGCGAGTTTGCTCGCTTGCTCTCGAGCAGTGGTTCCCAAATAGTAGTCAGCTAGACGTATCATTTGGTCCGCGATAGGACAATTTTTTTAGTTTTTAATTAATAATAATAATAAAATCAAAGTGGCTCTCAGTGACTTAAAGGTTGGGAACCGTAGCTGCGTAGCTGTAAAGGCCAACCGAGATCCAGGATCCTAGATTTTGACTTCGTTCCTTTACATGTACAGAAAAAAACAAAAATTAAGGCTTTATTTGTTAATACAAAGCCAGTCGTAGTCTTCAGATTCTTTATTTAGCCGAGGTCGAGCCCCATAGGGGGCGCCCTCAGGCTGTTGCCTAAATTTTAGGGGTGAGAGTTTCCCGCTCCTCAGCCAGCCCGGTAGGTAGTAAAGGCCGCCTTCGGCCAACTACCGACGTCCTCTCAAAAAAAGGAAAAAAAACAAAGAGTTGTTTTTCGTTTCGTCTAATGACAAATTAGTGAATGCGGGTTAAATTTATTGGAATTCACACCGTTTTCGTTCTAGTTTTCGTGCAAAAAGTATTATACCTTTACTAATATTATAAAGAGGAAAGAATGTTTGTTTGTTTGCATCGAATAGGCTCCGAAACTACTGCACCGATTTGTATAATTCTTTCACCAATGGAAAGCTACTTTATCAGCGAGTGACATAGGCTATATTTGATCCTCGTATTCCTACGGGAACAGGAACTAGACGGGTGAGACCGCGGGGTGCTGCCAGTCTGATATATACTAGCTGCTCCGACAAACATCGATCGTTCAAGTTACTTGAGGTTTGTATGAGAATAGAAAATGGTTGATCTTACTGTTTCACTGCTTTCCATCGCCAGTTTAATAAGAACCCCACTTAACTTTTAGAGAAATTATGAAAGAAAAAATGGTCGAATTGGTCGAGCCGTTCTCAGACTCTCTCAGCGCTTAGCAACATTTGGCGATTCATTTTTATTTATATAGATACGCAATTTAAATAATGTAACATAACATAACATAACATCACGCCCGTAATCCCTGAAGGGGTAGAGTCAAAGGGACAGCAGTCCCCTTTAACCACATTCAGCCAAAAATAAAACTGGGCTGGGTTAGATGGAAAATTGTGAAAAAGTAGTGACAAGTTGCTAGCTCGTCGCCTACACAATCACATACCCAAAACCCCATATATCATTATAAATAAATAAATAAATAAATAAATATCCGACGACATCACATACATTGATCTGACTCCGAGGTAAGTAGCTTAAGCACTTGTGTTACGGATATCAGAATCAACAGTGGTATAACAAATATATACTTAAATATTGGATATTAACACCCAGACACAGAACAAATACAAGTATTCATCATACGAATATTTGTCCTGGGTGGGGATCGAACCCACAACTCTTGGCGCATGGGGCAGGGTCACTACCGAATGCGCCATCGAGCTTGTCAAAATGCATTAGTCGCCTTTTACGACATGCTAGGCAAGAAACACAGTTGGCAAATTATTTTATAGTTCCATACCAACACGGGGCAAATTGAATAATGTCTGCTATTTAAATATTTCATCAGTCGCTTTGCTTATTTGACACCGCATACTATATGGTTTTTCCATTTAATTCTGCAAGATGATTCCACATTATTTCTTATCCACTTAATAAGTAAGTAGGTACTAGTTTTTGCGTCACTAATTGTGTTACATGTCAGTTTTATTTAAATGTATAGGTATATTCTAGTCTAGGCTGTAAATAAATTAACAATACAACAAAATTTAAGAAATGTTCGAATCTTAAAGCCGTTAAAAGTATCCCAAATGACCTGGTATAAGTGCTTCCGGTATTTCCATAAAGGAGTCTTTCACCTGACAAGCAACTTATTTTCCTAAAGTCAATTACGCGTTTCTGTAACACAGGCGCAGAAAATTCTTTTACTCAGCCCAAAGGCGCATGCTAAAAGAGCCTTTTACACGGCCACTCTCGATTTCCCCCAAAAGCCATAAATATGGCGCGAATTTAATTTTGTTCCAAATTCAAATTAAAGTCACGTCAAGTTGGCGCACGTGCGCAGTGCAAGCGTAGAATATCGAAGGATCTCAGATTAAACAGTAGCGGTTGCGTAATTTATTTTGTGTGTGACTAGGAACAGGTTTGGCAAACGCAGTATAGCGTGACTTTCTACCAGGATTTCCTTAAGTGCTATTAAATCTTGGTTACAAAACCCTGCATAATTACAAGTTAAATATCATAGAAAGTAGGTAACTGTTTGATAGGATTTTTTTTGACATTGGAATTCAATTTAGAAAGTCTCAGTCTTTGAAACAGTAGTGCTTGTTATATAACGTACCGTAATAAATATTGAATTAATTTTACTGCTAATCATATTCTTTTCTAACACATTTACATATTTTACTACAACAATAGATGCTTTAATATTTAAATCGTTTAATCCTGCTTGTTAGAATTCTATACGTACATCATTGTGTATGTTGACTGTCTATTCAAAATTCTTTGATTAGTCTTCACATCCCGCATGTACTACGGCCCCGTTTGTTTATATACAGTGGCGGGATAGGCGGGCTCCCAGTTTCCCGCGCAGGGCGCACCGGTCTCGACGTTCGCCGCCGCCCTTCCGTACAAAACTTTTACGAGACGCTCGCAGATTCGAATTTGGAATGTTTTGAAGTTCAGTTTTTATTTTGAATAGAAGTTGCCAGTGGATGCTTAGAGATGGTAATAAGATTACTTTTCAATTATATACTTTTTTATTATTATTTAATGTTAAGAAAATGTTCCAGATACATATGTTTGAAAATTAAAGATTATTTATTTGGTAAAATAAATGCATGACAACTCTAAATAGACAATCAGCAACGATATGATTGCTCATTTATTAGTTTCTTATCCCATGTTTCATAATTTATAACCCTTTTTGGAATAGTATTTAGGTTCAATAACTAAAGACAACCTCGTACCAACCAGAATGTAATTTGGCATTTTACATACCTACATTCTATATATTTATTATAATTTATTGGAGTCTTATTATTAATAACATGACTATTAAAAAAACTTTAAGCTTTTATTCGGTAATTCTTATAATTTGACTTAATTGTCCACATAATAGTAGTCGTTTCTCACGGGCAGTAACTTCTATGGGCAAGTCGCCAACTTACAGCCTATTATTAATTTTTCACTAGAAGGAACAGGGGTTATAATTAAAAATCTACTTGAATAGGTAATAGCTTATAATTCAAAAGCTATTTTTTAAGAGTTCCTTTGTAAATCCGGCTTATTATAACTTTTTACCTGATTCATGATAGCGTAAGCCTTAGTAGATAATATCTTTAAACGTTTCAGAGCATATACCTAAATTTCAAAGCATTTATAGTTTTTTTTTCTTTTTTGTGTTTTTTTTTATTTGGGATAACATACAGTTTACACAATCAACGTACATTTATGAATATAAAACAACTTTGGTTAGTTTAATGTGAAACCCACACCGTTATACACAGGTTAATTTAAGTTGTATTACTCGACAAGAAAAAAGAGAATAAAAAATAAAGGCTAATTATGTTTTGCAGTTAGTTCTTTTGTAATTTAAGTAATTTGTGATGCGTCACGTTATACGATCTAACAAAACACTTTTCCAAGGTATGTTTTTAAAAACAATTTATATTTTCGAAGTCACAGTATATATATTTATACGAAAATAATATGTAATCACCTAAACCTTCTGATTAATTATATCGAACAAGAATTATACTTGCATAATAAAATATTTCTTTACCTTTCGTTAATGTTAATTTTGTTGTAGTCCCAAAAAATATTGACTTTACTTTATTAGGCCCAAATACACAGATGAAAATAAATGAAATCGTATATAGAATAAATCATTTACAATATTCTGTATTTGTACACAGATGTTAAAATGCACGTTGTTACCAAATGGTGAAAAAAAGAGATTGAACTCTTTTCGTAGGCACCCTTTCATATATCCGTGTAGATAGTAACTAAAAGTTCTTATCAAGATGATTAGATCGAAAAGTTTAATTATACCACCCCCATACAATGACCCCACTTTTCTTAGATTTAGGAAACATATACAGGGCGTCCTTCCACGTGCAAACATATGCATAGGGGGAAAAATGTTTATGATAAATAAAATTAGAAGAAGATACTACTATTAGGAGAAAAACCTATACATTTATAAAAATAAAACTGAATTGTCTATTTATTATATCTACTAATTGCATATGAAGGCATATTCATATTATGTTGTATGTATAAGAAGAAAACAATTTACTTCTATATCTATAAGTAGTAACTTTATCTATTTTTATTTTTGGTTTAACGTAAAAAATAGAGACAAATTTGTTAAATTCCTCGTGGATTAAGTTGCGGGAAAAAATAGGTAGATATCTACCACAGACTGATAAAAAAAAAGAAGTAATCACACAACAGCGGGAAGCCATGTTTAAGCATCTGTGAGTAATATTCTTATGGATACCAGTCTATCAGAAATCTGTCATTTGGAGCGCTTATGTCAATGTGTAACGTAAGTTGCTTGTCAAGTTGGTCCACTTGCGGAGCTTCAACGTTTAGTTAGAGGCGCGGAGTCCATCTTTTTTTTTAAGGCCGTGGTATCTACTAAGATTATTGCATACATAGGTTCATTTAAAAATTTTGATAGTCCGTCGCACAGTGGTTCGGACTACTGGTTGTTGTTATTTGTTTATTAATTATTTAGCTTATATAATGTAGCTTAGCATTAAAAACACTCTGTATATCTCCCTACATGAGCCAGGTCATTACCATTACTGGCTCGTCACCGGGCATCGGTCAAAGGCCTTAACTAAGCCAGGCATAGTGCGTGTTGTAATTATATCGATTCGGAAATCATTCTTTGTATTCGGGACTACTTGACAGCGCCTATTTTGAGGCGAGTTTTACCCTCACAGAGATTACATGTCACGCAGGAAACCTTACTTTATATTTCTAACTAACTAAACTTCACGCCACTTTCCTGGCGACCGCCATATGGCACGATCCTTACACACCTCACTCGCCTCTTCAACATTCATGATCCTTTTTATACAAGCTCTACGGTTTTTATGACTCCTAACATCACCTTCTGTTAATGCACGACCAATCTAGTCGTGGTAGGTGAGCCTGGGCCTTCCGCGGCTCCTACATCCTTTATATATACATACTAAATACTTTATATTTCGTGATCACATTTTTTCAAGCAATAGAAACTCAGTCAAACTCATCTTCCTAGCGTTATGTCTCGTGCTTAGACGGGGTCCGCTTAGACCATGATCCTGGATTTAGCGAGTCTGGTAATTACTTTGAAGCGACTGACGATCTGACCTTCGTAACCCTAAGATAGGGGAACCAGCCAATTTTTGGATCATGGTTAGAAATCCAAAGTTGTTTGAATTTGCAGGTTTCATCACGATGTTTGCCTTCACCGTCGAGCTAGTGGTATGAATACGTACATAGACTTGAAAATCCAGAGGTACGTGGCCGGGTTTGAACCCACACTCCTCAGTTAAGAGGCGCGTGTCCTTACCATTGAGCTACCACCGCTATAAAGCTAAGCTCAGTCAAACTACCTACGCATAGCTAATACTAGCGGTCCGTGTAAATGACTCCCTTGCACATTATTGCATCCTATAGCATTCGTAATTTTTTCGGGGATTATAAAATATGTTTTTCCTTTGACTGGCCCGTTGGTCAAGTGGTCAGAGACCCTGGCCACGAAACCGAGAGTCGCGGGTTCCAATCCCGCTAGGGGCAAATGTTTCGTGAGATGAACATGGACATTTGTACTCGAGTCATGGATGTTTATAAACGTATTTAAGTATGCCTATCCGTTCATCTAGTATCCATAGCACAAGCATAAGTTTAGTTTGGGACTAGGGAATTGGTGTGTCAATCTCGAGAATTAATTTATATAACATACGACTAAACTCATTTAAAACTGGAGTGAATATGTGCCTTTGAAAAATCAGTTAAAAGTACTTGGATTTAAACGAGCACGTTACGAATGTAAGTGAACGTTCTAACCACTGAGCTATCTGCCTCTCAATCTCAAAAGACACATAGTTCAGTATTATCTTAAGAGACAGTAGGTATTGAGATTTATTCTTCCAGTCTCCACGTTTACTCCGTGACAACAGATCCCCAGCCCGGATTTTATTTTCTACTTGAAAAGCACTTAAGCCTGTATAGTGTATTTAGCTGGGCTCTTACAAAGGGCAGGATATCAGCTGTTGCCATGTGGTGTCGCCTAATACGCCCTTTAAGGAGCGAAGCATCGCGCGTTATACGAGGTAGACGTTCATATTTTGAAATTCGTCGTATTATGATTTTACTAGTTGAATTATAAACTAACTAAGCTGAGAGCATTAGACTTTGTAATTTTTTTTTGATGTAAACCGATAGATTTTGTACCTATTAATTTAAAGTGGTATGTAAGCACAACTTAACATATTTGGTTATATTGTTTTTGTAGGTCTACAGTTCTTGGCAACCTAAATAAGACTATATTGTCTTATTATAAGAGTCGCTATTCATTCAAACGTCTTTAGGGAATGACTCTCATGTAATAGGCATTCAGAGCTAGGGCACAAAGGGCAGGATATCAGCTGTTGCCGTGTTGTCGTCTAATACGTCCTTTGTATCGCGCGTGACGTCACGGGACATTATTATGCTGAGCGTGGCTCCGTGAATGGGCCCGGGAATTGATGGCGCAGTTTAATGCTGTTAACGTATTATAAAACTAATAACATACGTATAAATGTAGTACGTACTGGAACACAGCTGTGTTTATATGTTAGAATATTAATAAATAGGTTTGATTATCATACTAACTAACTAACTTAACTTTACGACACTTCTCTAGCGGGATAGGCAGAAAAAAGGAACGCCATATTTATCATATTACGGTGATTCTAAATCTAAAGAGTCATTCCTATATAATAACGGTACCTTGGTAGTGAAACAAAGTATCTTTAGATATAATCGAGGCGTAGAAATAATAAATAATTGTAGGTATGGAATGGTAATAGTACGTAAACCATTGTCACAATCTAAGACTCCAAATAATATATTAACTGTAATAATTCTTGAACCTAATTAAAATAAGAATCTACACGTTGGGCGCCATTTTAAGATATTGCCATTTCGTTAATAAATTGTTTGATTTCTGAAAAATATAATATACCTATTTAAAACTGAGCCAAAATCTGTCTGTGTAAAATTTTTTGTCTGTTGTAATAACTAATGTCAAATATATAGTAACTAAAATGCAATATATCTATGTAATATATTATCTTCCTAGCGCTATGTCCCGTGTTTAGACGGGGTCCGCTTAGACTATGATCCAGGATTTAGCGAGTCTGGTAATTACATTGAAGCCACTGCTGATCTGACTTTCGGTAACCCTAAGATAGGGGAACCAGATAATTTTTGGATCATGGTTCCAAATCCAAAGTTGTTTGAATTTGCGGGTTTCATCACGATGTTTTCCTTCAACGTCGAGCTAGTATGAATACGTACATAGATTTGAAAAATCCAGAGGTACGCACTCCTCGGTTAAGAGGGGCGTGTCCTTACCATTGAGCTACCACCGCTCTATCTATGTAATATATATTTTTGTTGGGCTTTGTGTTTTCTGCAAAATTTCCGAAATGGAGGAAATACTTTTGATTATGTTGGCGCGCAGAGTATATTTATCTTTTCTCAAAATTTTACGCGAACGAAATCGAACAGGCAGATACTGGCCGTTGCCCGTGATGATTTACCACAAAAGTATTTTACATTAATAATACTAATAGGTACCTATAATCCAAAACATATTAAATAAGTTTCGGAATTTTGTATTACTAATAAATTAATAGTATACAGGTAGGTATTTTGTGAACTCGTAAACATGTTTACTTACCTAGAGACTGTCTTAACTTCTGTAACAAAAAAATGGGTTTTCTGTTTAAGTAAAATATTTAACAGAAAAAATATGTCAATTCATGTTTACAACAAAAAACAATATACAAATTGAAATAAATGTATTTTCTTATCTCGGTTAAATATCATGAAAATTGTTCGTTGGCATTATAAGCGAGGTGTAAAATCTTAAACTCTAAGGTTATATTAAACACTATTTGTCAAAGTTTTTCACAATTTTTCAACTAACTTAAGTCAACTTTATTTTTGACTAAATGCGATTTAAGTAGCTTTATTTCCACTTGAGCTTTACCTACACCTTCTGAGATTTCGGCCGTGATGATATGTTTGTATGTTAAACGTAGTTCACTTAGTTGTCAATAACTGACTTGCGCCCTGCAGGGGGGGCTCCGAATACTCCTGAGGTATCCCTGCCTGTCGTAGGAGGCGACTAAAAGGGCCTTTGCGGTCGTGGGGGTCAGAGGGGGAGCCCCCTGGCCCTCTATCGTCCCCAGAGAAGGCGATTGCATGTGTTACACCCGGTCCGTTAGGATAGGGTACACAGCTGTCTATGTGGTCGCACACACCACGCTAGGTGTTCTGGGGGAAAATATCACTCCCCTAAGATGGGCTGCAAGGCGGCAGCGCGCGCTGCGTAGACTTTTCGAGATGAATCCCGACAGTGGGGATCCCGTTGGTTTTGCGTTAGCGCCAAAAGAACGGCAGCCTTGAGGTTTAGTCGGTAGGGGGGCTGGAGATTGCTACCGGCTTCGAGCCCGACACACCCTGTAGGCCCGAAACAGGTCTATTTGGACGGTGCGTAAATGCATTCCTCAAGTACAAAAAAAAAAAAAAAAAGTTGTCAATAACGTTCTTAGCATTACTAGAGTAGACAGGACGAAACGACACTACGAGTATATAAATACTGGAGCGTATGCGCAAGTTCAAAAACCGGTAATTTCAATTATCGCACCGGAAGTCATCGGATTGCTTGTAGGTGGACAGCATCAAAGAGTCGTCCCAATCAGGCCTATAGCCAGTGATTCACGTGCTTTTATTCCTTAATTCCTGTAATCGGTGCCGCCTACCAGCTCCGGTCGTGCGCGCGCGCATATGTTAGGGATGTGCCGAGCTTTTATCATAACAGAGATTAAAATGTTATCTATGTATATGTAGATTCCACTATTTAGCAAAGGCCTCTCTTATAATGGGAAGAATACAGGTATGATGCAAATATTATCCATTTTAAAGCACTTACTGAAAACAATACAAATCTACAAAACCGTCTAAATAGAACTACAATTAGGTGAAATATAGACAACGTATAATAGTTTAAAATAAATATGTAGTCTTTGTCACACAAGGTTGTTGTAAGGTAATTTATATTTTGCGGGACACTGACCATCAAATCCTTTTGACAAATTAACTTTACGACTTTATAAATCAATAAATAAGATATAAATTTATATAATACTAGCAGCGCCCCACGGTTTCACCCGCACAGTTCCCTATCCTGTAGGAATATGAGGATAAAATATAGCCAATGTTACTTCCGGATAATATATTTCCAATGTTGAAAGAATTTTTTAAATCGGCATAGTAGTTTTTGAGTTTATTCATTACAAACATACACACACACACACAAAAATACAAATCTTTCCTCTTTATAATATAAGTAAGTATAGATATACAATATACAGCAAATTTTAAGACCCCTTCAACCGTTTAACCAGCTCGGCAGCCCTGACAGCGGCTTATGTACAACGCATTAAATCTTTATTTAACTATTGCTGTCAAATATTTATTAGACTCGTTCCGGCGTGCGAGCCCAAACGAACGAAGCTCAGGGATTAGTGTAGGATGGTCGCGGTGACAGGGGGCGGTGGTAGTCGTCTCATATGCGAGACGTTTTGATTCATCTCCCGGCACTTGAGGATTTTCAAATCTGAATGCGTACTTACACCACACCTTTACACAATCTGCATATTCAAATAATTATGGATAGGTTGCTCCAATATATCTGATTATCTGAAACTGGCTCCAACAAATATGAGATTGCAGCCGCTTCAACGCTGTAAACAGAGTTGCTAATACTGGAATAAAAAATCCTAGCAATTCTAGCAGACACTGCCTAACAGCAAGACATATCGCTGAGAAGATCATAGTCTTAGGGACGGAGTGTGGTCGTGACAGTTTCATTAAGCGTCAGGATATATTATAAATCTGTTGTCATCAATACATGGTCAAGGATTTTGTATTATTTGACAGGCCCATTGTTTGAGTACTCAGACACCCTGGCCATGAAACCAAGAGTCGCGGGTTTGAATCCCGCTAGGGGCAAATGTTTCGTGTGATGAACATTTGTACTCGAGTCATGGATGTTTATTAACGTATTTAAGTATGTCTATCCGTTCACCTAGTATCCATAGCACAAGTTAGTTAGTTAGTTAGCTTAGTTTGGAGCTAGGGAATTGATGTGTCAGTCTGTATAATTAATTAATTATGTCAGCATGGTTATTAAGAGCAATGGTAGCTCAATAGTAAGGTCACGCACCTCTTAACCGAGGAGTGCGGGTTCAAACCCAGGCACGTACCTTTGGATTTTTCAAATCTATGTACGTATTCATTCCACTAGCTCAACGGTGAGGGAAAACATCGTGTTGAAACCTGCAAATGCAAAACAACTTTGGATTTGTAAACATGATCCAAAATTGTCTGGTTTCCCTATCTTAGGGTTACGATGGTCAGAGCGGCAGTCGCTTCAATGTAATTACCAGGCTCGCTAAATCCTGGATCATGGTCTAAGCGGACCCTGTCTAAGCATGGGACATAACGCTAGGAAAAAGTAGGAAGAAGCAATGGTTACTAAATTGCACAGTTCAGGTACAGTCGTTCAAAATATATTTCATTAAAAGGCGGACACTTCTCGCGGCATCTCGATATTCAACAAGTTCAAGGGTAATGCTGTTGACACACGTGGTCACGTACATTACTTGGTTTGTTTAATACCTCCGTGGTTATGAGATAAAACGTCCAATAAAAATGTTATGATGTTGTTTTTATGGCCACATTTGTTTTGTTTTATTTTCTTTAGCTCTTCTCACGACTTCTTCTTCTTGATCAAGTGTTTTTCTTACCTCACACATTTTTTTTGACTTAAAAGGCCTCTATGGTAATAAACATACATTACCTTCGATGGGATTTATGAAATTAAGTAGATGTTATTACAAAAAAAGTAGTTTATGTTTGATTGAGGAATCGAGAGATTATTGGTATAATTTTAAACTTATTTAAATAGGGTATTTATTATTATGCACTTTATACTTGAAGAATTCTCTTAAATAGGTTCAACTTAATATTAAAATATTGAGTATCATGTTTCAAGAATGAATTTGATAATATTATTTGCAGTATATACATTTAAAAAAGTTACCGCGTAACCATTACGTGGCTAAAAACGACGTTTACGGCATAATAATGACTGATATTGTCCATTTCACATAATAATGTACTCCTTACCGATATCGGTCACGGCGGCCAATCTCAACAAGATTAGCCATCTGCGCAGGAGATATTATAGTGCACAAGTGTGTGTGCAAACACAGGTGCACTCTCATATTCCGGTGAGACGGCAATTCGACATGACCGGAGAGAGATCAGGCGCAGGACCAACGGCTTAACGTGCTTTCCGAGGCACGGGGGTGATTAAACCGCCAACATCCTGACTTCGGGCTGTTACTGAGTAATTTCAATATTGAAATACCCAGTCACAAATTTTTGGCCCGACCCGGGATTTGAACCCGGGACCTCTTGGTCCTTAAGCGGCGCATGCTACCACTAGACCAACGAGGCAGTCTTCACATTAGATAAGTTCCGTGACACTTTGAATTTAACATTAATAGTTATGCATCCGTATGACAGCCATTCAACTTGTTTATTTATTTTATTTTGAATCCTGATTAAACTGAAAATTAGTGTAAACTATGATTTATTTTTATATTGATACTAGTATTCTCATGTAAATAATATGCAGATATGTTATAAGCGCACGCGATTGGAAGACTCGGAATCATCCAAATAAGGATGTTTTGTTTTTGTTTGTGTTCTAGGGAACACTTCATTGTTGTCACTGAGTTCGGAATATTTTTTCGGTTGAAATGTACGCTTGAAATATCTTTAGTAAAATTTCCTAACTCGATAACAAGATGCTGGTCATATCGATTAATGATGTGACGTGAATAGTAGTGTCAACGTTCCGATTCCCGTAGCATGCAATTCATACGATATTTTTTCTTAGTTTAATTTAGTAATATATTTCGAAGAAAATTTATAAAAGGTGTAATGGAGATTAATATTTATTTTTTACAATAATATTAGCATATAAGTTATATATGTTTGACACTGAATATTTTGATTAGTAGAAAGTATGATGCATCAAAAGGTGTAGGTATTGACATCTATCACGGGAATCGTCTTACGTGAAACGGACTATAGTCGTCATTATTTTCAGCAAGTCTATTGTTCAACAAGCTCAGCATCGTGTCCAAAATTCTTTCCTGAGTTTGACAGAATGTGAGTTTTATCTACCGAACCGATCTAAATATGACGTCATTGCGGTACCATAGTACTATACAAACTGAAACGTCAACTCGTGCCGTTTAAGCGGGAAAATTCATACGAATGGTTTTAAAATGTCCTTTTATCTTTAAATTAAACTATTTTCCTTACGAAAACGACTTTTTTTTATGTTAATTTTGTGCATACTTACCTATATTGTGAAAGTGGTAAAAAAAATTGTATAATACCCTATTATATCTGTACTATCGATATCACAAAACTGATTGTAAAAAAACTGAAAGAAAATGCATTAACCCTCATAGTAGTACCAAGGTACTTCTTATTTTTAACAATTATATACTCAAAGACCAGCCACGTACAGTACAATACATGAGTTTTTATTGCCTTACAATAAGGAACAATTTCGAATGAGATTGTATACTTATTAGTCCAACCGCACTTACATATGCCAGTTAGTATTATTGTAACGAAATCTGCATAATATATTGTTGGCAATCACTAACTGTTTTCTCCTAGAAACAACTGTTAAATAAATACGTATTTTGCATATTTCATGTCGATGATTGTACACATTGCGGACGAAAGTGGGTAAAACAGATAAATAGAATTCGTTGGCCTCCTTCCGAGTCCATTGGCATCGTGTTTCGAGAGCTTATGAATTAGTTAGTATCCTAAACATAGTTTTAAATGCTCGATAATGTGACATATTCTAGATAGATTGTAGGATGAAATGTGTATTTTGTATTATGAGACAGATAGAAAAACAGTTCAGTTTAGTTGTGATAACTAAATGCGATTTTCTAATATGCCCAGGGCCTGCAATAGGTTCAAGGCGGCATTAGGTTGACATACATGTGTGTGATACTAAGAAGTCAAATGTTCTCCTAATCGATATCGGTCATGACGAGGACGCCAATCTCAACGAGGATTAGCCATCTTGACTGCTTCGTTGGTCTAGTGGTAGTATGCGCCGCCTAAGGACCAAGAGGAATCGGGTTCAAACGGCCGGGCCAAAAAATTGTGGCTAGTTATTTCAATATTGAAATTATTAAGTAACAGTCCAGAGTCAGCGGTTGGCGGTTTAATCACCCCCGTGCCTCGGAAAGCACGTTGAGCCGTTGGTCCTGCGCCTAATCTCTCTCCGGTCATGTAGAATTGCCGTCTCACCGGACTATGAGAGTGAAGGAATAGAGAGTGCACCTGTGTTTGCGCACACTCCATGTGGACTATAATATCTACTGCGCAGTAGGCTAATCCTCGTTGAAATTGGCCTCGTGAACGATATCGGTTAGGAGGACATTATTACTAAGAAGTACTCCTACTTACTATTCCATTTTACCAGAAATTTCTACCCAAAAACTATGAATTACATTAACATCAATCCTGTTGTTCCTCTTTCCTAACTAATTCGTGGTTTTGGTCGCAGGCTGAGCCAGAGGGCTCGCCGGAAGGCGCGGAGGGCAAGCCGCGCTCGCTGCACTGCGGCTGGGGGGCGCTGCGCCCCGCCTGGCTGCAGCGCTTCCGCACCGCCAAGTGGGCGCTCTTCTGGCTGTGCTGGGCGGGAGCCATACAGGGTGAGTCTACAATCAATTATAGCAAGGCTGCTTAACTTCAGGCTTCACAACGGGCGACGGGAACAGCCGGGGGTACCGAGCTATTCCCAAGACGTGTGCAAGGCGGATGGTCGCACAGTCATCTCACACGTCCCTCCAACGCCTGCGGAGCAAAGTAGTGAGAGGATCATTCTCCCGCTCGCGCTCCGCCGCCCACTTCTGCGAGGACTTTATCTCGCAGAAGTGGGCGGCGGAGTGCGAGCGGACCCCATGCTCCGGAGCGAGGCTCCGGGGCGTTCAACAAGTTCCGCGTCTTAAACAACTATCAGCACTCCGAAAAAAATTTAATATAAATTCCGAAAGTTAGTAAAATAAAAACAACCACTCATAAAAAACCCGGGCTTCATACTCCTGATTATCCGGCGTGAACCTGTTTCAGATCTTCAGTAGCATTTGCTAAACAAGTTTAAAAACCAATACATAACAGTAATGAGGTAATTAGAATTATATATCACTGTTTTTCGCTACACAAATTTGTAAACCATTGATTTGTTGATACTTAAATACAGTGCTGGCAGCCGTCTATAGTCAGACTTTTGAATAGTCAATTTAGTATGCCTTTTAAAAAGGTTTAGGTAACCTTAACCATGTTTAAGTCATGACTCATGAGTCATTTGACTTGTATTCAGACAGAGAGGTCATTGTAGATAGGTATATTAAGTGAACTAAAGTATTCGGTAATTACTATTATAATAAACAATCTCTATTATTTACTATGAGTAATTTCCACACGATTATGAATATTAGCAGAAATTATTTCATTTATCTAATTACCCTTCCAACTGTATAAGTAGCCAGCCCATTGTCCATTGTTAGTCTAGGACTTAAAAAGAATGTGCCAACTGTGTTCCGCTCCTATCATGTCGTAAAAAGCGACTAATGGTATATCGGGTTTTGGTTATGTGATTGTGTAGGCGACGAGCTCGCCACTTGTCACTACATTTTCACAATTTTCCATCTAACCCAGCCCAGTTTTATTCTCGGCTGAATGTGGTTAAAGAGGTAGCAGGCCCCTGTCAGCCCCAGTCAGCGGTTATGGGCGTGATGTTAAGTTTGTTTGTGTTGCGATGCCTCTACGCACGTTAGTCCACTTATACATTTAAACAAAAAAAATATTGTGTAAATGAATAATACTTCCCGTAATCAGGTGTTGATATAAACAAAAGTGTCCACAATGTGTGTCAGCGAACGTGTCGCTAATGGCCTATTAACACGTTCGGTTTCACCGTGGCGTGCGCACGCGCATCTCGCGAGCGCATTCTCAGATAGGGTTAGTAATTTATTTTTATGCAATTGGGGCTAGGTTATAAAATAACGACAATGTGCTGTATGCACATCGTCGTTATTTTATAACGTTACGCTGAAATGTATCATTTCTTCACTAATAAAATATATATCCAAACTTTTTATTAATTTATAGCACGTTAAGTCGTTGGTTCTGCGCCTGACCTCTCCGGTCATGTCGAGGTTAGGAGAACATTATTATATATTCTTATATATACTAAACAAAATAAAAAAGTAATTCTTTTTCGTTTTATGTAAAAGAGGGTAACACTCATCCTGGATAATGCACTTACTCGTTACAAAGGCACATAACGCAAGTACATAACTTAATTCAAGATGGCACCCCTGCCTCAAGCAACATGATACGCAAATAGCATACGTATAAAACATGTTTTTTTTTTACATTTTCTCGATAAAACTGCCAGTTATCTGTTGCTCAGACATTTTCCATTTGAACATGCTAATTAGCAAATTGCCGTAAATTAAGATGGAAAACGCAGTGTAACAGTGAAGACATTTTACTCTGCTATTGTGAAGTGGAAAATTAATTAACTGGGCACTTAAATGTGTTACTAGTTGTGCAAATCGTGCAGAACAATTGTGCAGATTTTTTTTTTAAATAACCTTTGGCTAAATTAAAGCTCATCAAAAGGAGCGGTGGTAGCTCAATGGTAAGGACACGCGCCTCTTAGCCGAGGAGTGCGGGTTCAAACCTGGGAATGTACCTCTAGATTTTTCAAATCTATGTATATATTTATACCATTAGCTCGATGGTAAGGGAAAACATCGTGATGAAACCTGCAAATTCAATCAACTTTGAATTTGTAACCATGATCCAGAAATTGTCTGGTACCCCTTTCTTCGGGTTACGAAAGTCAGATCGGCAGACGCTTCAATGTAATACCAGACTCGTTAAATCTTGGATCATGGTCTAAGCAGACCCCGTCTAAGCACGGGACATAACGCTAGGAAGAGGCGCAGAAAATTATAATAATATACTATTTTGATAGGTATAGCAAACATGATTACACATTTCGCGATTATCATGAAAGAAGGATGATACGATGATGATATAAGTACTTTTTCTGCGGCACCAACTGCCCGTCTCGTGCGCAAGAGTTTCAGTTTCCTTCGAGTTTACAGAATGTATGGATTGTTATTATCAGTTGTTGATTTATAATTCCACTTCATGTCATAAATATTTGAAAACTGTCACAGGCTGTGGTGACAGATGTCAAATATTATAACAGGCGTACGTGTGCCAAGGTCTTTTTACTATAAGAACCTATCAATAATATTGTATTCCCCTCTCCTGGACTTGAAGATTGAAGGGTTAATTTTTATAAATTTGCATAATTTGAAAATATATAAACACGTAAGTTTAAAGATTTTTAGAACAATAAAATGAGGTTTGCATGAGTCCATGCCGCCGATGTTCTCAATTATTCTTATGCACTTTTTTGTAGAAATATTCAATATGCCTTAGCCACGAGTAAGCATAAGCATAATATGCTGGGATTGCAGTTTCTTTAATTTGTACAAACAACATTGTATAAGAGAAGAACAGGTAAATAGTCACTCAATTTTCACCCTATAATAAATATAATTTTGAGTAAAGGACTAAAACTTCATCATATTTTAGTTATACATACGCTAAACAGTTTTTAATTTTTGCTTAACTTTGCAGAGAATGTCCAGAAATTTATTTATATATGTAAAATCCTGCATTTCCCCACACAACACAGGAGCCCCTCGGGTCCAGAGTGTTCATTAAGCAGCCGGCAAACACCCGAAAGGGTTAATGAAATAATAAAACACGCTAATTAATATAAAAAACACAAACTAGAGTTTCCGGAGGGAGCTAACTAGATTTGCACGGCGATTTGCTCACAAAATTAAGTTTGAGCGCGAGGGATGAGAGGCAGCGGGTGAGGGACTGCACTTTAATGATATACACACATACATACATACATACATAGTGTCACGCTTTTTCCCATAGGGGTAGGCAGATAACTAATTTTTCCATTTGCTTCGATTCTGACTTCCATCTTTCACTGCTACATTCATAATAAATAATAATAATTAAGAAACTTTTTACTGTTGAAAAAAAGCCGCTGGATGGAAGATTTTATCCGCGTAAATATAAAACCTAAAGCTTTCCTCTATAAATATATCTAATATCTAATGTAACATACATACACATACATACATAACATCACGCCCATAATCCCCGAAGGGGTAGGCAAAGTCAAAAGGACACCGGGCCCCTTTAACAACATTCAGCCAAAAACAAAACTGGGCTGGGTTAGATTGAAAATTGTGAAAAAGTAGTGACAAGTGGCTAGCTCGTCGCCTAGACAATCACATACCCAAATCCCCATATACCATTAGTCGCCTTTTACGACATGCTAGTCAAGAACTGCAGTTGGCACATTTTTTTTAAGTCCCAGACCAACATGGGCCAATGGGCTGGGTTAGATGGAAAATTGTGAAAAAGTAGTGATAAGTGGCTAGCTCGTCGCCTACCCAATCACATTAATCTAATATAAAACGATATTCGAACAGTACTTCGTGGGAGTTCTTCTGCCAAAACTGTGCCAAAGGGCTAACTGCGCTTCTAGAAAGTGTAGATAATACTCAGAATGTATCTTTCTATTGCTGGTCTAGTAATAAATGAAAAAAGATAAAAGTTGTCCATCGGCAAAATATCCAGAAGCTTGTACATTGCGCCCCGGCTACGTAGCCAGGATTGTGCGGCGTTATTCTACCGCGCAAGTGGCTAATAAACCGGCGAAATTAACGCGGGAACTTTATTATTTGTTCCTGAGAAGACTTTAACTCGCCCATTTGTTTTGTTCTGTGTCGGCTATGGGCTATTGTGGTAACGCCGTGGTCTTACTCATATTATGACCGCAAAAGTTTCTGTGATGAAGTTGTTACTCTTGCACCCAAAGCAGTGGCGGACTAAGCCTGTTTTAGACCTGGGGTGGCGAATAGCTGTACGAGGCCTCTATTAGCGATACGAGTAGTGTTGCTTAGCCGCAATGGGGGGAGAAGGGGGGGTTCTACTGATTGATTTAGGATGATTAATACTTGCAGATAATATGAGGCCCCCCAAGGACCTGAGGCCCGCCCGCCGGTTAGGCCGCTTCAAAGATTTAGTAAATACTACATCCTTGTTTTTATTTCAAACAGTTTAGGGTGAAGACAAGTTTATAACGAATTATTTGTCCGCAGTCGCATCATCATCTTGCTAGCGTTATGTTCCGTGTTAAGTCGGGGTCTGCTAAGAACTTGTATATTGCTATAATATTTTTTACATTACCAAAGGCTTCTTGTTTTGAAAATGTCCATTGGGACATATTCAAGACAAGAGGGAAGCCTCAGAAGTACGCTGACAACGTTTTAAAACTAATTAAGGAATTGATTAAGAGAAATCTGGATCAAACGTTTTAATAATTGTGAGGTGTGAAAAAACTAAAAAGATTTTTTATGCATGTACTGATGAAACGAAGTTTGTGTTTTTAATTCAGGTGTAAATACCATTTGGATTAATAAATAAGGATAATTCCCAAAGAATGCGCTTAGATTTCATACTGCAAACTGAATTCTATACGAGCGAGACCGCAGTCGGAAACTAATACAAACATGCCCGTTGAATCAGAAGATCCCACATCCGAATGCACCCAATAATATTATTTTATCCACTCGTACGTTAATCCCGGAGCGCCTAGTGACGTACGCCGATAATAGCCGTGCTTTATAATTTCCCGCGGGATGCGCCGACCCCGGGATCGCGATACTGCGGGATCTGTCCCGATAACCGAACGGGCTCGGATATTCAATTTCGAACGGATATTTTGCGACATGTACAACATCGCCGTTCCGTGCAGAATCGAAATTAAATTGTAGAGAAATACAAGGCATTTTTAAAAAACATTTTTATTTTAGTTTCAGTCAGGTTTTATTTATTGCTAGGTAGAACGGTGAAGATAAATATAATACATTACATGTGAACCTTAGTGTTGCTATCAGAGAAGAATATCAGCATCCCTTTAGGCCTTTTAAAGGATAAGTTCATATTTTTCAAATTTTGCTCGTACCAAATTCTATCATTTGACTGGCCCGTTGGTCGAGTGGTCAGAGACCCTGGCCACGAAACCGAGGGTCGCGGGTTCGAATCCCGCTAGGGGCAAATGTTTCGTGTGATGAACATGGCCATTTGTACTCGAGTCATGGATGTTTATTAACGCATTTAAGTATGTCTATCCGTTCGTCTAGTATCCATAGTACAAGCATAAGCTTAGTTTGGAACTAGGGAATTGGTGTGTCAGTCTGAAGAATTTATTTATCATTGTAGGTATGTAAACCTAACAGTCAGATACAGTTACTTTCGCTAGTTAAATTTTAAACAAAAAGCCGATGCCTACGTGCATCATTTGTGATCAACGCTCAGGCACGTAATGTTTTTACAGCGGAGTAAGTAACGCATTCAAAAGTCTTTACCGGCCGGCACGTACCGCGGCGCACGGCGTGATACCGGCTGAGCTTGCTGGAAGAGACCAGGGCTTGAAGTATCTGAGTATTTTTAAGGTATCTAAACCATAGACCTTTGTGTGATACCAGTATTACTTGTCTAGGCTGGCTATCGGTTTCAAGTGTTAAGAGACGATGCGTCAATGCTAAATAATTATAATGCAATTCAGCGGGAGGTACTTAATTCACCGAAAATCACCATCAACATATTTTAATACGTTATTCAATGCAATGGGCTTCAGTGCACTAATTTGTGTCAGTGCGGTTCGAAGTCCGGGATGCGAATATAATTGAAATATATAGCTTTTGGGACAAGCAACATATGATTTCTCATGTTGTTGCTTCGATTCCAGTATAATAAAAAATATATATATATATATATACGACAACATCACAACATTGACCTGACTCCGAACTAAGTAGCTAAAGCACTTGTGTTTCGGATATCAGAATCAACATAGGTATTACAAATATATACTTAAATATTAGATATAAACACCCAGACACATAACAAACACAAGTATTCATCAGACGAATGTTTATCCTGGGTGGGGATCAAACCCACAACTCTTGGCGCATAGAGCAGGGTCACTACCGAATTCGGTATTAAGTCAAATAATATCTGGATCCATTATTGCAGTAATCTTTTCAGGCTCCATTTATTACATGACTAGCTTCTGCCCGCGGCTTCGCACGCGTGGTACATCGATGAAACATAGCCTATATGTTATTCGGGTGTATGAGCTATATTATTCTTAAGTTTCATTAAAATCCATTCAGTAGTTTTGTGTGAAAGAGTAACAACCATCCATCCATGCATACAAATTTCGCATTTATAATGTTAGTAGGATTAAAAATTAAGTAATTTTAGGGCGGATTTTTTAATGGTCAGATAAGAATTAACCGTCTGATTAAATATAAAGTCACCAATTTGCGGATGTCATACGATATTTGACAAACGAAACAGGCAATGACAATTTACAATGACCCGGACTGTGATTTATTCGATTCATCTTCCTAGCGTTATGTCCCGTGCTTAGACGGGGTCCGCTTAGACCATGATCCAGGATTTAGCGAGTCTGGTAATAACATTGAAGCGACTGCCGATCTGACCTTCGTAACCCTAAGATAGGGGAACCAGACAATTTTTGGATCATGGTTACAAATTCAAAGTTGTTTGAATTTGCAGGTTTCATCACGATGTTTTCCCTCACCGTCGAGCTAGTGGTATAAATATGTACATAGATTTTTTAAAATCTAGAGGTACATGCCCGGGTTTGAACCCGCACTCCTCGGTTAAGAGGCACGTGTCCTTACCATTGAGCTACCACCGCTCTACTGTGATTTATTCGATTGTTATCTTTTATATGACTGTTGAAAAATCAGCCCTAAGTGTCTCTTCCATCGCTCCTGGTTCTCAGGGCGAAGTTAGTTTCCTCATAAATCTGCATTAAGTCGGCGTGTTACGGGCCCGGCCAACAGGTGTACGCCTGCCGGGGTACCTTATTAACTGTGTTCTTGTTGGTAAGCATTTTATAAAACTCCAACAAACTTGCTTACTTCGCCGCTTCCTAATAACATGGGGTTATGACCCGGAATTTTATACATACACTAGCTGTGTTCGCGGCTTTACCCGCATTTATGGTTAAAATTATAAAGCCTTATTCGATAAATTAACTATACAACGCAAGAATCAAGGTAAGAAGAGGCATGCTCCGGTGGTTCGGACATGTGGAAAGAATGGATGACGAAAGATTGACTAAACAGATATACAATTCGAAAGTGGAAGGATGTAGGAGCTGCGGAAGCCCCAGGCTCACCTACCGCGACTAGATTGGTCGTGTATTAACAGAAGGTGATGTTAGGAGTCATAAAAACGGTAGAGCTTGTATGAAAAGGATAATGAATGTTGAAGGTGTGTAAGAATCGTGGCATATGGCGTTTGGTTATCACTGCCTACCCCGCTAGGGAAGTGGCGTGAAGTTTAGTTAGTTAGTTACAACACATTTTTTTTTTTCAATTCGGACTAGTAGTTTTTGAGATAAGCGCGTTCAAGCAAACAAACAAACAAACTCTTCAGCTTTATATATATATTTGTATATTATTATATATTAGTCACGACTAGTAAAAAAAGTAGGACTCCGCGCCACTTACTAGAGATTGAAGCTCCTCAGGTGCTCCACCTTGACTCCCAACTTACGTCACACATTGACTAATACGTGCTCCCACTGACAGATATCCGATATCTGGTATCCATAAGTATCTCACTCACACATGCTTATGCATATGCATAAACGTGGCTTCACGCTATAGTATGACAGCGTGGAGTGCTTCTTTTTTTATTAGTCCGCGATATTAGTATAAGATATTACCACGCCTGCAAGCACCGTAAGGGTTGGTAGAAGAGTCTAAGGAGGAATAAGCCCCCTAGACCACTTCAGCCAAAAATAGAATTGAGTCGGGTCAGATGGAAATTTGTAAAAAAGTTGTGACATGTGACTAGCTCGTCGCCTACATGATCACAAACCCAATTCACCATTAGTCGTCTTTTATGACATGCTAGGCAAGGAACATAGTTGACACTTTTTTGTGTTATGAGTTCTTCTCTGCCGTTTCGCTCTTGACAGAGCGGTCACGTTGGAGTGCCCACGATAATCTCATCTTAAATACTCATATATACTCATAATCTCAAAGACTCATAATCGATGAGTATACCTAGTATAAGTTTTCAAGTCTTAGTTTACCTAGTCGTGACCAGGTCTGAATAGGATCCGAGATTAAATTGGTCTTATTATAATGTGAAAGCGACAGCCATCTATCTATTATCAGTATATCTTATTTGATGAATAAATCTCACTGTTACTAAAGGTAGGGCATTTTTCTGAATAGCTATTAATATCAACTACAATGTACTCTCACGGACTAGTAAAAAGAAGGACACCGCGCCACTAACTAGCCGTTGAAGCTCCTTAGGTGCTCCAACTTGACACGTCACACATTGACATAATAAGCGCTCCAAATGACATATCAAATATCTGGTATCCCTAAGTATCTCACTTACACGTGCATAAACGTGGCTTCACGCTATAGTATGACAGCATGGACTCCTTTTTTTAACCGACTTCAAAAAAATGCAGGAGGTTCTCAATTCGACTGGCACCGACTCCAAAACTAACTGGTTATTGTAAATATTTAAATACGTGTTAAAGATTATTACTTTCATCGAAGCAGTCGGAATAATTTATTTTATACTTTTTAGTGTTTGGACATTTAATTAGCTATTAAGGCAGGTTCTTAATTGTGGTTTTTTCATTAACATTTTTGCGGGGTTTTTTGAAGTCGGTATTTATTTTTGTTATTACTAGTCCGTGAGTACTCCACACAGTTTATTCATCCTACTATCATATTATCTTACATCTTATTACTCAAAGATGTCCCCCAAAATTGTTTGCACACATTCTAACTCCGAAGGAGCATCTATCCATTCCTCAAATTACAACTGCGCCCTAAATTTAATAAAACGCCTCATACTCGCTAACTCGCTATAAGCGTTGGGGTATTTCATAGACTGACTCAATAACGCATAGTGGTTTGCATAATTTTATTTGCCCGCAGTCGGTTAAAACATTGGCAATAAGTTAACTGAATCGCAGGAAGGGTCGCTTTTGTACAGGGGTGGATTTAGGGGTGTATTTTTTTTTAATAAAGTAATCATAACTTACAAATATTTTTGTAAATGGAGAGTAGTGGAATAAAATTTCCATTTCAATAGAATTCGCCAATGATTTAATAATGGGGTGGGATTTTAGACATATACATATATAAATTATATTACTTTATTATGTAATAAATGTCTACAATTTTTTTTATCCTTTTATCAAATCCCGTATCCAAAAAGTGCCATGAAAACCTTATTACTTTTTCCTTATCCGTCCGACTATTAGTGTGTGTGTTGTCGAATGATATAAAATTAAATAAAAAATGGATTTGGAATTGATTGCCATTTGGAACATAAGTTGGTAAAATTAAGTAAAGTTTTGCATTAAGCATATATGAGACTGTTCAAAAACCTTTTTCATCGCATTAAGTGTGATGCGTCGAATGTTGACATTTTGCACATACATTCGGAAGAAATTCAACCTTCCAATACAATGTATGGATGTGTGGATGTTTGCTAATCTTTCACGCAAAAAGTACTTCATGGATTTTAATGAACTTTTACAATAGTATAGCTTACACATAAGAAAAATATTATCGATGTACTACGCGAGCAACGCCGCGGGCAGAAGCTACTTGCCTATTATAATGACGCAGGCCCTGAGTCCGTCCCGGCGGGGCAGTTCACAAATCAAGGGCTTACGCCGTTTACGGTGGCGCCCTCTGCGGCGGTACATTAATACTAATATCGGTTTATTGCAGGGCCGCTATTGCACGCGAATAAATTGCCACCAGGTTTTATTTGCTGATTCGTTATCCGATTAACGGTTTGAGATATTTGTGTAAAGTCGCGCTGGGTTAGATGGAAAATTGTGAAAAAGCAGTGACAAGCGGCTAACCTGTCGCCTACACAATCACACACCCAAAACCCGATATATCATTAGTCGCCTTTTATGACATGTGGTTCTTGCCTAAACCACAGATGGCACATTCTTTTTTTTGTCCCAGATCAATATGGGCCAAGTCCCAGACCAACATGGGACTAATAATATCTACACATGTACCTCATAGATTACTTACTTCTGGACGAACATGACCTTAAGTTAATAATTGTCTAGTTTGTTTATACTTATGTTGGTTAGGCGAATCATAACCAGATGACAAACGGTCACCATTACTTAAGACGTTCAGAACGCAGGTAGGTATCACAAGTCCGTTGCGAAGATACTTATTAATTTGCTCTAATTAATAAATTTTGTAACAAATGTTTTTACTACATACTAACTTCTGCTTGTTATATACTATATTTCCATGTATATACTTAGATACATTCTTACGTAATCACTAGATGCGCGAGATGAAATCAATCCATTTCTCCGGAACATTCCAATACGCGCTGCAATATTTCCCGACACCCATCTGTCAATCTGGTCCGTGGCTCTGCACTGCATCCGCGGATTATGTCCGACACACAGATATGCACGCTAGACGAATGTGGTCGGAAAATTCGATAACACGAATAATTCAATAAATTACCTACCCCTCCCATGTTGGTCTGAGAATAGAGAAGAATGTTCCAACTGTGTTTCTTGCCTAGCATATCGTAAAAGGCGACAAATGGTAGATATATGAGGTTTTGGGTATGTGATTGTGTAGGCGATAAACTAGCAACTTGTCACTATTTTTTCACAATTTTCAATCTAACCCAGCCCAGTTTTATTTTTGGCTAAATGTGGATAATGAATCCTGCTGCCCCTCAGACTGCCTACCCCTTCGGCGATTTTGGGCGTGATGTTATGTACGTACCTACCTGTGTTATTCGCGCCAATACGCCAAATGACTAACTGGATCTAGTTTGGAAACTAAGCATATGATTGTACTTTAAAAGTCAAAGGCAAAGTCAAAATACTCTTAATTTATATAGATTTGAAATTAGATACAAACCCTTATACATCGTCAATTCAACAAGAAAATCAACTAATAACATAAATCTATCACCGGTTCGGAACGTATATAGCTTTTTGGTTTTTACATACACTACATCACATACATTGATCTGACTCAGAGGTAAGTAGCTTAAGCACTTATGTTACGGATATCGGAAAACGACAGTGGTATTACAAATATATACTTAAATTTAGCTTCATATATATAGATAGATACTCAATATTAACACCCAGACCCAGAACAAACACAAGTATTAATCATACGAATGTTTGTCCAGGGTGGGGATTGAACCCACAACTCTTGGCGCATGAGGCAGGGTCACTACCGAATGAGCCATCGAGCCGTTTTTAAAACTATACAGTAGATAAACATACTTAGATTTTAATATTTGCAGTGGCATTAGAATTAGAAATAACGAGTAGTTATTAGTAATAGATTGGCTATACTTATTAAGTATTTATGTAGATGCTAGTATGTACTTCGGACAGTGTCCGACACATCAGCGAGCCTACAAACTGGCCGAAGTCGCTAGTTAGTTAGTCACCGATAAATGCCCAACCCGCCTAACCCATGCGTTAACATAAAAATCACCAAGTTTCAAGGAAACTAATATGAAAGGTTTGTTTACCTTATTAATCTGTGTTAGTAGCGCAGTACGCAGTATCTTTTTAGGGAGTGGAGTTACATAAAGAAGCAAGATTAAGTCTATGTTGTTTTAAATTACCCTGTATGCGCGTTGAACAAGTAATTTGTCTTAATATATTTACATACGATTCCGGATACGTCTTTTTGGTTTAGTTCTAAAGTTTATGTGAAACTATTAATTAATTAAATTCATTCTGACTGGCTCGATGGCTTATTCGGAAGTGGTGACCCTGCTCCATGGGCCAAGAGTTATGGGTTTCTATATATTATAGAATATTTGTTATCTGGGTGGGGACCCAGGACAAATATTCGTATAAAGAATACTTGTGTCTGTTCTGTGTCTGGGTGTTAATATTGAATATTTAAGTACATATTTGTAATGCCACTGTTGATTCTGATATCCGTAACACAAGAGCTTAAGCTACTTACCTCGGAGTCAGATCAATGTTTGTGATGTAGTCTGATATTTATTTATTATTCACACTTTATTCAATGGTTTTATTGTTCATCTTATTATGTATTACAAATCTAAAAGTCTGGATCTTAGTACTGCAATTATATTTTTACATATTCTTTGAATAACTAAATCTAAGATTATTGTTGTTGCTGAAAATGTTCTTACGCTTACGTACATACATAATATAAATACAGTCAAACATGTATATTTTGGCCTAGATTCCGACAGTCTGCCCCGATCCATAACAAACCAATCACCTCTCCGACATTCGGACGTCAATAAATATGTTACGCTGCCAATATGATCATATTATTGCACGCCACTTCCTCAATATCAACATTATCGCTTTTTACACGAGTCATGTGTCAGCACAAAGGGAAATAAATAAGTGCTCACAAAGGGCAAGATATTTTTCTGTAAACATGGCGATTTAAAATCGAACAATCGATCGGCCGATTTCTTGCGGATAAAAATCGGTTTTATAAATTGATCCATCTTGGTCTGGGACTAAAAAAGAATGTGCCTACCGTCTCTTGCCCAGCATGTCGTAAAAGGCGACTAATGGTACTTATATGAAGTTGTAGGTATGTGATTGTGTAGGCGACGAGCTAGCCACTTGTCACTACTTTTTTCACAATTTTCCATCTAACCCAGCCCAGTTTTGTTTTGGCTGAATGTGGTTAAAGGGGCCTGCTGCCCTTTCGACTCTGCCTACTCCTTCGGGGAATATAGGCGTAATGTTATGTGTGTGTGTTATAAATTGATTGAGCCTTAGCGGCGATTCGATCTCCGCATTTAAAAATCAAACTCTAGTCTTTCTGTCGGTATAATACATTTTTCGTCGGTAAGAATTAGACTAGACGCGCCGAGCTCTGTACTTATTGTTGGAATACTTAAGACGAAGACTACAATACTCTAACTAACTAACTAAACTTCACGCCACTTCCTTAGCGGGGCAGGCAGAGAGAACCGAACGCCATATGGTACGATCCTTACACACCTCACTCGCCTCTTCAACATTAATTATCCTTTTCATACAAGCTCTACGGTTTTTATGACTCCTAACATCACCTTCTGTTAATACACGACCAATCTGGTCGTGGTAGGTGAGCCTGGGCCTTCCGCGGACCCTACAGCCTTCCACTTTCGCATTATAATATCTGTTTAGTCAATCTTTCGTCATCTATTCCTTCCACATGTCCGAACCACAGGAGCATGCCTCTTGTTACCTCGACTCCGACGCTGTCTAAAATACTTGAGTAAAAATATTAAGTCTCTATCTAGTCGTTTAGTATTTTTATTCTATTAATATAAGTGAAACAAAATAGCCTGTGTACTTAATTGAAACCATTTTATACAGCACAAGATATCCAGCCAAAAACATACTTGTATCTGGTATTGAATAGGCATATCAGTTGCACACTAATTATAGCTCGGCCTGATCGACAGGTAAGGGCCCTTCTATGGAGCCGACAGCTCATCAGAGCAGTATAGCTACGGGCCAGAGACGGACGCAGGGCTTGACGCGGGTCCCTGGCGATAACAGAGGGTATCGGTTCCGGCACTAATTATAGTCCGTCTTGTCGGATAAGAACCATTATGATGGAGCCGACAGCTTAATCAGAGTAGTATAGCAACGAGGGGTCGGACTTAGAGCTTGACGCGGGGCCCCGGTTGGAGAATGGTACATATATGTCAGTTCCGAAATCAATTATGGCGATCTCTGATAAATAGGGTCCTTGTTGATCGATCGCTGAAAGTGGTAACGCTTATGAGCCATTGTCGGACTCGATCAACTGATATAGATTATTTCAGTTCTGACAAATATTATGTACTTTATCTTTGTCGCATGTTTATTTTGACAAGGAAGGACTGACTATTCAGTAGACACTGTCACATTCTGCAAGTTTTATTATAGGACCCCACTATTGTGATCCCTAGGCGCGGCCCTGGTTTAGTACCCTGGAAGCCCCCTGGGATCCAATATGGCGCGGCTTCCGTCCCGGGCACAGCAATAAATGTCGTTTATTAACTACACGACAATAAACACCTTTTGATCTCCATTCCTGGATCAATCTCAGCCCGTCTAAGTGATAGGGGCGGATATTGGGGCTTTAACTATACAAGTTAGTGATGTTGTTATAGTGAGAAGACATTGTATAAAGTTAGGTTGCGACCAGAGGCGTTTGAGGTCCGTCGCAAATACATAGAATGGGGCCCCCGTTAGATGTAACAAATGTCTGTCAATAAGTCCTGTGACAAATGACTCGGGGTCATTTTCCTGCCCTTACGATACTGATTGCGGAAAAAGAAAATTATATATATAAAAATTAGATAGCATTGCCATGGATATAATACGAAACACACATACACAAGAGAAGCATACAATTGTATAATATACCCAACTTGTCTTTTTTCGCTAGGAATAAAAAAATCTTGTGATAGATCTGTGTCTTTTTGCGCGATTAATGAAGAACTGTCTAGTTTAGTTACTTCACAATATACGATATACCTAATTTCATTTATTAAATCTTATCAAGTAATTCAAGTTAGACATAACGCCATTCAAGGTTAATTGAAAAATAACAAGCTAAGTAAAGTTAAGTGATAAGATTTTCCATTAGCCCCGCTTGGGCGGCAAACGAAAAGTGGTAAAAGTGTCCAAAGTTAAATGAGCCGCGCACCTGTTGCGCGTAACTTATAGCGCAACTTGCTCTGGCGCAACTTACCGCCGCAGGGCTGCCCAACAACAAACCAGACATTTATGTATACTTTTGCCCGCAACTGAGTCCGTAAAAAATAAAGTTGCGTGAAAGAAAAATCAGAGATACACGTTAATTTATTTTGCGTATAACTTTAATTGGGATGTTGACACCTATTATATTTAATTTTGAAATATCAATTCTGAAAAAAAAAGTATCGTAGTATGCTGTTAAGCCTTATTGATTTTGTATCATATTAAGTCTAAGATTTTTAATTTTACAAAAACTTCTTAATTTTAAGTCAGTTGACTATACAAACTAGTGACGTCACACGTTGACAGGCCTAAAAAAATCTATGAACTGATTTCGTTTTGACAGCTCTTAAAAAGTATCTCAATTGACTAGTCAGTCAACATCCCTATTGTCTTTTCAATATCAGTGGCTTAGGTAGTCCTGGTAATAGTAATAGTGTGCCAGTTAAAGATTAATATATAACGGTTCAGCCATGTCGGAGATTACCCGGAATAAGAGAGACAAACAGACCGGCAGATAGAGAGACCGGTAAAAAGTTTTCAAATAGATTTTAGTTATAAAGAACTACCGAATGTACAGAAATTTACACATAGTTTTTCTAAATGCATTTAGTAATAAGCTATCATTTTAACACTAATTTGTATACACTACAGTGATTCCGGCTTAATAAAAAAAAACAGGTACATTTATGTATATCGTACCTACTATAAAAATTAATTAATCATATTTTTTTATTTATTTATTTGACGGTATTGTCCCACTTTGGATAATGAATCGTAATTTTATCTAATATTATCGAGCTTTGACATAAAACAGTTTTGACGGTATCAAAAGAATAGGCTATATTCTTTAAAAAAAATATATAATCCACTATTGAGATTACAATAATATTGCTTACGTATTTTTTCTTTTGTTCAACAAACTATAAATCATGAAGATACAGCGCGGTTAAGTACCGCGCGACGTCACTAGGTGTTTAAAATTTTACCATCCAAGGGACGTAAAGCGCTAAATTTCAAATATTTTTGCGCTGTATGTATCTTTGTCATTTTTTGAGTAACAGTTATAGCAAAAAATATGTATTCTATATTTTTTTATATTAGAACTTACTAAATTTTGAGGATAATAATACCCTATTGTTTCAATATCATCTCCGTCATCCCTGGCAACCCTACGCGCAGAGCAAGTTACAGCGGCACTTACCCCGCTGCCGGAGCCGGACGAGCTCTTTGTATTTGCCGAGCTCGGGGTGATTAATATGCATCGCCTGTAGTTAAGCACACTATTTTATGAGAGCTTGTCTTCACATACATACATACTATCACGCAAGCAAGCCCTAAGCAGGTTATCAGAGCCCAAGGAATAATACAGCCCTTCAACCACTTCTAGCCAAAATAAAAAAATAATTTTGGCACATAATCTTCTGATACTCCTAAATTGTTATATAAGTCAGAAGAAATCTTGGCTTACTATTTACATTAATATTTTAATCTTTTTGGCATTTAATTATTTAGTGAAACGGAATAGCGCGATTTTTTTTTCAGAACGATTTAAAAAATACTGTGTCAAGCGCAGCACCGTGAAGTTATAAATGAAAATTAATGACGGATTATGGAACTTTCCGCTTTTATTTATCCCGACAGCTCCCATCATTGGCGCGGAAAATCCAAGATTTATCGGCGGCGTAAATTAAAAGGTAACTCCTGACAATCCCGACGCGCGGATCACCGGGTCGGCTGTCAATGTGACAAGCAACTTTTTAATTAAACCGCGCCGCGGAGTAATTAACGTGTGTAAATTAACACCACAACTTTTGATTAATGTCTTGTGCTGTTCCAACTTTCCGGTTCTGGTGGGAATCTCTTTGTTTTGTTTATACGAACTTTGTTGTGGAATATGATGTGGTTGCGTGAAATGAGAGTACATTCATGATTATATCTACTCTGTAATTTTGTATATGTTTCCAGATTAAGCACCGTTAAACACGATTTTCATTCGGAATGTTTTATCTAGTATCTGTGCAAAATAATTCCTTCAGATAAATAATAATAATAAATAATAAATTCTCCAGACTGACACCAGTTCCCTAGTCCCAAACTAAGTTTATGCTTGTACTATGGATACTAGGTGAACGGATAGACATACTTAAATACGTTTATAAACATCCATGACTCGAGTACAAATGTCCATGTTCATCACACGAAACATTTGCCCCTAGCGGGATTCGAACCCGAGACCCTTGGTTTCGTGGCCAGTATCTCTAATCCCTCGACCAACGGGCCAGTCTAATAGATACGTTTGAAATATTAAATAATAGGTGTTCATCGATGTATTTTCATTGATTTTTTTTAAACATTAAACATATTTCTTCGTTTTCACAAGGTTTTGACATAAACTGGATCAACATGTCATAACAGTTTTTTTACGCACTGTCTGTAGGTTTTCAGTAGCTCTAGCAATTTATGAAATTTCTTCAGAAATTAACAATTTCCAGACAAAAAGCCGTTGTGCTTACTTTTTTGTTTATTGTCCTTTGTAATTACGTAATTTATTAATTTTCTACCTGAATCTCAAAGCATTTCGCGACAAAAGCTTCACAACCGGCATCCCTTCCGTTACTCCCCAAACCTCACTGAATTAACTCCACTTACTCGCATTAACGAGCAAATCTAATAACCTTTTACCATTCGCCAAATCGCTTCAATATGCTCGCTAAAGACGCATGGGTAATTAGCCAGCGCGCACTCCATTACGCGCCGGCAGCCGCCGCGCGCACGCACGCGGTACCGCCGGCGCAATGTTAATCGAATTAGACTCGCTCGGGGGAGCCGACATTCCCCGAACTCAAGAGTTTCATATTTGAAGTCTGTAGCAAGTGTGTTTACGTGAATATACAGGGTGTTTGGCGCATGGACCGAATTTTTTTTTTGGATAGGTACTGGTGGGATCATTTGTAGTAGCGGTGGTAGCTCAATAAGGTAAGGACACGCGCCTCTTAACCGAGGAATGCGGGTTCAAACCCGGGCACGTACCTCTGGATTTTTCAAGTCTATGTACATATTTATACCACTAGCTCGACGGTGAGGGAAAACATCGTGATGAAACCTGCAAATTCAAACAACTATGGATTTGTAACCATGATCCAAAAATTGTCTGGTACCCCTTAGGGTTACGAAGGTCAGATCGGCAGTCGCTTCAATGTAATTACCAGACTTGCTAAATCCTGGATCATGGTCTAAGCGGACCCCGTCTAAGCACGGGACATAACGCTAGGAAGATGATGATGGTGGGATCATTTGTTACCTTTCCATCCTTGGACCCTGGGAAAAAGAGTCACGGTTATGGAAATATGACCGAGTACCGAGTCATGGATGTTTATAAACATGTTTAAGTATGTCTATCCGTTTACCTAGTATCCATAGCACAAGCATTTATGCTTAGTTTGGGACTAGGGAATTGGAGTGTCAGTCTGGAGAATTTATTATTTATTTATTAAAGGGATTTGCAAAAGAGTTTGAGGAACCATTCGGGGATTGTTAGCGTGATATATGTATGTATTCCAGACATTAACTTTCTCTATAGACGACAAATCATAAAAACAGTATGTTTTTAGTTTAAAGCAGTATATTTGTCGGGTGCGCGAGACGAGAGCGCGGGACCGGTCTATGTACTGAATACGCCCCACTTACGCGGCTCAGACTGGAGACACACCGATTACAAAATCTAAAATTAAAATTAAAAATAAATAATTTCTCCAGACTGACATACCAATTCTCTAGTTCCAAGCTAAGCTTATGCTTGTACTATGGATACTAGGTGAACGGATATACATACTTAAAAATGTTTATAAACATGCATGACTCGAATACAAATGTCCATGTTCATCACACGAATCATTTGCCCCTAGCGAGATTTGAACCCGCGACTCTTTGTTTTATAGCTAGGGTCTCTAGCCACTCGACCAACGGGGCAGTCATACTGGTCAACTATTTTCTGTAAAATATTTCCGAGAGGATTCTAGATTAAGTGACCATTTTATTAACGTTGATAAATAGTCTCTTAAGTTACCTACTAGCAACGAATTACGCAACTCAGGTTTTAATCACAACCGAGTACTTTTGTGGACAGTGGACATTGAAACCTATTGCTGAATGCAAATAATCCCATGAATGACTATATTGATTAGGCTGCAGTACCAAGACTCAAGACTCAAAATATATTATTTTGTGCTTCAAAAAGCACGTATAAAATATCTGTGCTCTACTTACGGTCTTTCAGAAGGCTGGGAGTAGTGATGCCGATCGATAGTCTATCGATAGTTGACGTCATATCAATAGTATCGTTAGCCTATCGATAGCTTAGATCCAGGCAATACTATTGCATGAAAGCAATACAATACTATCGATACTATCGATTCGATCGATAGTATTGTTGGTCACGGAGAACAAACTATCAATAGTATCGATACTATCGATAGTATTGTTCCTCGAAAATAAAAAAACTATCGATAGTATCGATACTATCGATAGTATTGCAAGTCGTCAATAGTATTACCAATTTGGGCTATCTATCGATAGTTCGGCATTACTAGCTGGGAGGCAAGAATACTTGGCTGAATTTAAGTCCAGTACCTATTACACAGTTACCTATTAGGAACGGGACATACTTAATATAAGAAAGATGATGTGATCAATCATTCGTATGATGAATACTTGTGTTTGTTCTGCGTCTGGGTGTCCAATATATATTTGTAATACCACTGTTGTTTCTGATATCCGTAACACAAGTGCTTAAGCTACTTGCCTCGGAGTCAGATCAATGTATGTGATGTAGTCTTATAAACATAAAATATTAAAAGTGCACCCCGGTGCACCCGGGGCGCGTTCACGGTTGGCCGGCCAGATTACGGGACGCAGGAACGAGTGCATTTGATAACCCCCACTTTTCTTGTGCTATTTATTTGCGCAACTATATTTTGTAGCCTTCTTTGTAAGTTTTTAAAACTGCTAAGCGCTTTCACATGATAAGCTGTTAATAAGTAATAAAACATTTTAAAATAAATATTTTAATTCATCATCATTCACTGGCCCGTTGGTCGAGTGGTCAGAGACCCTGGCCATGAAACCAAGGGTCGCGGGTTCGAATCCCGCTAGGGGCAAATGTTTCGTGTGATAAACATGGACATTTGTACTCGAGTCATGGATGTTTATAAACGTATAAGTACGTCTATCCGTTCACCTAGTATCCATAGCACAAGCATAAGCTTAGTTTGGAGATAGGGAAACGGTGTGTCAGTCTGAAGAATTTATTTATTTATTTATCTTCCTAGCGTTATGTCCCGTGCTTAGTCGTGATCAGTTTAGACCATGATCCAGGATTCAGCTATTCTTGTAACAACATTGAAGCGACTGCCGATCTGACCTTTGTAACTCTAAGATAGGGGAACTAGACTATTTAAAAATATATTTTATAATTCATCTTTCTAGCGTTATGTCCCGTGTTTAGACGGGGTCCGCTTAGACCATTATTAGTTAAAAATATGTTTTATAATTAGTAGATATTATTGTTAAGTATAGGAAAAAACTCAGACTCATACACTGATTTAAATAGGCTCTTGAGCATGGTTGAGTCCCTATGTACAAACTAAGCGTGTGCTATGGAGACTATATTATACTTAAATATGTTTAAGATACACTTCTTCATTGGAAAATGTTCGCAGATTGTTATAGTAAAGGATAACAATGCACTGGTGTTGTAAATGTCCATAGGCTACGACGACCTCTTACAAACGAAGCATGCTTGTTTTGTCTAACTAACTAAAACTTCACGCCACTTACCTAACGGGTAGGCAGTGGCGTGTTATGTCTATCTTTATTATTATTCAAAATTACTTAATTTAGTTGACTTACTACGAGTATAAGTAACTAGCTGTGCATGCGGTTTCTCCTTCGTTTATGGTTAATCAATATATATAAAAATCAATACCATTTTTGGTTGTAATTTAATAACTCAAGAACGGGCTCACCTGTCCAAACCAAATGTTTAGGCTTTGTTCGGACTATTTAGTAGATGGTTTATGTGAAGTTTGCACAAAATCGGTAGAGCGGTTCTTCATTTATCACTTTATACGTAGCGAAGCACGTACCGGGCCGCTAGTGTTATATAGTTTTCTTCGATAAATTAACTATACAATACAATACAAAAATATTTGTTCAATTCGGACCAGTAGCTTCTGAGATTAGTGTGTTCAAGCAAACAAACAAACAGACTCCTTAGCTTTGATTATATCTCACTAATTCTTACTAATATTATAAACGCGACTTTGTGTGGATGTTTGTTACTCTTACACGCAAAAAGTACTGCATGGATTTTGATGAAACCTTACAATAGTATAGCTTATACATTAGAATAACACATAAGCTATGTTTCATCGATTTACCACGCGAGCAAAGCCGCCTGCAGAATTTTTTTTTTAATTCGGACCGATTTCTGAGATGAGCGCGTTCAAACAAATAAACTCTTAAGATTTATATTAAATAAATAAATAAATATCCGACGACATCACATACATTGATCTGACTCCGAGGTAAGTACCTTAAGCACTTGTGTTACGGATATCAGAATCAACAGTGGTATTACAAATATATACTTAAATATTGGATAATAACACCCAGACACAGAACAAACACAAGTATTCATCACACGAATGTTTGTCTTGGGTGGGGATCGAACCCACAACTCTTGGCGCATGGGTCAGGGTCACTACCGCATGCGCCATTGAGCTTGTATTAGTATAAGATATGTTCTTGTAACTTGTAGCGCAAGTGTGATCCCGGCTCAAAGTTAGCGAGCTGGTCCCGGGAGCACCTGGCGCTTAATGGATCGCGCAAACTTGGGATAGTTAAATGTTCCAGCTGAGCTCTGGAGCGACCGATTAATTTTTGGTTGCACCTGCGTTAGATCCTGTAGGAAATTAGGAATAATCTAGCTTAATGGTTATTTGTGGAATCAAAATATCGTTGCACATTTTATAACAAGAGTTCCTGGTTGTGTGAGATTAGGGAAGAATATTGAAGAATACTTAAAAGGTGAGCCGTGGTAGCTCAATGGAAAGGACACGCGTCTCATAACCGAAGGATGGTGTTTTAAACCTGAGCACGTACCTGTGGGTTTTTCAAATCTATGTACGTATTTACGAATTCATCACACGAATGTTTTTTCTGGGTAGAGATCGAACCCACAACTCTTGGCGCATGGGGTAGGGTCACTAACGAATGCGCCATCAAGCCAGTCTAAAACAATAGATGAAGTACAAAGATGTTTGCCAAAACAGACCAGTCGATCACAAATGACATGTTTCCAAATAACGGTAATTCCTTTACTAACACATCTTATCTTAGACCAACAGAACTTTGTTAATTAAAAAACACATTTAATCACATCAGGTCCTAGCATTTGCCTCGACCTCTGGCGTCCACTCAACCGAGCTCGCGTTGTCCGCGCAACGGTTGACGGGCTCCCCACACAGCAGCAGTAATAGACCACGTTGTGTATTTGTGAACTGCAGCCTGATCAATATAGTCATTGATGGGATTAATTGCATTCAGCAATAGGTCACCAATGTCCTCTTAAAAGTACTTGGTTGTGATTAAAACCTGAGTTGCTTAGTTCGTTGCTAGTAGGTAACTCAAGAGGCTATTTATCAACGTTAATAAAATTAATCTCCTAATCTAGAATCCTTTAGGAAATATTTTACAGAAAATAGTTGACTAGTATGACTGGCCCGTTGGTCGAGTGGCTAGAGACCCTGGCTACAAAACCAAGATTCGAACCCGCGACGGATTCGAACTCGCTAGGGTCAAATGTTTCGTGTGATGAACATGGACATTTGTATTCGAGTCATGGATGTTTATAAACGTATTTAAGTATGTATATCCGTTCACCTAGTATCCATAGTACAAGCATAAGCTTAGTTTGGAACTAGGAAATTGGTGTGTCAGTCTGGAGAAATTATTAATTATTTATTTATATAGTTTCGGGGTAAAAGGAATCTGGGTGCCCTCTGTTACGTCGCGTTAATATTTTTGAAGTTGTATATTAATGCGTTCAGGGGTTTTGAAAAAGTAATATACATTAAGATTATTGTATTCTTGTTTCCACCCTCATATATTATATCTGTTTATTTGCAGTTAGTAGCCGCGACTTCCCCTATATGGTTACTACAGTCTAATTACTTTAAAAACCTCGGTACCTATCAATGCAAAAAAGATCTTTTTAAATTCGTTCGATGGTGACATTAGTAAACAAACGAATCATTGATCTTCCTAGCGTTATGTCCCGTGCTTAGACGGGGTCCGCTTGGACCATGATCCAGGATTTAGCGAGTCTGGTAATTACATTGAAGCCACTGCCGATCTGCCCTTCGTAACCCTAAGATAGGGGAACCAGACAATTTTTGGATCATGGTTACAAATTCAAAGTTGTTTGAATTTGCAAGTTTTATCACGATGTTTTCCCTCACCGTCGAGCTAGTGGTATAAATATGTACATAGATTTGAAAAATCTAGAGGTACATGCCCGGGTTTGAACCCGCACGCCTCGGTTAAGAGGCGCGTGTCCTTACCATTGAGCTACCACTGCTCTTTCCAAACAAACAAATCATTATATCCAATTAATTAATGTTCGTTATTTCAATAGTAAAGCTAAACATTTCTAGTATACATCATAGTTATAGATGGTCCCACGTTTATATTCTACAAATGGTCTTCCACCTGGCACTCCACCAGGTGAAGTGAACCCGGCCCTAATCGGTTCTTTGTCCTTGTGCCGACACCAACTTCCCCGATCCGAACTTTGGACACACTTGAAAACTCAATTACCACCGGGCATGTATAATTCATAGGCAATCTGAAGTTGCATCACTTTTGAATATTTCACGAACAACTTTTGTCATTTACCTACATAGCTGACTAGTTTGGTCACGGAATTTGGGATAATTCGCGATACATTTTTAATGATGTAGGCGTCAAAAATGCCGGTTTTTTGCCGTAAAGTAGCGAGGATGGTGCGATGGTGCGAGGGAGACAATTTTTAGGAGCGGCAAAATTTTTAATGCATCGAAAAGTTAGATTCATGAGCCAAAACTAATTATTTTAGAGGATTTTACGGGTAAAAAGTTGATACGGAATTTATTAAAGCAAGCCGGTATCGGAATACCTGTGCATCAAAATATAACAAAAGCTTTACCTACGGATACCTACGGATAATTGGCTTATTTCTATAGATACATAATTTGTCCCATGTTGGTCGGGGACTTGAAAATAATGTGCTAACTGTGTTTCTTGCCTAGCATGTCGTAAAAGGAGACTAATTGTATATGGGGTTTTGGGTATGTGATTGTGTAAGCGACGAGCTAGCCACTTGTTACTACTTTTTCACAATTTTCTATATAACCCAGCCCAATTTTCTTTTTGGCTAAATGTGGTTAAGGGCCTACTGCCCCTTTGACTCTGCCTACCCCTTCGGGGATTATGAGCGTGATGTTATGTTATGTTATACATAATTATAACGGTATATTATGACATCAAATGCGCTAACTTATTTATTATTTAAAAATTAAAATATACTTACTTTAAGTATGTATGTTTTTTTATATTAAATAAGTTAGCTTATAAAAGCCGTCGTAACTTCCTTTCATTGTAATGAGTAGGTAAGGTCCACTATTAATTTTATTCGTGTAGGTACATATATGCTGTGAATATTTTTATAATCAAAACCTATATTTTATATCTATGTTATTTTTCCAGACTTTCCTCCAAAAAAACATTCACAACTATCACATTAGGCACTATGCACAAAAATGGTTCTAACAATAAATTCCTTTTAAAAACTAACTCGAAAATATGAGTGCACAGCAGAGCGGCAACCAAGTTAAGTCCATAAAAATAACCATGAAAAAGCCCCGTCACGGGACGCATTTGTCCGGCCATCCCGGCCCCGGGACGGGCTCGCTCATTGTTTCCCGGGTCCCGGGATTACGCGTAATACCGACATTAGTTTGGATTCCGGTGCTATCCTAGTTTCGGCCAGTTTCTTTGTAAATCCACGTTATTAATAACGGGGTTGCGAATCGTGACGTATTAGGGGGTGGTTAATTGTTTGTAAGTTGGGCAATTATTGCATGGTTTGTTTTGATACGGAATTAAGGGAATAGATAATATTCTTGTGACTTGCTACGGCTTCGCATGACTAAGTGATGATGTTAGAACAAAACTATAACAATATCGTATTTTTTTTATTATTAAATAATCATAATCATCAAATAGGTCGTAGGCTCTTTCATCTAATCCAGCCCAGCTTTATTTTTGGCTGAATGTGGTTGAAGGGGCATGCTGCCCCTTTGACTCTGCCTACCCCTTCGGGGATGATGTTATGTATGTATGATTTTTGACAATAATACCACATGTATTTTCACAAGAACACCTGATTCATCAAAGAGCGTTATTCGACGATGCACAAAGGGTGCAGTGCATCCTTTCATGTAGAACGCGAACGCGTTCGTTGCGTTGATCGTGACGTAATCCGCCAATCGGATTACAGATGAATCGCGACGGGCGGAGCGGACGATGCGGACGATGCGGAGCGGTGCGGAGCTTAACAAAAGAATTAAGGTTTATATTTCATGTTGCGAATTTGATCAGGGTCTATTTGTAACTACACCGGCTACATATTTTGATACATATATTTTGCACTGGTTAAACATGGAAGTCTCATGAAAAGGCGCCTAATTAAGGTCGTTTATTTATTTGAATTTACCTACAACAGATACAGGAAATGCTATCTTTCTGGTCGCTAAGGGGCGCATAGATGATATTAGGTTAACCTTCTAATATTATAAACGCTTTTCATACGGTTTTTATGTCAAAAAATAAAACGATTATGTTGTAGCGATACGAAAATGTTGCACAAGTCTCCCCAGTTCGGCCTCATTTGTCCATATAATTTCAACATAATCAGCCACGCACACATATTAACACGCAACAAATGAATGGGGTTCGTGGTTGTCCATGGTTGTCGTTCGTGGTCTCCGAAACCGAACTCTGTGGAAGCCTGGATCACTATCGCACCGATCTGGTTACCGCACACAAAGCGACTTTCACTGCACTTTCACTTTAGCTTTTGTCATCCGCTCTCTTCGGCTCATTATTTATTCAATTGGAGATACGCTATCAATTACACGATCAGGCCATCTAAGACAGTCACAGTTCGTTTAGGTACGGTGAGAAACATCTGCCTTGACTTGAAACTACGAGTACAGTAGAATCGTTTACAGTTTGAAGTTGACCCTAGTGCAGTTTTTTTTTTTTTGAGAGGACGTCGGTAGTTGGCCCAAGGCGGCCTTTACGGGGGCCCCCTATGGGGCTCGAACCTCGGCTTAGGACGTTGCTGAAGAGTACAGACGCACGTAGGTTTGGGATAGAAGCGACTAGGCGCGGGCCGGTAACGCGAATAAGGACCTAGCGGGGGCGGCGCGACGCGAGTCATATCATCCTCCTAGCGTTACGTCCCGTGCTTAGACGGGGTTCGCTTAAACCATGATCCAGGATTTAGCGAGTCTGGTTATTACATTGAAGCGACTGCCGATCTGACCTTCGTAACCCTTAGATAGGGAAACCAGACAATTTTTGGATCATGGTTACAAATCCAAAGTTGTTTGAATTTGCAGGTTTTATCACGATGTTTTCCTTCACCGTCGAGCTAGTGGTATAAATACGTACATAGACTTGAAAAATCTAGAGGTACGTGCCCGGGTATGAACCCGCACTTCTCGGTTAAGAGGCGCGTGTCCTTACTATTGAGCTACCACCGCTCTTAAATAGTTCTGACTTATAATCGCCCAAAAATTTTGGCGAGTTCAATGTTTGCCGAATATTACGAAGGAATCAGACACAAATTAACCTACATATTAGGTTAGATCAACGTCTACGTAGTATGTACCAAACTGTTCAATTACACTGTGATTTGAGTAAAAAAAATCCAATGGACCTACTTTCACATTTATCGGAAATATTATACTTCTTAATTCCTACTTACTTCGTAATTGAAAATGAACTTCTATAGTTATTATTCTACTTTACTGCTATTCATCTTGACTATACAGGCTGCTCTTATATTTTTACGTTCGCTCAGCAAAACTTAACAATACCTCCTTTCTTGATTCTTGAACGAGATTAAATAGCGCGCTAGATCCAACCCATTGATAATAAAATGATTCTGTAAGTTTATTGTCCTCACTTGCGCTTATAAAGCTTCGGCCAGTCTTTTGTTGCTTAAGCGAAATTATGACGACCATTAATCACCGGCAGCTATTAGCGCGTAGCATATTGAAACAAGCTTAAACAAATCTGGGAAAAACACCCTGTAAGGGTCGGGGCGCACCGAGATATTTTGGGTGTTTGAATTGAAGTCTTAAAATTGGTAAATTGGAATTTAAAGAATCCGATTTTGCCTAGCATGTCGAAAAGGCGACTAATGGTGTATCGGGTTTTTGGTATGTGATTGTCTTGCTAGCTAGCCAATTGTCACTACTTCTTTACAATTTTCCATCTAAACCAGCCAAGTTTTATTCTTGGCAGAATGTGGTTAAAGGGGCTTGCTGTTCTTTTGACTGTGCCTACCCCTTCGGGGATTATGGGCGTTATATTATGTATGTAACGAAACCATTATATGTTAAAGAGCTGCACTAGACATACCTACTATTGAACTTGATCGATAAATTGATACAATATATAGATAAATTATCAAATTATCAAAACGCAATGCTTCGATATATTTTGTATGCCAATAGCATGATATGATGTCACAGAATGCTAAGCTAAGCTGACTAACTATTTCATGGTATCGTAATAATTAAGAGTCTAATTTACAACTAATTAAAGACGATTTATGAATGACCGCCTTGGTAGGAATAATAATAAATTCATTTATTATACAAATTATTATAAAACAATATTGGCCCATATAAGTACCTGTTTATGTAAGTAGTTAGTTAAATAGTTAGTTCTTTAGTTAGGTATTACCATACCTATATAAACTAACTAATTAACTAGCAAAACTACCTACCTATACCCCGATTAATCTACCATTTAGAAAAAAAAATAATCAACTTCTCAATATCTATTGACATTTAAATAATTATGTTGTTCATTTTTATGTAAATTTGAATTACGAGTATACCCATAACACGAGGCCGAATATATTATCTATCAATACATAATTACATTAACAATAGGCTCCTTATATGTAAGAATTATTACCCATTCATAATGATGTATTGTTCGACGGCTATTTAGGCTAGATTGCGTGTCGATGATAATTAATAAATTTTCTGCAGGAGATTAATTGTTTGAGCCATGTTGTAGGGAGGTGTATAAAAATACTGATCCAAATGCGTAAGGTGGCCAGAATACTACTACGATATCTTCATTGTTGTAGGTGGACGACTGAAGAGCCTATTGAGACTGGACCATATCATAAGAAATCAGATTTTTTTTCTTTTCTTTATTTAAGCCTTATCTATATGGTAGCCAGTAGAACCATATAAGAAAATCCGAGGAAAGCATTCATACCACATTCCTAAGTAATACAAGTACAATCAATAAAAGCAAAAAACTATTTGCGGAATCTGAAATTTAAAAAATATTCGTTCCTCTACATCTATTTTATTTAATCATAAAACAGCATTAAGTGCGTTATTACATTCACAATCGCCCTTCCCATCCAAGTTCACGGTTCCGTTCCGGTGCGCCAATCTGCGCCGGCGCAGGTGACCGGTTGGGCCGCGCGCCATAACCGAGTCGTTCACCTTACCCTAGTCTCTGTACTGCCACGCCATAGTTTATACTCATGTATATAAATACAATGTGTATAACGCATGAGTATAAATCTGTTTATTGGTAACTTTACAACATGAGTTACAGGAGTCCACTCTACTTAATAAAAAAATATATACAATATATATATATATTTTTTTTTTTTGAAAGTATATATATATATATATATTTCAAAAAAAAACTAAAAAAATTAATGAAGCGAATAAAATCAGACCTTAGCATCCACGAAAAGATTTTAATTGCCGACCATCATCAAGTAGGCTTTAGACTAACGGAAACCCTCTCTCCAATGCGCAACATAAACTATATTTTACAGGTGAATGCGGCCGTAAATAAGTGACATGAACGAGTGCAATCTTCCATTTATCCTATTCAAGGCCGCTCGTCTTAAGCTAATCTTCATCTAAGTGTACATTGTTTAATCAGGCTCTAATTCAAGCGTGTCGAATATCTTCTTAAATCCCTTGTTGCAACTTTTCGCAGGAGTAAATCGAGTGAAGGATACTTTCACAGTACTTTTTTTAACCAGGAGTAAACCACCTCGCCTCGGGGGGACGAGATGGTTATGTGAGCCTACCAGGGGCCTTTGCATCAGGAGACCCCCTCTCTGGCCAAGATGGCAACGGCCGGGGTATACCCACTTAAACTTCGGGATGCATCTTCCACACCGACTGAGGCTTCGCGAGTGCCCCTAAAGGAATCCTCCGCTAGGCCTCAGCATCAGCCCGTGATTAGGGTGGCTTTCACAGAACTAGCTGAATCATCAACAACATCGTTCAAGTTCAAATTCTGGATCTGCTTCTATTGGCGGATCTTTAAGAGCTTTTTAATTTAGATCTGACTTGGAAAACCATTGTCTATCGCAATAAGTCCATAGAGTCTCCTTGGACCGGTAGTCCTTTTCGCAGACGCCTGGTCAACTCGCCATAGCCCAGTCGTTAACCTCACCATACTGTCTAGTCGCGAAGTCTTCGCCATGTTCAACATTGTACTGGAACACAGTATAACTGAGACCAGTAATCCGACGCTAATATACTTCAACATGACTTTATATGTAGTCTACTTTCAATGTTGCTTATTTAGTGCTTTTAGGAATTGATCTTGGCCATTGTGTGCCATAGATTGAGTACTAAACTAACTTACTTAAATCTATTAAGCTAACTTATGTAAATGGTACCTAGTTATTATTCCTCATGAAAAGCCTAGTGCATTTTAAAGCTTACCAAACAATTGTATTGAAATTATCCCGCGCTCCCACGACGTAGATGTAAATTTTGTACTGAATTAATATTTATACTTTATGCCATTTTTTCCAACTCAAGCATTTTTTAAATATGTTTAAGTATAAATGTTGGTCCGCCCATATTGGTCTGGGACTTAAAAAGAATGTGCCAACTGTGTTTCTTGCCTAGCATGTCATACAAGGCCACTAATGGTGTATGGGGTTGTGGGTATGTGATTGTGTAGGCGACGAGCTGGCCACTTGCCACTACTTTTTCACAATTTTCCCAGTTTTGTTTTTGGCTGATTGTGGTTAAAGGGGCCTACTGCCTCTTTGACTCGGCCTACCCCTTCGGAGATAATGGGCGTGATGTTATTTATGTATATATGTATGTAAGTGTTTATTAAATATGTTAAGTATGCTAACATTTTTGAAAATATTCTCTCTCGCTCTATATGAGATTGAGCCACTGGTGTTCATTGTACTAGGCTACTACAATACTACAAACCAGTTTGTGCACCCCGCACCGTGCATAGAATAACTATAATAAAATGCATCGCGGTAAGGCCTACTAATATTTACATTATATTGGAAACGTAGAAATCTGGTCGATAACTTGTATCAACAGATTTCTACACTGTATCTGATACAACATTAATGAAAAAGTAGGAAGCTTTCTACTATAAATAAAACTTCTATTAATTTATTATTTATTTATTCGGAAGCTTTGTACTCGTACTTAGACATTCACAAATCAAATAATAATACTTAGCTTTGATACGACAATTCAGATTACATCACATACATTAATCTGACTCCGAGGTAAGTAGCTTAAGCACTTGTATTACAGATATCAGGATCAACAGTGGTATCACAAATATATACTTAAATATAGGATATTAACACCCAGACACAGAACCAACACAAGCATTCGTCATACGAATATTTGTCCTGGGTTGGGGTTCGAACCCACAACTGTTGGCGCATGGGGCAGGGTCACTACCGAATGCGCCATCGAGCCAGACAATTAACAATGCAGAAAAAGGCCGGCAGCGAAAGGTGTATGTCAGGATCGTAGCAAATGGAAGTACGTGATCTCTGCCTACCCCCATGGGAAAAAGGCGTGACATTATGTATGTATGTCAAAAGGCCGGCAGCGCACCTGTAACTCCTAATGTTGCAGATGTACATGGGCGACAGTAATCACTTACCATCAGGTGAACTGTCTGCTCGTCTGCCCGCAATAACAAAAAAAAAAACTATTAATCTTAATTAATACAATACGCGTTTTTGTAATTATTGTAAACTGATTTCGAAACAAGGTCACCGTTTAACTGCGTCTTAACGTTAAAACTTATGCTATTATTGAAATAAAAACACAGACAAGAATATAAGTGATTTTGTTTTAAAGTTTAATCCGCCATTTGGTTCTAAGGCGCTATTCTTGTACGCTCACATAGACAGTCCCATGTTGATCTGGGACTTGGCCCATGTTGATATGGGACAAAAAAAAAAGAATGTGCCAACTGTGGTTCTTGTCTAGCATGTCGTAAGAGGCGACTATTGGTTTACGGGCTTTTGGATATGTGACTGAGTAGGCGACGAGCTAGCTACTTGTCACTGCTTTTTCAGAATTTTCCAACTAACCCAGCCCGGTTTTATTCTTGGCTGAACGTGGTTGAAGGGGCTTGCTGCCCTTTCGACTATGCCTACCCCTTCGGGGATTATGAGCGTGATGTTATGTATGTACATATAACACATAGGTACACAGCTCCATTTAGTTATCAATACTCTTTTACCTTTTTTCACAATTTTCCATCTAACCCAGTTTTATTTTTGGCTAAATGTAGTTAAAGGGGCCTTCTGCCCCAATAACTCTTCCTACCCCTTCTGGAATTATGAGCGTGATGTTATTTAAGTATGTATATACTCTTTTACTGTGGATGATAAGATAAATAAATAATTTACGATAACAATAATGATCACATCTATCGTGATCAGTTTTTACACTTAGATATTTGATTATTACTATTCCAATAAATATATCAATCTGTATGTCTTGCTTTTTTATTACACTTTGTAATTTATTAGCCACAGTTGCTCATAAATTTGTATTAAGCTGTAATAAAGAGATAAATATCGTTTCTGGCGTATTCACGCAACAAAATGTATTAGAAATTATAATTAATTGTTTCATTACCGTCAAATCAAAGTTCTAGCCTTGAGTTAGCGCAATTCTGCGCAAATAAATCATTGGTTTATCAACTAACATGTCCAAATTGGGTCGGTGTACGGGAAAGGGGAAAATTTTAAGTGTCGCGCTTCGCCATATTCTAGGGAGCCACGTGTGTCGCACTCGGCGTTCTGCTGTTTTGGAATTTTTGGCGAAGGCTTGGAATCCGCAGGGAACTGCGCCTGATAAGTTAATGAGATGAGATAATAATTTTATTCTGAGTTATACCAAACATTGTGATCTAATCCTTGTAATTGTATCTTTTATTCCCTCAGTTCGATGCCCTTACTAGGACAAATAGCTAATTCTGATTACTAGTGATAATGTAGATAAATGTTTAATAGTATCAAATATTTATTACAAAATCCATTGATCCCGGTGAGTCCCCAACGCGCATTTTTGGGCGCTGCGTGACGCGGCATAAACGTTGCGCGTTCGCGGGGATGCTGCGCTAATGGAACCTTTGTTTACCTGCTAAGTGTTGCAAATACCCGGCACAGGTATTTGCACACAGAACCAATCGCCCCCTTGAATTGATGTGCTTTCCAACTTTATGTTTTCGCAGCAGAAGTCCAGTGTTGGTCTGGGCCTTAAAAAGAATTTGCCAACTGTGTATCTTGCCTAGCATGTCGTAAAAGGCGGCCTATGGTATATGGGGTTTTGGGTATGTGATTGTGTAGGCGACAAGCTAACCACTTGTCACTACTTTTTCACAATTTTCCATCTAACCCAGCCCAGTTTTATTTTTGGCTGAATGTGGTTAAAGGGGCCTGCTGACTCTTTGACTCTGCCCACCCCTTTAGGGTTTATGGACGTGATGTTATGTATGTATGTATGTATGTTGTTTTCGAAACAGTATCTCAGATATCTTTTTTTTTTTACCTAGGGTGGTAAATATTTATTATACCAGGTGCTGAGCATCAAAGTAGTCTATGGATGTCTGCGTTGACGACCCCTTGAGAGTTTGGCATCCGCAACCTCCACTTATGAAACATTTATTATATATAGTTAAATAATATTGCAAGTTGTGTACTTTACCGGTTCAGACCGGCAAAAAATAATATCGTTTATTTTTGCAACTATTATTTGGACTAGTATTGAAGAAACATAAAATATTCTGCTTCACTCATTACATAAATTACGTCTTTTAAATTATGAGTTAGAATTAACGTTGATAATTTGCAGTAATGGATTCAGGTGATGCAATAAGTAATTAATTATTTTTATTGTAATGTTAAGTGCATAAATCTGAAACAGTTTGCATAATTCGTTGCTTCACTATTTCCCATCACGCAAGATAAAGACTTCAACGCGTGGAAGAGAAAACTTGCAGTGAATTTGGTCAATCGATAAGTGTTGCCAATGCGGAAAATAATCAAGGAATTGACATTTCGCATAAATTGGTTTCCGCATACATACATTGAACATTCAAATTGTGTCAATTAACTTCACCTATCTACACCACCGCCTACTTATACGAGTAATAGTACTTTGTATCTATAGATACAAATATAATCTTTATAATAAATCTGTAGAGAGGTCAATTCTGCACATGAAATATATTTTCAAAATAACTATCAGGGGGTGATTAGTGATCGATACTGATGCCAAAAATGCAATCAGTAAAATTTTTGTCTGTCTGTCTGTTTGTTCCTTATAGAAACAAAAACTACTCGACGGATTTTAACGAAACTTGGTACAATTATTCTTCATACTCCTGGGCAGGTTATAGTATACTTTTCATCACGATACAATCAATAAGTGCCGAGTAGTGAAGGGAAATGTTGAGAAAACGGGAGAAGTGACTCCATTTTTTAAGCTTCCGTCGCGTGTGCAGCCTTAATGGTTAAAGTTACATAGAAATCATGTATGACGGAAATAGTCTTTATAATATTAACCATAAACGCGGGTGACACCGCTGGCACAGCTAGTGTGTTATAAAGCTGAAGAGTTTGTTTATTTGTTTGCTTGAACCCGCTAATCTCAGGAATTTTTCAAATCAGACCAGTAGCCGATTTAAAAAAAATATTTTAGTGTTAGATAGCCCATTTATCGAGGCTATAGGCTATTAAATGCGTGTGAAACCGCGAGCACACCGCTAGTACTGTATAATGCACATATACATATATATATTGACAAGCTCGATGGCGCATTCGGTAGTGACCCTGCCCCATGCGCCAAGAGTTGTGGGTTCGATCCCCACCCAGGACAAATATTCGTATGATGAATACTTGTGTTTGTTCTGTGTCTGGGCGTTAATATCCAATATTTAAGTATATATTTATAATACCACTGTTGTTTCTGATATCCGTAACACAAGTGCTTAAGCTACTTACCTCGGAGTCAGATCTATGTATGTGATGTAGTCTGATATTTATATTATTTATTTATTTATTTTATAGCTGTAGTTACAAAAATATTATAAACTAGTATGCGTATGCGACATCGCCCGCGTGGTATTTAAAAAAATCTTTGATTTTTGCGCAGACCCTTAATTATTTTCAAGATAAAAAAAATCTTAAGTTACTTCTCTGTAATATCAGTTTGCTATTTTGAATACCACTGGCCCTAAGGTCAGGGAGGCGGTCATGTCATTTGTGATCGCCGATGATGCCGGAAGTGAGCTAATGCTCGATCCATTTTAGAGAGACCTCGATCGCTTCCCGGATGCGGCGTCACGCGACATTGCCTCCGATTAGTGTATTTACAAAAAGCAATTAAGCTGGACACTGCTGTTTGTGTTTAACATTAAATCCTAATATTATTGTAAATTATAATGTTTAGATATTTGTACTTTATCGTCATCATTTGTCCGCTGAACAGAATACTTATATATTCATACATATAGTTAGATAGTGGTTTATACAAAGCATAAATCATTGCACATAGCATCATGAATGTTGAAGAAGCAGGTGAGGTGTTTAAGGACCGTGCCATATGGCGTTCTGTTCTTTCTGGCTACCCTCTTAGGGAAGTGGCGTGAAGTTTAGTAATAGTATAAATCATTCACCAATTTTTGTAGTCTCACGACATAATACACGCATACGCATATTATCACGCATGAAATCCCCAAAGGGGTAGACAGAGAAGAGGTAGCTAGCCCCTCAACCACTTACAGCCAAAAAAATAGCGCGGAGTTGTGTTAAATGGAAAATTGTGCAAAAGTAGTGACGTGCCAGCTCGTCGCCCACATGTGTAGTAGTTAGTTAGTTAGTTAGTTATACCACTAAAGATGACTGACAAAGCTGGCTGGCTCACCTAATGCTTCACTATTCGGATGTAGTCGCGGTCTGTAGCTAGTATCACGCATATTAAATATTACACAGATAAATATGTCCATAATTACATTTCGATTGTTATAATGGTGTGAGTATAATGACTTGATATAGTAGGTATATGCTAATCGCTGCTTAAAATGAGGCCCACTATTTTATCATTCTCAGAACTAGGGTTGCCAGATCGCCAAACATAATAGCCGAACAGACCTGCCAGTTTGGGTAAAATACCGGCTAGGCCGGACACCCTTCATTACTGACAGATTGCGGGAGCGACCGACAATCGACTTGCTCTCGCACGGCCACGCTCGGCACTCGCTCGTTTTCGAAATGTAAAAAGCCTAACAAAAGCCGGACAAGTCGGACACCGTTTATATTGGCCGGACACGCAATCAAAGAGCCTAACTATGTCTGGCTCACAGATAAGTTATCTGTGGTCTGACTTTATCCGGACGCCTGGCAACAGAAAGATGAACTCAGAAAGATTTTGTCTCTATGTTTTTTATACATTTCCTTAATTAACATGTTACAATCGAATTGAAGTTTTTTTCTTAATTTTATATTAAAATGTTTTCTTTATTTTATGATATTACGATACGAGACTTACTCACTTATTCCATTGTTAACCACTACCTTTAGAAGAATCATTAAAATTGTATTTTTGTAGTCAGTGACATGAACGTTTTGATAACATAGTAGTTAATAAAAAAAACTTTTAAAGTACGATGAATGCTTTTAAATACATTATAAAAATGAACATTATTATTTTTAACATTCTTAAATTTAATATCATATAAATATTCTGGAGGTAATATCAATTAAAAGTTTAACAATTAAGCAATAACTTTTTTTCAGACTAGGTATACTTACATTCATATTTAATGGAATTTAATTTTTTTCGAAGAATAATGGACAGTTACCTATAGATGCTAAATTATTGTAATATAAATGAAAAAAAAAAACAGAAATGTATGAAATAGGCATCTTCGTGCCTCCTACTTTTTTGAAGTCAGCCAAAAATGGAAATCACAAAATTTTATGTTTCAATGGCAGATTTTCATAATATGAAAGATATTTTTATCTTCCCAACCGTTGCAAATGACACGAGCTTTCAAATCGAATCGGAAAATTAACTAAATAGAGATAGACGCGCAGTCCGCTGCAGCGAACCGTCCGTCTGTCCGTCCAGACGTGCAAGTTTAATGGCGGCTTCGAGCTGCGAGTTATTTTTGCAATCACCGGCTTTATTAGAGAAGGATTTATTGTTTAATTTTATCGTGGATTGCCGTTTTAATGCTATTTAAAGGAAATCAACTCGACGTGAGAAAATGCCTGATACGTTTACTATAGCGACCAGAGATTTATTTTGTTTTTAATTTAAGTGGATGTCGGAATATCCTGTGTGCATTAGCTAATTGGACCGGGCTATTTATGTTTAAAGTTTACGAAGACTTAGTAGTGTTCTTGGTAATACTTATTTATTTAAATAAAAAAGCTTAGACATTGCTTTCGAACTTTTTAAAGGTAGCAAGTGAATCGCTATTCATAGATAATAAGCTTTCTGCAGAAATACTAATATCTTTAACATTAAATAATGTTTTACATTCAAATGTAACGTACAAATGTGTTTTCAGTAGACAAGTTTCAATCATATACTGTCACTATTTCAAAGGCAGATAACTAATTTCGTTAATAACTTCCTTGTTCGCAGGCATGGTGGTGAATGGGTTTGTGAACGTGGTGATCACCACCATAGAGAAGAGGTTTGGGCTGCGGTCCATGCAGACGGGAGTCATAGCTGGCGGGTAAGCTTAATAATGAAATAGAAACAGACACTAGCAAGGATGATACATTTTTTGACGGGCTCAAGGGCGGTAGTGGCCCTGCCCCATGCGCCAAGAGTTGTGGGTTCGATCCCCACCCAGGACAAACATTCGTGTGATGAATACTTGTGTTTGTTCTGTGTCTGGGTATTAATTTCTAATGTTCAAGTGTATATTTGTAATACCACTGTTGATTTTGATACCCGTAACACAAGTGCTTTAGCTACTTAAGAAGCTCGGAGTCAGATCAATGTATGTGATGTGGTCAGATATTATATATTAAAGAAGTGGCTTAAACACTAATGTACATACATACGTAACATCATGCCCATAATCCCCGAAGGGGTAGGCAGTGTCAAAGGGGTAGCAGGCTTAAACCCCATTCAGCCAAAAATAAACGAATGTGTTATGAAATAGGTCATTATTTGCTAGTAAAACAGATTTTTTGTTGGATTCTATTAGGGATTGCAATCCAGTGACAGTTATTGCTGGATTCAGCACATGATGGTGGATCAATCAGAACTAAAATAGTTCTGGTCCCAGCTGGATTCCTTGATCCAGCATTTCACTCTCTAGTAAAAATTTAAATCCAGCGGTATTTAACCGACATTTGTCACTAGATTCAGCACCGCTTAAATTGAGCTGGGCCAGCTAGATTTCTGAATCTAGCATTGCAATCCCTAATCCCTTGCAAGCTATGTGTGATACATATCCAATTGATAACGGTGTCTGTTCGTTGTCGGTGTAGGTATACATGGCTTCGTGTAGATTGTTACATGGCCTCTTGATAACGATGTCTGTTCAGGTACGACATGGCGTCGTTCGCGTGCCTGGCGCCGGTGACGTACCTGGGCGGGCGCAGCGGCGCGTCAAAGCCGCGTTGGCTGGGCTGGGGCGTGCTGCTGATGGGCGCCGGCTCGCTCCTCTTCGCGCTGCCGCACTTCCTCGTCGCGCCCTATCGTCTCGCTGGCGAGGAGCGGGAGGACCTCTGCGCTAGTCAGAATGTGGTGAGTAGGAATTGCAATGCTAGACCAGCAATTCAGCAGGGCCTAGCATAATTTTAGCTGTGTTATATCCAGTGACATATCCTGGTTCAATTGATAATTACGAATTACCAATAACACCTTAATGAAAGAAGGTTTTATCCATTATTCTTAAGTATTATATCATCATCTTCCTAGCGTTATGTCCCATGCTTAGACGGGGTACGCTTAAACCATGATCCAGGATTTAGCGAATCTGGTTATTACATTGAAGCGACTGCCGATCTGACCTTCGTAACCCTAAGATAGGGAACCAGACAATTTTTTTTTGGGTCATGGTTACAAATCCAAAGTTGTTTGAATTTGCAGGTTTCATCACGATGTTTTCCTTCACCGTCGAGCTAGTGGTATAAATACGTACATAGACTTGAAAAATCCAGAGGTACGTGGCGGGTTTGAACCCGCACTCCTCGGTTAAGAGGCGCGTGTCCTTACCATTGAGCTACCACCGCTCCTTTCTCCGCTCGCTTCTTCTTCTTAAGTATTATATATCTGCGATTAATTCAAAATCCCATTCCAAGCTATAAATGAAACCGACCAAAGGTGTCCTCAGTAACATTGACAACACAGCCCCCTGTCTGCCGGGCCCTTCGTCCACCCGAACGGTTCTGAAGCCCTTAACTTGGGTGCTATTGAGCGGGCTCGCCGTCACCACGCGGAGGGCTGCACCCATTGTGCAGTAATCGCGTTTGATGCCACATTTGATACGTCGGCCATCGGCCGCTTTGTAAGGATTAGAACTTTGTCGTGGGGAACGAACAAAGGTTGCGTTGATCTGGGAGGTATTGTGCGTAGATTCATGAACATTTCTCTGTTTCAGAGCAACAAAACTTTCAACCATTAAGTACATTGATTGTTCATGTCTTGATCGCCAATGTTGGCAACGTTTTACGTAAAGCTGCTGATCTGAGCTGATCTCAACGTGTTTTTTTGTAAATTACTTGTAATATTTTGAATGGCCCTACCCTACCAGCAAGTTTTTAAACATCACACCAATGTTATAAAGGCGGAAGTTTGTGAGTGTGCGAGTGTGTATGTTTGTTACTTCTTCACGCAAAACTACTGAATGGATTTAAATGAAACTTTAGAATAATGTAGCTTATACATCCGAATAACATATAGGCTATGTTTTATCTTCGTACCATGCGAGCAAAGCCTCGGGCAGAAGCTAGTTGTTTGATAATTGCGTTCGTTGCGCAAACTTCCCCATGGTAACGGTTGTGTTGCGTTGCAGACCAGCTCGCGCTGCCAGGGCGACGAGCCGTCGGAGGGCGGCGCGTGGGCGGTGGCCGTGTTCGTGGTCGCGCAGCTGCTGCACGGCGCTGGCGCCACGCCGCTCTTCACGCTTGGCGTCACATACATAGACGAGAACGTCTCCAAGAAGATGTCCTCTGTATATTTAGGTGAGATGATTACAAGTATTTGTGTCGCCTGTTTTATAGGTAAAGGCGTAGACAACATTTTAAATAATAATCATCATTTGTGACAGGTCGCATGGTCGAGTAGTTGGCTAAAAACCTTGGCTATACAAGAGAGTGTAACGGGTTCTCATACCGCTTTGTTGATTTTAAATTTCATCACCCCCGTGTCTCGAAAAGCACGTTAAGCCGTTGGTCCTGCGCCTGACCTCTCTCCGGTCATGTCGAATTGCTGTCTCACCGGACTATGAGAGTGAAATAGAGAGTGCACCTGTGTTTGCGCACACACGTGTGCACTATCATATCTCCTGCGCAGTTGGCTAATCCTCGTTGAGATTGGCCGCAGTGATTGATATAGGTTAGGAGGACATTATTATTATTATTGTCAAAGTACTATATAAAATCTACAAAGTTGTCCATTATTATGATTTATTTCGAGTTGTACATTACCTAATTATCTACGAAGAATATAAGAATGTATGTAAACCTTTTTTCTGAAATGTTGTATCAATTAACTGATATATGTCCCTACGTTGATCCTACCTTACTTAGCACTCAAAATAGTACGAAACAGACAATCAAAACTTATTGAAGAATCACAATCAATTTCCCAAGAACGTAAGATGCCGATGCTGACTTCCACTTCAATCGAAATCTATTATCATCACACTACACCATCACGTTACAAGGTGTTCGAATATTGAAACAATAGAATCATCACCCTTTTAGCATAATTGCGGGTATAGAGCCCCGCTCCATAAGGCTGAGCGGGCACGCCGCGGGACTATTAACAGCGGAAACCACTCCGCGTTACTGCCGGCCTCGTGTTTTCATATCACTCTTAAATAGGGCTGCTTGGAGGTACAATACTGTATTAGATTCATAAATACTAACTCTTTACCACATTTTTCCGTTCGTTTTTACAAGCTGATATTTTCTAGGAGTGAGAGTTTCCAAGAATGACCAAAATTCTTGAAAATAATAAAGGCGTGCGATCATACGCGTTTGCGCTAAAAGTTGAAGTACTTCCGTCAATCTATGTTTTACGGTGACATATACAATGTAAAATCGTTTTTACCTCTCTTTTTTATGTATCTTTTTGCACGGATAGAAAATTTTGCTTAATTTTTTTTTAAATATTTATAACTTTATAGTTATTCATAGTCTTATTCATAGACAAATTGTTAATTTTCTTATATCTGTCTATCATCGACAAGCTTGTTGGCTCATTCGGTAGTGACCCTGCCCCATGCCCCAAGAGTTGCGGGTTCGATCCCCACCAAAGACAAACATTCGTGTGATAAAAATTCGTGTTTGTTCTATGGCTAGGTGTTAATATCCGATATTTAAGTATATATTTGTTATACTCTTCTATAGATTCTGATATCCGTTACACAAGTGCTTAAGCTACTTACCTCGAAGCCAGATCAAGTATGTGATGTAGACTAATATTTATTTATCTTCCTGACGTTATATCCTATACTTAGAAGGGGTTCGCTTAGACCATGATCCAGGATTTAGCGAGTGTGGTAATTACATTGCAGCGACTGCCGATCTGACCTTCGTAGCCTTTATATAGGGGAATCAGACAAAGGATCATGGTTACACATCCATAGTTTTAAGAATGTGCAGTTTCCATTACGATGTTTTCCCTCACCGCCGAGCTAGTGGTATGAATACGTAGGTAAATATTTTTAAAAAATCCAGAGGTATGTGCACTGGTTTCTAACCCGCACCACTTGGATGAGACGGGCGTGTCCTTACCATTGAGCCACCACCGCTCCTTTTTATTTCTTGTATCTGCCTATCATTAATAACAATATCATTTTCTTCTGAGTCACCCCTATTGATAAGACTATATACAAGCAATGCTGCTGAGTCCCGATAGCGTTAACGCTAAGTATATAATGTAATAATAATGTCCTCCTAACCGATATCGGTTATGGCGGCCAATCTCAACGAGGATTAGCCATCTGCGCAGGAGATATTATAATGCACAAGTATGTGTGCAAACATAGGTGCAATCTCTATTTCGTCACTCTCATAGTCCGATAAGACAGCAATTTGACATGACCGGAGAGAGGTCAGGCGCAGGATAAACGGCTTAACGTGCTTTCCGAGGCACGGGGGTGATTAAACCGCCTACTTCCTGACTCCGGACAGTTCAGTTACTGAGTAATTTTAATATTGAAATACCCAGCTTCAAATATTGGCCCGACCCGGGAATTGAACCCGATCTCTTGGTCCTTAGGCGGCGCATGCTACCAGAAGACCAACAAGGCAACGCTAAGTATAAACGAGTCACAGCCTTATATGCGGTCCATATTGATTGCGTGATCAGCATAATCTCATAATCTCGGTTAAATCACTGTTTTGTATCACGTTTGCCGCAGATCTGTGATATTACGGAACCTGCAATCACTTTAACTAGTATATTATAAGAAACCGATATATAATTTTACGTTACGGAACTAGGTTTAATGTTGTATGTAGCAGTATATTCCAGTTAGGGGTTTAGAAAATGTTTGGAAGTTTAAAAGTTAAAATAGTGATGATGATTGCATTAAAAAACTATAATTCTATTTAGTCCGTCAGTTAGATTATACAAAAATACCAGACGCATATTTTTCGCTTTATTAACGGCTGATTTTCCAACAGTCAGTTAAAAGATAACAATCGAATAAATCACAATCCGGATAATTGTAAAATGTCAATGCCTGTTTCCTAAGTAAAATACCGTATGACATCCGCAAATTGGTGACTTTATACTTTATCAGTCAGTTAATTCATATCTGACCATTAAAAAATCGGCCCTAAATTAACAAAAAATCACAAAGATAAAGATAAAGAGCATCAAAGTATTACTTTTCGTTTTATTTATCAAACACACGTAACGAGTTATCGCTTGGTTGCTAAATTGTATTAAGACGCGGGTTTCTTCCATCAGGATGAATACTGTTCAGGTATTTGTCTCAAGACAAGGGTGTGAGGTACTTTTTCCTTTTCGTTTGCAAACGTACATGAATATCATTACGCCCGCAATACCTGAGGAATAAGGAGTAGATGTCAAAGGTTCTCAAACATAGGTATACTCACCATTTACCGCAGGGTTGCTAAATTATATCAATATGTGTGTATACCGCCTATCCCCGCATGGCTATTTGACGGGCGCATTCCAGGCGTCGGCCGCGAGCGCGGCGCATCTGCGCAGTTGTCAATTTACCTATGCAATTAATCGAGTTGCGATTGCGGAAATGCATTTGGCTGCATTTCCGATGCACGCGCCGGCGTCTCCGTGAGGATGGTGAGCTAGTGATGGACGGAACCGGTAGAATTATCGATAGGTTTGGAATTTACTATTTGATTATATATGTACGGGCGGTATGTATGTCTAGTGGCTGGAGGAACCTGGGTGGAATCGAAACCAAAGGCTGCAAGAACTTGGGCTGAAGATTAAAGGTTTAAGGGTAACAGGCTTAGGTCAAGCTTTTGGGTACTCACTGTGGTTCTATGAATTATCGGTCGGTGACCACAACTGGACCGGTCTTCGGCGACGGCCACATAGACTCTCTTGCGCATCGGCTGACACGGGGGACGTAAGGTCTATCTATGTATCTATCTCGCTCCCTTAACAAAACCTTTAAAATAACATCGACTTTCGAGTGGCACCATATACTTTCCAACCGCCTATAGGCTACTTTGACTTATTACCATAATGCCGGCGTGTGCTTGTATGGCGTCTTTAACCGAATTAAAAAAAAGGAGGTTCTCAATAAGGGTTTTTTGAATAAAACATCCAAAAGGTGGCGTAACTGTGACTTGCGGTCTTGTCACCCTCCTCATTGGTTAGTTGTCAGACCAAACTGACATGCTGTCAACAAGGAGCCAATAGGGACAGTGATAAGACCGCAAGACTCCCTCGCGCCATCTGGCGGTTTTTGTTTTTTGAAAATCCTCATTCGACTGTTTTTTTTTATCATGCAAGATAAAGGCTTGCAAAATTTCTCGACCTACTTGCCTAACTAAGAAAGAAAGAAAGAAATATGTTTATTAGGTACTTACATGCATAATACATAACATTGTAACATAAAAAGTAAAAACTATGTGGTACCTACCTAAAAGATCTCCGCTCAGCATATGTCGCGGTGGCGCTAAGCGTACCATGACTTTAGTTTTCTGCGGATGCCTAGAGATCAGGCGTTTAGTGCTGCCCAAACAAAGTAAATAAATAAATAATAATAATAACTTCTTCAGACTGACACACCAATTCCCTAGTTCCAAACTAAGCTTATAAGCTTGTGCTATGGATACTAGGTGAACGGATAGACATACTTAAATACGTTTATAAACATCCATGACTCGAGTACAAATGTCCATCACACGAAACATTTGCCCCTAGCGGGATTCGAACCCGCGACCCTTAGCTTCGTGGCCAGGATCTCTGACCACTCGACCAACGGGCCTGTCGAAGTAGTAACAAGAGTAACGATTACAATGGTGACGTCACTAGCGCGCGACGGAACCAATCGCCCTGCTGTTTGTCGTCCGCCTGGGCCGGCCACAAGCGATACAGTCCATTATTCAATCGCCTGCGCCCAGTGCCGGATCTAGCCGGCGAATGCTTACCAAGAGGTCTCGAAGCCCTCAGGCCCGTATAGAGGCTTCTAAATACATTTTGGAGCCTGACACTGTGTTTTAAGAGAGAACAAAGTGGAGAATTACATTCTCTTGGGTGTTTGGTTTAAGAGGAGAATTTTTTTTTTAACCAGAGAGCAACCTTACAAATGTCACCCGTAATCTATACTCATATTATAAAGATAAAGAGAAAACATTTCATTGTTTGTAAACAAACATTAAATAGGCTCCGAAACTACCGATTTGAAAAATGCTTTCACCAATGGAAAGCTACTTTATCAGCGAGTAACATAGGCTATATTTTATTCCCGAATTCCTACGGGAACGGGAACTACGCGGGTGAAACCGCGGGGCGCTGCTATCCCTTATAAACGTATTTTTAAGTTTAGAGGCAAATGCTTAGCAAAAACTACTTCATGAGGTCACCAAACCTATTTCAAAGTGGAAAAGTGGCGTAATTACATATACTTTTACAAAAATTTGTCTGGAGAAAAGTAACATTTGTCCCATGTTGGTCTGGGACAAAAAAAAGAATGTACCAACTGTGGTTCTTGCCTAGCATGTCGTAAAAGGCGACTAATGGTTTACGGGCTTTTGGGTATGTGATTAAGTAGGCGACGAGCTAGCCCCTTGTCACTCTGTCCCATGTTGGTCTGGGACTTAAAAATAAAATGCCAACTGTGGTTCTTGCCTAGCATGTCGGAAAAGGCGACTAATGGTATATCGGGTTTTGGGTGTGTGATTGTGCAGACGACAGGTTAGCCGCTTGTCACTGCTTTTTCACAATTTTCCATCTAACCCAGCCCGACTTTGTTTTTGGCTGAATGTGGTTGAAGGGGCATGCTGCCCCTTTGACTCTGCCTACCCCTTCGGGGATTATGGGCGTAATGTTATGTATGTAGAAAAGTAACAGTGGACTAATCCGCCTCTGATGAGCGCGAAGGTGCCGGGCCGGGATCGCGACGGATTCCATTTGAAACTGTGATTGGTTCCGACTTGATCGACGTTCCAATCGAATTGAGACTTTACTGTCCAACTGTTTATATTTTGATTCTGATATGCTACAAGCGCCAAATTTGATGAGGATAATTAGATATTGTTGTTATTTTATGAAAAAAAGACTACTTTCTAAATAAGTATATTTAGAAAATCTGATGTTAATTAACTCTTAATTTTTATTTTTATTTTATGGTCAACATTTGTTTTAAATTAGCATTTGTAAAATCTATCTATATGTCTAATCTAATCTATTTTATATGTTATGCTAAATCTAATTTTTTTGACAAAATTCTAGCAAAGAATGTGACTGTTTCATACTATTATGTAAACATCGTAATGCAATCCTACATAGGAAACAACAAGCTGATCGATAAATCTGAACGCGAAAAATCGGAGCAACAAAAATCCTCAAAACATTTGAAGTGGGCCGCGTTTTAGCGGCGCCCTGAGAGGTCACACTCACGGAGGACAAGGAAATAGTATTCGGCGCCGGAGGGCGATGTGTGCCCTCCGGTCGAGCTGCCGAGCCCGCCCCGCGCACACACGGAGCTACGCGATAACTCAGTCATGTTATATCGCCATCGTAAAATTCATGATTTTATATCTTTATTCTTTGGTGTAAAGCAAGATTAAAAGATAAAGTGCATTTTTTGCGATACATTGCACCTTTATGTAAACTAGTCAGTTAGCATGTTTAAAAATCTTGTAACAACGGAAAACAGATCAATAATGTATATTTATCTATCTTTATAAATAAAAATGAATTGCTGTTCGTTTGTCTCGCTAAAACACGAGAACGGCTGGTCCGATTTCGCTGATTTTAGTTTTACAATATTTGTAATCTTCCAGGGAAGGTTTGTACGGTAAGAAAATATGGAAACATTGCGAGGAAGATAAAAAAAGATAATCCGAAAACGAGGCGTTATGAAGTGCGCCGGGTTGGCTAGTTTATCAATATGTAGGAACATAATTCATACTTCAAAATAATAAATACTATTTTCGATGTTCCAAGACTCGTTACATTTAGAATCAGTGTAAAGGCGAACTCCAACTACAAATTATCATAATGTAATTAGTTGTAAAATAAAAGAAAGAAAGAAAGAAGTATGGATAAAAGAAAGAAATAAAAGCCTACTTCAGAACTATTAGAAGTTTGTTGCCACGGAAAACCATCGAACATGATTCGTGGAAAGCAGAACAAAATTGAGCGCGTTAGGATCGCGCGGGAACTCCTCCGCATCCAGTGTAGTCGTGACCTTATTCGTCGATGGCAGCTGCTTTTAACTGTGAAAACAGCGGCGCTCGAGTGCTCGCAAGAAACGCGATCTCGCGCATTGTTTGCGACAAAGCGACACTTCGGCGACCGCGCCGCGGGTCACTCTACCCGGGTCGCCCTTGGCTGAAACAAAAAAGTGTTTTTTTTTTATCAAACAGCCATCATACCACTCACCGGCGCGGAGTGCGCCCATCTCATGTGTTCCACACACCACTGTGTCGCGCGCGCGCCGGTGAGCGCGTACCACTTAAAGGCCTATGCGACAAATTTAATAAATCCTTCCCTGATGTGGATATTTTCGCTTGCAATCCCCAAAAGTTCAAAAGAATTGTGATAGAACATTTGAAGAAATAAATAAATCATAATTATAACTGTTACACAGCTCACAAATCTGTACATTATTTGTTTACCACCTAATTTAAAATTAATTAACTTTTATGTTTTATTTTTTTTTTCTTCTTGTCGAGTGATACGACTTAAATTAACCTGTGGATAGCGGTGTAGGTTTCACAATAAACAAACCAAATTGTTATATATATAATCATAAATGTACGTTGATTGTGTAAACTGTTTGTTATCCCAAATAAAATAAAATAAAAATAAAATCTTCCTAGCTATTATGTCCCTTGCTTAGACAGGGTCCGCTTAGACCAAAACCCAGGATTTAGCGAGTCTGGTAATTACATTGAAGCGACTGCCGATCTGACCTTCGTAACCCTAAGATAGGGGAACCAGAAAATTTTTGGATCATGGTTACAAATTCAAAGTTGGTATGGGCATGTGATAAGAAGAGAGGAAGAACACGTGACAAAGAGAGTGATGAGTATGAATGTTAGTGGATGGAGAGGAAGAGGAAGGCCAAATAAGAGATGGATGGATTGTGTGAAAGATGATATGAGAGAAATGGGAGTGGATAGCTTGATGACGGCTGACCGGGACGTATGGAAAAGGAAGACATGCTGCGCCGACCCCGGATGAACTGGGAGAAGGGCAAGAAGAGGTTACAAATTCAAAGTTGTTTGAATTTGCAGGTTTCATCACGATGTTTGCCCTCACCGTCAAGCTAGTGGTATAAATTGACTATTGACTACAAACAGCCATTGACTATTTAATTTAGAAAGGTTCAAATGTCGTTTAGGTCTTTGAGTAATATTGCTCTTGCTAAGGGACTTTATACTCGTAATTTGTAATGACATGCTGTATTATGTTATATTGCAGGGGTGTACTACACAATGGCAGTTGTAGGCCCAGCGCTAGGCTACGTGCTGGGCGGACAGATGCTCACCATCTACACGGACTTCGTCAGCATCGACTCAGACACGTGAGTACCTTAACAACCCTTTCAGTTGTGAGATTACAGACGTTAGCCATAAAACTATGGATCTCGCGTTCATAGACAGAGTCCCGCAAGATAAAATGGTCGTGTGATAAACATAGATGCGTTGATGTTTATAAACGAATTAAAACACGCGCAAGTGTGTTCCAAGCATTAAATGAGTTATTTATTTATTCGGATATTTATTTATAGTGGAAGTGTGGTTATATATCTGAATTTGTTTGACCACCCGATCTAGGGAGTTTTATAAGTTAGAGAGCCATTTCTCCAATTTATCAACAAGTTTCTTGTACTTACTTATGAAGAATTGATTATATAGGTAATTAAAGTCTCATATAAGCTCAAATAGTAAAGCAAAAACTCGTAGAACCACACAATACCGGCCTACATAATATTAAACAGCCTTCGCCTCAAAATATGCAACTTGTCGTCCGACCCAAGCCACATACCTTCATGTACTTCAAAATAAGAACACGCGTCTTATTTAGTCCGCAGCAACCATAAACAAGGCGAACAGCCTCCGCTTCCGCGCAGCGCTTTAATATTCCATCTGGGCGGCGCGGCTTCATTCACAACTTGCCCTCTCGCTTTCATCTCATTGTGCTCTCGAGCCAACTTTTCAGCCAAATTAATTCCCCGTTTTACCTCCATGGCTTCTGCAGCGAAATATGATTTTCCGCTCGCGAGTTTTCAACGACCTTTTGGTGGCTTCGGTTTTTAATTTATGGCGCGTTCGTAATTTGAAAATTTGGTTCGAAATTTTGTAAAGCTTCCCGCCATCGATGGAGCGAGAAGCCTATGAAGTATTGTAATCCGTTTACGGCCTATTTTATTTCGTTATGGTCATTGAACTTTTATTATATTTTTTAATAAAATAATTCTTTTACGTAAGTTCTTTCCTTTGTCCCATGTTGGTCTGGGACTTAAAAAGAATGTGCCAACTGTGTTTCTTGGCATGTCGTAAAAGGCGACTAATGGTATATAGGGTTTTGGGTATGTGATTGTGTAGGCGACGAGCTAGCCACTTGTTTTCACAATTTTCCATCTAGGTAACCCAGCCTAGTTTTATTTTTGGCAGAATGTGGGCCTGCTGCCCCTTTGACTCTGCCTACCCCTTTGGATATTATGAGCGTGGTATTATGTATGTAAAATAAATCCTAAAAAACACGTACATACTGGCTGGATTCACGATTATAAAATGGTTTCTTTATATACCTGGCCAATAAGACAAGGCAAATAAAATTACGTATTGAAACAAAATCTCTGAGAATTATTGGAGGATGTTTACATCCCTATTCTTCGAAAGCGCTATCACAAAGTAATTTCATAAAGTATCTATTATTTTTGAAGCAGCCAAGTAAACAGATGCTTTCTGGAACTTCGCAAGACGTCGGCTATCGCTGCGGGCACTTGTTTTAGTTGTAAAAACACCGGCCGGGAATTAGCAAGTCAATCAGAGGCAAGATCGGCGTATTGTTTTAATTCATCTGCGCTGGAGACGTCCACGTTGTTTTCGCAAAGACGAGGGGCCGATTCTGGAATAGACCGCGTTGTTGTTTCAGAAGTTTGGGTCGATTTGCTCTATTTAACTTATGGTGCGGTAAAAGCTTTTGTAGCGGATAAAACGGAGCTGTATTTACTTAGGAATTTATATCTTAAAATGATTCATGGATAGAATCAGTCTAATTTTATTCTTAAAGGAATTAAATGATATCTACATAATATTGTTTTCTTCGTAAAGTATAAACAATACTTGCAGGGATTGTCCTAGAAGCGACTTGTATTATTAAATATACCTACTTTCTAAGCTTTTCCTGTATACCAGGACTTCCCAACCAGGGGGGCGTAGAATAATGTCGGGGGGATCACGACAGTATTATTTTTGGTTCGGGACGAAATAAAGGTTGGGAAACCCTGCTGTATACGAATAAGCAGATGTTTTAGTGACTTCATTCATGTGAGCAATCGCAAGAACACTCATCAAACCTAAATTAATCAGCTCAATTAAATGATAATTAGCGATTTTCTTTCGATGATTTGTTTCATCGCCAAGAACTTACATCCTAGCAGACATAAATTCCTACGAAAGTCTATGCAAATTACAAAAAAAATTGCTGACATACCTGTAAAAGATAAAGCGAGACGTATTTCTACTGACTCCGCAATGGGCCCCGTAAGTCAGCAGACCTGCATTCACTCGAGGCAGTGCCGGACAGATTTACATAAGAAAACACCGGCCGCCCGGCCGCGTAATTGCGATTACGCGTGTTACTGCGCCGCCCGGGAAATACGCGCGCCTTGCGTGTTACGAAATGTTCGTGTTCTAATTCTACAAATCGCACGTTACATTAAAAATGAATGTTACACCACTGACTTAGCAGAGGTTAATAGTTTAGCCTATTATATTTAAAGCGATCTATCGTTTAATTGTTAGAAGCTGATTGCTTTTCTCGTCACAATATTACTTCTATTATTTATCTAAGAGGTAACCGCGAGCAGCCACTTTGTCAAAAACATAAGTATTACCTAATCAAAATGTTGACTCAGTCTAAAAAACATAACATATTATAACATCACGCCCGCAATCCCCGAAGAGACAAAGGGGCAGCAAGCCCCTTTAACCACATTCAGCCAAAAATAAAACTAGGCTGGGTTAGATGGAAAATTGCGAAAATCTAGTGACAAGTGACTACTTCGTCACCTACACAATCATACACCCAAAACTCTAAATAGAGATACTTGTTGTGATAATATTTTATAAATTCATGTCAATAATAGTTAATTTAATTATATTAAGTGCTTACATAACTATAAGTAAATAAGTTAATGATATTAATAAGTATGTAATTATAATATGTAATTTTTAAAAGCACCTACTTAAGTATAATGCTACACCCTATCAGGGTCCATGTAACTGCATTTCAAATGTTTTGTTATGTGTGCAATTATGAATAAATTATGAATTATAAATTAAATACCATCAGTCGCCTTTTACAACATGCTAGGCAAGGAACACAGTTGGCGCATTCTTTTTAATTCCCAGACTAACATGGGATACTCGTATATTATGAGGCGTTAGCTATTTTATTTTCTCTCATTACTAACACTATTATCCAAGCGGACCCTGACTAGGAACGCTAGGAAGATGATGACTAAATCATGTTGGAATCGCCCTAGACGCTAAATTGCATGGGGTTCCCATATTGCGGCCTTGCCAGGAAGACTTAGTTCGGCGGCTTAAGCAGTCAGGAAAATAAGACAATTAACTGATGTTGAAATAGCAAGATTGGTGTATTTCAGTTATTTTCATAGCATAATTTCATATGGTCTGCTGCTGTGGGGATCTGCGGCTAATATACAAACTATTTTTGTATTGCAGAAAAGGGCCATTAGAGCCATAAACGGCCTTAGACCACGTGACTCTCTTAAAGTTTTTTTTAAAGAAATTAACATTTTACCAATTGCACCGCAATTTTCAAATTCCTAAATGATAAGCATATAATGTTTAACTTCATAATAAAGTGTTGACCTGCAGTGTTGTTACCTAGTAAGTGTAGATTATTAAGTACGAAATTGTAAATTTTGGCATTTAAAAGAGTAACTATTGAGTTTCTTGCCGGTTTCTTCTCGATAGAGTCTACCTACCTTCCAAACCTGTGGTAATACTTTTTTTTCTGTTTAAATTGACTATTTACTAGTGCTTTTTTGAAACCTATATAAATAAAGTGATTTTGATTTTGAATTTGAAATTGAAATGTAAATTTTTCATGTCCAGGTTGGGCATCACGCCTCTGAGCTCGGTGTGGATCGGCGCGTGGTGGGTGGGCTTCATCCTGTCTGCGCTGCTGTGCCTCGTCGTCGCCATACCGATCCTGGCCTTCCCCTATGAGCTGCCTGGTGAGTGGAGAATGTGTGACAATAGAGAGGAAACTGCAACCATTATCTTTTTTGGAATTACTTAAGTAAAGTCATTTATGTATAATATACAGACCACGTAATTCTTATTAACATTGCACTACCGCACTGACTCTTGATAGGATATTGGATATGGTCCCAATTTAATGCCAGAAGCATTAAAAAGTGTTAAAAATACGCCACATCTGATCCTTTAAGACCTGAGGCGTTCGTGAATAAATGAACATCGCTGGGGAGCTCACCCTTAATAATTCGATTAAATAGTATATGAGTCCTCATGTGATACAAATGCCCATAGGCTATGGTGACCGCTTGCCAACTGGCTAGCTGTGTGCTTTAGTAATTAAAGAAACAGTGTCCAGAATTTGGTTAGGTTTGTGGGCATTCTCACCGTTCTCACCCTGGTTCTGTGTTCTTGATTACAGGTTCCGACGAGATCCGAGCATCAAAAGTATCTGAAGCACACGAGGGTGCTGCATCAAAGTCAGCCGCGTTCAGCGCGCTGAACGAGCTGCCGCGCGCCGCCGCCGCGCTGTTGCGCAACCCCACCTTCCTGTTCCTCAACCTGGCGGGCGCCAGCGAGGGCATGCTCATCTCCGGGTTTGCCGCCTTCCTGCCCAAGCTAATTGAGAACCAGTTTGCGGTTAGCGCTTCTGAGGCTGCGCTGCTGTTGGGTGAGTAAGCACTTTTGGTCTGATCTATCTGCTGATAAAGATGCTATTTAAATGAGTATTTCACTTGCATCTTGGATTACATCCAAGGCTTTGAATATTCATTGTCCAAGTAATACAGAAGTGCCGTGAGGTTTAGTAGTTATTACCCTCATTTCTTGAAAAGGCCTGAAAAGGGGTCCATTGACTTTAAAGCCTCTTGACATTCCTAAGCATATACCTGGCATCGTTCTTCGAATAGTGTGACGTGGCGTTATTAATGATTAACACCGTCTGCAGAAAGACCGATCATCATAACAGTCATCATCAGGGCTTCTATTTACAATTACATAAAAAGAAAATTTGAGGTGTAGGTAGTTTCATTAGATACTTTTAATAAAACCATTATGTAGATGTCATAAAATACGTACTAAAAGAATATGCAATTTAAAAGCCTAGTGACAAAAATTATGATTCAGGAAAACCCTTTTTGAACTTGTCCGATGTTGGTCTGGGACTAAAAAGAATGTGCCAATTGTGTTTCTTACCTAGCATGTCGTAAAAGGCGACTAATGGTATATGGGGTTTTGGGTGTGTGATTGTGTAGGCGACGAGCTGGCCACTTGCCACTACTTTTCACAATTTTCCATCTAACCCAGCCCAGTTTTGTTTTTTGCTGAATGTGGTTAAAGGGGCCTACTGTCCCTTTGACTCAGCCTACCCCTTCGGGGATTATGGGCGTGATGTTATGTATGTATGCACTTTTTGAAAAGATGTTCTAAACATTTATCGACGCATCCGGTACAATGTAACAATACGATGTCGTGTTCCAGGTGTGATAACAGTGCCGGCGGGAGGCGGCGGCACGTTCCTGGGCGGATGGCTGGTGAAGCGCTGGCGGCTGGCGTGCGCCGGCATCATCAAGCTGTGCGTGGCCGCCACCGCCGTCGCCGCCGCCTTCACCTTCAGCTTCGTGCTCACGTGCGACGACTACCCCTTCGCGGGGGTCACCGTGCCATACGGCGGGCCTGCTGCGCAGCAAGCTGGGTATGTGGATGTTATATTCCTACATAAGAACCAGTTCACACTATTTTAGCTAAGTACTATTTTAGACAAGCTCGATGGCGCATTCGGTAGTGACCCTGCCTCATGCGCTAAGCCAAGGGTTGTGGGTTCGATTCCCACCCAGGACAAACAGGTGTGTTCTGTGTTTGGATGTTAATATCCAATATTTAAGTATATATTTGTAATACCACTGTTGTTTCTGATATCCGTAACACAAGTGCTTAAGCTATACTTACCTCGGAGTCAGATCAATGTATGTAATGTAGTCTGATATTTGAATAAAGGAAAGTATGTAGGTATGATATATCCTATTGAAAAAGGGTTTCATATGGCTCCCATATAAATACAATAATTCAGATATCAGCTTTTTTTATCACTGACCAGCAGCTCTTGTCAGCACCGGTTTCAACAAATGAAGCGTTTCTGTTTGTTATGAATTCACGAGTGATATTGAGAAGCTATGTCCAGCTGTAGACGAACATGGGCCGATATAGTTGTTATTGCTTTTTCAATATTGCCCTCTCGAATACATTAACTGCCCAACAGTACCCGTTTGTTAGCTACCCACCAGTGGCTAACTGACTAGCTGATAAGTTACTACAGGGTGGCGGGACTGGTAAAACGTCACGGGCTTTTGCGCCAGGAAGCCTGTGAGCGATTGGAACGAGTAATTCAGTGAGGACATCAGGTGATACAATTGCCATGGCCCTCAAACGATATTCGTCACTGGCTAACCGTCCCCTTGGTCACTCCCCGCCAGCCCGTACCAGCTGCCGGCGGAGTGCAACTCGGGCTGCGGCTGCGCGCAGGCGCGCTACGCGCCCGTGTGCGGCGCGGACGGCGTGGTGTACTACTCGGCGTGCCACGCCGGCTGCGCGCGCAAACAGCTCGCCGGCGCCGCGCAGCTGTTCCACGACTGCGCCTGCGTCACCAGCGAACACCTGCCCGTCTATAAGCCCGACCCTGGTAATGCTTTCAAACATTTAACGAAGTAGACGCTATCTTAGGATTCGCCATGAATGTAAATTTTGCGAGTGGTTAAAACACTGAATGTGTTAAGCATTTTCCTGCTAGTGTTTCCTAGTGTTCCTGCCAGTGTACCTTGGGTACTATAACATAACCAGATTCCAAAGCCGTCCCGAACCTAGGCACCCCCGTGTGTTAAACTTATCCAAAAAAGTCTTTCAATAATGTACGCTTCCATTTTACCCGGCGCCCTTAAAATCCTGACAGTTGTGTGCGGAAAACGATCGCATACAGTGGGGGCATTTTTTTATTAGACGAAAATGCTATATGATGATCATAACTAAACCCCTGAAATGTAATATAGAAAAACCCAATGCAAGATAATTTTATATCTTTCAAGCTTATGTTACGATGCTAATCTTATTAATCTAGATTCAGCGAGTCTAGCCATCGCCATGACACTCCATTTGAATCGAGTATGAGAAGAGCGTATAATAATATTCCTAACTCTTAATTTGTCGGTTGCAGCATCAAACGCGACGGTGTCGTACGAGGCCATCAACAGCATGTGCAGCTCAGACTGCCCCTACCTGTGGCTCTTCGTGTTCCTCTCGTTCTGTGTGATGCTCTTCACCTTTCTAGCGACCATGCCGGCGTTATCTGCTACTCTTAGGTAAGCTTCCTCTTAAAATTTACCAAATGCAAAGTTAATGCTATCTCTAGAAAAAAATAAGTGGACTCATGTTATTATACTTACTTACGTATCTAAAACTTTACCTATGCTATGTATTAACTGTTATATCAGGGATAAGTTACACACATAAAGCCTTGAACCTTATATTATACCTTGATTTTGACAGCTAAGCGTTCCAGCCGTGTAACAGCAGCCTTGGTTAGTTTACTTCTAACAAGCAACCTATCCAATGGGGGACATGGGGAACACATCATACCTATACGTACCTACCTCTAAAGGTTTAGAAGTTAATTGAATCATACTGTCAACTGATTTAGATTCGTATAGTAGATTGTTTAACCGGTTTGACAAACTAGGGGTTTGTTTTATAATACATTCACTCGTGTCTGTAGATGCGTGAGGGAAGACCAGCGGTCGTTCGCGCTGGGCATCCAGTGGATCAAGGTGCGTCTGCTGGGCACGATCCCGGCGCCGCTGCTGTTCGGCTTCCTCATCGACCTGTCGTGCTCGCTGTGGGACCGCGCCTGCGGCGGCTCCGGCGCCTGCCTGCACTACGACAACAAGTACATGAGCGGGTACGACCCTCTTGCTTTATACATACAGACATACATATCATCACGCCCATAATCCCCAAAAGGATAGGCAGAGTCAAACGGGCAAAAATAAAGCCAGGCTGGGATAGATAGAAAATTGTGAAAAAGCAGTGACAAGCGGCTAACCTGTCGCCTACACACACAATCACACACCCAAAACCCGATATACCAATAGTCGCCTTTTACGCTAGGCTTGCCTAGCATGTCGGCAGAAAGAACTGATAATGAACTATGCAGAATATATTTTTATGCTTAGTAAAAAAAAGAGTGAACTCAATATTATTTTTGACAGAATGTCGCTTGGGGAGCATTTTGCTCCCTAGACTGTAGACGTGATGGTATGTATGTAGGAACTAGGAAACCTACTTGAATACGATTTTTGGGCATCCAAACTGGCTAGAACTGGTATTTTTACCCTTAGTAAGAAAAATAAAAAGGAAAGGATATTTGAAATACTTCGTTTCTGGTTGAATACCACACAGAGGACAAAGCCGACATCATCATCATCATCCTCTTGCCCTTCTCCCAGTTCACCTGGGGTCGGCGCAGCATGTCTTCATCTTCCATGCGTCCCGGTAAGCCGTCATCAAGCTATCCACTCCCATTTCACTCATATCACCTTTACACAATACATCCATCTTTTAATAAGTCGACAATCCAGAACCAAAATGATGAATGACCAAGTATAATTATAAGCCTCTACACAGCATCCAGACTGTCGCAGTAACTTCTACTGATGTTTCCAGGTGTATGCTGGCTCTAGCGCTGCTCGGTAAGCTGTGCTCGGTCCTGTTCTTCTTCCTGGCGTGGTGGTTCTACCGGCCGCCGGGCGGGAAGAGCGGCAACGCCGTCGTGCCCTCCGTCGACCTGGTCGTCTGCGCCGAGAAGAACGGCAACGTGCCCAACGGCAACGTGGCCAATGGCAACGTGGCCAATGGCACCGTTGGCAACGGCAACAACGCCAACGGGAATGTCGGGAACGGCTACTGCAACGCGGCGTTAGAGTGCAGCGAACATTTGTAGGTGCAGTTTGTGGGTACGACGAACTTTTACAACAGCAGAAAGGTTTAAGTGACGGAATGTGGGCAAGTGGACGTCGAATGTTGATGCCTGAAAGTTGTACATCCCAATCCTATTCAGTATTTCAGTCAGGTCTATATGATTAGGCTAGTCTAAACAAATCAGAAAGCAGTGTCTGATTTTACGTCTCCACCTAAAATCCTGGACAATATTTTAACAGTGGTTGAAGTTACAGTTAAATATAGTGCAATTTAACATATAAACCTATACCTACTCTTATACTTACCTCAGGTATCAAGGGCGGATGATTCGAATCCGTTCGCATTGGTTGCAGGCCACCGACTGGGTAGGTTTAAAACTCAGGAAGACCACACATGACGTTCACTAAAACTAGCAATAACTGTGTACGTTACACATACGACTTCAGACTTAAGTTGTGTTTAAATAAATTTTGAATCAATAAAATAAATAATATTCATTAGATACATTAGAAGACACAGCTCATCTGACCAATAGAAGGATAGAGCAAGAACGCAAGTAACTTTTATACAGACACATTCACTGCCAGATATGGACACGGTACTATAAAATTAGTTATTTCTACTAATAAATCGTGATTTTTAAATAGAATAGGCATTATCTATTCATGAATGATTCAAAACGTTCGATGTTTTTAAGGCTGCGTCTACATTACATTAGTATCGTATCTATGCGTGGCTCATAAAAATTTGTATGCAATGGATGTCTAATTGTTCCTATTCAATTACCGTAAGACTTACTTACTCGAACAATGGATCAAAAATTGGTTTCCATTATTACTTTATTGGAAACTAGCAAATTGTATTCTATTACTGAAATTTGGTTACTTGTCTGTTGTTCCGTTTTATAATTTACTACCAATGTGTATTGTATAATTGTAAAAAAATATATTACCTTATAATAATTTTATATAATTATAAATCATTCCAAATCATAATATTTTCTGTTGTAATGTTATCTGTGATGTTGTTAGTCTATAGAGTAGATGTAAGAATAGATAGGTCGTCTTAGCACCTACCTTGGTTTAGGTTTCAATAGGAATACGATGCATAGAAATGTCTGCAACGTTTGAATATATAAAGTAAAAACATCAGAACTTCAATAGCACTTTTAACTTTAAGATTATTACTTTAACTCAACTCTTCTTTTAACTAATGTTATAGTAGAATTGAGGTATAGTACCCTCGTTTCTACTATTAGTGTTGCCTAAACATCGATAGTTTAACGGCCAAATTATCTATACGATCGGTAGGAAAATCGTTAGTATCAAGAGTATCGATAGTATCGATGTCTCTGTTAGTGCAATACTATCGATAGTCTATTCGGTAATACCGAATAAATCAACCAATCAACCAATGGTTGACAGCGATCGAAACTATCGATACTATCAATAGTATTGCAGTTCATCGATAGTTTTCAGTATCGAGACTCTTATATCAATAGGCTATCGATACAATCGATATTGGCCTAAGGAATAGAAGAAAGGATCAATTTAAACTTCCATTTCAAGGACTCACCTAAAATGATAATCAATATTCGTAAAAAATTACTTTTGTCTGAATGGAAAGCCTAAACTGTCAGTCTAGCTGGGTTGCAAAAGTTGCAGACAACGCTATTCATTAGTACTAAAAGACCTAGTTGTTAAATAGAGAGTACAATGTAAAGGTTTCGGCGAATCTTGTGAGCACTAGGGGTTTTGTAATATTTGTATTTTTCATCACAGGTTAGGCCTAAGGTACTTTATGTACAGTTTTAACTTATTTGTTGAATTTTTCAAGGTCAATACTTGTTAAACGCGTATTTTGGTTGAAGACTGATTGTTTATTATTAATATATAATATAGATAGTTACTAGATATTTTAGTATTTAGGTGTGTGTGTCATTTTACATATGTCTGGGAATATCGATGGGAAAACATCGACATTTCTGTATGTGTATGAGTTATTACATCTCCATTAGGTTCTACAATATTTATTAATGAATTAATTAATTATTAATGAATATTGCCCTTCAAAATTATTTTTATGATGTAATTTTTCACATAAGCAGGCAACCAATAATGGTAAAATGATATTTAAACTCTACGAAGATGACTTTTTCAGAAGCATAATACAAAATAAGTACATGGAAATTCTCCTCAACGCAAACAAATATCATAATTAGAATTGGTATAAAAGATCGCATATTACATTATTATATTTATTTATAACGAGTACTACATAAGTAAATTGTTTTAGTTAATAACCTACCTAAATACCCCAGGAAGTACTTGTTAAGATACAAAATAAATAAAGTTTACAATCTATGCGATTTTCTGCAACAAATCAAATACAATGATCACCAGTACGCGTCACTTGTGTGAAATGATATGTGGAGGTAATTTTTTACCAGTTTTCTAATGTAAATTATACTAATAGTTGTATTTGAAGTGATCAATTTTGTAATTGTACAATTTTACACGGATTGATTGAAATAAAAATCTCCAATTTTACTTGGACTATTTTTTTATGGATTTTACCTGCTGTACATTAAATAATCACACTTTTTTGTCATAATATTATAAAGAAGTAAGTAAGTATATGTTTATTTTTTCTTATGCATGATTTTATAAAACTTTAAAAATTAAAACACGGTATATTAAAAATATGAGGCAATATATTCCAACATTAAAATAGGTATAACTTAACAAAATGCATCCAACATTTTCATATCGAAAATAAATGTACTTACAATAATAATTGATTGAGAATACTATCTAAAGCTGGCATTTCACGTTGCGTATTCTTGCGAAGCTGAGGCCATACATTGGTAACTTCATTAGTTTTAGGGCCCTTACACATTGCGACTATTTGCAGCGATACGCACGCGCGGTTGAAAGTCGCGCGACTGCGTCGCAACCCCAGCGATTAACATGAATTTGTATCGATTCATACGCGCGTTTGAATCGATGGAAACGCGCGTTTGTAGCGTTTGCTGCATCGCATTACCTTCGAAGAAGCCGCGCGGGAGTAGCGATGCACACGCACGTTTGTATCGATTCAGACGCGGGTAGAGGGGAAAGGAACAGCCAAATTGACTGTCGACGCAACGTTTTATATCACAATGCATGTATCGATGCTGTATCGAGCTTGAATAGGGAATATATCACAGCAGCAACGCGGCCAGCTACTGAATCGTGACTGCATCGCGATTGTTATCACTGCTTTCAGTAATGAGTGTGTGTAAAGGTAGATATTTTGCGACTGTATCGATGCTGCATCGAGACTGAACCGCGTATCACTGCAAAAGTCGCATTGAGTAAAATCCCTTAGTCTACGAGTCTATACTCACTTGAAGCAGTGATAACGGCCTTATAAAATCTAACGATAATAATACGCCTAACTAAAACAAGTAGCTATCCAAAATTTTGTCATAATCAAAATCATCACAGAATAATTTCAAAAATTAAAACAAAAAGTGCCAGTAGAGTTTACATGCCTTCGGAAATATAGGGGCTATTACATTTTTGGCTACCCTTTCAGTTTTAAAGAGCCCACTCCAATACAAAGCTTGCATAATTCCAGAGTCAGTACTATGGCCATATGAAGCCAAGGCTTGGTACTCTTAAGACTATGAAGCCCAACACTAGTACAGATCAGCTCTGGTCGAAATTGACTGTGTGATTTGATTTAGAAGTCAAAACTGCATACAGATTGCTCCATAAATAACAAAAGTGTTAAGCGTCATAGAACATCAACTAAAAAAATTGCAAACATTGCAATAAAAATAAAAGGAGTCAAACGAGTTATCCACAACAGATAAAATTACGCATTATGCATGCACAATGATTGTCTATACTTATAATAAATCTGTAGAGAGGTCAATTCTGTACATGAAATATATTTTCAAAATAACTGTCAGGGGGTGATTAGTGATCGATACTGATGCCAAAAATGCAATCAGTAAAATTTTTGTCTGTCTGTCTGTCTGTATGTTCCTTATAGAAACAAAAACTACTCGACGGATTTTAACGAAACTTGGTACAATTATTCTTCATACTCCTGGGCAGATACAATCAATAGGAGCAGAGTAGTGAAGGGAAATGTTGGGAAAACAGGAGAAGTTACTCCATTTTTAAGCTTCCGTCGCGTGTGCACCCTTAATGGTTAAAGTTACATAGAAATCATGTACGACGGAAATAGTCTTTATAATATTAACCATATACGCGGGTGACACCGCTGGCACAGCTAGTATTAAATAAGTAACTACTGGGGCTACACTTCTTTAAGGATGATAAATATTACTTTTTATAACAATCCATTGAATAACAAATTCTTTCGTGACGCCATTATGGATCTTGACTTAGGACCAAAAAGATTATATGAGTCTGTTTTGTAACTAAAATGTAAGCAGTGTTCTAGAAACGTCATCAAAAATACGCATCATGAGCTTTAACAGCAGCCGCTTCAGAAGAATTTCACGCCCTGGTTGTCGTCGAAGTCGATGAGCTCGCATTTGCCTTTCACTTCGAGCGCTTTCAGCGCCTTTATCAAGACATTCAGGTCCAGACCATGAAACTCTGAAACATATTTTTTTTACCGGATACAAATATCTAGGTTGTGCCTCGTAATTAAATAAAAAAGTTATTTCATTGTCTATGCCTTTACGGGTTGATTGCAAGGTAAAGGAAATAATTGAATTATAGTTTTGCTTTATATTATTATTATATTATTATGTTAGAGGATGGATTGTGTGAAAGATGATATGAGGGAAATGGGAGTGGATAGCTTGATGACGGCTGACCGGGAAGTATGGAAAAGGAAGACATGCTGCGCCGACCCCAGATGAACTGGGAGAAGGGCAAGATGATGATGATGAGTTTTGTTACAATATTGTTTTACAGTGAAGACACGAAAATAATATTTTTTTACACACCTTCATCAATAGTGTTCTCTCCCTCTCTTAACTCAAAGAGAGTACATACAGAATTGTTTAATCCATTGTTGCAAGCCCAGTTGTACACTATATTGCCCCACTCATCCAGCGAGTGCCAGTACACCTCCCATACAGCCTTACTTTTATCTATGGGCGCCGCTTTACCGCTCTTAGCCATATCTTCTAGTATAGTCATTATTGACTCTTGTGATAATTTCCTATTTATAGATCCGTTGTTGAAGAGTGGGCTGTTCTGTGATTCTCTTACATCTATGGTAGATTGTTTTGATGCTTTTAAATATTCTATTATTAACTGTTCCCATGCTTCTAACTGTTTTGTTCTTGTTTCTGAATGTGGCTGGATTCTGGAAAGAAGCAAATATGGTTATTAATACATAGAAGAGTAACCATTTCTATGTGCCTACCTAAAAAAAAATTTATAAAACTGCCAGATTTATGAGGAATTACACAAATAAATAACAAAACGGGTGATTCAAACATTAATACTGTCATTACCATAATAAAATCAGTCAAACGATATTGGGCATAAAGTAGTTTTCTACTTGATTAGTTTTTTATTGCAGGTACCTATTAACATAGATACTTACACATATCAAATTTTCCTGTAGTTTCCACATATTCCTGATAAATCTTAAGCATTTTCTTCTCTGTAACATTTCTCTTCGTCAGAGATTTAACTGATTTTGGTTCTAAATCTGTAACGGCCACCCTGTATGCTATTTCACTGTCTCCAACCTTGACGCTGGGGAACTCTTTTGTGGAATCAGGTGAGAAGCTTATCATGATTGAACAGTCTTTAGCAACAGCCGATATCAGTGCCAAATGTTGAGTGTTTGTTGTTGCAAGAAATATTTCTTTATTTGCATCACTCTTTAGGTCTAAGTTCTGTGTTTCTATTTGCCTCAGGATTGTGGACACATATTCTTTGTCTCCAATATCTGAACACGAGTTTTCTAAATAATATTTTTCAGACCATTTTTGTACATCAAGTAATTTGTATAGAAAGCTATCAAAAGGTAGTTTACACTTTTCTATACAGGTTTCTCCTTTGTTTTCCACATTCATTATATTAGATTCATCATTGCACATAATTTCACATTTATTATTATCATTGATCAATATTTCTATTAGGAAATCAATAAATAGCATTACAGAACCATTAAAAAGATAGGTAGAATTTATAATATCATTAAATGTTTTTGGTGATGATTTTTCTCCATATATAATCTGTTCATTCCTAAACAATTTAAAATTATTCTGAGGATTTTTGATTAAATTCAACAAGGCACATTTCATCCTTCCCTTATCTCCAGAGAACAAATCTAGAGGACAGTACTCACTGATGTTATCAATCTGATTATCATTTAATTTCAGGAATTGTTTTAAACAATAGTAACATTTAGGTGACCCCTTCAAACTGGAGGATATGAAGCCTTCTTTAGGCTTAATTTCAATACAATAGTTTGTACTATAGTGTGGGTTGATTGAAAGTAAATTAAGAGCTTGTACAGCAAATCTGCTTAATTTTGATTTGTACTTCCTTTTCTCAGGTCGAATGGATTGTAATTTTATCGATATTTCAGTTATTTCCCTGTCGGGTATTTCGATGACATCATACTTATGGTAGTTACTGGTTGACAGCAGTGGAATCATCACGCTGTTTACGAATGCGGTAGAAGTTTTAACGGTCACTAAATCTATAGGTTCATTGTCTTCCTTGATAAGGCGAAGCACGTAGTACGTCCCAACTACTCTGAGGACTATGTGCGCATTTCCTTCGCCGATATACTCGCAACATTTCCCCAGAAAATTCATGTTGAAAATACTCGCACACAAGTTTTGATGGTAAGTAATAAATAAGGTTTACTTACGTAAAGAATGGTGGAAAGTTATACTGCCAAGGCCACGAAATCTCTGCCATAGTAAAGTACAAATCCTGTGCCGTAAATATAACAATACAATCAGTAACTTTGTTTCTATTTCTTTTGAAAAGCACAACACTGAATGCTGAAAACCCAGCAACCCAGCTGATGCTGTGACAGTTTTAATTTGACAATTGACTGTTTATAGTCTATGGAAACCTGTCCATGATCATTATCTATTATAGCACCCATTCATTGAATAGGTGTATCATCATTAATTATTATTCATTTAATTGAGTACGAATTTTAGCTATGTAACACGAATGCATTAATTTTTGTAAGAAGATAAGGGATAGTTTGCTGCTCTCAGTTCCATGTCGTATTATTTATATGAATAAATTAAAACGCATATTGACACTGAGACACCGAAATTTTGCTGTACGTTAAGAACCAAGAAACAAATATTAAGTGGAAGTGCCAAGTGGGCATGGCACTGAAGCCACAACACTGCGTTGTAACGCAGGACTATGCGTAGACTATATATGTTTAAATGTACACCTTATTTCTACTGTGTAAGGCTTATAATTGCTCCAATAAAAATACGACGTATCTATTGACACCTGGGAATTTTTCTCAACATTTGAAATTTAGAATAGAAAAGGTTTTAACTACTTAATTTTAAGATACTAATTTAAGTAAAGTTAAGAAATTATATGAATTAGGTAGCAAATTACGGTTTATTAAAGTATTTGTATTTATGTTTTTTAGAAGTATAGTAAATTAAATCTTTTGTCCCATGTGCGACAGAAAAAAGAATGTGCCAACTGTGGTTCTTGTCTAGCATGTCGTAAAAAGCGACTAATGGTTTACGGGCTTTTGGGTATGTGACTGAGTAGGCGACGAGCTAGCCACTTGTCACTCCTTTTTCACAGCTTTTCATCCAACCCAGCCCACTGTCCTATGTTGGTCTGGGACTTAAAAAGAATATGCCAACTGTGGTTCTTGCCTAGCATGTCGTAAAAGGCGTCTAATGGTATATCGGGTTTTGGGTGTGTGATTATGTAGGCGACAGGTTAGCCACTTGTCACTGCTTTTTTACAATTTTCCATCTAACCCAGCCCTGCTTTATTTTTGGCTGAATGTGGTCGAAGGGGCATGCTGCCCCTTTGACTCTGCCTGCCCCTTCGGGATTATGGGCGTGATGTTATGTTATATTTGTTATATTAAACCTTTTTTCAAAAGAATAAAAGTATCTGTTTTCTGATGTAGGACTAATGATAAGCTGTTTTTGACTAAAATAAGAATGGCCAATCCTGCTCATTACTTAAGTGTAGTGCAGTATGTGATTGGTGGCGTATTTGTGTGAGTTTGTTTTTATCGGTTCTCATACTAATTTTGTGATAATATGCCCTTTCTACGAGTTCTACTAGAAACAATGAACATCACTACACATTCGTCTGTACTTTATGAATTTTGACAAACTCACCACTCCACTAGATTGCCAAAACTGACATAATCTGACATCTCGTACGAATGTAAAAAACAACTGTTTTGTATTTTGTACTAAAATCTCCGCTTTATTTAGCGTCTTCGCCCTTGATATGATACAATTTTCTTCTAGTTTCTATTTTTAAGTTTTACAATGATTACGCTTAATAGGAAATTGAAAAAAGACGTCGAGCCGACAAATGGGATTACGGTGGAGCCTGTGAAACGAATTTCAGTGAGAGACAAATTATTGGTGAAAGAGGTGCAGGAGATGAACGAGAACCTCCCGGCGACGTGCTCGGTGCACTTCGAGGACCCGAACATGCTGAGCGAGTTCGTGCTGAGCGTGTGCCCAGACGAGGGCTACTGGCAGGGCGGCAAGTTCAAATTTAGTGTTTTTGTCACTGACGAGTATAATATGGCGGTGAGTGTTTCCATTTATTGCTAAACTGGATCCGGCTTCTTATACTTGCTTACGGGAAGTTGTAGTCACAATGGGATCATTGTGAGGAGCTGTGGGGTCCCTTAGGATAGAGAAAAAAATTACATCAGATGCTATGACTTAAAATTTTAATCAGCAGTTAGTGGTAGAAACAAGAATTGGTGTAGTAATTGTAATCCTTATTGTGTATGAGTAGACCAAATGTAAAAAGGGATTTGAGTTGAAGTTTTGTATTTTTTAATAGTTAATTACTTACCTTAAAAGCATTTTCATACTTGACATTGATTTAGTAGTGTGTATTAAATGGTTTTGTTCTTAATATTGTATATATCAGCTACAGTAGAAAACAGGAATATTAAAAAAGAAGCTGATTTCTGTATTGTTTATTGATAATTAATGCTACAGGATTTACTGAAATTCTAAAATGTGAAATGAATTAATAACAACCTTTTTTAATTCCAGCCACCAAAAGTAAAATGTCTGACAAGGTTATGGCACCCCAACATTAATGTTGATGGTGATATCTGCTTATCGCTGCTTCGGCAGACGTCAATCGATGAGCACGGCTGGGCACCCACGCGGAGATTAAAAGATGTTGTTTGGGGATTAAACGCTTTATTTACTGTGAGTATGTCATTCACATTATTTTTATTTATATATTGTCTATAAAGCCACAATACTTGTGAATCCTTTATATCATAAATATAAAATTTACTTACTACTAGTTATTGTGAATTAATAAATAACCTGGGAGTATGAGCCATTAATAGCAAATTCATCAACTATTAGGTAAAAAGAAACTGTCAGGTAACTAAATTGGAACACAGATTTTTTTAAAAGCTTATCACCTGTTCAAAAATGTTTTTATTTATGTTAAAGTTTATCAGACAGCAACAAATCTTCATGTGCCTAATTAAATCTGTTATTCAAGAACACTGCTTTTATTTACTAATCATATTATCTTATTTATGACCAGTAGAAACAATGGGACTTGTATAAATATTCTTTATGATCATGCAAGACCATAATATGGGCTATCGCTCAGAACAAAAGAAAAAGAATTACTGCACCATACCTTAATTTATTGCCATAGACAAAATGCTTGTAAAACTCAAATTATATTGCAAACTTTTTTGGTTTGTGGTTTATTTCCAGGACCTCTTGAACTTTGAAGACCCACTCAACATAGAAGCAGCTGAGATGTACAAGAAGAACAAGACAGACTTCCAGGCTAAGGTGACGGAATACATTGGTAAGGGTAAGAGATGAAACTTGCTTATACTCGCCGACTCGCTTCGACAAATTTATCTCATTAGGAAACTTTATACATACTTCATTCTTATCAAAATGTTTATATTACACCACTTAGCACAAGTTTGATGTTGCTGGGTGATATGATAAATGTTTGTCAACTCAGAATAATGTTGAAATTTTATATAGCTAAAAATATGAGGTCATATGCATGGTTTAATAGTCTGTAGATAAAATGTAATTAATACTCCAAAGTGGTGATATGTATGTTTATCTATTTTTGGTGTATTTTTTATTATCCATTCTTGATTGTTTTCTAAAAATCCTTTGTTGCTATTTAAGGCGTTTTGTAACACATACTTAATAATATAAGTTCCTATTATATATAATACATTCTTCTTAATTAAAACTTTTGTCCTTTATTCTAGAAAGGCTTGTACATTATGTTGAGATAAGTATTTTTGTAATGCTATATTCCAAAGGAATCACTTTTGGATAGATTAAATACAGGGCTTGTGTAAATGAGTAAAGACACTTTAGAAACATATCACATTTACCACATTACCGCTTACAATTAACTTTTCCGAACACTTAATGACTACTTAAAATGTTTCCGCCGGTATTTAAACTTGTTAGGCATAATTTATTTCGTCTAGTACGTAGGAATGTGTAAAATTAGACCTTGGCTATGTTCGAGGCAAAGGAACTGTTTACTAGTCCCTGACACAGTTGCCACACAATTTGCTGTTGAATTATACTATTCACACTAGTTAAAATTCTTTCAAAATCCTTCAAATCACCTTTCGAATAGATAAGAACTTTTCTCTCTCAAGTGTTTAAAACTTTTCTAACACAAGCATTTGTCTTCCCTCTTTGCACACAAAATTTGCAGTAGCACTAATTTTTGGGACTATTCTGTTAGTGGTATTGGTTTTAAGTAAGTTTCGGACAGATTCTTTTTCTCCTTCAAGCATTGCCACAGGAAACATTGTCTTTTATTCTAAATAAGCCAAAAAAATATACTTAATTACAAATGGCAAACAATTTCTCATGAGAACTAAGATATATATATTTTTTAATCTGTCTGAAACTACAATTATGTTCTAATTATGACTGTTACAGCCTATATCCCTAAAGTCTACCTAGTCACTGAATGATTGGAATAAGATTCCAGATTTTCTTATCTCAATTAGTGCTTTGGGATTAAGGTATTCATTAATTTCAGTTTTACCATAGAGGTAAAACTGGATTACTGAACAAGAATTAATACTGTGATCCTAGAATCAGAAGTACACTTTTTAGGCTGTTTCATACTTAATTTTTATAATACCCTGCTTGTTTCTGGAATCGGAAACATATTCACAGACCCAAACCATATGTATTAGTGATTTTATTGGAATTAAATAATGGTGTTGAGTGTATGCCGACAATAGAAAGTACACCAAAAACGTTTATTACATAACTGTGAAGTGATCGCAATAATTTAAATGAATTTTACTATAATGAGTATGTTTATAACTGTAACATAATAGTGAATTTTTACTACAAAACAAAATATTGTTTTATTTATTGCCTTTTGTTTTCTCTGTGAAATTAACAGAACTAAATTTTTACTGACTGAAATGTACATTTAGGTATAATGCAATGTCTCTTGTCGAAAAGTTTCAATGTACATATAAAAAATAACGTACATAAGTATTTATCTTTGTTGGTAATAGAACAATTAAGAAGGTGAGGAAGGTAATAAAACATAACATAGAAATTAATGCCCTTTATTAAATTCATTAATACTGGAGCACCAAGTATACCAATCAGTATAAATAATAAATAGTAAAAATTTGTATACAATAGTAATAAATAGCTTAACAATAACAAAAGTTCGTAACAAAAATTTCAATTATGACTAGAATTTCGTTTGGTGAAAAAATGTACATACATGATAATTTGTTTGTATGAAAAATGGATGGATTATGGAGTTGGTGGACGCTTGGAACGATAACGTGTTCATATGTTTGAATTTTGTGTTCCAGTTGATTTTCCTTTAATATAAAAATCAAGAGAACTTCTTGGAGAAAATTCTAGAAGTCTAGAACAATCCAATGGTACGATTGAATATTTGAGTCCAACAATTACGTGAACAGCAGCAATCTGGTAGTTTCTCTTACCACACAGCTGTGTGGACGAGCCTTACACTAGGGCTGCCACCTTCGTCTTCAACATAATATTAAAAAAATATGCTTTATGCATATGTAAAAGTTTAACTCAAGGACAATAAGGGATTAAGTAAAATAATTATTAGATTTACTTGTTAATAATATACCGTTTCAGGTTATAATGAAAGCCTCTTTTATCTAACTTTGCTAAATAAAAGCATTTTAATTTAAAACTGAGTTAATTACTGGTTAAATAAACTTACATTTTGTGAGGCATTAAGGGGCAGCCCTGGACCTACTCAGTCATAATAATAATATCCCCGTCCGGGCTTCTGAACCGATGTGCAGGAATCAGTTTGAACGCAATCTAATTTGTGTCTTATCTCTAAGCGACAAGGCTCAAATTATGTCACGTTCGAATTGTGTTCCCGGTAGTATCGGCATCGGATCAGCGCACAGGCCCGCGACGCACCAGCCTTGAGGGAACTTAACGTAACACCGCGCCCGGACTAGTTGCCTTGACGGAGCCCAACAAGTCATTAAACGCCTTTATTACCTATGCTGCTACCGATATCATCATTAGATACTTATTAGCCATAGTATATTCAACCTTAAAGTGGAGCAACTAGGTTAATTTTTGCTAATCTTATACTTTTGTTACAAGTTAGCTTTGTTATTTATAACTTTAAAATCAAGCAGCAAGGTTTCTTTTTATCTACATTCTGACGACGACGGTTGACACGTGTCACAGCGTAATCGCATGCATGCTCGTCAATGCAACTCATCCATAGCACCACTAGTATCTGTAACCCCGCACACTAGTCAGCTGATCGCCGTCATACAACAGTTCAGCTGACTAGTAGGTGGGGTCTGTTAGAGGCTGACGGTCAGTGGCTGGCGAAGTTGGTGAGCAGTTCCTCCTGGATGGAGTTGGAGCGCGTGAGGTGTCGCGGGGAGACCTTCCCGAACGCCGCCGTCACCGAGTCCGCGCCCGACGCCTCGCGCGTCTTGCGCTCGTGGTACTCGTCTGAGAACTCCTGCGGGAGGGGAAGCGGGATATTTTAGAAACGAAAAAATAATTGATTTATGATATAATCGAGAATTAAATTATTATGTCCCTGGTAAGAAGAAGAAGAAGAAGGTAAGAAACACAGTTGGCACATGCTTTTTAAGTCCCCGACCAATATGGGACAATATTGAAGTTAACTCAGTAACAGTCCAGAGTCAGGAAGATGGCGGTTTAATCACCCCCATGCCTCGGAAAGCACGTTAAGCCGTTGGTCCTGCGCCTGACCTCCCTCCGGTCATGTCGAATTGCCCTCTCACCGGACTATGAGAGTGAAGTAATAGACAGTGTACCTGTGTTTGGGCACACACTTATTGTGTTTGATACCTCCTGCGCAGATGGCTAATCCTCGTTGAGATTGGCCGCCGTGACCGATATCGGTTAGGAGGACATCAGCCGCTTGTCACTACCTATTTTTGTCACAATTTTCAAATAAAACCCAACCCACTTTTATTGTTTGGCCGAATGTGATTCAAGGTGCTTATCATTCCTCTGACTTGCTTGAAGTAGATATGTACCTATATAGCATAAAAAACTCATAGGAGCCATCAAGGTGACTACGGTACGCTCGCAATAAGGGTTTTTAAAAATACAAAACAGCTAGATGGCACGAGGGAGACTCGTAGTCTTATCACTGTCCCTATTGGCTCTTTGTTGACAGCATGTCAGTTTGTTCTGAAAACCTACCAATGAGGAGGTTGACAAGACCGTACGTCACAGTTACGCCATCTATCTAATGTTTTAATTCAAGAAACCCTCATTCGTTCTACGGCGTTGCAGACTTAGCTTTGGCGTCAGAAACAGCCTTTGATACAGCGGCAGCTACATGCCCTATGGTTATTCCCAACAATGGATGATCTAACTAAGCGGTTCACCTTGAGCCGGTTGCCCAGGAAGACGGCGCGCTCGCGCTTCCGGATCATGAAGTCGCTCTGCGTGAGCCAGCGGTGCTCGTAGCACTCCTCCGCCGTCGGCCGCTTCAGCGGGACCTTCTTGAACAGGAACATCAGGAACCGCGTCGCCTCCTGCACGACAAATAGTAATTGCTTATTGGAATCTCTCTTAGATAGATACCTATTACACCCACAAATGAGTGGTAAAGGATTAGACTCGAAGGACCTATTATTGGCGTTCATTAGAACTTAGCGTCTAAGTCAAAGTCAAAGTCAAATATTCTTTATTTATATAGGTTTCAAAGAAACACTTATAAATCGCAAAAACAGTTAAAGACATATGATTCTACCACCGGTTCGGAATGTTGCATATACCGAGAAGAATCCGGCAAGAAACTCAGTAGTTAAGACCTAAGACCCGGAGTGAACAGGCCTCAACGCTTTAACCCTGCTGGCTGATTCCGACAAAGGCACAGTTTCAGAGCTTCTTCTACAAGTCCAGCTCCGCTGAGACTCCCCTCACTGGCGCTAGACAACCACCCTACTCGTCCACTTCTAGTTACATACTTACCTACAAGAAACCTACCTAAAAGGATTCTTAGGTAGAGACTACCTTGTCGGAAGCCCTGAACGTATGCATGGCGTACTCACTTGCGTGATCTCCTTGTAGAGGTGCTCGAAGCGGTAGCGCACGAAGGAGATGTTCTGCTTGGTCTCCGCGTCGTCGCGGCCGCGGAACGGCGCCACGCCCGACAGCAGCACGTACGCGAGCGCGCCCAGCGACCACAGGTCCGTCTGCGGGTACGCCGGCTCGTCGTTCACGATCTCCGGCGCTGCGGGACACATTACATGCTTACAAGTACTACAAATATGTAAAAAAAAGTCTAATGTGGCACTTATTTGACCGGATCTTTGATTGATCTATGGAAACAAAAAAGGCTGATGTATATGGAACGCGCAAAAACCAGAGGCGGATTAACCGAAGACCAACTTGGCCCGGGCCTAATACTTGCTCTGTGGCTAAATATTTACTGTGAGAAATTATCGACATTTGACAAAAGCGAGGTCTAACTGATACTTCTCTAGATACTGCATGTGCTGCCATATATAACCAGGAGAGTTGGTTGGTAGCACTTTAAAAGTCAGTGAAATCATTAGGTGCAAAACGAGTATGCGCAACAGGTCAAAATACTAACTAATTTGGGTTCCGCATTGGCTAAAATCGTGGTAAAAAACAGTTAAGAGAGGTACCAACTGCAACGCTATGATGTAAATATGGACTGGGTTCCCGGAAGAACCCGGGCGGGTCCCGCAAGCCCGGGCGCGCGGCTTTGTCTATTTCTTTTGAAGCGCGCCCCTTCTGTGCGGCCCACGCAGACTCGCGAAAGCCACCATTACTAAGTATATAGCAATCCCGTCGCTAAGGGCTGATTTTTCAACAGTCAGTTATGAGATAACAATCGAATAAATCACAATCCGGATAATTGTAAAATGTTATTGTTTGTTTCCTAAGTAAAATACCGTATGACATCCGCAAATTGGTAACTTTAAACTTTATCAGTCGGTTAATTTTTATCTGACCATAAAAAATCGACCCTAAGTGTAGTATATTGACTACCTGATTAGTGAATATGAGTAGGACATACCTTTGTAGTCGAGGTCGCCGACCTGCGGCACGCTGGTGCCCAGCTTGGTGACGCGGTGCGCGGAGCCGAAGTCGGCGAGCTTGACCTGCACGGAGCGCACGGATGCCATGACGACGTTGTCGGGCTGCAGGTCCAGGTGGCAGTAGCCGCGCCAGTGCAGGTACTGCAGGCCGTCCAGCAGCTGCGCCACCACCGTGCTCACCACCTGCTCCGAGTACGAGTGCCGGCTCGACAGGTACGTCAGGATGTCCGCGCCTTGCAGCTTCTCCAGGATTAGGGCTGGAGAGAACGGACAAAAAATCAGGATTAAAGATCGGAACAGATTTCAGATTCAAATATTTAGTTTTGATAAGACACAAAATAGACACTAGTCTTTAATAACCTCGATCGGAAATCATATATACATCGATGATTTCCGATGATTGAGGATTTTAAAGATTTGCATCTATTTTGTGTACCTGCTTATATTTAAGTAGATGTACAAATTTTTGAAAAGCATTGAAACGTTTAAAAATAAACCTTTAAAACTATTTCAAATATTATTAAAAAAAAAATATTTAATTCTAAATTTTTACGATTATATTTACTATTTTACCATAAAAAAAAGTGAAATTAGATATCAGGTTCGCACATGTCAACAAATATACGTATATAACCACATATTTATATTATATCCAAACAACTTCATATTTGAATGCGCAGAACATAACGACGTACCCGCTACAGGCGAGCCAGGCGCCTGGTAGGCCGCCAGCAGGTTGCATATCCTCTCGTGGCGCAGCCTCCTTAGGCACTCGAACTCCCTCTGGACCTGCACCTCGGTCTCGGGGCGGATCTCCAGGATCTTGGAGACGACCACGTTGTCGGTGGTCTTGTCCACGCCCTTCACCACGATGGAGAACTTGCCCCGCCACAGCTCCGAGATGAAGCTGTACCGCTCCGTGAACGCGTCGGATGAGTCCCACTCGATCGGGCTCTCCTCTGTGGGGGGGACCAGGCATTATACTTCAGGAACAGGGTTGGTAATAAATAACACCAATACATAAATATAACCCGTCTTAAGCAAATGTCAAAACACTCTGCTTCTTGGCCTTTGTCTATCCCTTTATTTATTTATTTATTTATTCAAGGGCAACTTACAAAACATACATCAAATAAATGCATTACACCAACTGTTATAATGATTCTTTCTGAGATGCTGTTTCTATTACAAGTTACCACGGCATGTTTAAAATCACAGGAAATATACTTAAGTAATATTTAATGACTTAATAAATGAGGAGAGTGAATGCGGGGAACATGATGAATGGTGCGCTGCATTCCTTTATGAACAGTCGGAAAGTGTCTGAGAAAGCACGTCTGGCAGTTCATACAGGAGTGTTGGTTCCAACACTTATGTATGGAAGTGAATGCTGGGTGTGGCAGAAGAAGCACGAGTGTAGAATAAATGCAGTAGAGATGAGAGCACTCAGAAGTATGTTAGGAGTGAAACTGACTGATAGAATAAGAAACGAAGAAATAAGAGAACGATGTGGAGTGAAAGAAGATGTAGTGACTAAGATTGAAAAAGGCATGCTTGGATGGTTTGGGCATATTGAGAGAATGGATGAAAGAAGATTGACGAAAGAGATATATAAGGCAAGTGTAAATGGAGCCGTTGGGAGGGGAAGACCTAGACGGACTTTCCATGACCAGATTGGTAATGTATTAACAAAAGGTCAGGTTAACAGCACCCTTAACCGACGAGCGTGTATGAAAAGACTTATGAATGTAGAAGAAGCGAAAGGTGTATGTCAGGATCGTAGCAAATGGAAGTACGTGATCTCTGCCTACCCCCATGGGAAAAAGGCGTGACATTATGTATGTATGTATGTATGTAATAAATGTTAATAAATTAAATAGCTATCTTAAGCTAATTAAGGAAATCCCTTCGATGATTGTATGTATGTAGGTACTATCAAACTAAATAATCCAATTTCAAGACTTAGCGTCTTTGTAAATAGATTTTCTGATCGTCATTAAAATATGTATCGAAAAAAAAACCAATACAGTTGAATTAAGAACTTCCTCTTTTTTTTGAAGTCGGTTAAAAAAAAATCCACACCGATTCCACTCTCCAGATTTCTATGTTCCAATCTACTCGTGCATGAATATTTTCTATGAAGCATGTTCGCCCAGCCCAGACTCGGTGTGTCGTGTACCTGTGCTGTAGTTGAGCTTGGGCCGCTCCTCGTCAAGTACGACCTCCTGGCCGGCCTCGGTGAGCTGCTGCAGGTGCCGCATCGCCTTCGTCACCTCGATCTTGGGCGCGCCGGCTGCCTTTGTCTTTACTAAGTTGGTCGGGATGCCCTTCTCACTCCATCCAATTCTAGAATTTAAATTAAATTTCCTTTACTCTACTCTCAACTGGAAAGATATAGGAAGTCGTTTCAAAGTCAAAGTCAAAATATTCTTTATTTATATAGGTTTCAAAGAAACACTTATTTAGATTAGATTCTACCACCGGTTCGGAATGTTGCATTTACCGAGAAGAATCCGGCAAGAAACTAATTACTCTTTTCAACAACAGTATTAACAAAGAAGTAAGAATCATATTTAACTTTGAACCATGTTTCAAAGTGGGCCTGGTGTGAAATAAGAAAAAAAAATTTATAATTACTATGTAGCAAAAAAAAAAAAAACAAAAAAATTTACCCGATCAGAGTTTAATACTGACGAGACACGACTACGAGGCGTAACACAAGAAAAAACGGTCCGAAGTGTGATGTCCCATTCCCATTCCCATTTAGTGACGTGCCCACGCACGTCTTCGCGTACGTACATAACGTTTGACCTTGAACAGTATCATAGAACATATTGTTTTGTAAGTAGTACCTGTTGCGCGAGGCGAGGCGGAACTGGTAGCTGGTGTCGGGCAGCAGGCCGCGCAGCACGTAGAACTCGTGGTCGATGTTGTCGGCGGCGTCGCGCCACTCGACGGCGTCGCCCCGCTTGTACTGCAGCGCGTAGCACGCCACGGGCGAGTTGCCGTCGTACTTGGGCTGCTTCCAGCGCAGCAGCACCTCCGTGTCCGACGTCTCGGCGGCCTGCGGGCTGTCCGGCGCGTCCGGCGTGCTCGCTTCTACTATCCTCGTTCTGAAAGACGAAATCGTTATTTTTAAATATACTTAAATCTCCCTGCTTCTTCTTAAATAAGTTGGGTACATTTTCTTCGTTTGCTTCGCTAAATGTACTGTGATAAATTTTGAGTTGGACTCATTTTGACTACGGTTTTATGAGTTTAATCGAAATCGATACCTTGATGATGATGATGGGTAAAGAAAGCGATGCTTTCTAATTAGACTGGTCGGGGTTTAAATTTAGAAAATAAAATTTGCAATCCATTATCAGGAACTCGTTCATCGATATCTCGCTCTATAGCCAGCAGTATGCATATGCAACCACTGATTATACGAAAGAACAGATTTTTCGTAACCACAAACCACCTACCACCAAATTCATCAGTTGTTTATAGAACACAACAAAAAATTTTGAATTATTCGCGATAACTCGCCGTAAACTTCATTCAAACTTATATCATAAAAAGCAAGTGCAACTGACCTGGCCACAGTCTGGCCGACCTTGTTCCTGGCGACGACCTTGTAGAAGCCGACGTCGTGGTGCATGGCGGGCTGGAAGCGCAGCGTGGAGCGGCCGTCGTCGTCCGCGCCGACGGACACGCGCGTGCCCTCGGCCAGCACCATGTCGTTCTTGAACCACTGCACGCTGGGCCGCGGGTCGCCCACCGCGTAGCACGACAGCTGCGCCGGCTCGCCCTCGCTGCGCACACCACGTACACACGTATTTTTATATTTATTTTTCAAACAAACATTGACGAAGATACAATGCATTCAAGTTGCGCGTGACGTCATAAATTCGTAAAATTTTTACAAAATAGTGACGTCGCAAGCCCCCACTCTAAAACTTTGAGATTTTTTGTTAATTTGATAAAGCGAAAAATATGTGTCTAGTATTTTTGTATAATCTATCTGATGGACTAAATAGAATTATAGTTTTTTAATGCAGTCATCATCCCTATTATAGAAGCGGAGATTGGAGTACGACTCCGTACTCCAATAGAGAGAGGCTGACCGCTCAGGTAAATAGATAGTTAGTTTATTTATCTTTCTCTGCCTCTCTCCCCTTCTCTCTCTTTCAGTCTCTGAATATTTCTGTCTCGCTCACCGGATGGGCAGCAGCTGCGGCTTCTCGCGGAAGAAGGGCATCTGTCCGTCGCGCTTGGTCTCCATGAAGGCCTGCGCCTCGGCGTACGAGTCGAGGCGCGTGCCCAGCTCGTGGCGCAGGCGGCGGATGGTGTAGCTCTCGCTGCCGTAGTTGTTGATGCGCTCGCGCCGCTCGTCGTCGATCTCCTCGTCCATGATGTCCGTGAAGCGGCGCCGCTCGCGGATTATCGGCGTCTGTGGGCGGATTTGTTTATGTTCAATAGTGATACATGTTTATGATATATTTATAAATTGTACCTACTTAGGCTAAAGTACGTCCTAGTTTGACGTATTCTACTTCACGTAAGGCAATGTGGTCATAATCAAGAAGTACCTCTGATAAATCATAAAACCAATTCAAATGTGAATATGAGAATATTGTGGACTTGCTTAATAATCAGGTCACCGATTTAAACTTTGCCTTATTCCAAGATTTCGGAATAAGCACTAGATAGTATAAGGCGGGTGGTTGTGGTCACGTGTGGCACGTTTCCGGCCCGTTCCGGTGGCTGCATGAGGTCACTCACCCTGGGGTCGTAGGAGTCCTGCACGCTGAGGGTGTACGGGTAGGAGCGGTTGCAGGCCACCTTCATGTACTCGCGCAGGCGCACCGGGAACTGCACGTCGCGCAGCTGCAGCAGGTACGTGTCCGGTCCATTCTGGTAACTGTGTACACGCGGACAAACAGTTCAACACTTGGTATAATAAGATTACTAGTGCAGTCGACCAATTAAGGCTTTCAATCAAAGTCTCTGATACAGATTTATCCACCATAGGGCTTAGCATATAGCTTAGTTATTATAACATAACGTTAGACTTGTCACCATAATGTTTCTTCATTTTCGGGAGAATTGACAATTTGAGGAGTAGCTTTTATTTAAACACCGCGTATTACACATTTACAAAATTACATTAAATAATTACAAATAGTCAGTCTAGGATTTTTTTTGCTAACTCTTATTTAATATATTTTTTAATATACAAAATTTATTACAAAACACGTTTCATTCTATTATCAGCTCGGTGAAGGTCGACTTAGGTACGGATCTTAGACTATATACTGCATTAGTATCTAGTATTTTTAAACGTATAGACATAGTCTTAGTAGTAGACATCAATTACCCCTTGACCTCGGGTCATTGTTGAACGGTATCGACAACAGCCTTCCTATATCAGATTTTTTTGATAGAACCCTTGAAATATTTCTACGGACAGTGCTAATAGGTGTGCGGTGTACTCACTGGCTCTCGGACTTGGCGGAGACCTCCCAGTCGGGGTGCTCCCACTGCTTGAAGGTGAGGTCGTGCGTGCCCGCCGAGCGGTCGCGCGACCCGCGCTCCCTCTCCGGCGTGCCTGTACGACATTTGTGTTCAATTTTAAATTATTTATAAACACTGGCAACGAAAAAACCTTATATGCAAAGTCAGTTGACTATACAAACTAGTGACGTCATAAACCTATAGGCCCATACAAAATTTATGGAGCTATTGCAATTTGATTTAAAAAGTATCTCAATTGACTTGCCAGTCAACATCGTATGAATTTATAAACTTTTTTCGTCCAATAATGCAACGCTTTATCTAGCTCGAGGGCATAGACTACACACAAAAAGTTGTTAGCGAAATAGGTATTTCTCGAATCTGGCATATTTTCGTTGACTCCGAATGCCGTATACAAATGTTTTCAAGCTTATTCACATTGGAAATATACCATCACTTTGCTTGTGATGATCCTTCATTCATGCAGTTGATTTTTATTTATGGTAAATAAGTAGGTTTGTGATATGTACATTATGAATACACTACAATTAACCATTATTTTTTAGAAATATGGTTCTCATAATCTGCCTGTAATTTAAGTAAAATTAAAGATAAATTGCACTTAATAGCCAAAGTAGATTACATTTATCGGCTATGTAGGTAGTTCTAACCTTCCGGCGTGTAGACCTCTCCGGGCGGGTAGACCATCTTGGAGGGGTGCTCGTAGGCGCCGCTGAGCGGGCGGCGGCGGAACCACGTGCGGCACTGCGCGTTGCCCGTCCAGTCCCTGGCGAACTCCACCCATTGTAGTACCCATGACTTAACTTTGTCTAGCTTATCCATACTGATGCCTTGCACTTAGAGGTCACGGCAATTATAAGGTTTAAAGGGGTATGAGAAAGATGATAGTAGAAAACTTGCTATAGAATAGAGAACAGCGGTCACTTTTCGTATTTCAGAACGTATTCTTTAAATCGACGTATTACGTGTCCTTGTAATATAAAAGCCCCTTAGTGTCAAACCTTCATCGTAAATTAATGTTTGCACACTTTAATTCACCATTCGATCAGCACTTTCAAAAATATAACTCAGAGTAAAAAAGCTTCGATTACTGAACTTTGGAATTTCATTAATATATTTTGCACATTATTTTTTTCCTTATTCTTCACTTCACAAGAATAATTGTTGGACTTAGTTTGCTCCAGTCTCGATATATTTTTAATAATACACGCCGATTCCCGTTTTCAAATATTATAATTTCAAAATAGACGGATTTTTCGGATTGATCAGATGATATTAAAACGTCTTTTGATCGACGTGGGATGATGGCTAGAGCAAATGTTTCGACTGGTCCCGAAGGTGATTTACAGAAGCGATTTCCGCGATCATACGTAAGTTGAGTCACTTGGCAGTTGTGTAATTTACGCGTTAGGGCCACTGTCTACAACACTACATACGGTTTTAAATAGGTCACTTATTTTACTTTACATATCTAAGTAACTAAATACACCAAGTAGGTACCTTTAAATAATATTTGTATCTCTATATTTCTATCTCAAGTATAAAAAAACATACTATTTGGGATAGATACTATACAGTTTATGATTTTATCATTTATGATTAAGCATAAGAATACAAAGTGAAGGGGATTCAGACACTTGTTTTTTTTATATATTTTTAGTTAGATCCACTTTATCCATGGTTCCACAAAGGTTTATTGAATCTCCTGTGCGATGAAATAGTTTGTGCAAAGAGATTGCAAAGTCGTCCACAATGAGCGTATTCCAATTTATAAATTATATTGAAAACCCTATTGAAAAACTAATATCTCGCTATAAAGGTATCATTAGATAACGGCCCTAATATACTGCATATAAATAGACAGCTGGCTTTATGCCATTTGCTAATTTAAAACCAATCAATAACACTTGCAACATCCATTATTTATTGCAAGTGACATAATTGATAATTAAATGAGTGTAAAATTAATAAACGGAGAAATATAATTGTGCGTATAATTATAAATTCCCAGTTTTGTTCACGTAAAATAGGTATTTAACTATAATTTTGGGAGTCGTTTACAAATTTTGAATTTATACCAACCCATTTAACAGGGCAGTTTACTTTTGACGACATTAAAACAAAGAATACAGCGACAACGAATGGAGAACCCCTCTGTTCGTCGGTTTTTTTTTATTTTTGTTTGATCTTGTAAAAATTATTTTTCTGCTACTCCTGCGCTTGCTTGTTTACTCAGACAACAATTGCGCTTGTTTGTTAAATCAGCTAAAATGACTAAGCCACTAGCCTCAGTTTCGTCGCTCAACGTACACTTGTACGTCCATACCATTTAATTAGGCTGCCTGAGATTTAATTAATCTAAATCAAATAGATTCATAATAATTTCACCATAACGACGATAAAGTGGCTGCTCTCTGATTGGCTCACCAATTTGTCGGGCTTATACAAAGATATTGACTGGTCAAGGGTTGTTTTTGGTTCCAATAAGACATCAGTTGATATTTTGTCAGTGATTAATCACTGATGCCTTTCGGAGTACTGCCTAGGTGGGATATTACTCATTAAGACAAGGAATCAAAAGCACTAGGTCACCTGTACAAGTTGTAGTAGTTCCTGAGGCGGTCGGTGGTGATGTGGTACTCCTCCTGGTAGATCTTGTCGGCGAGCGTGAGCCAGGGGTGGCGCAGCGCCGTGTCCACGTCCATGCGCTCGTGCCAGCTGTACGTGAGCAGCCGGCTGATGAAGTCGCGGCTCTCGCGGGACAGCCGCGACCACCACTCCTCGTCGTGCCACTCCCACTGATAACGGATAAGTTGGTTCGTTGACAAGATTAAGCCACACTGGTTGTAGTTTGAATCCGGATGGGTGACCGACATTGCAGATCACACCACAAACTGTTAACTTACATACCTATACCGAGTTCTGTAAAGCGCTTTTCACGCTGATTCCAGTAAAATCAGTAAATAAGACCTATCTCAAAAAAGGCACGACAATAAGAAAAAGGTAATAATAAGGTGTTGGAACAAAATAGATAATTTAAAATAACTATTGACTTGGAACCTTTACCTTTCCTTCCCTGATCCTCGTGAGCGTCTCGCGGTCGTTAGCGCCCCTGAAGGGCGAGTGTCCGCTGAGCAGTATGTAGGTGATGATGCCGACGCTCCAGCAGTCGGCGGCGAAGGAGACGCCCTCGCCGGCCGCCACCTCGGGCGCCACGAACTCCGGCATGCCGTAGTCCAGTGACGCGTGCTTGCCGAACTGGATGCGCCGGGACAGGCCGAAGTCGCAGATCTTCAGCTCGTCGCTGCCGGCGTGCGAGAGGAGCAGCTCGCCGATCTGGTCGAGAAAATATAAATTTTTTGGTTAAATTCAGGAAAGTTTCCTTGAGTGTCCAGAAACAAGTGAATCCTAGAAGGATTCACTTGAAGCTTAAGATATATTTGTGTTAATGTCTTTATTCTCGGTGTACCCCGCACCAGCTCGCCGCCCAGCGTGCTCCGTGACGTCACGCGCGACTCACCGTCAGGCCCAGGTGGGCGACGCTGTTGTCGTGCATGTACTTGAGGCCGCGCAGCAGCTGGCGCATGTAGCCGGCGACCTCGCGCTCGGTGTACCCCGCGCTGCGCAGCAGGCGGTCCCGCACCAGCTCGCCGCCCAGCGTGCTCCGTGACGTCACGCGCGACTCACCGTCAGGCCCAGGTGGGCGACGCTGTTGTCGTGCATGTACTTGAGGCCGCGCAGCAGCTGGCGCATGTAGCCGGCGACCTCGCGCTCGGTGTACCCCGCGCTGCGCAGCAGGCGGTCCCGCACCAGCTCGCCGCCCAGCGTGCTCCGTGACGTCACGCGCGACTCACCGTCAGGCCCAGGTGGGCGACGCTGTTGTCGTGCATGTACTTGAGGCCGCGCAGCAGCTGGCGCATGTAGCCGGCGACCTCGCGCTCGGTGTACCCCGCGCTGCGCAGCAGGCGGTCCCGCACCAGCTCGCCGCCCAGCGTGCTCCGTGACGTCACGCGCGACTCACCGTCAGGCCCAGGTGGGCGACGCTGTTGTCGTGCATGTACTTGAGGCCGCGCAGCAGCTGGCGCATGTAGCCGGCGACCTCGCGCTCGGTGTACCCCGCGCTGCGCAGCAGGCGGTCCCGCACCAGCTCGCCGCCCAGCGTGCTCCGTGACGTCACGCGCGACTCACCGTCAGGCCCAGGTGGGCGACGCTGTTGTCGTGCATGTACTTGAGGCCGCGCAGCAGCTGGCGCATGTAGCCGGCGACCTCGCGCTCGGTGTACCCCGCGCTGCGCAGCAGGCGGTCCCGCACCAGCTCGCCGCCGGCCGCCAGCTCCGTCACCAGCGCCAGCGTGTGCTCGTGCTCGTACGCGTCGTGCAGCCGCACCAGGTGCCGGTCGTTCAGCAGGTTCATTATGTCCAGCTCGTTCTTCATGAACGGCTTCAGTGCCGAGTTGCCGTGCATTATCTTCGCGGCGTAGTTGCGGCCTGCGGATAGTACCAAAAATTCAATGCGTGAACTAGTTGTTAGCCCTTCCTCCTGTCATTAGACCAGTGGCACAGAAACGACATCGACTCAAGCCCCAGACATTGTCCCCCTGCAGCCGGGTGCCGGGCAAGCGACTCCGGGCGAGTTACCTGTGAGGCGCTCGGCGGCGTGGTAGACGACGCCCTGCACGCCGCGGCCCAGCTCGTCGCCCAGGTCGTAGAAGTCGCCGAACGGCTTCGTGCTCGCCTTCACGCGCGGCGGGTGCTCGCGGATTCTATGACGAGAATGGGGAAATGTATAATAAACAATACGTGCCGGCGGAAACTGCCAATCTTTGACGTTCTTTATATGAACTGCCAATATCAAAACACAATCATTCCATAGATTTTGTATGGCATAGGCTCGTAGTATCGTGCTACACTTCGCGGACAACATCATCTTCCTAGCGTTACGTCCCGTGCTTAGACGGGGTCCGCTTAGACCATGATCCAGGATTTAGCGAGTCTGGTAATTACATTGAAGCGACTGCCGATCTGACCTTCGTAACCCTAAGATAGGGGAACCAGACAATTTTTGGATCATGGTTACAAATTCAAAGTTGTTTGAATTTGCAGGTTTATCACGATGTTTTCCCTCACCGTCGAGCTAGTGGTACAAAATATGTACATAGATTTTTTTAAATCTAGAGGTACATGCCCGGGTTTGAACCCGCACTCCTCGGTTAAGAGGCGCGTGTCCTTACCATTGAGCTACCACCGCCTATAAACACTTTGCGGACAACAATTTTATATTTTTAAAATAATTAAAAATAAAACTTTACAATAAGCCGAACGTTCTCCATGCCACATATTGCACAGAATAAGGTTATTTATAACTAACTAACTAAACTTCACGCCACTTCCCTAGCGGGGTAGGCAGAGGTTATTTATAATTTGATGGAAGCCGCAGTGCCGCGCAGCGTCAAGTCTTTATATACTTCCATTGATTCCAGTGATGATCAGATGTTGGTGTGGCTATGGAAAAAATTTGATTCACTCAGTACCACCACATGGGTCGTCAGGTTTAGTTGGTATTTCTATAAGGTAAGTGAGTAAGTGCCACACACTACGTTGTCCCCTCAACAGTGAAGCAGCACAAATGCGTTTTCTGCGTTAGTAAAATAGTAGATATTAGGGACCTGTCGGAGAACATGTGCTCATCCTCCTCGATGTGCAGCATGGCGGAGGAGCTGACGGCGCCGGCCACGTTGCGCGCCGACACCGAGTACAGGCCCTCGTCCTTCAGGATGCAGTCGTGGATTGTCAGCACCGTCGTGTCCGGCTCGATGAACTGGATCTGCGAGGAACGGTGGCGTTGCGTTAACAAGATTACCTGTGGTGGATTTTGTATCAATAGATCACGGAATCTTGGCTGAGGAGGTGCTAAGATTTCCACGTTTAGGGAACCGTGGTATCTCGGGGACTGTGGTCGTCCCTTTCCTTCCTATTTTAGGAGGTGAAAGAATCTCACAAGTCATATGATTATATCAGAACAGACAGAAGTCAGAGGGCGCCATCTGACTCTTCTTTTATGACGTGAAGAAGAGTCAGATGACTCACCTTTGGAGCAGGGGTTATTTGTAATGTAGGTATATGTTGCGTATTAGTATTTTTTTTACTGCGAGGTGCTCACTACAATGATAAGTCATCCCAGGTCATAGTGGTTATATTGAAACTTAATTCTTAATCCTCATGCTGGCTGCAGCAATCCCCCTGCTAGCTGGGCAGCTATAGCTACCATCTCTGGGTAGCCTATTCACCTTGATCCTGGCGCTGGGCGCGAGCGGCTGCCAGTCCTTGTACCACTTGATGTCGGGGAAGGGCACGCCGGCCACGCGCGCCTCGATGCGCGCCGTGCGCCGCTGCAGCGCGACGGTCTCGTCGGGGCGGCGCACGAACGTCGGGTACTCGGCCAGCTCCAGGCGCACGCGCTGCCGCGCCTGCCCGTGCTCGTTGGTGGCCACGGCTTCGTACCAGCCCGAGTCGCGCTCCAGCATTCTGGGGACATTACTCACTGTTTAGACATCTGCAACTCAGCAACGCATACTTCAGGAGCTGGTCAATGCACCACTTCTTTGATTTAACTGTTATTTGAGCCTCGACGTGATGAAATGTACCTTCCATTTTGATGGAACGTACATTTTATGTATTCCCTAGTCGTGCGCAGTGCGCTGTGTGACAACATATTTAATCGAATATACATAAATTAATTGTCATATAAGGTGTATTGTATTGACATGGCGCAATTATGAGCTTCAGTGCAATATTACACATAATATGTACATATAATTTTGAAGACAAATTGAGCTCAAAAACAAAGAACCGGAATAAAGGTAGAACAAATTTGTTTGACGTTGTCATACAAATCGGTTTATGTGGACTAAATAAACATCTTGCCTTGAATAGCTAAATATTTCTCAAGGCATTTAGATTATCTATTTAACCAGGACCATTAGCGGAACCTCTCCACTTATAACAACAGTAACAACTGAAAATACGTACTTGTTAATAAAGAGCGTGGCCTGTCCGTTTCTGGTGTAGCTCCAGTCGTAGCGGCCGCCGATGTCGATGGGCTCGTCGTTGAAGAAGTACGTCATCTTGGGCTTGGGGTAGCCGTACACGAACCAGAACAGGCTCACGTTGTGCCCCTTCACGCCGTACTGCGAGTCGTGCTCCTGCCGCAGGAAGCGCGGCGCCTGCGCGTACCCGTCGTGCGGGGGGCGCTCGATGTCGAAGTCTGAACACAAGTAGGTATACATGTTCATAATACGATACGAGTTTAATTTCAGTAAAGTAGTAATAGAACATCTACCACTGACAAAAAGAGATAACTTAAGGTAATCAATTCACAATTTTCGATCTAATCCAGCCCATTGTCCCAACTGTGTTTCTTGCCTAGCATGTCGTTAAAGGCGACAAATGGTATATCGGGTTTTGGGTATGTGATTGTGTAGGCGACGAGCTAGCTACTTGTCACTGCTTTTTCACAATTTTCCATCTGACCCAGCCCATTTTTGTTTTTAGCTGAGTTTTTAGCCCTTTTGACTCTGCCTACCCCTTAGGGGATTATGGGCGTAATGCTATGTAAGTACAATGTATGTATGTAAAAATATCTGGAAAAATGTCTAGATATTCAGATATGTCTACTGGACAATATAGACGCTACCTAAGTTAAAAGTCGCAATTAAAGCGAGAGGTTCACCATAGATCGGTCAAAGATGGTGCACTGAATAAGTCGCGTACAGCTGACGCAATCTGACTAATCTGCAGTTGGCTCAAGAAGATGTTATCGTGTGTACAGTAGCTAGTTAAATATTCAAGAGCAAGCGATTATTTCACTTATGTGCATCTTTAAGCCCTCTAGTTACATCACCCCACACATCACATCACTCTCTGTGGGACCCGAAAACCTCCTTTGCGCGGCTAATCCTAACTTACGCCACGCAAGCAAACAGATTCGGTATTGTAAATGCACGGTAGAATTAATTGATAAGTGTAATTGAGAGTAGTGTTGCCGCTCGATAGGCCAATATCGATTGACTATCGATAGCCTATCAATAGTTCAACTATCGATAATGAAAACTATTGGTGAACTATATCTATCGATATATACTATCGATAGTATCGATTGTTTCGATCGCTGCCAACCAATAAACTATTGGTTGTATAGTATTGTACTAACAGAGACATCGATACTATCGATACTATTGATGCTATCGATTGTCGTATCGATCGTCATTATCATTATCGTAACTATCGATATTTCGTCAACACAAATAGCGAGCGTACCTTTGGGGAAGTAGGGCGAGGTCTCCGGGCGGAAGTCGATGCCGGGCTCGAGGTAGGGCACGAACTTGGGCGGGTCGGGCTGCAGGCGCGCGCGCTGCGTGAGCGCGTAGGGCGAGGGGTCGCTGACGCCGTACTTGTTCTCGACGCGCACGCGGAAGCGGTAGTCGCGGAACGGCTCCAGGTTGCGCACGTCGCACGCGCACGAGCGCAGCCCCGTGCGCGCCGTGAACCAGTCGCCGTCCGGGACCTCGCACATCTCCACCTGCGCCGGCCGGACACTTAAATACGTGTCTGTGCATCCATTTTAAATAGGTACTTGAACATGACTGTTCGTTAGACCACAGAGTAATAATATACTACGTACAACAGAGGGTCACTGCCCATACTTGAAAAGTTACTGCTATAACTCGCGTAAGAACAGCGACAGTGGTGAGTAATTGGAACTACAGCAAAGCTACTGTGTCAATGTGTAAAATTCATGGTTTTAAAACAAATATTAGTTTGGTTTGCTTCTGAAGAAAATATTTTATAATATTTTATATATTTTATAAATTTTATTAATTATCTAAGAAATGACGTAAATAACTTATTTTATGAAAAAACATTTTTTAAAAGTGAAATATGTCTCTCTGTCAATCAGTCTAAATGATGCCTGTAGCGACATCTGTCTGTGTCAAGTCTATACGAAATCTAAAATGTATGTGACTGACCAGACATGGTTAGACGGATATTTAAGCCAAAGTATGCACTTGCAAGCTTTAGTTTCGTGACAGAAATTATTATTGCGAAATTGACTTTCTATCTTTATATGGCAGTTTTTATTTATAAAACCACAGCTACAGTTTGAACATTTTAATAATATACTATAACCATAACTTGCCTGGTATGTGACGGGGAACCGCGGTCCATGCGGGATGGACGGCTTCCAGGAGAGCGTGAGGTGGCGGTCGGCCATGCGCGAGATGATGGGCTTGTCGGCCAGCGGCATGGGGATGCCGGTCTTCTTCATCTTGTCGAAGTCCGAGTACTGGTCTGAGATGGGCCGCTTGTGACTTTGTGGCTCCAGGGCTGGAACGGCGAGAATTTGGTTAGATCATTGATGTATATATGAATAAAAATGCTAGACATGAGTTTATCGTGGGTGTGGTCTGAGGCTTACAAGGAATGTGCCAACTATGTTAAATTTTATCTATGTTTACCTATGAATTTAGTTAAAGCATGCATGGATCATATTGCAATAGTCAATGTTCATCGTCGTCTTTGCCTCAGTCCGTAAAATAAAGTCGAGACAATAAGTCGGGTAATAGTCGGGTTTTTTAAATTAAAATATACAAAAGATGGCGTAACTGTGACTTGCGGTCTTGTCACCCTCCTCATTGGTTAGTTGTCAGACCAAACAGACATGCTATCAACAAAGAGCCAAGTGACAGTGATAAGACCACGAGACTTCCTCGTGCCATCTGGCGGTTTTTGCATTTTTGAAAACCCTCATTAAGAGACAATACGTGTTAGAGCCAAGCGTTGCACGCAGAGAGCGCAGGAGTGGAATATCCGCATCTCTTGTTTCACGGCCAGAAAGTTCGTCGAAATGGGAAGTGGTGGGCTTGTCCGTCTGTCCGCGTGTCGGCTGGCGGGTACTCAGTAGTCAGTACTCACTGTCGTAGGTGAGCTGCGCGGAGCAGCTGTCCTCGCCGTGCGGGTTGTAGATGCGGCAGCGGTAGGTGCCCACGTCGCTGGGGTCGATGCCGCCGATGGTGAGCCGCAGCAGGCCCGTCGTCTCCTTGTCCATGCGGATGCGCTCGCACGGGAACAGCCTCTCGTCATTGCGGAACCTACACACAAAACACATAAGTTCGGTTTCCATAAGATGTGAAGAGTAACACTAATATCAGCGAGCTTGAAAATAAAAAAGAAATAGTTGATTTAATTTTGTAGCGAGTCATAAATAATTGGAGAGTGGGTTTCCTTACAGAACCAAATTGCCATTTACCTCAAATATAAAAAATATATTTTTATAGTCCGTAGTGAGATTACAAAAAAATACGTAATTTTTTATTCAATATTCTCTGATAATCTAACTTACGAACGAAAAAATTTAGTCTAGTAGCGAATTATCGTAGCGTAGAGCATACCACTCGACGTCGGGGTCGGGCGTGCCGGTGGCGCAGGCGGTGAACTTGGCGCTCATGCCGCGGAACACCTCGATGTCGCCGATCTTCTTCAGGAACGCCGGCGGCTCGATCTTCTGTTTCCTGCCACTGCAACACAACGAACAAAAATTTATTACTTTACATACGTGATACATACATTATTATAAAGAGATGTATAATATTACATATTTTAAAATATGTCTCGAGTTTAATTAAACTGAGTAATGCAGTCAATGAAAAGAAGATATGACAAATTAATGCCTTATTTGTGACGTCATATATTAGTATCTAGATATTTAACAATTGCATACTATAAAGCTTTTTCGAGAGAGTGAACACATATCAATAATCCTACTTAAGTCATGTAGATTTAGAAGTAATCAATGCGAATGATCATGAGAATTAGGTTTATTGGTGGCATCTATACTGTATTACCGTAATTAGATATCGCTACCATATAGCAAATTATACATAGACACAATAAAAAAAAAAAAAACCAACATTTGATAGTTTCTCAAAGTCTTCAAAAGAAAACATCTTCAATTATAGAAGTCGACTCACATCTTATCAACGACCTCGAGCGCGGCCTCGCACTCGGCGGTCCCCTCGCGGTTGGTGGCGACGCACTTGTACCGGCCGGCGTCGGGCGGCGCGAGGTCGCGCACGTACAGGCAGCACGCGTCGCCGTCGCGGCGCAGCGCGTACTTGTCGCCGTGCCGCAGCGGCGCGCCGTCCTTCAGCCACGACACCTCCGGGGCGGGCACGCCCAGGATGCGCGCCGGGAACTTCGCGTCGAACGTCGGCAGCTACGCGAAACATTACAGCTTTTAGAATTTGCTTTTATGTGGTTTGTTTGATTTCCAAAACGGTTTGGACTTTGATTAAAGGTAAATTAAACTTGTATATTCTTACACTATTATTTAACAGGTTAGTGAAAAGCATTTGCTGAAAAACCTTTAAAAAAAAATCTGAGACTAACAATAAAATTAATTGAAGTTCTTTCACTTTAACTAAATAAATGAACAATCAGTCCCTTTTTGCAGCACAACAAACCGCTTCTACAGACACACGTAGCTGTGTGTGCAGTACCTGCTGCAGGTCGGTGAACCTCTGCGAGAAGGTGGGCGGCGTGTAGACCTTGCGCACGTGCACCGTGCCCTCGGAGCTGTCCTCGCCCAGCGGGTTCACCAGCCTCACGCCGTACACGCCCGCGTCCGCCATCTCCACCGGGTTGATCTCCAGGCCCACCTAGGGGAGCACCAAGGGTTGAAGATAAGTGGCGCTGTTTTTATTTATGCAAGGGCGGATCCAGGATGGGAGTCATTTGAGGCATGAACCATGGGTGAAATAAGAGGAAAGCGGGTCATGCATAACCTCCATTTGATATGCGAACCTTTGGTAAGGATTTCTAAACTAAGGTTTTCCTGTTAACGCTACGCTTAGCAAAAATACGTTTGACCTCATTTCCAATTGATTGTAAAACAATGAGGGTTTTTTGAATTAAAACATCTGAAAGATGGCGTAACTGTGACTTGCGGTCTTGTCACCCTCCTCATTGATTAGTTGTCAGACCAAACTGACATGCTGTCAACAAGGAGCCAATAGTGACAGTGATAAGACCACGAGACTCCCTCGTGCTATCTGGCGGTTTATTTTTGAAAACCGTCATTACGATACTATAAATAAAGAGGATAGGTGTGAGTGTTCGCTGGCTAGGTAATGAAAGTAATATGCGTGGCACTGACCCTCTTGCCGTCGCAGGTGAGCAGCAGACGGCCGCTGGGGCGCAGCGGCTGGCCGTCCTTGGTCCAGGCGACGTCGGGCACGGGGTTGCCCACGATGGGGCACGACACGCCCAGCGGCTGCCCCTCCTCCGCCGTCGCGTCGCGCAGCGCGTGCACCAGCCGCGGACGCTCTTGTGGCAGCGAGTCGTCGGCGCGGCCTGGACCACAGTAAGGTATTCGTTTTGTGGGCACATCTATGGAGTCCTAAGTTATGAAGGCCGACTCGATTCAATGTAATGACGTTACGGTTTAAACGGACCTCGACTAAGCATGGGACATAACGCTAGGAAGATGAAATTCTGGGAAGTCTACGTGTATTAAATCGCAAGATGGGCAACACCCTAGTTTTGAATAGGCGTATCGACAAATGGTCTATATTGAATTTTCAACGTCACGCCATATCCTACAACCGTTAACGAAATTATTCTCACCTCAAGATGCACTTACAATAAACCGAGACGTTTAGTGGGATTTTATGACTTTACTCGGGGACAACTCGTAATTAAATACAACACACAAGATTTACAAGATTGAGAAAAAGACATAGTCAGCAGAAAACACTTTATATATTGCAACATTTATAATGTGAAGGCAAATATCACTATTGAATGGTAATATATTAAAGTTACTAATGAAAATGTCCCATGTTGGTCTGGGACTTGGCCCATGTTGATCTGGGACAAAAAAAAAGAATGTGCCAACTGTGGTTCTTGCCTAGCATGTCGTAAGAGGCGACTAATGGTTTACGGGCTTTTGGGTATGTGACTGAGTAGGCGACGAACTAGCCACTTGTCACTCCTTTTTCACAGCTTTCTATCCAACCCAGCCCATTGTCCCATGTTGGTCTGGGACTTAAAAAGAATATGCCAACTGTGGTTCTTGCCTAGCATGTCGTAAAAGGCGACTAATGGTATATCGGGATTTGGGTGTGTGATTGTGTAGGCGACAGGTTAGCCGCTTGTCACTGCTTTTTCACAATTTTCCATCTGACCCAGCCCGGCTTTGTTTTTGGCTGAATGTGGTTGAAGGGGCTTGCTGCCCCTTCGACTCTGCCTACCCCTTCGGGGATCATGGGCGTGATGTTATGTATGTATGTATGTATGTACTAATGAAAAATAATAAGGATTATAATGATGGTGTACTCACTGGCTACAGTAAGGTCGGCGTTGCTGCCGATCTCGCCCTTATCATTGGTGGCGATGACACCATAAGTTCCGGCGTCGGCCGGCGTCGCCTTGTCGATGAGCAGCGCGTGCGTGCCGTCCGGCTGGGACACCACGCGGATTCGGTTCCCGTCCGGAACGATCTCCTTGCCGTTGTGGGTCCTGAATTACATAACAAAGTTGTAGGTAAGTCTGCACTGCACGTCAAGTCATTATTCAATTAAATCAACTTTCTTTGATTGGTTTTAGTATTCACGATTTGAACCCGGGATCTGCTGGTATTTAGGCGGCGCATGCTATCAATAAAGCAACTCAGAACGCCTCTATCTACTCATATACCACCTAAGTATGTCAGATTTGATCATACTTAGGTGGTATATGAGTAGATAGAGGCGTTGCTGTCGAAATTTTCTTCTGAATTCAAGATATGCAGACATTCATTAAAAAAACTTGCAAAATACTATTTCATAAGTACAGCCACGTTTTACGTAATAATTTTATAACTGCAATAGCAATAAGACGGTAGACCTCAATACCGATAATCTGATTACAAGATTTGGTTATGGCTTAAACAGTCTGTGGACCAATTGTTGTAAAGCGACGCACCACTTGATGGTAGGCGGCGGGTGTCCCAGCAGCTTGACCTCGAGCTTGACGGGGAAGCCCTCGATGACCTTAGTAGGCATCAGCTCCGCGATGAAGGCCGGCTTGCGCTCCTTCTGGCCCAGCTCCACCTTCGCCTTAGACGCCACCTAGTGAGGGAATAAACAAGTTAGTAGCATACGTCTCCAACCAATCTCAATCCAGGAACCGTCAAGAGCGATTCTGGTCAAAAAGTGGACGACCGAATTTGCGATAATTGACTGTCTCGAGTCGAATGTCGGCTACCCTATGCGCCGAGAGTTGTAGGTTCGATCCCCACCCAGGACAAATATTCGTGTGATGAATACTTGTATTTATTCTGTGTCTGGGTGTTAATATCCAATATTTAAGTATATATTTGTGTGGGTGTTGAGAGAAATGGAACGTAAGGCGAATGAATGAGACGAATGAACAAAAGAGTGAGATACGACGAATGAGTGAAGGAGCGAGAGACGAGGAGTCTGCTAGAAACGACGAAAGGATTAAGACGTATGACGAACGACGCTCTAAATAATTATTTGTAAAAGTATTTTAACAATACAAGAAATTCACCGAGAAGAGTTCTGTTTTTTTTCAACCCCTATACCCTACATTTGTAATACCACTGTTGTTTATGATAGCCGTAACACAAGTGCTTAAGTTACATACCTTGGAGTCAGATCAATGTATAAGGAATATAAGGAATGTTTATGACGAGAGTTCTGAATTCACGAATTAGCTACTAGCTATTGGCCTACTAGCGAATATTTTAACCCATAGATATTTGACATGAGCACTTCACATGATGTAGTATGTCCCGAAAGTTAATTTCTAGCAATATCTGAAGCTTAAGATTCGATACTAGGGACAGATCACATAATTCTCTCGGCAGTCAGTATGTGTATTCTGCTACTTGGTGGCGCAAAACCAAATCGTTTTTGATAATGATGCCAGTTAAACCAATAGAGTACCTCTCCAAGCTTGTTGGTGACGGTGACGGAGTAGACGCCGGCGTCCTCGGGCTTGCACGAGTCGATGCTGAGCCCGATCACGCCGCCCGGCTGGTTGATGAAGTTGATGGCCTGCGACGGCCTTACAGGCAGACCTAACCACAAGATAAAACAATAATAAAAATCCTATGTGGTTAGTTTTGACCTAATAGTTTCAACGAATCGTTATTATATCACATACATTTTTCAGATAACGGTGACACATAAATTGAATAATATCTGCACATCTATATTCATTAAAAGGTGTAGGTTTTCTCAACGCCGAGCTGAGTGATATAAATTCATTCATAGGTTTTAGAAAACGAGTTATGTTCTGAACTCATATGGATCAACAGACAAACGGGCAAAATAGCATATAAGGATCAGCAACATATCGTAAAAAGACACCGAATTGAATTCTAATTGAATTTCTTGAAAAACATATAGGTATTTAAGTGATAATAGGGTGAAACCAAGACAAATCAGGTACGGACCGTCCTTGAACCACTTGACCTCCGGCGCGGGGAACGCCATGACGCGCGCCTCCAGCTGCAGCGGCTGCCCCGCCGCCGCCTTCACGTCCTCCAGCTCCTGGCTGAACGACGGCTTGCGCGGGGTCGCTGCAAGTTACAGTTCAAGTTTTCATATTGCATTTGGAAAGAAGATTTACTTAGTTACATTTTTATGTTAGTAATACAACTAATTACTATGATTAATAGTGTTATGATTTGTTTGTCGATATGAGTACATGTTTTTAGTGTTACAATCTGGATCTGTTACTATTTTCCTACTTACATTTATTTAACAATTATGTGATCGTAATATGTTATAAAATAAAAAAAAATGCAGAGCCAAAATTGTTTAGTTGCTAGCCGTGAGCATGAGCATGCTCACTATTACTTTTCTTGTTTACGTAAAATTCTCTATTCAATGAAAATTAAATGTTAAGCTACGGATTTTCGGCTTTGAGTAAACTGTGTGACTATCCAACATACACGGCATATAAGGCTGAACTTCTCCCTTTTTTTTATCCGATATCAGTCTCGACGTGATCTTTCTCACCCTAGTGAAATCATGAAAGGCTTTAATGAGCCCCCAACGAGCACGGTAAGATTGTCTCACCGTGCCGTTTTCACTTGATCGGCCTAAAGACCGAGAACGTAATCAGTCTAAATCCAACGTAGACGTTAAGTTTAATGTAAACGCTATGAACAATCATATAATACTTTAGTGTAAGTGGGAGCTTAATCTGAAGTCACACGTACTGACGGTTGACGACGACGGCACAGAGCGCGGCGTCGCCGTGCGTGATGGAGCTGACATCTCCAATCAAGTATAAAAATTAACAGCCAAGTGAAAATTAAGACACACATAACGCTAACGCGGTCACTAAGGTATAATGAAAGCAGGTTAAATGTGCAACAATGTAATACTGACGGTTGACGGCGACGGCGCAGAGCGCGGCGTTGTCCCCGTGCGGGTTGGAGATGACCAGCTTGTAGGCGCCGCAGTCGGCCGGCGCCGCGCGCTCGATGCGCAGCTTGACGCTGCCGTCCGGCTGCGCCGTCTGCACCGCGCGCGCGTCGTCACTGGGCAGCTCCACGCCGTCCTTGTACCTAGCGGACATCATCATCATCAGCCGAAACACGATCACTGCTGAATATATTGGAAGGAAAGAACGCAAATAACTAGTCCACGATAATGAAGCATTCTGGGACTACTTTCTTCAATCATACATACTTACATACGATCTTACCTGCGATTTATCAATAATTCAATTCTCCAGACTGACACACCAATTCCCTAGTCCCAAACTAAGCTTGTGCTTGTGTTATGGGTACTAGGTGAACGGAGAGACATACTTAAATACGTTTATAAACAAACATCCATGACTCGAATATAAATGTCCATGTTCATTACACGAAACATTTGCCCCTAGCGGGATTCAAACTCGGATTCGTAGCCAGGGTCTCTGACCACTCAACCGACGGGCTAGTCCAAATCATCATCGATTGGGGTAGGCTCAGTCCAAGGACTTAAATCACATTCAGCTATAAATAGAATTGCTTGAGTTGGGTAGGAATATTTGTAAAAAAAATGGCTAACTCGCTAGTTGCCTACATGATCACAAATCATATACCCATTACACTATTAGTTGCCTTTACGACATGCTAGGGAATGCACACAGTGCCAGACAGACATGTGACAAATGATACTAGCCTAAAACTAAAAAATATAATTTACTGTTTGATGTTTATATTAACTCTCTCTTGTTTGAGTTATCGTATATGTGGCGTATATATGGCGTATATATGTATACATGGCGATTTAAAAGAGTAACTACCGAGTTTCTTGCCGGTTCTTCTCGGTAGAATCAACGTTCCGAACCTGGCGGTAGAATATTTATTTTGTATCATTATGACTATTCATAAGTGCTTTTGCGGAGCCTACATGAATAAAGATATTTCTATTTCTATTTCTCTTTCTATCTATCTGACCACGATTTGTGCTGAGCAGAGATTGAGTATACCCATAGTGTCAGTGGGTCGAGCGTTCTCCACGCTACGTATTAACTCACCAGTTGCCATCATCTCGACTCTTTTTTTGAAGCGGGAAATGCTTTATGCACCGTCACGCTTTCATATATAGGAAGGCGTGGTGTGTGGGACTGCCGGGGGTCTATGAAGTCAGAGACCCCCTCTGCAGCCATGGTGGGAAAGCCGGGAGTACGGTTACTCCCATACTCAACCCCGCGGCGCTCCTACAGCGCCTAACTGGCCACTTGGTATCCAGCGAAGCCTTGGACTACCGCAGTACCACAGGCATCATCTCGACCCTAAGTCATTAATACAAGTAACTCACCACTTGGCAGTCGGTATGGGGCTGCCGTCCAGCTTGGCCTTGAGCTCGAGCGGCTCGCCCTCGTCCACGTCCTTCTGCCGCTCCAGCTTGTGCACGAAGCCGGGCGAGCCGCGCATCAGCGAGATCTCCGCCTCGCACGCCGCCTCGCCCGCCAGGCTCACGGCGCGCACTTTGTACTGGGGGAGGCGGAATAATGTTCAGTAGGCGAGACATAGTTGTTACTAGGTCATCATATCTTTGCAAAATCAAACTATAACTGGATCAGATCAGATTTGCAAAAAAGCATTGTGATAATTACTATTAATTATGTCATTGGATTAAGTGGTCTATAACCGGCAAACATTTACAGTACATCGGCAATCAAAATAAAAATGTCAGAATACTTAAGAATAATTATGTTATAATGCCGACGTCCTTCTCGACTTGTTTCAATTTCTCTATGAACGTTGAGTTGGTTGGTGGAATTGGTTGGAGGCAATGAACAAAATATCTGATTACGACTTGACCGAGTCTAGTACTCAGTGTCGTAACTAGATCAGTGCTAGCGGTGCCTTAGACAGAAGGCGCAGGAGAGATCTGATCAGCACAATGTTTTAGATGACGCGTGGGCGCTGTTAGATAGTTAGTTAGTTAGGTATTTGTTTTCCGCACTTAGCCTCATAAGTGGGCCATTGTGCGTAAATGGCCACTACACTACAGTGATCATTCAAATTATATATATATTATATAAATAGATTTTTGGGACGTTTGAGTGCAGCCTCCATCGAAGGAGGGTTGCCTATAAGCCGTGCCCTTGTGTCACTCACGCTGCTACAGTGTAGGAGAACATAAGTTGGTGAACGAAGAAAAACCAAAGTGGGCGCTGTTATAGGAGTAGGTACTTTACATGTTAATACTTACTTTTCCAGCGTCAGAGGCCTGGAAGTGTTTGATCTCGAGGCGGCTGTCGACCTGGCCGCCCACCTCGGTGGTGACGCGGTGCCGCTCGTCGTCCAGCACGGGCTGCCCGTCGCGCAGCCACTGCACGGCCGGCTTGGGCACGCCGTCGCAGCGCACCGACAGCGTGCAGTCGTCGTAGTCCTTCACCGTCTCCTTCTGCAGCGGCTTCGTGAACACCGGCTCGCCGGCTGCATGAGACAACAACATTGAGTATCTACACTGTGTAAGTGTTTGTGATGTAAATGAGAAATGTTATGAAATTGGGAGTCGTGACTCTCATTAATTAGCTGGGACTGAAACATACCTACGGCTTGATGAATAATAAAATCTTTATTTATAGGAATTTGGGCAGTATCCAGCATACTGTACTGGCACTCTATAAGTACAAAAATGGTAGATAGTAGAACTACCCGGAAGCCATGTTAGTATCGGCATGACTGGGCCGGCTCGACCAAAGTAGGTCCATCCTCCCGAAAACCCGGCGAAAAGTACCGGCTCCCAAGCTGCTACGTTTCGTTCGATAACTAAAAGTACCAGATGTACACGCTGCGATTGAAGATTCGCACCGGCGCAGACGGGGGCCAAAGGTGCTTGAATCCTTAACTTAACTTTTAAAGGGTTGTCAACGAGTAAACGGGATACGGTAACTGCTTTCTACTAGGCCTGTCATACTCTTGTTTGCCACCTTTATGTTATAAAGTCGAAGCATCAACTCACTGTGCACGGTGAGCCGCGCCTGAATAGCGGTCTCGCCGACCTCGTTCTTAGCGGTGATGGCGTACACGCCGCCGTCGTCCACGCCGACCTTCTTCACGACCAACTTGTGCGTCTCGGCCGCGCGGTCCTCGGAGATCTCTACGTTGGCTGTGGGCTTGATCACCATGCCGTCTTTGGTCCTGGGTAAGGTAGCGCAAATTTTCATTGGATCTTAAGTTAATGAAATTCTGCCATAAGTTTATATTCAGAAAATTTTAAAGAAGTATTGGAGTTGTATTTTGACGCAATATATACATTATACTTTTAATCTGCGTGTTTTATTAGAGGAAAATTTAAGCTATCGCAGATATTTTGGACTATTGGTCGATTTTAGCTTAAATTAAAGCATCAAAGATTTTTCTACCGTAATTAAAATTTCTTAGTCAAATGAATCCTACGTAATAAATGGAACAATATTACATAAATACTTAAATCTACAGCAAAATTGACGACCAAATTCTGAAATAGGCTGAATAGTGCTGCAAGCCGGGTTATAGCTCGGGGACCAGGGTTAAATATGAAATGGAACTTGATTTTTACAAAAAAACAAATCATTATGGAGTCAAGATCCCACGGACAATATGTCAGAGGTACACCCTATGTCAGAGGTATCGCCTGATGATTTTTTTATTCAGAAAACCTAAACCTGGTCATTGACATAACCTAACTAGTATTTATCAAGAAGACCTGATGATCTTTCAATAATTACCAAATTTATAAACGGGCTGTAATAATTTCCACATCGGCGCTGCAAGTCGTCACATAGCTAGGGGACCAGGGCTATATTTTTGGCCTATGGGATCTAAGTTGTATGTTTAATTCGGTGCCTCATACGAGTTAGCCTGAATAAACGTTAACGCTTCTCACCATTGCACCTCGGCGATGGGGTTGGCACGCACGTTGGCGACGAAGGCAGTCTCCTCGAAGGGCACGGCGGTGACGTCGGCCAGGCCGCTCAGCTCGGGCCGCAGCAGGATGTCCAGCCGCGCCGAGCTCTCGCCCACGCCGTACTCGTTCTTGGCCTGTACCGTGTACACGCCGGTGTCTTCGTGCCGTCCTGCAGGCGACATGTGTATGTTATAATTTTCCATGGTAAATATGTCTGTACCAAAGTTTATGACAATTAATACAGTCTTTAAAGGCTTAATGTTTATAATACATGCACGAACACGTGATGAGACAAGAGGAAGATCACGTGACAGAGCAAATGGATGGAGAAGGGATCAAATAGAGAGATGGGTGAACTGGGTGTATGCTGATTTGAGCGAAATGGGAGTCGGTAAGACGTCTGAAACTGTAGAAGACAAAATCATACTTCGCCAATCCCAAGACGTACTGAAAAAAAAGCAAGGGAAAAGCAAGAAAATGATGATGTGTAAATACGATTTCACCATTGACATCGAGAGGTATTGAAACAATTTAAAAATTAAATTAAATCCTAAACAACCAAACTACTATTAGAATTACAGTAACCTAGCTATTACCAAAAAGATCTAAAATGTAAATCAAAACGGGCCATTTTCATTCCATTCGCAGATTACCATAATTTCGATACTTAACCCCCTTTATTGTTTTACCTGTTCTGAAGTTATTAACACCTGTAAGACACTGACAAACACGATTATGCGAACTAACCAGTAGGAATGTGCAGCGTAAAGACGCATTCATTCAAGCCGTGCTCGAGCGGCTTGGTCTCGACGTCGGCGACGGCGGTGGCGTCCGGCGTGAGCTCGCGGCCGTCCAGCAGCCACGACACGTGCGGCAGCGGGTCCGCCGTGCACACCGCGCGCAGCGACACCGGCGCCCGCTGCAGCACGCGCTGCGCCTCTAGGGGGCTAGTGAAGATTGGCTTACGTAAATCGGCAACGGCTGGGAAAGATAACAATGTGTTTTGATTAGGATTCTTGGTGGAGGCAAAAAGGCAAGGCAAAAAGGTTGTCGATGTCTGTCATGGCCTAAGAGTATTCTTTCTTCTGCTTCAATAAGGGTTTTTCATAATTCGTAGTCAATGACACACTTACTTTATACTTGTTCTAGGCTATTTCGAGTAAGCCAGCACATCAATTAAATCTAATTCTATATAAACACGCGAGAGGAATGCGTTACACATAACACATAACACACTATTTGTGAAACATCGAACACTGCCAGGACTTCATATCCAAAAGGACCGCTCCAGGATAGATCCTTAGATGAAGTATAGTCAAAGACATAGCGCTTATTACATTCATGAATAAAAACCATTAATTCATTAATGTATATCAGTTATTTTAATGAGCCATTAAAAGCCTTAAAACTAAAAACTGTCTTTGTGTAGGCCAAAGGATTAGGACGGCCTTAGTCTTGCTACTTTACCACCTATAACCTTGACCTATACTTTAGGAAGTGATTTAATAACACTCACGCGAGACGGAAAGCTGTGCCTGCTGCACCTTCTTGCCGAGGTCGTTGGACACTTCGCACTCCCACTTGCCGGCGTCCTTCAGGTCGACGCGGTCGATGACCAACTTGTGCACGTCGCCCTCCTTCGTGATGTGCACGCGCTTGCACGGCTTAACCTGCAGTGGTGTGTGTGTGGTTAAACCCTTTGTTATTGTTGATTAAATGGAAAATTGGTATCAGGGCAATAGTTACCAAGGTTGAAGTTTATGATTGCAATTTAATTTTGGTCCTCTATGATTATTTTATTCGAAAGATTTCGATTGATAGGAATGACGTATATTCTATCTGGTGCAATAACTAAGGAAGGACCATCACGTGTTAGTTACAAGATAGAAAGACTGGTTAACATTTTAAAAATAGTATCAGAAAAGTGTCTCAAAATTGGAGGCATGGGGTCTAAAAGACCGTAATCATTAACCCTAAGCTTTTTTTTTTATTCAAAGGGAACAAGAAAACCCACATCCAGCCTGATGGAAGGTGATCACCATAGTATAATAATTGCAACACCACAGGTGTCATAAGTGCGTTGAGTTCTTCCCCCAGTATCACTTGCTTCATGTAATCTATAGTGCTGAGCCACTGCTGAGCAAAGTTTAGTATCATAAGATATTGCCGAGTTTAAAGGAAAAATATCTACCAACCTCTTTTCCGTCGTGGAGCCAGCGCACCGCAGGCGCGGGCGCACCCGCCGCCTGCACCGTGTACACCAGCGGCAGCGACTCGAACACGTGCCCGTCCTGCATGCTGCTGTCCTTGATGGTGGGGGGTGCTGAAACCAATCGCATTAGTCATTCGGGGCTGTGATTGGATGACCTTGAATTGCTGGATTGCTCGTTATGTACAGTTTGTAACAATTCGAAGAAACGTTTCTTATATTTTAGTTATTCTTTTTGATTAGAGAAAAATCGTCTGTATTTACAATGACTTATTAATCGCAGGGAAATCGTGTTAGAATTATAAAAATTTGAGATATTTAAATACAGGGAACTAACGTAAAAATAATAAAAATAAAATTGGGCTCTTGAACTACAAATGATCTTACTTAAATTTGGCAAAAGTAAATTTTCAAATTGCTTGACTTTGTTATATAAACATACTTAGTATAAGTATAACAATTTGAAATACGCTCGATCAAAGTGATCACGGAAGCTCCTAGAAGAAAACATATTCATTATTTACAATAAAAACAGTCACGAGTAGAGAAGTTTTGCGGTATATACAGCAGTTGAGAAGAAAATTTATTGACTCAGAGCTAGATACTCACCAAATCTATATGTTCAAAAGAAATTTATAGTACACAGTAATGTATTGTAGTGTTCAGAATCATGACTATACGTACCGTGTCCGCCGGATTTTTATTCGAGCACAGAGATTAGGAACATAAAAAACATGCAGCAAGTCATGCTAAAAATATATCTCATATGTGGGTTTACCTTGATGATGTGATAATTGTCTCGAACTCTCTAATACCTCTGTCGTGGGACGGTCCAAGTATTAGTATGCCAGAAGGGAATGTTATTACGCATGCGCGCTAAAACAAACATACGACAGAGCATTAGTTCAAGTACAATGATGCTGCTTCAAAAGGATCTATGATGATGATCTGTTATTTTCCTTTGTAATAAAAAAATAGAAAAATGACGTTCACAGAAAACGACAGATCACTGTTAAAAATACGTAACACTAATTTAAAGATTTGATTTATAAAGCAACACATTATTACCCCCAAATAGACATTGCGTAGCGTTACATCATCAAATGCCAGTCTCTTTCATCAATAATATCCCCTTGTAATATTGTATTATACTTGAAAATTACCTTTTTCTTCTTCCTGTGTTAAGATATCGTCTAGAATGCTCCTCTGTCTCTGGCTTCGTCTCAAAAGTGCTTCAATATCGTCATCCACCTCTTCTTCCACGCAAAACAATTTCGATCCATGCTTCTTCTTTTTCTCTACAGTTGTTTCTGTTACATTCTTCGTTATGTTATCTAAACTTTTTAACGGTCCTAATACTAACTCTTCTAAGATGCGATTTTTAACGTCATCAATTTTATTATCTACAGATTTTATGTCGTTTTCGTCAAATTCCTTCGATATGTGTATGAGTCGCTCTGTGATGTCATTCTCGTAAACTTTTTGTGTCTTTTCCTTAACAATAAAAGATTCTTCATCCCCCTTGTCGGTGTAATAGTCTTCTTTGAATGAAGACTGGCGCACGTATGAGTCTTTACTGTAGACTTTCTTTGTGTCATCAATGTCAAAAATGGATTTAGAGAGATCTTCAATGGAGATTTCTCTAGAAAGTGGCTCGTTTTGCCAACTCATCTCATCTTCCGAAACAGACATTATCGATATAGTCCTGTTGCTATACTGTCTCCCACATCTAGAGTTATTGTCTGCTTCGGAATCAGTTGGTTCTTCGATGATACCATATGTTCCTCTCCTTATATGATCAGGCACTGTATAATAGCCCAAATCAGATAAGAAATAACTATGACTAGCTATTTCTTCCACTTCTAAAGAAGTCGTGTGCGGTTTTGTGGGTTGTATTATTTTTCTGCTGTCGAATTCATCATCGTCATCGTAATAGACGGCTTTGGATGTCATTTTGTGTAACGTGCGCGTTTCGGCTGGACCTAACAGTTAAAATAGTATTATGTTGATTTTCGATACAACAATTACTTTGAAAGATTGAATTAGACATGCAGTGTGGTTGATGCATTATTTTTTTTCTAAGAAGATTCTATAAGCAATCTGGTTGATGGAAATTAGTCAGTAGGACTAGATGAGATTAGAACCGGGAAGAGAAGGAGGAAGCGGGTACTGACCTGTGATGATGGCGCCGTGAGACCGAGTGCTGCTGACTTTAGACATAATTATAGATCCACCGTCGCCTGTCTTGAACGTGGTTACTGTTTCGAAAACTCGGCCTAAACAACAAATCACACTTGGACGGTTAATAACACAGGTTAAAAGCATGCGACAGTGTGCGCGAAAACGTGAGATTCTCGCTAACTAGAAGCTGTACGCTAAATTGAAAGAAGAAGCATGAAGCGCTAAGCGTGTGTATACCTTCACTTTCAGCACTAAAAGGTTCTTCTTTAACGGACTCTTTTTTTATGGATTTACGTTTTGATGTCTTCACTTCTTCGTCAATAGGCACTTCTTCAATCACTTCGGCTGGTGTACGGGTCTTCTCGGCCGTCTTGGCTTCCACGTCAGGTTCTTCAATAATAGGTTTCTTATTTTGTTCGTTATGGTTTTCATCCCAAATCGACTTCTCTTCGGCCACTTCTGGTTCTGTAACTGATTTATTGCCCTTGTCAGCTTTCGGCGCGTCAACTGTATCTTGTTTAGTTTTCTTCGGTAGATCGTCGTCACCCATGTCGTCCCATATGGATTTTTCCTCGGCCACTTCTGGTTCAGTAACTGACTTCTTGGCCTTGGTCGCAGCTGGCGCAGTGACTTCTTCAACAATCGTCTTTTTAACTGCACCTTCTTCATTGTCGTCCCAGAATGATTTCTCTTCGGCCTCTTCTGGTTTGGTTTTCCCCTTTTCAGCCGATTGTTTCGTCCCTGTGTCCACGTTTTCTTCCAATGGCTGCTTTTTCGACTTACTTTCGTCCTCAAGTTCGGATTCAATAATACGTTCTTTTGTGAGTGCTGAATGTACTTCTCTCGCTATTGGGTGAAATGAAAAAAGGGTAATGATAAAAATGATCAATCAGAAATGGTGCAGATCAAGAAAGTTTTAATCGCTGTAAACATACGGTTTTCTGTTCTGTCTAAATTATTAGTTGCAAGAAGTTTTTATACTTCGACTTCAATCAGAAGACGTTTCTATAATCAGATACACATCTATTCAAAAAAGTTGCAATTCCAGGAAGGGGAGTCGATTGATTCCATGATATGTCACAGTCGTTTTCAGCGGTTAACACTTTCTCCATAATTCAGGACATCACAAATGAAATAATGCAAGGTCACAGTGCTCTGATATTCGTAAGTAGGTGCATAACTACAGCATTCCAGTCTATTGAACGCTTGTTTGGTTTTTAAAACGATTCGACTAAGTTTATATGGTATCTAGGGACACCACAACAAAAGTACGTGCAAATAAATGCAGTAATCTAACAAATCATTCTGTGTTAATACAAACTACTACTTTACCAACTTGGCTATCCTCCGGAGAACCGTTTCAGTGAAGTCCTCACTGAACCTAGTTGGATGTGTAACGTGTTACATACTTTACCATCACTGTCGTGTATAGTTGTATATGCGTGTGTGTGTGTGTGTGTATGTGTGTGGGGGCATGTATATACTGGAAATATTCCATTTTACACAGTAATAAAGGCATGTAATAATTCAGGGCGTCATCTTGAAACGAGAGCAGCGAATGATGTACTAAGCTGAGAGCAAACAGTTTATTTTCGGAGAGATTCTTCGACGTATTCTGGAACGGCTTTTAAAATATGAAAGATTATTCGGCTGAAAACAGAAGTTAACATATTTGTTCTTACGTCCAAAGGAATTGCAATAAAATGTGTTCAGTTACTTTTGTTGCCGACTGGTTGAATCATTATAGATATGATCATTTGTCTTTTGATGTATGACTTTTGCATTTGATAAAGGTAATCCTAAACCGCGAAATCTCAATTCAAGCAAGCGTTTCAGATAATTGTTTGCCCTCAGTTTTTCTGCGATTCGAATACAATTTTACCGTCTTACAATAGCCCTTCAAATAATTTCTGATATTCTAAACATCATCTTGATTTTCAACTATACGGCCTGCACATAAAGTCGTAATCCGCTTGCGAGGGGTACTCACTGTGTATGGTGACGGTGCTCTTAGAGGACACGCTGCCCATCTCGTTCTCGGCCCTCACCTCGTACTCGCCTCCGTCCTCCTCCTTCACCAGGGTCACCGTCAGGTGGTAGTTCTCTAGCCTGCGGAGACAGATTTGTAGCTTTAGGTATTGGTTGCTAATTCGCTTCATTCATATCGGGTATACTATAAGAAAGTAAAGATGCTTAAAAATAATTAAACATCTTAGGGTAGGAGTAGTAAATTATAATAGTTGGTAACTAACTTGACCATTTATGACGAATTTTTTCGATAGATTTTGTTTAGAATATATGTCGCGAAATCTTATATTCGATTGATTTTTTATTTTTATTTTATTTTATTAGGGCTACCAACAAGACAAACACAGACACAGCACACTTATAATAAAAAAAAACACACTTTGGCCGTAAAGCTAAGTGCCGTCTTAAAATCTAAAAACTTACTACTTATAAATTACATTGTTTCGAAGCATCGAATCATATCAAAGAATAAATTAATGTCCTAAAGCGTTATTCGAAATGTCTTGTGCATTTCGTCAACATCCATATTATCTTACATCGAATATATAATACCGTCACCTTTTAGTGTCCCTCTCGATCTTGATCCTGGCGTCGGTGGTGAGCTCCTTGCCGTCCTTGTACCACTTGACCTTGGGCTCGGGGCAGCCCTCCACCTCCACCTCCATCTTGAGGGTGGTGCCCGCGTCCACCGTCATATCCACCAGGCTCTTGGTGAAGCGGGGCTTTCCTGAGAGACGAACATAGAACTTTAAAGCTTGGAATGGGATTTGACTTGTCAAGATGGGTTTTTTATTAAGTCGACGGAAATACCAGCCCAGTGTAATGTATTTTTTTATTGTCCAAGATAAAATTGCACATCTGTCTAATCTCTGGATTCAGGGGAATGATAGCCTCCGACAGATTAAAACATTTGTTGAGTGCTTTTTAGGAGGGTTTCGCTTATGGTAAAATACCTCCCTAACCCTTACGAGCCTATTTGCATTCTCATATACTACTTCAATCATAAATAATTACCACATACATTAAAGAACTATTTTGTGTAAAAAAGCTCATTTATCAAGAAAAATAAATATTTCTCGATAAATGGGCTATATCTACGAGCTCGAAGTCACACACGACCTCTAGCAGTTGATATAAAGCTCAAACTCACTGTTGACAGTGAAGGTGGCCTGGCAGGAGTCGGAGCCGAGGTCGTTGGCCACCTTGCACGAGAACACGCCCGAGTACTCGGCCGACACCTCCTTCAGGATCAGCTTGTGTGTGCTGCCGCTGTCCACACGCGTAAACACCGACTTCTTCTCCGTGATCTCCACGTCACCGAGGTACCTGCATTGACAATAGCCATTAGACCACAAAAAAGGAATTTGCTGGTTGAGGTAATTCACTTTCATCTGCCTAGCGTTATTTCTCGTGCTTGGACCGTGATCCAAGATTAAGCGAATCTGGTCACATTGAAGCGACTACTGATTTGACCTTTGTGACCTTTGAGAGGAGAAATTTGGTAAATGTACCAAAGACAGTTCTGTATATGGTGTGGCTTTGGAACATAATGATGGGTTTGATGTAGCATTCATGGACAATTAATCAATTGGAGATATAGACATAATGGATACTCGAAACAAAAGCGCTTTTGTAACAAAAAACGCGATCTGAATCAACTGGAAATGCTTCTTATAAGAAGTTGCTGGTGGCATGACTTGATATAGGAGTCTTATAGTACTAACCATTTGATGCTTGGCTCGGGGTAGGCCTCCACTGAGACGCTGAACTCGACATTGACGTCGCCCTCAGCGGCGGTGGTGTCCGTCAACTTCTTGGTGAAGATGGGCCCGCTGCGCACGTTCAGCTTGCACTCGTCCGTCGCGGCGCCGTGCACGTTGCGCACCTACATGGTTAACATTCAAGTATTCAGTTTACAAAGAAGTTTCTCAACCTCTTTGTAACGTTATACGTTAAGTTAATTTAACCTTTTAGCAATTTATCATTGTCAAATTTTGCGGTTCCTTTGGAAATAAAACGTAATGCTAATTTGAGATTTTTTAAGGAATTGTATTCCTTGAAACTCTCAAATTAGCATTTCCAACTCATAAAAGTATAAAGTATAAGAATCGAAAATAAAACAAAGAGTTGGCTGCATTATACATAAAAGAGTGAAAAAACATGTTGTATCTAGCTTGTAACCATCATGAGGGCGACAGCTAGAGACATGTTGTATCTAGCTTGTAACCAACATGTATCTAGAACCAAACCGAGTGCCCACCTCGCAGGAGTATTCGCCAGCGTCAGCGCGCGCGGCCGACGTGATGACCAGCGAGTGGGCGGCGCCCGACGATACGATCTTTATCGCCGAAGATTCCGTCAGCTCCGTTTTGTTCTTGAACCTGACGAAAACAGGAAAATGTATCTGAATTCTTAAACATTGCTCTTACCGGGCTGGATGCAACCATTTATACATATTTAAAAAGATTGAGAAAAAAATTAAGCGCGCATAAATCTTGCTGTAGCATTGGACTGTGGATATGTCCATAGAGTCATGTTGAAGTCTATTGAACTGAACAATTTAGACCAGGGTAGGGTCATCAGCCTAGAGATAGCTCTTTGTTTTTGCAAATGCCGTTAGGCTACAGTGATTGTTTACCATCAGGTCGGCCAAATGTTCGTTTGCTTGTTTGGAAAAAAAACTACACATGCGTACATAACATCACGCCCGTAATCGCCGAAGGGGTAGTCGGTGACAGACCACATTCAGTCAAAATTGTGAAAAAGTGGTGACAAGTGGCTAACTCGTCGCCTACACAATCACACACCCAAAACCTGATATACCGTTATTCGTCTTTTACGACATGCTAGGCAAGGAACACGTTGGCACATTCTTTTTAAGTCCCAGACCAACATGGAAAAAAAAATACTTTGGTGTTAAAACATAGTAGGAGTATCATACCACTTGACGGAGGGTGCTGGTTCGGCTTCAGTCTCAACACTGAAGGTGACGGACTCCTTCTCGCTGCACACCTTGGACTCGCCCAGCTTCTTGAGGATGCGCGGTGGCGACGTCACATGCCACTGCCAGAAGTCTGAGCACTGGTTCACCTCGTTCCTGGACAAACAACGGAAACCAATCATGATATATCTACTCATCCAATTCATTATAATTGGATATCTATTTATATGTTGTTCTTATAATCTAGGTATTCCAAGTCTCCTCGGCCTTTTTTGAATGACGTGACCATGGAAATTGCGTTTTCAGACTAATCAAACATTTACAGTAAAAATATAACTAGGGCTGTCTCTCATTTGCTTCGACGATTGATTTTTACACGCAAGGGTCTCAAATTTCGTTTAAGTTCTGATGATCCACCAGAAACTTTTATTAGGAGTTTCATTAGACACCAAAGATGGACAGTCTAATTCTGAATGTATACAATCGTTCTAAATTATCTTTGTGTATGATATGAGTTAGTTTATAACGTTTTCTAAATAACAAAAATAATTTGAATTCTCTGGGAGTCTTGCTGATCACTCACTTAGCAACCACGGAGTAGGATCCGGTGTCTGTTAGCTTAGCATCCTTGATCACGATCTTGTACACCTCGCTGGACTCTTTGACGATCTGGACCCGCTCGGAGCTCTTCAGCTCCACGCCGTCCTTGTAGAACGTCACGTCCGGCGCCGGCGTGCCCTCGATCTCGATCGTCACGGTGTGCGTCGATCCGGTCTGGGGGGCGGAGAAAATAGTGAAATCTTGTGTATAAAACATAATAGCAATTTTGAAACTAGGCTTTGAGATAGACTCTGTTTGTTAAATCCACTGCCTCGTTGGTCTATTGGCAACATGCGCCGCCTAAGGGCTAAGAGTTTCCAAGTTCGCTTCCAGCTCGGTCCAAAAAATGTTGCTGGGTTTATATCATTATTTATAGTATATACATTTATTCAGTACTAACCTGGAGTCAGGAAGTTTGCAGTTTACTTACCCCTGTACTTCGAAGAGCACGTTAAACTGATCGTGATCCTGCGCCTAACCTCTCCGGCCATGTCGGGTTGCCATTAAGATAGTGGCGAGTCTCAGATGTTATAAGTGAACTCACCATGCATGCCTGGTTCTCGACCTTCTTCTTGATCTTGGGCGCCTGCTTGACGATGAGCTGCATGGTGGCGGTGTCCTCGCCCAGGTCGTTGGCGGCCGTCACGTGGTACTCGCCCGCGTCCGCCGCCGTCACGTTCTTGATCACCAGAGACATGCTCTCGTCGTCCTCGTATAGGAACCTGAGAAACAGACACTGCTGTAGCCCACAATAGTACAGCAACAAATTTACTTGTATCTTGTTACTGACCATAAATTTTCAGTGTGGCAGAAATACACACATTAATTCCAATAAGTGAGATGACTGGCTCGATGGCTGATTCGGTAGTGAACCTGCCCCATGCACCAAAAGTTGTGGGTTCGATTCTCACCCAGGACAAACATTCGTTTGATGAATACTTGTGTTTGTTCTGTGTCTGGGTGTTAATATTGAATATTCAAGTATATATTTGTAATACCATTATTAATTCTGATATCCGTAACATAAGTGCTTAAGCTACTTACCTCAGAGTTAGATCAATGTACGTGATGTAGTGTGATATTTATATTTATAAAAAAAAAGTAAAAAAAAATTAAGGGCTAGCTCATACAAATTCAATACACCATTAGTTGCTTTTGCGAGATATCACGCAAGGAATACAGTTATTACTTTAGTCCACGAAAATAGCATTATTACATGAAAAAATGGGGCAGGGTCACTACCGAATGCGCCATCGAACTTGTCGACTTTTGTCGAATTGTCTATTAAGACTTAATCGCAAGACTCACTTATGCCTGGTGTCAGCCTCAATGACCTTTCCGTCATGCTTGAACACGACGGAGGGCTTGGGGTAGCCCTTGCACTGCAGCTCCAGCATGGCGGACCCGCCGGCCGACACGATGGCGTCCCGGTGCTCGATCACCAGCGTCGGCTTCTCCGGCTCCCGGTGGAGTTCGTGGACCGCGCCTGGTGGTGCGCATGTATTGTTATAGCAATAAGAGTCATTTTGCTAAAGCCGAAAGGAAAAAGGCTACGAAAATAGATGTACGATGTTTCGGATGACGAATTGTTCAGGTCCTACTGTCTAGGAGGTTAAAAGACGATAAACATACATACGGTCAGCTTGATAACATAAAATATATACAGTCGAATAGAGAACCTCCTCCTTTTTTAAGTCGGTTGAAAAGAGACGCATAATACTTATATAAATAACACAAAAAGTTATTTAATAGCTCGGAATCCTAAAAAATAAATTATTAAGATTTAAAATGTGTTGTTACATCTTTAGAATAAAAAAAACGAATTCGTTATTCGAAATATCGTATTAAGATGGAGTATGTAAAATAAATAAACCTATACAGATGGGGTCGACAAAGTCTTAAAGTAATAAATATTTAAACGAGCTGCGTATTTTTTGAACACCACTGCATTAAAATTATAAAATTTGTTAAAGAAAGACAAAAAAAAAAAAAACAAATTGTGCTGTTCTTGAGTCTAGGTTTAAACCAAGTATTTGTTTTACCGTTATCCTTAATGTGTACTTTAAACTTTCTTTGGAGTTTAATGGTTTGCCGACCCCTAAGAGAGATAGACAGTAGTAAATATATCTAAATAAATAAGTACTGTAAAAGCTAGAGGCTTTAAGATAATAAAAAATAATAATAGTAAATAATTTAATGTTTACAGGCCATCCCGCGAAATTGGTATCGAAAGCTAAGCTTAGCACTGTACCGTGCAAACAACATCGAATATAAAGCAAGTCGTCCTGTTTTTAGCTAATTACATACAAATATATGTTTAAGCTAATTTTATAAAGTATCTTCAAGCTTCGTTGTAGCTATTTGAACATCAGTTTTAACTAAACCAACTCCAATTGTTTGATCTGATTCAGATGACTTTAACTCGTATTAATAAGTGAGCCATATTTATATTTAATGTAAAATTTGAATTATGTTGGTTTGTTTTATCATTCTGAATAAGTCATGAATTGGAAGTGGCAGAAAAAGCAACAATACATACCATGGTAATTAAAAAGCATAATGCTAATTGTTTTACGAGACGACATATAAATAATATATATGTAATTGACAATAGCACGATATACAGTACTAATGCGAATTAAAATCACGTGGAAAGACCTTTTTTGACAACCTCAGCTAAGAATATCCTCGATTCTGTTTTTGAAACGTTCAAAACCTGACCTGAAAATGTCAATACAACCATTGTCCACAAGTGCGTTTGTAATAGTATGTACGGAAAAGTAAGTCAACTCATTTTTACTGTCTGGTTTAAATCAAAATAATTTGCTGATGGTAAGAGATTAGGGTTGACTTGTTTTTCTGTGTGCATGAGTAAATAGAGCAGATTGTGCTGAAATATGTAAATTTTAGGTGCTCTTTGATAAGTATTATAGAAGAACAAAAGGTACGGTTATCATCAAAAGTAAATACACACAAGAATATGATAAAGCGTTAATAGATCTAACTAATCTCAATAGTTAACAAAAATATGTTACTAGTTACATATCTGCGAAAATCCAACAAAAATGTTCAATAAGACTTTTTATTGAGATAATCTGATCCGGCGCACTTCGTAACGCCCCGTTCTCGGATTTTTAATATCCATTTTTTTCCGTGAAACTTTTTTATTTTTTTCTTTCATAAGAACCCTCACCTGATAATAACAAACACAACTAAAAAAGAATTAGCGAAATCGGTCGATCTGTTCTCGAGATTTGCGCTTAGCAACACATTCAGCGATTCATTTTTATATTATAGATTAATAGTATTTTTGCAACCGTCACTTTGGTAGGCATGAATGACGTTGAATTTTCTGCATAACTTAATCAACTTTTCGATTTACTTAGTATGTAAAGTCTATGGTTAAATTATTATATCCTACAAAAGGGTTTATTCTTACAAAATCATGACAGTAACATAGTGGAGGATATTATAGCAGTCTCACCTTGGACGGTAAGCTCGGCGGAGCAGGAAATGTTGCCGGTGCTGGTCTTGGCCACACACGTGTACAGGCCCGCGTCCTCCGGCTTCACGTGCTGGAACACCAGCGCCAGGGAGTCCTCGTCATCGCCCAGCAGGACCTGGGAGAGGGTTACGTGTGAGTAATGATTGGTTTGTTGCATGAAGCTGGTCTACATGTAACCTACGTTGGTTTGAGACTTAATAATAATGTGCCAACTTTTAGCTGCGTTTTACGAAATGAAATGATGTTAAGCGCAGCTATTGTTTTAGCGGGCATTGGGTACATATGTTCTGGTGTAAGCGATAAGCTAGCCATTTGTCCCAGCTGTTTTGACAATTTTTGTTTTAACCAGATCCAGTTTTATTTTTCGCCAAAAGTGGTTAGAGGTGCCTGCTGCCCCTTAAAAACACTGCCTACCCCATTGGGGGTTGCGGGCATTATGGTGATATGTGCGTACCTTAAATCTCTCTTCAGGGTCGAAAGCCTGCCCATCGCGCTTCCACGAGAAGGTCGCCTTCTCGCCCTTGGCCAGCAGGCCCTCGCCGCCGGGCGGCAGCTCGAAGAAGATATTCTTGTCATCTGCCAATTATTCATTTATCATTGCTAAAGGCTAGGAGATCTATATAAAGCTGAAGAATTTGTTTGTTTGCTTGAACGCGCTAATCTCAGAAACTACTGGTCCGAATTGAAAAAAAATATTGTGTTGTATAATTAATTCATCGAGGAAGGCTATAGGTTATCATTAACATAAACGCGAGAGAAACCGCGGGCACAGCGAGTTTTAAACATAAGAAGGGACTATTTGAAATCAAAACAAACGTTCAAACAATCACTTAAGGAGAGAAAAGAGGATATAGTTAGAATTTCTAATAGTGCGTTACAGAGGTAGGTCCTAGTAATTTTCCACGGAAGTATATTACTTTCAGTAATGTTGGGAAATATCTGAAAAACTTTGGGATATAAGTAAACACAATTGGTTCACAACAATCATGGAAAAACAAGTTTAAAAAGCAAGGTGACGCATATTAGTCCGCATACTAAAATGTGTCGTCTGCAACAGAACATTACGTTTGACTGGCTCGATGGCGCATTCGGTAGTGACCCTGCCCCATGCGCCAAGAGTTGTGGGTTCGGTTCCCACCCAGGACAAATATTCGTATGATGAATACTTGTGTTTGTTCTGTGTCTGGGTGTTAATATCCAATATTTAAGTATATATTTGTAATACCACTGTTGATTCTGATATCCGTAACACAAGTGCTTAAGCTACTTACCTCTGAGTCAGATCAATGTATGTGATGTAGTCGGATATTTATTTATTATTACGCTGCTACGCTGTACAATTGCGCCAACGCAGTTCTCAGCGCCGGATGTGTGCAAATTCTTATTCTAAATGTATTAGCACACAGCTTGCTACGGAGTTCAGATAGTATTCCAAAAAATGCCCTGTCTCGCTTTTTACCGTTCACTCAGCGCATTCCATATTATGAGGCAAAGAGTTAACTTAAGCGGCTTATCTACGTCTGTGTACGCTAACTGAGTTAACAAAGAATTTTCTCAGAGTTATGTCTCCACTCGACCGTCGATTCGAATTTTATTGGACTATCAGGGCAAGGCCAAACCGCTGTAATCGCAGCATCAGATGTTTTACTACATTCTGCGGCGCAAGTAAATCAACAAGTTAAGTCTAATTCGAGCGCGGTAATAATAGCGCACATAAATACTGGAGGACGTCCAAACGGCGTTAAAAATGTGTCCCACTTGTAAATATAGCTGATTACGTCCGTCATTCATAGCGAGATCGTTAGGTCATGTGTTTAGGGTGAGACGAAGATTCAGATAAATTGTATCCTGTGAAAGGCGTTTGTAGGCGGCAGAGCAACGCTGAAGCCGTTTACGCCATGGACTGGTTATCTACACCGGAATAGAAAGAGAAAGCCGGCGTGAAGTAATGACGAGGGTAAAGCGCTTATGAGCTTCGGTGTCTGCTTATAATCACGCCAGACGCATATTTTCTTGGTATGTCTATAATACGTGTATGCGTTGTGTAGAGTTGAAAAACGACTTTCGTTGACGAAATAGCCCTTGTCAGGGCTCGTAAATAATGGAGGCGCAGCTGCTCAAGTGACCAACTCATCCACAACAGTGACGGTGGCCTCTATGGTCACCTCGCCGTAGACGTTGAGCGCGTGCCAGGAGTAGACGCTGTCGTCGGCCTGGCTCACGACGGAGATCACCAGCTCGTAGCAGCCCTGATGATGGAGACGCTCTGGCTGCCCAGGTCACACCAACTCACCCACAACAGTGACGGTGGCCTCTGTGGTGACCTCGCCGTAGATGTTGAGCGCGCGGCAGGAGTAGACGCCGGCGTCGGCCTGGCTCACGTCGGAGATCACCAGCTCGTAGCAGCCCTTGTCGGCGCGGGTCCTGATAATGGAGACGCGATCGGTTTCCGAGGTCGTCACGATCTCTTTGCCGTCGCGGAAGCTGGAAGAAATGGACCCTTTGAAATCGTAAAAGAACACCAAGCTTTGGTTAGATAACATCATAAGTGAAATCAATGTAGGCTTGGAATTAAAATAATACATTACATTGGCCCTGATATATTCCATATATATTTAAGTATACTTTGTTTATACTGCAACATCATTTAAACTCAAGTTCATTGTTGAATGGGATTGTGCATATGAATGTTGTAAAGTGAACTTACAATTTGACTTCAGGGTTGGGGTCGCCTTTGACCCTGACCATGAAGCGCAAGTAGGTGTTCAACAAGATCTCAGTGTCCTTCAGGGCCACGAGGAAGTAAGGCGCGTTCAACGCGTTCCTTTCCTTCCTTTCTTCCGCAGTCACTATAAATCATCACGGTAAAAAAATTACAATTTAGCTCACCAAATGACGAACACGGTGTGGTTTTAAAGCATATTATTTTTTTGTAAGAACCAAATTTAAGGAATACTAGTATTACTCATAGGAAATAAATATCCTACCTACTAGTTTCATTGTAAGAACAATATGAAAAAATTAAATTGTTTTACCATTTTTAATTTTTGCCACGGTTTAAAACCACACCTTGCAGATAACAATTTACGCTACAATTACATATGATATAATGTAAATACTACACCGACATGCAACGAAATTATTTCTAAATAATTGTGCTTACGTTGAGTGCAAAGTACTGGAAAATTAAGAGATAGAACAGGATCTATGTGTTACTGCCGTACGATGTCTTAATCGATGATGTCGCCAGGCATGCAGGCATTTAAGTGTTGAAAGTTTATCAGATTCGATTGATGTCAAGCAAGCTTTTGGATTTGGAGTTCCTTGAATGAAGACTGGATAAAATTCAATACTTACTTAGTATAATTTTATTCGAACGATTTAAATATTACACGTATCTCTCATAAATTGGTCAATACGGACGATATTTGGAACACTCGATCTATGAACTATGTTAGGAAGACAGTCTTTTGCAAATAGGACTAATGTTCTTATTTATAGTCGATTAAAAATCATCGTAATTTGCGATTAAGTTTCACGATTCTATCCAAAATCAAACTTCAAGGAGACTACCAACTCACAAAAGCTCGCTCAACCCCCAAGAAGGAAAGTGGGAAGAAACGTGGGACTCACACTCGTGGACGACTAACTGAGCCGTGCAATGCGTGTTGCCCTTAACGTTCTCTGCGCGCGCCGTGTACACGCCGGAGTCGTCCTCGCGGCAGTGCTTCAGCTCCAGGCGATGGCTGCCTTCCTCCGCGGAGATGGTCACGCGGTCCATCAGCTTGTCCGTCAGCGGCTTGTTGTCCTTCAGCCACGTCACCTTCACCGAGTCCTGGGACTCGCGCAGGGCGCATTCGAAGTTAGCGTTCTCGCCCGCTGGGGAGTCAGAAAGTTGTTACGGAGGGCTCGTACTAACTCCTTCTGTCGGGTTTTAGGATGTCATTCTTTGGTTGTATGAAATTATGTTTACAAAGGCTGATAATCTTATTTTCTTTTGTGTGATATAATATGATAGATTATCTTAATGAAATCAATTTGTACTATTTAATAGGTTTATTAATTCATTCTATTTACATTGTCGACATCGCTATTTGATGTTGTTATGTTTGAAATATCTAATTATAAGAGGTATGGGATATGCTTACAACTATTTAGAAGTAGATATCATTTTAAATGTGGAGTCTTTAAGAATTTATACAATCTTTAAAGCCTCTGTAAAAACATAATTGGTTTCGAATGTCATAGTACGAATCATCATAGTACGAACCCTCAAAACATAGGAGGCAAGCGCGCTGTTAGAACAATGTGTTGTGTAAGTTAGTCTTCTACAAGCGTATATACAAGCACTATAAGTGTTCTACTTCTATGGAGTGTTGCTACTCGCTACAGTGTAAGACTTACGCTCGATGTTTTGCCCCTCCAGGGTCTTCGAGAAAATCGGTTTCCCATCCTGAGATTCCGACTTGGAGATGGATCTTGCGGAGGCGTACTCCCCAGTACTGACAGAACCGTTGGCGATCTTGGAGTACTTGCTCTCTGCCGAGGCTCCACCGTTATTAATGCTCTCGTATCTCGATTCCGACGAAGTCGAGATCTTGTCTCCATCAAGCGAAGTCTCGAGAGTGTACCTCGAGCTACGACCCTCGATCTTGGAGCCGTTGGATTCTATCCCGTATTTCGAAGCAATACTGTCGATTTTGCTGGAAGCTTCATAGTTGGATTCGATGCCGTATTTGGAGGCGATATTATCGATCTTGCTCGCGGAGTCATAGCTCGACTCAGTGCTGGACTCGATGCCGTACTTGGAGCCTCCTTCAGTCCTCGAGTACTTGGACTCGAAGCGCGAGAGGGCGCTGCCCTCGGCACCTCCGGACTCGTACTTTGAACTTTCTATGCGCGAGCCGCTCTCGCGACGCGAGTAAGAGGACCCTCCGGTGTCGGCGGAATCGTAGCTTGATATTTTACGACTACTACTGGAGTATTCTGTAAGACGGAATGTTTTTTGAGTGTTATGAAACATTAAAAAACAGCATTGAAATGTATTTATACAAAGTAATGTATGTCAACGACCCTTTGAAACTTACATAAATAAGAATTTCCATGATAATCTAGAAAAAACGCAATAACATGTTTTTCTTCTTATACTTTAGACGAAAAAAAAATTTACATTATTTTGAGAGATTTTAGTAATATGAGTATTTACAAACAATATTGTTTTTCGGTTCTTTCTGTCAACCCCGCTAAGAAAATGGCGTAAAGTTAGCTAGTTTATATTGTATTTAATGTTTGTCTAATTATAAGCTGAGATGAATAATATGAAGTGTGCCACTCACCTCCAGAGAGTCGCGAACTGCGACTGCTGTACCTCGACATTTCTTCACCAGCTTGCTCTGCGGTTACAGCTTGACCGTTTGCCGAGCCTTTGTCTACGGACTCCCCGCCAGCGACGCTGACCGCCTCGGCACTAGCCTTCACCGAACTCTCCGACGCGCTAACCACGGAACTTTGCTGAACAGATTCTTGCTGGACAGATGCTTGTTGCACAGATTCTTGCACACTAACTGACTTTTTATCAGAAACTTCAGTCACTGATTGAGTAGTCTCCTGTGTCTTTCCAGTCACAGAGACATCAGTCGCTTTCTGAACCTCGACCTTCTGTTCTGACGATTGAACAGCTAGAGACTCTTGGACGGATTTCTGACTTTGGACTTCTTGTGTTGATACTTTAGCAGAAGTCGTTGATGCTAGTGCAGATTCGGATACTTTTTGTTCAGTTGATGATTTTTGTTGAGCTGTTTCTTGAGTTACAGATGTTTGTTGGGTTGTCGCTGTAGACGACGCTGTTATAGCAGCCGCACTGGATTTTTGCGCAACTGCAGAAACTTGCTCAACTGATTCAGTTTTCTGTTCACTAGAAGCTACAGTTGAGATTTGTTCGGACGCAGAAAACTTCTCAGCTGAAGTTACAGATGTTTTCTGAACTATTTGAACGGACGATTTTTCCTCCTCAACAATAAGTGCTGATGCAGTCGATCCAGATTTAGCTTCTTTCTTTTCAACAGTAGCCTCTTTAACTGTTTGTTGAGTGGCAGCTGACTGTGAACTTTCTGTCGCGTTAGAGCTCTCAACTGCTACTGAGGATTTAACTTCTGAGACAGATGAGACTTCGCTTTTAGCACTGCTGACTACAGCAGACTGTGTCTCGCTGACAGATGATACTTCTGTCACTTCAGATTTAGATATTTTAGTCGCTACCTCAGTTTCAATGGAAGCTTTTCTCTTGGTGGTCGAAAGTGTAGTTTCTTGTTTCACCTCTTCGACACGGGAACGTTTCTCCTGGACTTCTTGTGCGGCCTCGACTTCAGCGTGGTCTCGTTTCTTCTTTTTATCTTCTGGTGGCTCTGGGGACGGTACTTGTGGAGGGGAGACTACTTGAAGGTCGTCTGCGGCGTGTTCTGCTAATGCAACTGTGAGGAAAAATAATTTCATTAATAGATTTAGTTTACACAGATGTTTATATTTGCATGCATGTTCGAATGATTGATTGCAGACGTAACTAATCTTCTATTACTATACGTAAGACTGATTAGTGCGTCGATAAATCAAGGAGAATTTTCTGTTTAAACATTTTGAAAATGTGTTATAGAAACAAAGTATAGCAGCAGAGGCTGTGAAAGACTTTGCCACACTTTGTAATATGTTTAATTCATAAGTTATTAGGTTATTCCAAACTTTACATATAAATTTATTAGCGATAGAATACACGTATACTATTTTATTTTTATTTATTCTTATGATTTCGGTTTTTAAATGACGTAATTTACATATATTTTTTTTACAATATCTATTTGATTGCAACTCACCTACGTCGCTCGCGTTCTGTAGAATCTCCTTCAGCCAATTGGTCTTGACGTACTCCTTGTGAGCAGCAAGGGCGATGGCCTGCTGGTCCTTCTGCACCAGGTCGAAACTTAGAGGATCCCCGGGTCGGTCTCTGGCCTCGACCTCCGGGAGCTGGGGGCAAGCGGCGCATGAAAACGACCATTCTTTGGAACCTTTCCAAATGTAACTGTTATCTTAATATTATGTGCTATTTTGAGGTAAGAATGTCAAGATTATTTCATATTATGCAATGTCGCCGTGGATAAAAATGTTTGAACTTGATGGAAAAGATTAATGATTCAGAATTAATAAGGGCAGCATTCAATTTTGACATGTTTGAACATATCGCATTGAAAATTGATATAAATAAGGTATGAGCCAAAAATATATTTCAAGTGTTTTAGTATTAACATCTTTAGTCTTAACTGTATTAATTAAATAATACCCGTTAATAATGTCCTCCAAACCGATCTCGGTCACGGCGGCTAATCACAATGAGGATTAGCCATCTGCGCAGGAGATATTATAGTGCACAAGTGGGTACGCAAACATAGGTAGACTCTCTGTTCCTTCACTCATAGTCCGGTGAGACGGCAATTCAACATGACTGGAGAGAGATCAGACGCAGAACCAACGGCTTAACGTATTTTCCGGGGCACGGGGGTAATTAAACCGCCAACTTCCTGACTCTGGACTGTTACCGAGTATTTTTAACACAAATTTTGGTCCGACCTGGGACCTCTTGGTCCTTAGGCGGCGCATCCTACCACTAGACCAGCGAGGCAGTCAAGCTATTGATTTTTACGATCTGATTGCCACTGCGATTTTTTATTCAAATTTTAAAAGGTGCCCGGTCAAGGAGCCAAGAAGCGAACATAAAACGGCATTTAATTGCGATTCAATAGCAGATACAAATCCCATATCAACATTTCAAGTTAATTGGAATTGATGTGCCCTAATTGTAAATCCCACCAAAAGGCGTCTTACCTTGACAATATCCTTGAGGACGAACACGGAGCGGTCGTCAGACACCCTCTTGACCTTGCAGATCAAGATCCTGGCCTTGAACAGGAACAAATACCGCTCCTTGGGCTTCCCCTCGGCGTCGGCGACGGTGAACCAGTCGTGGGTGAGCAGTCGGCCAAGTTTGTAGATGTTCCCTCGGTAGCCCTCGATGGAGGCGAGGAACTTATTGTCAGTGGCCCGGTTGGGTACGGACAGGAAGAGGTCTAACGCCTTCTGGAGGTCTGTGCAGTCCTCGCCGAGACGTTTGGAGTATTTCACCAGTTCCTTGGAGCAAATTGTATGTGCATTAGCTTTAGCTCCTTAGGCAGCAAAAAGTGGTATGTATGAATATTTTCTTTAACGTTGATCATCACTATTGTGTTTTAGTATGATATATCCTTAACTGGTGTTAGGTTGGAATAGATTAGTGGAAAGTTTGAAAACAATTCTTTTTGAGTTATTTTGGAGTGATTTTTTTGGAAATAATTACTGCTTTGAAAGCATTGTTATTATAGAAGAAGGTTCCTGTAGATTGTGTAAAGCACAAAAACAGGTAACTTGGTACACGTAAAGCATCACCCACAATTCCTCACTCGTCATAACAGCTACGGATTCTGAGTATTATTTCTAATGCTTATCTTGCACGTGTATGGGATTTTAGGGTTTTAGGGTTTAACATTGTACAAGTCTGACTTTTCACGTGAATACATTGTTAATGTGAGCATTTGATAAGATGGCATCAGGCCAACCGGACGTTCAACATCAATCACTTCTGTTTTGAAAAAGTGTTGTTTTGTTAGATGTTCATAATTTTTTTTTGCGGCGGTTATGTGTTTAATAATCGTTATACAACATGGGTGTGGAAGTAGAATATTCTTATCAATAGAAAATATGTGTGTTTTATTTTACTTATGCAAAAGGACCATATTGTATCTACCCTTGATAAACCCATCACATATAATAGATATCGATTCGGTGTATGGAGTTTCTATAAAATGCCCAGCAGTCAATTAAAAAATATGGATTTGGCAATACTATCAGTGCAATACTATAGATCAAAAGATGAACTAAGATCAAAAGGTAAATCAAATAAGTAACATCCATCACCCTAATGGCAAGTGTATACATTATTTAATGACAAAATATTGATGTTACGACATAAAATCCTAGCTAAAAACGTGCAATCTCACTGTTTCTATCTATCAGAATCAACAGTGGTATTTCAAATATATACACAAATAAATATAAGATATATTAACACCTAAGCACCGAACTAACACAAGTATTCATCACACGAATGTTTGTCCTGGGTGGAGATAGAACCCCCAACTGTTGGCGGATGCGGCAGGGTCACAACCGAGCCAGTCATCTTTCACGTATTAATATCATTTGGTATATACTATGTACATATGAGTTGAATATTGATTTATAATAGCCTCTAAAACTTAATTTTTTTATTGATCCCACCTTAAATGCAATAGCGGCTACTTGACCTAAAGTTGAAAAACATTGGCGTCCACAATTACTCAATTGCACTAGATTGTTCTGATTCATATTCTAAACGGATCGCGTTTCCAACTCTAACGAGTCGTAAGCATTAACATGTGTCCGTATCTAAAACAAAGCGTTCGCCGTAAATCCTTAATGAATCAGTGCGCAGGCGTCGCTTCCGAGCTGACGTCAGCCCGGGTGCACTTAGGGCTGCCGAGACTTCGCATTGCGCACCCGTGGGCGTGTTACATAAAGGCGTGGACAGTACATCTCAGGGGTTAAGTCCGTGTAACCCGTCCTTTTTAGAGAGGAGCAAGGTCCTTCTATGATCTCTGGAGCCTTGGGAATCCACCACAGTCAACTTAACCCCCCGAGTTGTACCCGTGGGTAACGCATTCTCTTAGGTCAATAAAAAAAAGCCGGCCAACTGCGAGTCGGACTCGCATACGAAGAGTTAAAAAAAATAATGTCTGTTGTATGGGAGCCCCCTTAAATATTTATTTTATTCTGTTTTTTAGTATTTGTTGTTGTAGCGGCAACAAAAATACATCATCTCTACTAATCTCTCTCTAAATTTTAACTGTCTACCTATCACGGCTCATGAGATACAGCCTGGTAACAGACGGACGGACGGACAGCGGAGTTTTAGTAATAGGGTCCCGTTTTACCCTTTGAGTACGGTACCCTAAAAAAAATTTTCAAGTTCTTGCGTTTAATAGCAACTATAACCCCAAACCTATGAGCATTAATTAAACTACCATCCTAGGAACTCGCTCGAAGTCGAACTCGCAAGAAATTGATGTAACGCGCGGTATTTAACAAAGTTCCTTGAGATTCCCTTCTTACAAGTCAAAATACGTGTGATAACTTTGGTATTGCATGTTATGGCAACGTCGACTATTATTATTAATTAATTATAGTAAACAAACCTGCCTAAGGGTCAGGCAGGTTTGTTTACTATAATTAGTGATACAGAGTATGCAATAAATTAACCCATTAAATCGACCATGCGTTTAGGTCCAAAAGTGTTATAGTTCGGGGCCCATAAAAATAGCCCATATTAAAAGATTTCACTGTTTAACCTGCTTGTGATGTACATTAGAAATCTTCTTCTAATGTACAGCCGGCAGCCCTACACGATCGGGCATCGTCTATCTTTACCCTCACCGCCCGCTTGCCAACTGACCGCTGCCGCGCCGATGGGTTTTTATCCGATCGCTATGCGCATTGCGATCGTATATTGTTTAATTTATGCTCGTTATAGGTCGACGACCCGCGTCCCGAGATGCTTTCGCGAAATTCTTTTTGTGTATTTATATTATAGGAATAGATTTGATGGCATTAATAATTCGAATATTGTTCTAAACTTTGGTGGATAGTTGATTCTATTTGATATTATTTATTTTAGTGGCAAGACAATGAATACAATTCAACTAATATTATAAATGTAAAGTTTGTGAGATGAATTTCTTGTATTTTGACGCAAAATATTTGCTGAAGGATTTAGCTGTTTGGTACACATAAATATATTGATTTAACATAAATATTTATGGTAGCTTTTATCCCATGTCTTTTTTTCCGTAGAATAATATTCAGCAAAATATCACACTACAAAATACAAAAATTTTTAATTACATACCTTAATAAATGTTTCAACTTTTGATTGTAAACAGTATCTACCACTTCAAAATGTTCCAAAGGTCTCTGGAACCATTATATTAACAATGCAAATAAAGAGCGCGATTCAACACTTTTTTTTGCACTCTGAAAAATCTGTTGACTGCACATTCGTGTCTGTACTTCAAACGTTTTTTTGTATATGACTTTTGACCTGGTCGCCTGGAACTGTTTGTAGGTGGACAAGGAAGCCAATACTCACTTTTAACAGGAGCTGGTAGTCGTTGATCCTCTGTATGGGAAGCTTCAGGTGCTCGGGTAGTCCTTTGTCGTCGCCGAGTTTGTCTGCCAAGTCCTGCACAACAAGAAACGGAGTATTAAATTAAGTAATTACCTAAAATCTTTAGGAATAGATTTATTTTACTAAAGATTTTTATTACTTAATTCACTCATTATCTACTGAGAAATGTAAAACAACTATAGGTACCATGTTTTATCATACTTCATACTAATACTAATATATTATAAAGAGGAAATATTTTATTGTTTGTTGCATTGAATAGGCTCCATAACTACTTGACTGATTTGAAAAAATCTTTCATCAATGGCAAGCTAATTTTAAATTAAAATAATTAAAATAAAGTTCACCTGTGTAGAGTAGAGTAACCTTGGCAAAGAACGTTCTTTGGACGAAATTAATTTTATTCAAGTATTTGGGTCAGCGACATAACAGTTTTAGCGTCCGTTTCAGTTAAAAATTTATTTAGTTTTAGAACGCCAGTTATAAAACAGTTCAGCATTTCATTAGTAATATTTAACGTACAATTTAAATAAAATTATGTAACTTAGAACAATCAATGATGTTCATCTTTTTAGGTTATTCAATTTTCTAATTTCAAATTTAGAAGACAATTTCCTAATAAAATTATTTATTTTTAATTTTAACATAAAAATTAAAGAGGTTGTATATCTTTTATAATTATTAAAATGTTGTTGATTGCTTGTTTCATGTATACAGTAAGTAGGTAATACATGGAGATGTAAATATAGTTTGGAATAAGACATTACAATATTATGCAAACGTGCACTTTGCTAAATTGACTTTTCCTATTCAACCCGACAAGTAAATTATTGCTTCAGTTTGATTTCTAACAGATTGTTAAACACACAAATTTAATTATGTTTAAAATGTTTTACGGACTTTCGAAAATTCTAAATCACATCCGCTTAATGATACGTCCTTGATATGTTATCTATCACTATATTAGGACCTATGTATATTAGGAACTATATTAGGGGCATGTGTACCGAATATACTTATTACAAACTTATGTTATAGGTTAAACTTTTTAGGTATATGTCAGATAGTTATCTGAAACTTTATTAAGGACCAGCGAAACAGGACCCAAGACTCTTTTAGTATGTAAAAAAAACAGACACAGTCAAAACACGCATTAAGCATTTTCCTCAGAATATATATCTGTAAGTGATTATATGATAAGAAGAAGTATGTCGAATCTTGTAAAGAGCAGCAGCGATTGTTTACACTTGTACTTCCCAATCAGCGATGTTACAACATATGTCAATAGTCTCTGGTCGCGCGCCAAGTAATTAGCGCGACGCGCGACGAATGGCCGCTCGGCTTAATTGAACCTGCGGATGATCAGACACCAGCACGGATAATTGACGCGTATGATCTACTGAGGAGGCAGATAGGCGGGGCGAGGCATGTCTGCTGAGTATGCGTGTCGCCTGGAGAGCGCCGGAGAGCTGGCAGCTCGGCTAAGCTGTGGTCTGATCTATAGCATAGATTATATCATAGACTACGCCCATAATGACGTATGGTCTATGCTAGCATAGATTGTATAAATTGAGTACTTAAAATATAACATTCAAACAAATTCTTAAATTAAAAAATCTTAAAAATAAATCGTTTAGAATCAAATATTTAGTTTCGTCTAACTACTCTTTTAGCTTTTTTAATAAAGCTACAGAGTTGATATAATGCATTTGCACAAAAGTTACATGATCTTGAATGCTTTCAAAGTACGATCAACTATTTTGTATTAACTGTTTCCTCACAATTATAACCGTTAAAAGGCCCTACAAATATGTGGAAGATTGTCATTGCCTCTATAATGTTTATAGTGATTGACTTAATCATAAAAAAAAAACTGTATATTCTCATTAAAAGTTATACACAACTAAACAGCTGGCTATCAAACAAATGTAGCCGTAATGAATTGGTGGAATAGGCATGTTTTATCGATAGGGCATGCGCGTGCGCAACGGGGACCGCGAAGCTCTTAACTACAGAATTAGAACACCTTGACACGGCGGGAGCTACGCCGTGCTTTTGCTACGCCGTAGACTGTTACGTTCACAGCAGAAATACATAAATCGTTAATTTTGTTGTTGTATTGACAGTAGGTACTTGAAGTTGGGATTTAAATATATATATCTTGGAGTCAGAGCAATGTATGTGATGTAGTGACATCACATACATTGATCTGACTCCAAGGTAAGTAGCTTAAGCACTTGTGTTACGGATACAATTATTATTATTATTTTACTTTGATTTGCGCTCAATCACTAAGGTTGAAGATTTTTTTGTTTAAGAAGTAATAGCATCCATTCATTCATTGATTGTAACGCTGCAAAAACATCCACTAGCAATATTTTTTGCGTCTTCTGAATTCAATTGTACCACACTACATTGTCTACAGGTTTCATTCATTCATTCATTCATATCATCACGCCCGTAATCCCTGAAGGGTTAGGCAGAGTCAAAAGGGCAGTATTCACACAGGTAAAAAAATATACAAGACTCTACATACATTGAAATGATTTCTATATTAAAAAAAAATCATTAATTAATAATTGCCTTATGGAAATTACACAAACACTTCGATGAGATAACGCAATAAATACTTGTTTGATTAACATCCATTTGTTCCTGTGGGAGGATATACCTTAAGCAGTCGAAGGTAAATTTAATCATTTCATTAACATGTAAGTCCAAGAATTGTGTCTAAATCGAAATAATAATGTATTCGAGAACAAGACTAAACATCAAATAACGGGGTTATGTTTTTGCCCGTGATAATAGGCTAGATGACTAAAAAATTGGGTTTAGTCCGTCAGTTAGATTATAAAAAAATATTGAACACCTATTTTTTTATTTCTTTGTCAAACAAACATTGACGAATATACCATGCTTTCAAGTTGCGCGTGACGTCACGCATTCGTACAATTTTTACAAAGTAGTGACGTCGCAAGCCCTCACTCCAAAACTTTGATGCTCATTATTTGATTTTTTGTTAATTTGATAAAGCGAAAAATATGTGTCTAGTATTTTTGTATAATCTAACTGACGAACTAAATAGAATTATAGTTTTTAAATGCAGTCATCATCCCTATTTAGGATGCTTGCACGATATAACATATCAAGCAAGGGTGTTACTTCAAAATCAAAATAAATATGAAAGGAAAAGCTCAGAGCACACACGTGTCTGGTCCCAATAGCACACATTCCCGGATACGATAATTAGAACCACGGCCTCGAACGTAATACGGTGGATTTGCGTCTAGAAATGTTTGCAAAAATTGATGAGGTTTTCCTGGGCGGGAAAAATTATTAAGTCTGTAAGAAAGGCAAGTCTCTCGTTTTTTTTATATTTCTAGCAGTACAAAATAGTGGAAGTCATATTTTTAGGTTTATAGGGATTTCAGTTATTATTTATATCTATGTAATATAATAATGTCTTCCTTAGTATGGTTTCATTGTTATGGACTTCAGATACACTAATCACAAAGCTCGTATTGTGTAATATGCCTAGTTATCTTAGAAACACTGAATATTATCATTTATTAAAACTTGGTACAATGCTTTCCTGTTGTTTTAACAATAATATTAAGTAAACATGTTTTCGCACTACTTCCATATATATTTTTTTTTCAGTCGTGTAATCAGGAGTCTATTCCTTACGAATAAGAAACCCGAACGACGATGTGAAATCATGTGTGTTTACTTAAATATTATCAAAACCAAAATTCCCGAAGGGGTAGATAATTTATTTACAAGAAATAATCTAAACAATATATACATATGCACTCAAATTTACATTAGATAGATAGGGTAGATATAATCTAAGGGTAGCCATCACTCTAGCCATAAATATTTTGATGGAAAATTTTGAAAAAGTAGGGACAAATGACTAGGTAGTCGTCACACAATTACAAACCCAATACCCAATAAACCATTTGTCACCTTTTATGACATGCTTTTATGGATGCTTGATCGCCTAAAAAGGAGTCACGATCTTCAGCAGTGGGGGAACGATTAGAAGAAGAAGAACGGCAGAAATACAGCTGGTACATGCTGAGTCACAGACAAACATGGGATAATATAATGTGTGTGTGTATTTAAGATAGTGTATTAGTGTAGTAAGAATACTAATTTCGGGAAATTTCACTCAAACCGTCGTTACCGATTTCATATTTTGAGCGCAAAGACGAATGCGTGTTGAAAATAAAGAGGACAGATGCTCAGCCTCGCCTGTCATAACAGCGAGCGGCCTTGTCTAATGGTAGGACGGATTATTTTGAAGAAAATACCCGTTTTAATAATGCATCAATTGCAAAACTTCGCAGACATGTTGTATTAGTAGCAGCAAACATGCTACGCAGACATGTTCTACAAAGAACTGCATGTGGAAGTTGAAGTGAGCTTTGGCATTAAGTGATTGTCTGACGAATTTGTGTAGAGGGTTCTTTAGAGTTAAGGATAGCCAAGGTTAAACTATTTATTATCCTGATATATACTTATAAGATATGGAACTAAGATTTCAATTTAGTAAGTAAGTGATTTTATTTAAACTTAAAGTAGCCAGAGACATGATTCGAACATGACTTACTTGAGTAAACGCAAAAGATTATTTACTTGATGTCTTATTATACCTAGATAGTTCAATTAAATTGGTACTTATCCATTATATTGCTACTAATTAACTTAACCATACTTTTTAATAGATATTAATTTAAAGATGTAAGCTCATCGCTTAGATCGCAACAATAAAAATTTAAGATAATTACATAGTACCTAGTTTGTCTTCTTAATAAATTAATGTAAGTATACTTACTGTGCAATAAACTACATGAAAGTTCTAACGGGAACTGTCATATGTTTATCATCAACATAGAAACGCGAATTCATGAGAAATGAAATAAAATGTCTTTATTATACATATTGAACTAGATCTGAGAATACATCGAAATAACCATTTGGCTCTCGGTGACGACAATTCCTTCAACCAACGTTAAAAAGAACGAGGTATTTATAGTAATTTCAAATGAATGTAGCATATATGTATCGGCGTATTTTAATCAGTATGTACTTCAATTAATAAACAAATGCTAGACTAGTCAATAATTTGGATCACATTAATGACGAATTCTGAACAATCTTCAAGACTTCTGAAATAATATTGTTTGGCAGCTGCAACAGCCAGCTAGCTGGCTGTGTTTTGATTGTGAATACTCGAATAATTATGATCATAACATACGATCATCTGTTTCATCAGATATTCGTAAGTTCCTTGGTACTTCATACATAAAAAAGTTTCTTAAATTCCAAAGACGATATCTGAACAGTCCCTTGATAAACACTGGTACAAAATGCTGCTTCAATATTTTAGAATAAATAAAAAAAGATAGAATAATAGTTGACCTAATTACAAAAAAAAGAAGTCGGTATCTCACAAAACTGGACGTAAGTAGGGAACTGCAGTTTTGATGAGCGATAGCCACTCATCATTTTGCAAAACGGATTGAAAGGAGCAGAGAAAGATGCAAGATGCTATTAATAGCCCCATAATCCCTAAGAGCACATCCGTAAGTAGGTCAAGGTCATCCATCGCCGCAAGCGCGGCGCCCATGCGCAGACGCACCCGGCGCGGACGCGAAAAATACAATATTGCCGAAAGCTCACTCCCACGCACGCCTCGAAATAACCAGACGCGTAGTTTGTAACACTACACCCGTAACATTGAAACGGGAGGAAAAGCGGCTCCGTTTTCGCCGAAGCCAAGTCTAATAATACGTTTTGGTTACCTGCGGGTCGGTGCAGTCCTGTCAAGTCACGAGAACACAATCACAGTCACACACTTCACTCGGGCGAGTGGTCGATCGAGGTGCGCTGGAGCGAGCGAGGTGTGCGCTGCCGCGGCTTCCTAGCGACTGGGCGCTGCTGCCACCACCGCGCGCTAAACTTAGAACGGCCCGCGGTGATTTTTAGAGGATAACGCCATTTCTCCGGTGACGTCGCGATCGTCCCCACGGTCGCGATGCAAGGTCGCCAAACAAACCTTGGGATCCTGTTGATGGCGCACTGCATTCAGGTGTTCCAGGGTTGCATTTGCGGAATGTCTGAGCCATGTGATATTCTCTTCATGAATTATAATAGGAAAATATATCAAGTAGTCTCAGGAATTGGGAATGTGTATGCGTTGTGACATGCTCTCCATAACACCAAGAGCGAAGCAGTACAAACCGTTTGTCTCACGAGCGTTTGAATGATGATTGTTACCGAATAAACAACGAGAGAGATTTGAAGAGCGGCGTTCATTCTAGTTAATGATTCACGACTGTAAAAAGAGAACTATCTTTTTTACTAGAACCCATGGTATCTGAAAACCTTGTTCATTCATTCACATGTATGGCAATACAATAAAAATATACCAATTTGTACTGTATCCAGTAATTAGTATATTGTTACAGTCTTAAATAAACATATACATATGTTAAATCTATACTGAGACCTGTACACCTGTAAATAACACAGTAATTGTTTTGCCACCTGCGTTGCATTACAACGCATGTTATTGTTGACTCACCGTTGCGTTTGCTATAGTAACAACAGCAGAATGCATATAGACAGCCGGAAGAATTGAATAATAATGTTTATTTGATTATTTATTTACAGGACAACATTATAATGTACTATGTTGGTCTGGGACTTAAAAATAATATGTGGACCGTGCTCGCAGGTTGTAAAAGACGACGAATGGTACATTGGCTATTGGGTTTATCAATTTAAAATTATAGAACCAAGTAGCAACTTGACATTACTTTTTCACAATTTTCCAACTAACCCCTAACATTCAACTTAATTTTATGGCTAAATGCGGTTATGATATATTCCTAGGAACTCTTTTTTTTTTGTTGCCCAGGAGAATGCGTTATGCACGGTCCCGCTGAAACCGGAAGAAATCAGCAGGGTGCGTCGGACTTCTGGCCCGCAAGATGATAGGAGGACCCTGCTCCGCCCAAGGTGGTAGAGGGCGGGGTACACCGACTAAACCCCTGGGATGTACCGTTCACGCCTCTAAATAAGTCTCCTAAGGGATCGCGCAACGCAAAATCACCGGGAAAAGCACTTATGTTACGGATATCAGAATCAACAGTGGTATTACAAATATAAACTTAAATATTAAATATTAACACTCAGATACAGAATAAACACAAGTATTCATAACACGAATCTTTGTCCTGGGTGGGGATCGAACCCGCAATTCTTGACGCTAAGTGCAGAGTCCCTACTATTGATTCTGATATCCGTAACACAAGTGCGCTACTTACCTCGGAGTCAGATCAATGTATGTGATGTAGTCTGATATTTACTACCAAATGCGCCATCAAGCCAGTCATCGAATTCTGCCTATCATATAAATATATGTTAATTATAACAGCTACACACGTGCAAATTTAAGCTCTTATTCAACCGATATATTCTGCAGAAACCAAACTTTGATGCGAAAAGCTCCCTTGGAGCCTTTAGTTATTTTGAGTTATATTCAGTCGCCACGTTTGTTTCCTTTGATGATTCAGTCTATTCGGTAAACAATGTTTCCGGATTTCGATGCTTAGGTCATGTGTTTTGTAGGAGATATTCGTTTATACTAACGTGGGTGTATAATACGCGAATTAAAATCTTTGTTTGAAAACATGAATGGGAATTGAAATGATTCCCATTCTGGTCGTATCTAACATGTGTCTCATAAAGCATCAGAGTGAAATTAATGCGTGCATTTATAGTATGCATATTTCTATGATTTCACTACTTAAAGATGGAGATTAGTTGGTTTGTTGGTTGATGCTGATGATCCCTGCAGCATTGGCACTGACAACTGGTTCAGTAAAAACTGGATACAAGTTCAACAGACAACATGTTTTTTTTCATTTTCGTCGATCGTTTCTTTAATTAAACATTAACAAAATTTCCCACCCACATATTGGATGAGTATTTTCACCGTTCAAAAGCGATGAGCACCATAATGACTTTAAACGGCTATGAATAGAGTTGTCTTCGAACAAAGTAAGCATTTAGCATTATTTCTGGGGCCACAGTCATAGGATGCCGATGGGAATGGTGGCGTCATAGCGTGACTCAGGTGGGAGGCGCGTGGGGAAGCTCTTTATGTGCAATAGCGCGCGCGCACGTGTAAGTCTTAGTATTTAAAAAGGTAAACTGATATGTTGGTGGTAGCTCCATGGTGTAGACACGCGTCTCAGATACGAGGGATGGTTGTTTGAATCTGGGCACGTACCTAATTCTGGAATTTTAAAAGTAAGTAGGTAAGTATTTACGACTATACCACCCTCTCAGAGTTCGGGAAAAATATCGTGTGAAAACTCGCCGATCGTAACAACCATGACAAAGTTAGTTAGGTTCCTTTGTCAAATTTAGGAGGGTCAGGAGTAAGGTTGCATTGGCTTCGAAGTAATAAACGCCAACCGGATTCTGACCAGGAACGCATAAAATGCTATGAAGTAGAATAAGTTTAATAGAATAGTCTCTTACGAACCTGATTGTATCGTAGTTGTGTGGAGCCGTGTCATCGCCAGTAATGCTGTGGCAGTCCAATATCGACAAGGATTCGCACAGTACTGCCACTCGAGCGATAAGGAGTGAAGGATTGAGAGGTAGTTCTGCTATTTTTCCTCAAAACAATGAAATCGGTGTTATTAAGTCCAAAGTAATGAGATATGCCAGAATTGTGAATGCTAGGATAGGCTAAATGGATTTTTTTTCCTATAGAGCCCGCATATTTTATTTTCGGACTGCAGGCTGAGTAAAGGCTTAAATCGTGGTTTGAAAATCTAGTGTTCTTAGTCTTTATCCTACAATAGTGAGCGTTGTCGTCCATAGAATAAAATATTCTACTTCTACCTTTTAACTTCAATTCAAATAATACGTACTTAAAATCTTAGGAAAAATCTTAGGAATTTGCCCTGTGTATTCATACGCTGAGGACATGTCGGCGACGCGATTGTCAAATTCCACATGGATCAAATCAGCGTACAAAGACAGTTGGCATACTTCCACACAAGTCACTAGTCTCGTAAACATATTGCGATATCTAATGTAATCGTTGACTAACAGAAGTTACGGGTCGTACAAATACAAGGAATTGTGTCCAAATATCGGAATTATTAATAACGAAGCGATTTCTCTTCAACGTTAACTTGTTTGTATCGTAGCTTTTTCGTAAGGTTTGGTCGTTGCTGATGATATATGGAATTTAGAAGATGAAACGTAGAATATTTATAGGGCTAATTTCCAATGATCAGTAAAGAAGACTAGCCAATAATAAAGAAAAACACCGAATGTGTGAATTACATTCGTAGTATTACTGATAATGTTTTCTCAGCAAATATGGGCGATTTCGAAAAGGTCATACCTATCTGTTGATAATAGCATTTTTTTAATTGTCCATCATAATTTATCTAACTGCTCTTCTTTATGTGACTGTTGAAAATTCAGAACTTAGGCTAGTACATATATTTAAAACGGTAAGGTCTACTAGTTATATGACTAGCTCGATGGTGCATTCGGTAGTGACCCTGCCCCATGCGCCAAGAGTTGTGGGTTCGATCCCCACCCAGGACAAACATTCGTATGATGATTACTCGTGTTTGTTCTGTGTCTGGGTATTAATATCTCATATTTAAGTATATATTTGTAATACCACTGTTGATTCTGAAATCCGTAACACAAGTGCTTAAGCTACTTACCTCGGAGTCAGATCAATGTATGTGATGTAGGCGGATATTTATTTTTATTTATTTATATCATTACAATGTTGACAAGAACCCCTTATCACTAGCTGCTAATTTCGTTTCGTTTCTACGAGCCCTTCTGCGCCAGCGCACAAACACGCTATTTACGTCTGCAACATTGGCATTAACTATATCCGTTACACCAAATAAATGGGATGGATGGCCGATTCCCCAATAATTGCGTCATTACGCAACCAACCCCGTTCCATCATCCAGAGCTGGATGTGTTTACCAGATCGCTGGATACGCCACGTCAGTCGTCATTTGAACGGCGTTGCCAGATCATCATTTTAGTACGGTTACAATACTATCACGAAAAAAAATAGTAAAAGAACTATTTTCCAGACCTGAGCTGATATGAGCTGTTAGATAATCGCAGGACTAATATTTGTGTTCCTGGGTCATCAAGCTATAACTATTAAGTATTAGTTGTAACAATATATTGTCAATAAATATAAGTCGCTAAACTTTGAGTTTGTTCATAAGAATTATAGCAATATACTACATACATAACATCACGCCCATAATCCCCGAAGGGGTAGGCAGAGTCGAAGGGGCAGTAAGTCCCTTCAACCACATTCAGCCAAAAATAAAGCCGGGCTGGGTTAGATGGGAAATTGTGAAAAACTAGTGGAAAGTGGCTAGCTCATCGTCTACACAATAACATATCAGAAAGCCTATATACCATTAGTCACCCTTTACGACATGTTAGGCAAGACAAAGTTGGTACAATTTTTTTTTAGTCCCAGTCTAACATCGGACAATATTTTGATATGTAAGTTAATTAAGATATAAACAAACAAAAATTAATTTATTTTACCTAACCTTAAACTATCGACCTTTTTCATAACTATTTACTTAACTGCCTCCTTTTTTTCGTAAGCGTATTTTTCTGGCCCCCCAAGCTAGCAACACCACATTTGACAGCTATCATACTCGCACGGCGCGCAAACTATTCTAGGAGCTGGCGGGTTGCCTAGCCGGCCCGTCCGAGCCACGAGCTTAAAAGCTTGCAAATGTTAATCCTAAGTCGTAAAGTCTCGCTCAAGATGGCCTGTTGTCATTAGCGGCTGCTAAAATTAGTATAACAATGGCTATTAGGGAAGTGGAAACGCTTTGAATAAAAAAAAAAATTTAAGATCTAAGGGTACTAAATATTAATATATCGATTCATAAACCGATATCGACTTAAAACGGCAATGTTAAAACGTAAATAAACCTAATGTTAAAACGGTAGTAAACAGCCGTAGTTGTAAAAAAAAAACGAATTGCCCCCTTAAAAAATTGATTAGTGTTCTTTGTTTATCAGGATCTGATGCTAGAGAGATCCATCGAATATTGCGTAGTCGTAAAAGTTTAGAAACCGCCGATATAAATCAATCAACACAAAGTTAAAAGGTTTTTATAAACAGACACATATTACGTTCATATAGGTATAACTTAAAATTTTGTGTATATAATTTAAGTATGAATAAGAATGTCCAGTTCTTATTTATAAAAGGTTCGAGCAAAAATCAACTAGTGACATCTGTTAGCCACACATACTATAATGATATAACGTATGTAGAAAATTGAACGCTAGCCAAGATTCAAACGTTTACCGCAACTCGAGTGGCGTACGCCATTTTCATTGAAATGCAAGAAGAAAAACACAGATGTCGCTCAAATCGCAGTTTTCAGTTTTCAGTTGCGCAAAAAAACACTAGAGAGCGTTGGAAAGACTTTATATTTTATTAACGGAACCGGGAATACGTTTCTGAATTCCGAGGAGATTGATTTTAAATGTAGGTAGGTATTAATATATTTTAAACTATCTGACCCGGCGCACTTCGTAACGCCCCCCGTTCTTGGATTTTCAATACCCATTCTTTTTTTCCGTGCACCTTTTTTTTTTCTTTCATAAGAACCTTCACCTGATAATAACAAACACAACTAAAATAGAATTTGCGAAATCGGTTCAGCTGTTCTCGAGGTTTGCGTTTAGCAACACATTCAGCGATTATTTTTTATATTATAGATGATCGATTGGCGACGCGTAAGGTAAATTTCGATAATGCAGAGCTTACCAAACTTTTCGCGGATCTTTGTACTCGTTATCAGAACTAATCTATATATTAATATGTGAAGCTACTTTGTAACCCATTTTACGAAAATTGCGCAGACGGAGGTGTATGAAATTTCGCACACTTATATTTAATATAGAAAAGCAAATATTTTAATCAATATTGCGTTAGAAATTTATAAAAAAATTTAATGAATAATGGTCGAATTTCGACTACTGGGCGACCACTAGTCAGAATTAAATTCGTATCGTATCGATTTCTCCTTCAGGTTGATACTTGGAGGGCTCCAAGTTGATACTTTTTTTTTATTATTTTATTTGGGTTAACAAACAGTTTACACAATCAACGTACTTTAATGAATATACATATAACAATTCTGGTTAGTTTATTGTGAAACCTACACCGCTATCCACAGGTTAATTTAAGTCGTATTACTCGACAAGAAAAAAAAAACATAAAAGTTAATTATGTAATTTAAAATTAAGTGGTAAACAAAATGTACAGATTTGTGAGCTGTGAAACAGTTATGATTATGATTGGGATATATTTATTTCTTTAAATGTTTTATCACAATTCTTTTGAACTTCTGGGGATTGCTTGGAGGGCTAATAAATTTTAATTCTGATAACTGAAATAACTGGATGATAAAAGCCGGGCCTATAGCGTTCATTATCAGAGGCCTACGTCCAGCTGTGGACGAGTGTATTGAGCCTAGTGGCGTTCACAAGCAAAGGCCAGCAGTGGACGAGTGTAGGCTGATGCCATGAAGGTCCATATGCAAAAAGTTGACTTTGACCGGGAAAACAGGCTACCTAAAGACGACATGCTAGGCAAGGAACACAGTTGCCACATTCTTTTGAAGTCCCAGTAAAACATGTGCCATGTTATGTATGTACCTGGAAGTATCTGTGCACGTCGGGGTCGGCGGCGAGCAGGTGCTGCGCGCGCGGCTCGTCGCGGCAGTACGCCACGTGCTTGTCGAACTCGCGCTCCATGCGCACCAGCGCGCGGCCCAGCATGCGCGGCTCGGCCGCGTAGTACTTGATGCCCTCCAGCAGCATGCTGAGGGGAAGAAATACAAAATCAATATATATAAAAATCAATGCCACTTTTCGTTATAATTTTATAACTCAAGAACGGGCTCACCTATCCTAACCAAATGTTTAGGCTTTGTTCGGACTATTTAGTAGATGGTTTATGTGAAGTTTGCACAAAATCCTTTCTTTGTTTGAATAAATGAATTTGATGTTCCAATTATTATTTTTTATATTTCACTTTATAGTTAGCGAAGCACGTACCGGGCCGCTAGTAGTTTATATATAACAAGCAGGGTTACAATGGTTTTACCGTAAGCCTGTACACATCAAAGTATTCAATCATACTACTGTGTTCAGAGGACTATGCCAGCGGTACTCCTGTGGCATCAACACTAGAATGAATCTGTATTGTAGGTACCAGTGCGGTTAACAAATGATATGGCCTCAATATATTTATAACAAAACAAGGAACGTATAAACTAATTTAAGAAAATCTAGATAATATAGGTACATATGTAATATTTATGTTATTTGAAGTTCCCATGTAATTTTAAAATAAAATTGTGGGATTATTGGTCTTTTAAAGATAAGGTACTGCTCAGAACTGATAATTTAACTTTATCCCAGATCTTCTTGGCGTTTTATCTCACAGACAAGGTAAGTGTGACAGTGCTTTCATTATCATCATTAATCTTAGCATTTTCTCCCGGACAGAAGACGGAAGCAAAAGAAAAATTGTCTTTGTACATCATAGCGTTTACCCAGATAAAAGGTAGAGAAAATTCGAGCAACAGCCTTTTTTCATACTAGCACTTTCTTCCCAAAAGAAATCCATATAGAAATCGGAGCATTTGTGCTTGTTCACCCCAGTCTTCATCGAAGTCCCAGTCGTTATTCGAAGGTTAAGGCCAATGGAGTTTCCATAGATTAGAATAGGTCCATCAAATATGCATTACTAATATTCCGTAGCCATTTACTACTATCTTCCAAGTATACCTTATTATCTATTGACTCCTTTCCACAACCATCTAAAGTTAGTTAGTTAGTTTGGCATTTGTTTCCCGCACTTAGCCTCATAAGTGGGCCATTGTGCGTATTTGATCACTGTACCGCCCCATCACGCACAACCATCTATATCATCACTTACGTATTATGGAACTCGCAGATCTGCTTAAAATTGGAGAAGAGTAGCTCGCGGTTGTCGAAGACCGGCTTGGGGGTGGTGGCCTTGTCCATGGGCTTCATGTAGCGCGCCACCACCTGCAGCATGTCGCGCCCGAACTCCTCCTCCGTCTCGATCAGCTCGCGCACCACCGCCCTGCGCACAGCCACAAATATAGGCTAGTTTATACACACATTTAGCCCGTAAGTTATATTAAAAACGTATTTTTTGCTTTATTTAATACTCGAAAATAACAATATCTTTGTTAATTCTGAATTGAAAATCTGCTGCCATGTCAATCATAGACTGTTTTGTTATTTAAAATAAGATCTGTTGATTTCTTTTCTATTTAGGGCCTACTCTGACCACGCCCGGTTTGTATCTTAGAACCCGCCACCTGCCGGGTTTCGTTGTAAATCTAAATAAGTATAAGTACATAAGTTTCCCGTAACCTGCAATTAGTATCACCTAATTCCTATGCTCTAGTAACTAAGTATAATATTTTCTTTGATGTTTTTACATGAATAACACTGAAGAAATAAAGATAATGTAATTTTACTATTGTTTGTTCTAATTTATTATTTGTGAAAAGTAATTTAATAATACATCAAAGGTCTAATTAAGATTTCCGAGGTTAGTGTCGCCGATTACAAACTGCTATAAAAGTCATAATGAATTCTGAAGTTATAGTTAGATGAGCATAAAACTGTTTACAATCCTTTGTTCCTTTCTTTTGTAAGGAAATGAAATCAGTTCATATGTAATGAGTTGACGAAAAATATCTGGTTATTAATTTAGAAACCTACAGCTTAATGACAGACTAATTGAATTTGGGTTTAATGGTGGTGCGCATGTTCCTTTGACTAGCGATTTAGAAACTATAAATTACTTTGACATATAATTGGCTCAGAATTTTATTACTGAGTACTCTTATAGAACTAATATAAGGTCGATAAAAAAAATAAACTATTTATGTCTGTTGCACGTGATTCTGGCTGGTGACAAAATCTTTGAAGTAAACAATCACGTTGGTTATAAACAGGAGTAAAAAAGAAAAATATTAAGTATATGATAAACAAAATACATTTAATCGATTTATGATTAGTGATGAATGCAAAATAAGGTTTTTATAATAGAAAATTGCGTAATTATTAAAATTATTGATTTGTTTATTTGTATAACTTGAATATAATCTCATAATCATCCTCTAGCCTTTCTCCCAGTTCACCTGGGGTCGGCGCAGCATGTCTTCCTCTTCCATACGTCCCGGTTAGCCGTCATTAAGCTATCCACTCCCATTTCACTCATATCATCTTTCACACAACCCATTCATCTTTTAATATATATAAATAATAAAATCTGAACATTTTAATTTTTATATTCAACTAGTTGTCCCGGCGAACTTCGTATCGCCCAGTAATTGACATTTAACATTGACAGATACGAATCCCACCGTTTTATATGAGAAAATACTTTTGCTTTTATTTTGTTTTATCGTAAATTTTTCAATGTTTTTAATAGTTATTCTGTTATTCTGGACGAAGACAAATCCAACAAATCAAAAACAACGTAAATCGGTTCAGCCGTTCTCGACTTATAAGTGGTGTAACAAACACGACTTTGTTTTATTTATATAGATAGATAGATATGGCATCGACTACCGAGTTTCTTGCCGGTTTCTTCTCGGTAGATGCGACATTCCGAACCGGTGGTAGATTCAAATTGTATTTTGTATTCCTTGACGATTTTTTGAAACCTAAGTACTTAAATAAAGATATTTGAGTTTGATGGTGTAAGCGTAAACGCAATCTTCAATATATGTATTCCTTAGATACCTACTAACAAATACTTTTTTTTGTTAATAATTCATTGAAGAAGAAGAAGCATAACCTTAATTTGTTGTCTAGTGATAGATGATACCAAAAATTTTGGTAGCATGCGAAATGAGAATACACTGAAGTTTATAGAAGAAAATTATACTACTTTACAATAAAATAACAATTGGTTTTACTTATATATGGGAAAATACAAACGTACAGTACAACCGATGTAAAAAAAAAGCCAAGTGAACAACGTAAAAGGGACCATAGATAAAAAATTAAAAATATTGGCGGCATTAATTACTAAGAAGGTTGCGTTCCATTACACCTACAAGTTTAAGTACATGGACTTAAATTTTTTTTTATTATTAGGAGAGAAAGATTTATTTTCAAAGGTTTTTTAAGTCAACAAGAAGAGCGCTCTGATTGCTACTCCATGTCAGCACAGCCAGGAATCGACTTTGATCCGGGTATCACTCGCCGGGTCTTAACGACCGGCAGCTTTCTGAACCGGGAACAAAATGATGATGGCATTAATAAACACCGTTATATTATATGATTATTTTGTGGGGCTGAGTCATCGCCAGCGCACGCGGCTTGGCGCCAAGAGGGGGAGTGGGTGGTTATGGGAACTGAGTGAATGGAACTATCAATAGGCACTTGACGCTGTAGAAGAAAAAAATTGCAAAAAAACTGTAGGTTTCTGAGAATTCCATGAATGTTTTCGTTTACAGGTAACTTAATTGTGTTGTGTTCTAATGGTTTCTTCTTAAATTTTATTTCTATCGTAAGATAGGAACAACGATATAATGGCTTATACATACCTACATGTATGTATAAGAAAGAGTTACCTACATTATTTTCGATAATCGATTTGTCGTTTAGATTTAATGTGATCCGGTATGCAGAGGGCCACAATTCAAGATGGTCCGTTAAAAAATATAGCAATGGGTTCTGATAGTTTTAGTAGCGAACAGGTACATAAAATCTCATTACATTTACACTATACATACTGAATGAACTAAATAACGCAGACAGAATCACAAATCGTGTCGCATCTCCCCCCGTGACGTCACGACGGTTCATGCTTTTCTGTCACCAATTTGGCGGCAACCGCGCTGTCATGGCGGATACTAATGGCGCGGTGTCTCCGTCAGCCGACTAGACGTGTAATTGGGCTGCACGAGATTAATGCCTTTGCTTCGCGCCTGTTAAGGCGATATGCACTTCGCAGTTCGCACGTTATAGGCTATTTTGGGAATGCAGCGTATGTACCTGGATTGATTTTCGTGATTTTCAAAAGTTTGCATGGTATTATTACACAATATAGATGATAGATAGATCACAATAGTTGTATCATTAAATGATGTTCATTAAATTGTCAACGTCATCTTTTAAATTCTATAGCCAGCTGACAAAGTCATTCTCGCCTCAAAGTGGTTAAAAATCAAAATTAAAATTAAAAAAATTTTTTACTTATTTTAAGGAACGAAGGCAGAATCTATACCGTAACAAACATATTAATGTAAATACGCATTTTATTCCTATAAATATATCTCCATTTTAATATGTAACGAATGGGTTTCATTGGAAAATGCTATACCTACCCTACGCATAGAAACTTGGCCTAGGGCACTATCGATTAGTGTTGCCGCTCGATAGGCCAATATCAATTGTCTATCGATAGCCTATCGATAGTAGAACACAATCGATAGTATTGCTGTTTACCGATAGTATTGCACTAACAGAAACATCGATGCTATCAATACAATCGATACTATCGATCGTATAGATGACTTGGCCGTTAAACTATCGATTTTTGGGCAACACCTCTATCGATACAACGTAGGTACCCTAGCGCCGAGTTTGTTCTGTCCGGCGCTGTCTAGACCATTTGTTATTATTACAGACGACACGCTGATGGCGAAATGAGACAAATAAATGGCGACAACGTTTGGCTCGTAACGGCTTCGCAGTATTTGTGCCCGCCCCCTAACCCACTAAATACATTGACTCGACTATAATATATAACCTAATAATTCGTCTTGATAGTCACGCTTCAACGAATTATTAGGTGATATAACGAGCACTGACCTCGATCACCGTGCAACTGCATATAAAGTGCATTTACAATGTATTTCTGAACAATGTAAAATTATTATACCTAATTACTTCGTGTTGAGAGAAAACAAAAGCTCTTAATAAAAATAACATAACATAACATCACGCCCATAATCCCCGAAGGGGTAGGCAGAGTCAAAGGGGCAGCAGGCCCCTTTAAACACATTCAGCCAAACACAAAACTGGGCTGGGTTAGATGGAAAATTGAGGAAAAGTAGGGACCAACTGGCTAGCTCGTCGCCTTCACAATCACATACCCAAAACCCAATATACCTACCATTAGTCGCCCTTTACGACATGCTAGGCAAGAAACACAGTTGGCACATTATTTTTAAGTCCCAGACCAACATGGGACAATGGACTGGGTTAGACGGAAAATTGAGAAAAAGTAGTGACAAGTGGCTAGCTCGTCGCCAACACAATCACATGCCCAAAACCCCATATACCATTAGTCTTTTAAAAAATTCAAAATTCTTTAAAATAAAATTCAGCTCAGACGTCAACCCTATCGCAAGCATCAAGGAAGCGCAAAACGAGGACGCACTCAAATAAAAACCGCTCGTGATTCCTTCGTTATCGCCATAACGTTGCACGTTTCAGCGGGTATCGTTAAATCGCATTCCGTTATCCGGGTTGCGTATCAAGCACTCGTCGCTGCGACATACCCTCACTTGCCACCGACAAATTGGCGTTATTTTTGAATGTCAGTGTTGCTAACCTGATTAACTTAAAGGACCTAATTAGCTTTTGGATGTTTCTTCTTTCCTTGTGGTCTTGGTGAAAGGGTTTATTATCACGCGAGGAAAGTTATGACAACTTGCGATTTATTTGGGTTTACAAATGTAGTCAACATTTGTTGGTCAATGAAATGAAAAGTATGTTTTGCATAACAAAGGTTACCATGTGTGGTTTTGCATTTTTTCAATGTAATGTAAAGTTAAAACAACATATCTAATAGGCAAAAGAGAGAGAGTAGTTTATTTTAATGCTTTGTTTAGTGCTAATTTTATACCTATTGCATATCATTATTTTTCAATTCATTTGAATTTTCCTTTCAACTAACCCCGGCCTTGCACGACAAGCATAAAACAATATAAAACTATGCTTACATATAAACCATCTTCTTGAATAACTATCTATTAATGATAAGAATATATAAGATCTAAGTAAACAGACATAAGTGACGACTTTGCTTTAAACCCAATGTAACATAACATAACAGAACATCACGCCCATAATCCTTGAAGGGGTAAGCAGAATTAAAAGGGCAACAAGCCCCTTCAACCACATTCTGCCAAAAATAAAGCCGGGCTGGGTTAGATGGAAAATTGTGAAACAGCAGTGACAAGCGGCTAACCTGTCGCCTACACAATCACACACCCAAAACCCGATATACCATTAGTCGCCTTTACGACATGCTAGGCAAGAATCACAATAAGCATATTCTTTTTAAGTCCCAGACCAATGGGACAGTGGGCTGGGTTGGATGGAAAGCCGTGAAAAAGGAGTGACAAGTGGCTAGCTCGTCGCCTACTCAGTCACATACCCAAAAGCCCGTAAACCATAAATCGCCTCTTACGACATGCTAGGCAAGAACCACAGTTGGCACATTCCTTATTTTTGTCCCAGATCAACATGGGACAAAACCATGGACTGCACCTGTTCATAATATAATACATACCCAATGTATTATATTATAAACAGGTGCAGTCCACACAGTTGGTAACACAGACGACAGCAAGGTAACAAAGCGATTCAGCTAAAAGCAACACAGACCGCTTTGTTTCCTAAGCGGTCTGTACATGTTTATCGGTTTCACGTCACTCCCCTTTGTGAATCGCTTTATTTATCATTCTTTGTGATGTCGAATACCAGGTACGAGACGTTGACTAACGGCTCTGGTGACAGTATTGGGTGCGAAGAGGGAACTTATTTTGGTTTGTGCTTTATTAAATGACAATAAATAAGTAATGTTTGTAATTTTAAAATTTGCTTGATCTTGTATTCCTCAAATATAACTACTATTTACTGTTTTTTTACCAAACGTATATTACTTTCAGAATCTAGAGACGGGTAAAAAATAGTTGCTATCAACAATAAACAGTCTTATTGTTATTTAAATAAATAAATTCTCCAGACTGATTCACTAATTCCGTAGTCCCAAACTAAGCTTGTGCTTGTGCTTGTGCTATGGTTCGAGGTGAACGGGTAGATATACTTAAATATGTTTATAAAAATCCATAACTCGAGTACTAATGTCCATGTTCATCACACGAAATATTTGCCCCTAGCGGGATTCGTATCTGCGACGCTCGGTTTTGTAGCCAGGGTCTCTCAACACTCGACCAACGGGCCAGTCAAATGGTACGTAGCAGTGATGATAAAATTTTAATGAATCAGTTCAAAAGTAAGTGTTAGTTGACACTGCCTTTATAACCCGCATGACTCATTTTTAGATACAGTTCGTTTGTAGGATCTTGCACATTAAAACTGTAACGCTGATAACTATAACGAGTTATTAATTCCAAATATCTTTAGCAAAAATAGGAGTAGCCAACCTTTTTGAGCGAAGGAAATACTAAGCGTTCTGTTTTATAGTTGCCCATAAATTCCAGGGTCTGCAATGCAACTACTTAACGATATCAATCGCTTCATTCCAGGCCGTGATTCACCTTAGGTGGTGCCAACGACGGACACGTGCATCTCGATGGCGTTAAGTGCTGCAGCGAATCGCTTTACGCCATTAGCCGTTTTGCCAGAAGCTCAGCGGAATGGCCAATTTGTGTCGGCGTTACTGACGCGACGATGCGTGTAACTAGATGTGATAATGCACACCTGTTGCTATTTAGAATGCATTACTGACTGAGCAGATGCTGATTTGTGTGACTGTGTCAATTTTGAAATACAAATTACTTGATTGACTGGCGCGTTGGTCAAGTGGTCAGAGACCTTGGCCGTGAAACCGAGGGTCGCGGGTTCGAATCCCGTTAGGCGCAAATTTTTCGTGTGATGAACATGGACATTTGTACTCGACTCATGGATGTTTATAAACGTATTTAAGTATCCGTTCATCTAGTATCCATAGCACAAGCATAAGCTTAGTTTGGGGCTAGGGAATTGGTGTGTCAGTCTGGAAAATTTATTATTATTATTTAGTCTTCCGTCCAAGATTTATCCAAGTTTGTATAAATATACATCATCACGGCTGTAATCCGTGAATAGGAAGGCAGAGAATAAGGAGCAGTAACCTCATTTAATCACTTTTTCTAGTCGAACTACATTACTGTGGATGCGGATGTTGATTTCCGTGGCTATGTCAATGTTGATATACAGATCTAGTTTTCCGCCCAAGAGTTTTCTAATTTCGGTTACGTACTGTTTATGGGGAATCGATGTATGTTTACATTTCTCTGGCAAACCAAAATCGTTTTAAAATTATTTCAATTATTAAAATGAACGCATGCACAGACTAGGCGACAAGCTGGCCACTTCGCACGACTTTTCCACAATCTTACATCTAACCAAAATCAGTTGTATTTTGTACTAAAACCGATCAAAGATATAATTAAGCTTGCTTCTCTTTTGATTCTGCCAAAACTTCACGAATGAATCGCGCCGTAGATATACATATAAACAAAATGTACCTAAATATGCCAATTCAAATTTATCTTTTACTTTGGTCTTTGAAGTACTTTGTCTACACAGCTGTTAATTCTCAATACAATTTCAATCAAAGCGGCACAACTTTTCTATTCGATTAAAAAAAAATGATACAAGTACAATATTCCATTATCAAACACCGCACTTTAAATAAAAGTATTAATCACTTGAATCCCATCCACTTTGAAGCGAATCGTTTGATGGCGGGTTTATGGCCGATTCGATTTAGAATAAACGAGAAACTGCAGAGTACAATGATCCAGTTTCCGGCGCTGACGCAAGTGACATTTGGCCAACTTAAACAACATGCGCAGGAGTTGAACGCTGCGCGACCAAAACCGAACGCACAGCAGCGCGTCTCGCCAAGTTTTTTAAAAAGTGATCTCTAACCTTAACTAACTAATGCTGAAATTATTTACCATTAGTAATAATTTGAAGTTGGAATGTTAATTAAATATGTTCGATAGCACTCCCATAGAGACAAAAATATTCTCAGCCCCTATAATTATTCAACAATTAATGACAACATTCATATCTGTGTACTGTAGTATCTTTACTATAAAATTATTGTTATCAAGTTAAGACGTGCAAACGAAACACGATTGTGATAAAATTATTGATAGGAAGGTACCTACAGCAAAAGTCTAAGCCATAAGAAAGGATAGTTTTACATCAAAAATTAAAATCAGCGTGCTTATATTAGTTCTATTTATCAAATCTAGTCCTTTCAATAAATACTTAAAACAAATAACAATGCTATGAGATAGCGATAATTTCTTTGCGTTGTTGCTAACTCATCCAAGGCATACATTTACATTTTCTCTCGAAAAGCTTGGCCCTTTTCAGCCGGCACAATTACGTCGCGGTGTAATCCTCGGCAAGACGCCGCTGAACATTATTAAGTGCGGATTTAAGAATCTCCGTGTTTTTATTGTTGGTAATTAGTTTATGGATTTACGACGACGCGTGTCAGGACTGGCGGCACAGTGAAGTCAAAAGCAGTGCAGACAGTACAAAAAAGCTATAGACTCTACAGATATTGAAATTTTTAATAAAAAATTAAAACCAATAAATAATCGTAAGATCAACTAGATAATTATATAATATGTGGCCCTTTATTTTCGGATAACAGACACGAGGAATTAAATGTATGCTAATTAGTTAATCTTTACGTTGCAAAATGATTCATTGTTAAATTGGGTTGTGTACATTTTGTATTGAAATTTATCAAAATTCAATTTAAGTTTCATATCATAAGTAGGGTCAGCTAGAAAAGTGGACACGTACATTTTATTTGTATCCCTACAAATTAAGATTTTAATTACTTAACCCAATTCTTGTTTAGCTTCATTTGTTTCTGAGTTTCATAGATAAAAACTGAAGTCCAATTTATCTTACTCTATAGGTCTTGAATTTACTTGCAGCTAAGAACTAAAACAAAATCCGATTTTAGTACAAATGAACGTCATGATCGTAGCTGGATGTTGTTAATCGTCTAACAAGTAAGTATAGTTATGTAAAAAATAGACTCGCCTCACTGCCGTTCCCCCGACTATACTTTAGGGGAAGTGACGCGCGGCCCCGACACGAGCCGGGTCATGTTGCGATCAGCTTCACATACCGGGCCGGGCAATTAATGCTAATGAACGACACGGACCAGACATGTTGCATTACTGGCGATGCTGTAAACGAGGAGACACTCGGACAATCCTGATATTAATAGCGAGAATGGGAATTAAAGCGACATGACGGCTGTTGGTCGAAAGTATATTTGGAAGCTAATTTCGTGAATTAACCAGATTAGGATGCGCTAAATAGGTTTTGTTTTTTCGTGATTTTTATTGGTCGACATTCGTCGAGTGAAGATTGAAACACGAGCTGTTCTATATATTAAAGTATGATCGCAAGAACGTTTTGTACACTATTGAAAACTATACTGTGAAATACAGTTACAGTAAATCAGTACAGTTCATTAGTATATATTTTATGCAGTATCGATTTTACGTGCATGGGATTTCTCAGTCTGAACCTGCTAGATGTATTTATGCGGTAAAGACACAGAAAAAACTTCTGCGCGTGTCCACCACACACGTTCACTCACTGTCTCCTGGCAGCCAGCGCGGTGTGGTCCTGCTCCCGGGACTTGACCTCCTGCAGCACGGCGGCGGGCACCCAGCCCTGGCGCGTGCGCAGCTCGCCTTCCTGCACGTCCTCGACCACGCGCACCAGCCATCTGGAACAGGCGAGAACCGACGTTAGATTGTGCTTTAAAAAAAATTGAGTTCGACGTTAACGGGCTCGGGTTTGGACTTCGTTAACGTAGTCGGAGAATCTTTAAGATTTTCAATATAATCATTCTGAAAGTTCCTGAAAACCACGCGAATTACTCTCATTGAAACACTAGGTAGCTGTCATTCGCTTGAGCGAATGTGCAACTACTTCCAATTTATTAACACGCTTTATTTCCTAATAATAAACGTGCCTTTTAAAAACATGTTCACATTTTATAGACGCACCCACTCACATTAGCGGCGTTGACCTGGCTTGTAATATAAAATTAACTTTAAAATAGGTTGTCAATTTAAAACTTCGTCATGCCGTCGGAAGTTGTCACTTGCCATCGAGACAAGTTGCCAACCCAAATGTGGCCGCTCGTTCATTGAGAAACTAACACTAGGGATAAATATACAATGTTATTGTAAACATCTTTAAACATACGCTTTAAATGTTAGTTAGCACATTCAAAAGAAAAAGGTGGTCCTATGAGCACGGTGCGTCACCATCATCAGACCAGAGCTGGACGGCCCCTATGCGCGAGGTGTGATCTACAGGGCCATGGTAAGAGGGCAACTTGTGTTACGGATATCAGAAACAACAGTGGTATTACAAATATATACCTAAATATTGGATATTAACACCCAGATAAACACAAGTACTCATCGTACGAATGTTTGTCCTGGTTGGGGATCGAACCTACAACTCTTGGCGCATGGGGCAGGGTCACTACCGAATGAGCCATCGATCCAGTCAGTACAGTCAGACAGCCAGTCAGTCAATATCCTAAAAAGTTTGGATTAAAGGCAGTTTTTGTGATACCCGAACTTATTTCTAGCATAGAAAATGAAAACATATCAAAGTTTTAGTAGCAGCATTTTTAAAGCTTACACTCGCTGTTGTTGCTGTCATAACACAGACAGGGTCAACGACCCTTGTATCTAGACCAGACTTTGTCCAGATTTATGTAGCAATCAAAGTCTTCGTTTGATTTAGCGCAGAGAAATCTTTAATTCTTCCGCAGTTCACATGCATTGATTATTCAGAGGCTCTTGAACCGGCGTTGATGTGATTGTTTTTTTTTTATATTTGTCTGTACAAGCTACAGATAGCGTGCGAGTTGAATGCAGAGCTCAGGTGTGTCTCGTCTCAGGCCCCGACTGCATTCAACTCGCGCGCTATCTGTATGTCCAAATTTAATAATGTAACTAACCTGAAACACGAAGTAAAAAACCATTTTACTCAGCTGATGGTCACGATAAGAGAAATCTGGTGTAACATCAGCTAATGGTTTCATGCATGGATTGGATTAGCCGTTTCTCACATCTTTAATCAGCATGTTGTTATTAAAGTTTGGTTCACTGATAAAACATATTTATTTTATTTTTATATAAACTACGAGTATTACCACATACTTTAATTAGGTACCTAGTGGGCAGCACGCGAAATGTATATCGTGATGTCTGGTTAGAGTAGGTTCTTATAAATTAATAAAATAAGCGAATTAATAAGCCTGTCTCGTAAAAAAACAAAATAATTGCTCAGAAGTCAGCCACCCACTTCACAACGCATAGATTAGCGAGATACAGATATCATTTGATTATTAGGTCTTTAGCACCATTCATTTTGCAAAGTGCTATTTATTTAAATGTTCTAGGTTTACGGTTACACGGAGGGCTGTCACTCAGAGAACAATTTTGATATAAAACTAACTAACTAAACTTCACGCCACTTCCCTAGCGGGGTAGGCAGAGAGAACCGAACGCCATATGGCACGATCCTTACACACCTCACTCGCCTCTTTAACATTCATAATCCTTTTCATACAATTTTGATATACTGCTAAAAATGTTCGAAGAGCAAACCACTTTTTGATAAAGATCTGAAAATATTCTGTTTAGCATGACTATAGATAAGCAGACGTAAACGCTATATATTCGATGTTTAAAATTTAACACCTTTTTTTTTATTGGGGAAACTCCCACGATCCTTCACCCTCTGTTTGGGGAAACAGAGGGCGGTGTGTCGGACTCGAACCGACTAAAACCCCAATATGGCCTCCCGATGCGCAGATCCGGAGGAGCCGGTATCCCTACTGCCGGGACTATACGGCAGCTCCTCCGGAGGTGCGCGTGCCGCACTGCGCGGTTCACCTCGTGCGGCGTTGGTCGATGTTGTGCACCCCACGGTCGTTAGGCGTCGGATGCACGACACCAAGCACGCTCGCATCGTCGAGACGTGTTAGGCCACCCAGCACGCCCAGGAATCAGACGCCGATCGTCCCCGTGACCGGCGTCGTGGGCACACTCTCGCGCTGTGCCCTCTGCTATACCAGAGGGACACGCGGAGAGCGTCTCGTCGGGGGGACTATATAGGTATTATTTAGATTTATTTATTTAGATTATACAAAAACAATCTATCCGTAATTCAAAATATGTAACCACTAATTAATTTTATTATTTCAATAAATAAATTGAAAAGGGATACATTTTATTGATCAAATAAATTTCCATCGACTCAATAAGAGTGTAATTTCCATAGTTGTTTGTTTAATCCCATTTTTCATTACAATCAAATTCAGCAAATTGTAGCAGCCCTAGTCATATCTAAATCATATTTAATATTAATGGTCGCGCATATAAAAATATGTCGTTCGGCTCGCTTTGAGCGTTTGTATTTGGAATATTCCGCCGGGATCGAATAAATCTCATGAGACTTCTGTTTCCTATTATTTTAGGTCATTCGGGAAAGTTATCCAGAGAAAATTGTTTGGATGAAAGTAACAAATTGACTTTGATTCTCAGAAGTGATAAAACACGTTTGTAAACAGGTTAATTGTTTATGTAGAAGCTTTTTTAAAAGAAAACAATCATGTTGAAGAAGAAAAATTTATCATCCTTGATTTTATTACGTGCTAAATAAACAACGATAAAGTCAAACTAGCGCTTATATTTTGATTGCATAAATGTATGTATTTTTACAAAATCACCATCGTGATGTTGAATACTTTTATAGACCGTACTTCTTCCAGTATAAATAATGTGTTTTTTGAATTATAAACTTGTTTGGCTTGGAAATGCGACAAGGTCACACTTTATTTAAAATATTACTAGTATTAACCCCAAAATTAGTAAAATCTATAATTAGTAAAAAACAATTTTATTTGATTCTATAACATAATATAAAGTGTAAACGTAACGTTATTAAATATAATTAGTGTATTGTATATTCTACTTATAGAATACGTACTACTTAAAGTTAAAGTCAAAGTCAAAATATTCTTTATATAAACAGGTTTCAAGGAAACACTTATAAATCGTCAAATGCAAGTAAAGCTGTATGATTCTACCACCGGTTCGGAATGTTGTATATACCGTGAAAAATCCGGCAAGCAACTCGGTAGTTATTCTTTTTAACACAATTTATACTACAATATCTGCTATGGATGGATAATGTGATAATGTAGGTACATCACAGAATAATATAGGTACGATGTATGTTATGTACACCTATTGTTATATACTGTTAATATTCATTAGTAATACGTATATAAGGTCCCAATCAATTAAAACAATCCAATCCTACCATAATAGGTAAGTATCTAACATGAGCTATGAAATTCCACGAAAAATTATGAGTAATCACTAAAACAATCTTTTTTATATCTACCATCTGACTGTTTTGCCTACAGAGTGCTAATTCTCACTAATTTTGATGCCCAGAAAAATCGGATTTAAGAACACCAATTTCACAGGCTAAACAAATATTTTGACACGAGTTATGAACCCAGTTTCTGGGCGGAAGACCGGAGGGGAATGGGGTCTACAAACAAAGCGAGTTATTAAAGGAACCGTGGGATTGGTTTGATTCGCCCCACATTCTGTGATGTAAAGACTGACACGCCATCTACTCTAGATATACGTAGTGCTCACCAATTACTGAATTTTATATTTAAAATGGGACCGTAAAAAAATCTAACTATAAAATATATTGTACGTCTAGCGACCCGAGAAAAAAAAGTTAACATCACGCCCATAATCCCCGAAGGGGAAGGCAGAGTCAAAGGGGCAGCAGGCTCTTTTAACCACATTCAGCCAGAAACAAACTGGGCTGGGTTAGATAAAAAATTGTGAAAAAGTAGTGACAAGTGGCTTGGCCGTCGCCTACACAATCACATACCCACAACCCCATATACCATTAGTCGCCTTTTACGACATGCGAAGCAAGAAACACAGTTGGCACATTTTTTGAAGTCCCAACCAACACGGGACAATGGGCTGGGTTAGATAGAAAATTGTGAAAAAGTAGTGACAAGTGGCTAGCTCGTCGCCTATACAATCACATACCCACAACCGCATATACCATTAGACGCCTTTTACGACATGCTAAGCAAGAAACACAGTTGGCGCATTATTTGTAGTCTCCGACATGGAAAAAAAGGTTTATGGAAAAAAAAAATTTTAGGAAATAAGAAAATCTAAAGGGCCCGTGTGTTTGCCTAGAGGCTCCTACTTGGTTAATCCAGCTGTGATTGCTGTATAGGTATATTTATGTGAAATAATTATACAAAAAAATTTAACATTAATATTTCTTTATCACGTGAAGGCATTTTAAGTTTATGCGCTAATAATTGATAGACATACAAAATAGATTTATTTATTTATTTATTTAAGGCACAACGACAGAAAACAACTCAATACATTTACACAATATTATTATCTAAAAACAGGATTCACAGAAAAAAATAATTCCGATTAACGTTGCTCACAACAGATAGTGATATAACATAACCGCCTATCTGATATTTATTTTATGGCGTTCTTATGTTTGGGACACATCGTTGCTTTAGTTCTGAAGTTCACAATAAAGTCGCAAGCAATGTCAATGTTATAATAATAACAAATCTAGTTTAAGTACCTATATGACTTAAAATGAAATTTATTTTCATATTCATAAACATTATGTTCATGATCAGTTTAGTCTATCATTTCGTCTATTTTAAATAGGCTCTCAGGCAGCGGATTCAGTTTATAATATTATGCTAGCAATCGAAGTGACTTCGTCTATTTAGGTATCCCGTGTCGCGACTACAGGTTAGTTACATACATACATATACATACATACATACATATCATCACGCCCGTAATCCCCGAAGGGTAGGCAGAGTCAAAGGGGCAGCATGCCTCTTCAACCACATTCAGCCAAAAATAAAGACGGGCTGGGTTAGATTGAAAAATGTGAAAAAGCAGTGACAAGCGGCTTACCTGTCGCCTACACAATCACACACCCAAAATCCGATATGCCATTAGTCGCCTTTTACGACATGCTAGGCAAGAACCACAGTTGGCACATTCTTTTTTAGTCCCATACCAACATGGGCTGGGTTGGATGTAAAGCTGTGAAAAAGGAGTGACAAGTGGCTAGCTCGTCGCCTACTCAGTCACATACCCAAAACCCCGTAAACCATTAGTCGCCTTTTACGACATGCTAGGTAAGAACCACAGTTGGCACAATTTTTTTTTGTCCCAGATCAACATGGGCCAAGTCCCTTTTTTTTTTTTTTTTTTTTTTTAGTTGGGGAAACTCCCACGAGCCGTCACCCTCCACTCGGGGAAGCAGAGGGCGGTGTGTCGGACTCGAACCGACTAAAACCCCAACGTGCCCTCCAGCTGCGCAGTCCCGGAGGAGCCTGTATCCCCACTGTCGGGACTATACGACAGCTCCTCCGGTGATGCGCGTGCCGCGCTACGCGGCCCACCTCGCGCGGCGGTGGTCGATGCTGTGCAGCCCACGACAACAGTCGTCGGATGCACAGCACCGAGCACGCGCGCGCGTCGAGACATGCCAGGCCACCCAGCATGTCTCAACCACTCCGCCCAGGATTCAGACGCCGATCATCCCCGTGACCGGCGTCGTGGGCCCACTCTCACGCTGTGCCCTCTGCTGAGCCAGAGGGGCAAGCGGAGAGCGTCTCGCCAAAGGGGCCGCCTTCCGCCCGGCGACCCAAATTGAGGGCAGAGCCCTGTCGTCGCAAAGGGAGAGCGTCGAGACGCTCAATCCCTCTGCGACCCACCACGACGCGACCCAGCGCGCCCCTGTCGGGTTGCCGAGGATAGGGAGGCGAGCAACGACAACACTCAGCTCCTCCTCTTCCTCGGCAACCCTGGTCCGGCCGCAGTGGGCTACAGCCGGACCGCCGCAACTGCCCGGTAGCAAGTCGTGCAGTTGCGGCTCACCTCGGGGTCCTTCTTCGCTTCAGCCCTGTCATGTCAGGGCCTACTAAGCCCCCCCGGTACGACAAACCGAGGACCCCGGCGGGGGGGCAAACCGAGGACCCCGGCGGGGGGGTGGGCCAAGTCCCAGACCAACATGGGACAGGTTAGTTAACTGCTAATATTTAGGTCGCAAGTTCTAAATTAGTGCTGCGTGCAAGTTCCCACTAAATCTGATATCGCACCTAGCAAAAGCTATAAATCACCGACCAGGAAGCAGGCAGGCGTCACCCAGTTAGCTGGCAGACGAGCCGGTTTCACATCACCTCGTCACCCTAAGTGCACTGACTTTAAAGTCCACTTTCCCATAGCCTGCCAGCTGTCATAACCATTACGTGTCTATTACAGTTCGGGATTACTCACCTAATTTGTGAAAAGAGGAACACTTACGGAATCATGTCGTTTACGTATGAGCTTTTTGTTCCCAGTTGGAAACGAGTTTATTACTAATAGCCACTCATAACACATTTACGTCTGTCACAAATACCTAGTCTTTGTCGCGGATTCATTAATTTTTTGAGATTAAATGCTTTAAGAATAGATCAGATGTCTCTGTTCAAAGTGGAATACAAAAGAATATGTTTTCGATGTGATGGTAGAGATATCCAATAGAAGAAGCACAATCTAAATTTATTTATAAAGTTATTTTATATTTGGCGGACCGACGTTTTCGCTAATTCATAAAATAGTTTCGTAATGTTACAAAATTGCTTAGACTTTAGACTTTGAGATGATCTATCAAAGTTAAGTTTCAAAAACGTTTGAAAAAACTCCAAATAAATAAATTATCCAGACTGACACGCCAATTCCCTAGTTACAAACTAGGCTTATAAGCTTGTGCTATGGATACTAGGTGAACGGATAGACATACATAAATAAATTTATAAACGTCCATGACTCGAGTACTAATGGCCATGTTCATCACACAAAACATTTTCCCCTAGCGGGATTCGAACCTGCGACTCTTGTCGTGACGCGTTTCGTGGTCAGGGCCTCTGACCACTCGACCGACGGGCCTGTCCAAAATTATAAAGAAATATGTTTCTTTTTAAAACCAAAAATAATGATAGTTTTGCTGCCCAAAATTTAGATATATCCAAAGACCATTTTTTTGTAAATAAAATAAAAAATTAATACTTTAACAAGCCATTTCATTTACACTAATTTGACACAAATCTCTGGTAAAATCTTGGCAGCCAGGCATTTCTATCAAACATTTCCCAATCTCGTACTACGAGATTGGCAAAACACGACCTCATAAACAAATCGTGTCCATAAAACGGTGTTATAAATAATACCGTGACCTAGAAAAGTGGATCCGTTAGAGTTCACGGCCCAGGCTATACCGGGAGCTGATCCTACAGGATCAAAAGAGGCCGTTACTCACGGGAGACACTGAAATATACGACAGTGAAGCTCCACAAAGGTTTTTGGGTTATTGTGAGCGGTTTACAACGCGGATGTTGTTATGTTCGGATTTGTGATGTCAACTTGGCTGGACCGCTTTGGTAATACGAGACAGTGGGAGGCGATATGACATTTTATGGTTAACTCAGGTGATTATGGACTTATAGAAATTATCTTTAAAGAATATTTTTTGGGAAGATATGTTTTTGTGTTAATATATATTGATACAAATTGTGTGTTTAATTGTAGAATTTAACTGGCGCCGAAAGTTAAGAAATCATTTTTTAAACAGCTATGTAAGAAACAAACTTGTCTTAACTTTCAACGGAGTAATATTTTGTCTATGCATCCAAGTCTTGAGCTTTAACTTTTGCGAGTTTATTCCGGAGCATATTGCTCTAACCTCTGCGCTCACATATATTTTTCTTTCTGTTTAGTAATCTCGATAGATTGGATATTGGTATACAATATTTATCCGCAGGTTGCCAATGAACGATGACGTCACTCCAGGCGGATGATTACGTACGATTTCAAGGTACTTTAATCTTAAAAGGTTTTGAAAGTAGAACAAATAAACACTGTTTTAAATCCGATATGAATATTACGACACAAGTATTAGGGACTGAGAAAGAAGGTTAAAGTAATAAAGATTAAATACATGGTACTGCAGCTATTCATAGCTTCATAGGAGATTGTTTATGAGCCGGGTTCCAGATCGGTTGGTAGTTACAGCGATTTATTTGGTTCAACGCTATTCGTGATACTCATTTGTAAGATGGATATGGGACAGCCACCCACTTTTCACGCTAGTAATGTACTTCATACTCGCTTTAACACATACTATAAATATAAATATCACTAAGTTGAAATTTGGTTCTCTCTGCCTTCCCCGCTAGGGAAGTGGCCTGAAGTTTAGTTAGTTAGTTCAAATTTATATGGATGTAGATAATGTCATTAATAAAAAGGAAGATTTTTGTCCCATGTTGGCCTGGGACTTAAAAGGAATGCCAACTGTGTTCCTTGACTAGGCGGCGGTCACTACTTTTTCACAACTTTCCATCTAACCCAGACTAGTTTTATTTTGGCTAAATATGACTAAAGAGGTTTGTTGCCCCTTTGACTCTGCCTACCCCTTCGGGGATTTCGGACGTGATGTTTGTTTAAAAAGGAACTACGAAGATATGTTAGAATCACTTACTTACTGGCTTCATAAACAAACACGTTAACTAGAACACAATCGAAACAACACAGAGATTGAATGGATATAAATAAAAAAATGTGAAATTCTTTATCAGACTAAAAAATGAACGAATAAATTTGAAGTAAAACAAAACTAATTTTAGTCATAAAAAGCTTTTTTTCTGATGACGATGAAGAACGTTGTCAATTATCTATCTTAAAATTTTTATTCATAGAAATTAATTCCTATTAAAAGGCTACCAACTACTAGGCTGTGTTCCTTTCTTTGGCAAATTGGAAATATGAATAATAGTTACAACTATACGATTAAGATCAGTTATTACGTAGCGAACAATAACTAGGACTTCAAAAGAGATTTGCCACATCTCCGAGTACATTAACCATGGATTTACCGGACCATTAAGCGGAAACCAATGCCAAGTGTACGTTTAATGGCGCATAAATTTAGTTCTCGGATTTAGGGCTAAAGGTGCAAAGATTTCCATGTGGCGCATTTGGGGTTTATGGAAAATAGCAGTATCTTGCATAGAAAACTTTATTTTAATAATAAAATTAAATAAATAAATTCTTCAGACTGACACATCAATTCCCTAGTCCCAAACTAAGCTTTCAAGCTTGTGCTATGAATACTAGGTGAACGGATAGACATACTTAAATACGTTTATATACATCCATGACTCGAGTACAAATATTCATGTTCATCACACGAAATATTTGCCTCTAGCGGGATTCGTACCCGCGATCCTTGGTTTCGTGGTCAGGGTCTCTGACCACTCGACCAACGGGCCAGTCAAATCATCAAATTTGTAGCACTAATTAACCTTGCTATTAATATTAGTTATTTCTGCATAAATTACATACATACATAGCATCACGTCCATAATCCTCGAAGGTGTAGGCAGAGTCAAAGGGGCAGCAGGCCCCTTTTATCACATTCAGCCAAAAACAATACTGGGCTGAGTTAGATTGAAAATTGTGAAGAAGTAGTGACAAGTGGCTAGCTCGTCGCCTACACAATCACATACCCAAAACCCGATATACCATTAGTCGCCTTTTAAGTCACACTAGGCAAGGAACGCTCTAAAATGTTGAATCCTTAAAGTAATAAAAGTCAAGTTTTTTGCCTCCCGTGTGATCCCGTGGGATATGGGCGTGAAACATGCGATGAAATGTTAGAAATAAGGAAATTACAGTTTTTTTTTTATACTTATTCAAAAAAATAAAAGAGAAATCAAAAATATATAGGTAGGTACAGAAGGAAAACAGTGATGTTCAAATGTAAAAAGTTACGGTCAATTTCAAAGATCATAGAAAAGAAAGATTCAATTTATCATTTGACAAGCTAGATGGCGCATTCGGTAGTGATCCTGCCCCATGCGCCAGAGTTGAGGGATCAATCCCCACCCAGGACATATATTCGTATGATGAATACTTGTGTTTGTTCTGTGTCTGGGTGTTAATATTCAATACGTAAGTATATATTTGTAATACCACTGTTGCTTCTGATATCCGTAACACAAGTGCTTAAGCTACTTACCTCGGAGTCAGATCAGATCAATGTATGTGACGTAGTAGTAATTATAATATTTATTGTTGTAAACTTATACTCTCTAAATATAAACGAGATATATTTCGGTGATATTCTGAGGCTCACGGGCCTAAGCCAAGTGAGATTCAATTATTATTATTATTAATTAATATCAACCGCAGCTGCGGAAACGAAATTATTCTATAGTATACTTTTTCTGAAATTATGACAGTTGTATTTCATCATCAGCGATACATTTTTAATAATATTAAGGTCCTCTTGTTAGTTAAATGTGTTCAGCGTATATTAACCGAACCGGGGACACTCTTGCGCAACATTTTGCACGTGCGACAAGACCACGGACAAGACAGATGCTTCTCCGACGGAAAGATTGATTGGGTCAACGTCCTTTCTTCTCAGAACAAAATCAACTACACCCATTACTCGGTGCCCTGACGTGGCCAGTCTAGCCGGACCCGTCAGCGATCACTCCACTCCCACAAACAGTTTTGTTTTCCTTTCAATTACGGGGAGAGTGGCAGCTCGAGCTAAGCCGGGTTAGAAAAATTGGCTTCGCCACCGTTCTGAAAATAATCTACATACATTATTAGCATTATTAACATGACTTCTTCCGCCCACTCACACTAGCGAACAAATGGCCGGCGATATACAATTTCACCAGCATTTTGCCTTTCTACTGGCCTACTTTAGTGTACCTATACACCGCTAATTTGGGCGAACTGGAGAAGGCAACCTAATTTCAGTTGCCGCTTCCATATTTTACGTTGGATATGACATTCATCGTTCTTGTCTGTTTGTTTGGAACGTCCGATCATGTAAAAACGTTTAAACTCGTCTGTTATGAAGACACGGACAGATATTATTTGTATTTCTCTTCTACTGTATTCTCCCGTCAAAATATCATATGAACTAATCCTGAACGGGTTACTTTTCGGTAGTCGATAGACGTTTACATAGCGGGATAATTGGGATGTTGACACCATTTATATTTGATTTTGAAATATCAATTCTGAAAAAGAAAGTATCGTAGTATGCTGCTAAGCCTTATTGATTTTCAATCATATTGAGTCTAAGATTTTTTATTTTACAAAAACTACTTAATGTTAAGTCAATTGACTATACAAACTAGTGACGTCACACGTAGACAAGCCCATACAAAATCTATGAAGTGATTTCGTTTTGACAGCTCTTAAATTGACTAGCCAACATCCCTATTTCATGTGCGTGATTTATTTTAACTTAAAAATTCCTACATAAACGTAGAAACACATTATTTTTATGAAGATTTAATTAAAAATATTAAAATTGATAATGCATACGTGTAAAAGATTCAATAAAATTTTCCTTGAATTTTTAATAATTAAGAAAATAGTAATCAGGTAAATTAAAAGTCAAAATGTTACCTGGTTTCTTTAAATACGTTTGTAGATCATCAGAATTCCGATGTCGGCTAGTCCTGATCTGGCGGCTATTAAACGGCTATTTTTAATGGCGTCTAGCGTAGCTGCAAAATCGCTCATAACATTTTATGGGGTTTCAGCGGAGTACATTAAAATAACAACGTCGTTAGGTTTTATTGTTACACTCTTCGTCGGCGAAGTACGTAATCATTTAACTAATTTAATAGTAAGTGTATACTTATGCGAAGGTGTTTATGTTATTAGCGATATAATTTAAAACGAATTCCAGACACTTCTGAGCGTTTTAAAGGAGATTATTACATCATTTACGGTAAGCATAAGTCTTCATAATTTATAGACTAAAGAGATGGTATTTAAGTTTAGGAGAATAAAGTTGTCGTGTTGTGAGATATTGCGCTGTATAACTACACATTTCTGCTATTAATTTAAGAAACATGTAAGAGAGATAATATTCACAAACGATGCGAATGACTTGCGTCGTCTTATGTCGCTGACTTTGTAAAATTTGTAAAATTAACAAGAGGTCTACGACTTCCAATTGTTATCGGTCTATGAGTATATTGCTAATTTTATAAGTGTCTTTAGGGAAAGCTTAGGCAGTTAATGTATACGTAGAAAGAAATACCTCTAGAAATTCAAACTTTTATATAAGCGGATTCTCAGAATAGGGATGATGACTGCATTAAAAAAACTACTATTCTAATTCTAGCCCGTCAGTTAGATTATACAAAAATACTAGACACCTATTTTTCGCTTTATCAAATTAACAAAAAATCACAAAGATAAAGAGCATCAAAGTTTTGGAGTGTGGGATGGGATGTCAGTATTAACCGTCTTCAAAAACAAGGAGGAGATTGTCAATTCAACATAATTTTTATTTTTGTAAAAAATTTACAAAACCTTGACGGGACGCGCAACTTGCATGCATTGTATCTTCCTCAATGTTTGTTTGACAAATAAATAAAAAAATACGTGGTCAATATTTTTTTGATAATCTAACTGACGGACTTAACAGAATTTTTTAGTCATTTAGCCTATTACCTAGCTAGCACAATTTTAGAGCTCACTTATAAAATGTTTTTCGGGGACAAACAAATTTATAGTTGCCAGTTGCAATCAAGCATCGCAAATCTAATATATTGCGGTCCCGATGTGTCTATCTACAATATTAAAGTTACATCTTCAAAACATGAAAAGAGAAGTAAATTTTATATAATTTGTCTCGTAAAATGTGTAAAAGACATTGATAAGTGAGCAATATAAGTGAAATTGTCCGTTGGACAGAATGAGCTCGGCCGAGTCCGATGTTTCCTTTGTATATTTTGGTTAGTAATAAGAATTACTCCTCAGAATATATAGACTCAGCCTGCGGATACGCCTGTGAGAAATATAGTTTAACCTGCACTTTTCTAATAATAATAATAATAAATCGATTATTTCAGGCAACTTACAATTAAATGTTTTGTATTACCTTAAAATCGCCCTCTTTAGACCCTTGTATAGGTAGAGGTAGCTAAACATATTAAGCACCTGCTTAGATATTAAGGAAAGATAAGATTAAAGATCTTAAGGTTAACATTGAATAATAAATATCAGACTACATCACATACATTGATCTGACTCAGAGGTAAGTAGTACATATCAGAAACAACAGTAGTGTTACAAATATATACTTAAATATTCGATATTAACACCCAGATACAGAACAAACACAAGTATTTGTCACACGAATATTTGTCCTTTGAGGGGATCCAACCCACAACTCTTGGCGCACGGGGCAGGGTCACTACTGAGTGCGCCATCGAGCCAGTCACTCTTTCTTAAACTTGAATTCTTAAAAAGTTGTATTGTTTACCGTCATCATATTTCTTCATGACATAAACCATACGTTACCGATCTTAACAAATAAATCGCTACAAACAGATAGCATTACACTTTTTTATTGTTAATTTAAATGACTTTGGCCCACAATGTGTAGGCAGATATTATGTCACTGCCCAATAAACGAGACCGTTATAAAAAGTCTTTGTGCTCGTAATCAGTTCGAACAAAAACTAATGCGTCCCTGTCGAGACTCAAAAGTTTCGCGAATTTCGTAACAGTTTTAGGTCAGGCAGTGTTGACTAGAGAATCGCATTAAATGTGATATGTAACAATTTGTGAGCTAGAAATATCGAGCTTATCCAATAGAGTGGAAGTGTGGTTGTCTCTTTAATAATTTCATTAAACCGACTTGCATTCTCTGATTAGAATATCATAATACTATGTTTCACACGGGGAAGACGATTGACCATTTCACATACATACATAACATCACGCCCATAATCCCTGAAGGGGTAGGCAGAGTCAAAGGGACATTGGCCATTTTGTTCGAATTAATATCCAATATCCCTTTCCTTTACCTATTCATAAATGTTTGGACTTTAACTGAAAATTTTAAGAAGACACAGAAAAGTAGGTATTATTTGCCAAATATCGATATTAGGTACTTCTTAGGTACAAGACGAAAATAATTTTGTTGAATATTGTATATGTAATATTAATTTTATTAATCCATTTGGATTATATTCTACAATATTTGAACCAAAGCTATGCATCATATACCATTAATAAATCAGGTTTTCAGGTAAGTATAGATACAGAATTAAGGATTCAATTTCAGTTTTTGGTCAGCTAAGAACAGTTTTAATGAGGGTTTTTAAAATAATACAAAATCCGCTAGGTGGCACGAGGGAGTCTCGTGGTCTTTTCACTGTCACTATTGGCTCACTGTTGACAGATTGTCAGTTTGTTCTGAAAACTTACCAATGAATAGGGTGACAAGACCGTACGTCACAGTTACGACATCTATCTGATGTTTTATTTAAAAAAACCCTAATTGACATCTAACCAAACATTTTTTTTGGCTGGGCGTGGAGCTTATCGCTCTTTAGCCAGGCGTGTTGGTATGATGATGAAACAGTATCAAAACAGCTAGAGTCCACTTCCAGCCCACTCAGACACGTTTGACCTGAAAAACCGTATTTTTCCGAAAAACCGAAAGCCACCCACCAATCTAGAGATCGGTTAACATCACTATAATAAATGTGCCGGCTGGGACAGATGTTGCTTGCGCGGGACATCGCGCACCACATCTCATTTATTTTGATTTATATTTTTCGGTGTGAAATTTCTTAGATATTTATTGGAATTGGGTAACGGGACCACGGTCGGATTCCTAAGGCGTAATGTTTCGGCCAGTGAAGGTCGCGGCACGTTTAAGTGACTATGTTATGGAGTGGAAATAGTTGAGGTTATGTAACGTATATTTAGATTTGTATGTTATCTTGGTGTAGTCGCTGTAAATCGCGAGGAGTCTTCGCTAGCTAGAGCGTACTGAGAAATTTCGAGTAGGTACCTACTTTCACTTATATGCACAAAACCTTAATAAAAGGTGTTATATGCACCTATTATCGCTTTAAGTAACTATTAAAGTAAGTCAATTATTAGGCTGCCTGTCCACCGGAGCGGAGCGATGAGCGAGTTAAAAATTGACCAATAGAGATTGTCCACAAAAAAGGAGCGAAGATATTGTGCAATCCTATTGGTTAATATTTCTCCAGTGGACAGGCAGCCTTAAGGTAATAATGCTATAGCTAATTACGCTCCTAAAAGACGGCTCCTGTCTGAGATAGTCGGTAAAAGAAAAACTGTTTTTTTCCTGTGTTTGTTCACGGCCCGTTTATATTATTTTGACCCACTCATGGCTTTAAGATAATTTATTAGATAGGTTTTCGTGTTAGTTAGTTATACGCAACTTTGAACATTGCAAGGCATAATTCGAGTTAATACAACATACAAAGCAGAAAAATCTACAAAAATTCCTATTCAATCACAGCCTTTTGTCACAAATAAATGACCAGAAAAGCTACGCTAGCAAAAATGAGATGGCAGTGCAGGTGTTATGTCAATATAAGGCAAGTAAGGTTACCCGATAAGATTATACCCGAAAGGCATCATCAGTCTATAATGGGCAAGCAAGATGACAAAAAAAATTGTTTAGTCCGTCAATTAGATTAAAAAAATATTGAACACGTATTTTTTATTTATTTGTCAAACAAACATCTATGAAGATACAATGCATTCAAGTTGCGCGTGACGTCACACTTTCGTAAAATTTTTAGTAAATAGTGACGTCGCAAGCCCCCACTCTTAAACTTTGATGCTTTTTAACTTTGTATTTTTTTGTTAATTTGTTAAAGCGAAAAATATGTGTCTAGTATATTTGTATAATCTAACTGACAGACTAAATAGAATCATAGTTTTTTAATGCATCATCCCTATTATGTAAAAATTTACCATTTTATGCAGACAAAAAATATGTAAATAATAAATCTAAGATCTAATTTAGTCGCATAAATTGTCCTTTTAGCATTGCAACGTCTTTGTCAAAACTCGTTTGAATAACCCTTAACTAGCCATTTCCTGGCAGAGAGAACCGATAATTATTATCCGTCTGCGATGAATGTAGGGAGCAAAGGAAGCGTCGCAGTACCGACCTGTCTGCTCCATCGCTCCTCACCCCGTTGGGCCTGGTCTTCGGGTGGTTCTTCTTGGGCCTCACCGCCAGCTTGTGCTTGGCAGCCGAGGCGTCCAGCAGCTGGGCCTCGCCCAGGTCCAGAGCGGGGTCCGACCGGGCCTTCCTGGGGGAGGGGGACAGGTTAGAATGATGGAAGGACATGTTACTGAATACATGAGATTTTTAATTGGAGATTGAAATATTATGAATGAATTATGAAGACTATGTAGTTAATTTAATGAGAGCGGTGGTAGCTCAATGGTAAGGACACGCGCCTCTTAACCGAGGAGTGCGGGTTCAAACCCGGGCATGTACCTCTAGATTTAAAAAAATCTATGTACATATTTATACCACTAGCTCGACGGTGAGGGAAAACATCGTGATGAAACCTGCAAATTCAAACAACTTTGAATTTGTAACCATGATCCAAAAATTGTCTGGTTCCCCTATGTAAGGGTTACGAAGGTCAGATCGGTAGTCGCTTCAATGTAATTACCAGACTCGCTAAATCCTGGATCATGGTCTAAGCGGACCCCGTCTAAGCACGGGACATAACGCTAGGAAGATGATGATGTAGTTAATTTAATGCTATGGGAAACGTTTGTCCTCATTTCTGGATCAAAATTATTAAATCAACTTAAATAATTTATGGGTTGTTTTAAGTACTGATGGTGATAGATAAACTTAACTATACATAGCTTTTGTAGCTATACCTATTATTCAACATAAAAGTAAATAATATGAAACATTTGATTCCGTACATACATGTGGTTAACATTTTAATACCTGCTTGTGTCATGATTTATTGAAGACACAAAACAACTCATGCCGAATAATGTACAAGATAACTATTTACAACATTTAACAATTAGAAAAAACAAATAGAGTAAGTACCTCTGAGTTCTGAAACACAGTACTGTTTCAGTACTCAGAGGTAAGTACCCCTCCCTATTTGTCAATGTTATCTCTGTAATCGTTCTTAAAGTTATGAATTACCCTTTTTATAAAGTTTAATAGTAGTAGTTGCCTACAGTACAGGTCTTACTCCGAAAAGTCTTTAAGACACACTGGCTCTATAGATTATAACAGAAAAAAAAATGTTTTGTTTAGCACAAAAACGTCCTAAAAATATTTCAATTTTGCATCACTAGCGGTTACTATTAAGATAATGTAAAGTTAACTAGGTACCAATGTAAAGTTTCAGGCGATTCGCGTATCCCCCCGCTGGGGTCTTCGGTTTGGCGTACCGGGGGGGCTTAGTAGGCCCTGGTGCAGGACAGGGCCGAAGCTAAGAGAGACCCAGAGGTGAGCTGCGACTGCTTGGCATTTCCCACCGAGCAGTTGCGGCACCGGCCGCAGCCCCCTGCGGCCGGACTAGGATTGCCGAGGAAGAGGAGGAGCTGAGTGTGTCGTTGCTCGCCTCCCTATCCTCGGCAACCCGACAGGGGCGCACTGCGCTGCGTTGTGGTGGGTCGCGGAGGGATCTCCTCTCCCTCCGTGACGACAGGGCTCTGCCCTCAATTTAGGTCGCCGGGCGGAAGGCGGCCCCCTCTGACGAGAGGCTCTCTGCGTGCCCTCTGGCTCAGCAGAGGGCACAGCGCGAGAGTGGGCCCACGACGCCGGTCACGGGGACGATCGGCGTCTGAATCCTGGGCGGAGTAGTTGAGACATGCTGGGTGGCCTGGCATGTCTCGACGCGCGCGCGTGCTCGGTGCTGTGCATCCGACGACTGATGGCGTGGGCTGCACAGCATCGACCACCGCCGCGCGAGGTGAGCCGCGCAGCGCGGCATGCGCACTACCGGAGGAGCTGTCGTATAGTCCCGACAGTGGGGATACCGGCTCCTCCGGAACTGCGCCGCGGGAGGCCACCTTGGGGTTTTAGTCGGTTCGAGTCCGACACACCGCCCTCTGCTTCCCCGAGCAGAGGGTGACGGCTCGTGGGAGTATTCCCAACTAAAAAAAAAATAAAAAATAAAAAAGGCGATTTGCGTATGAATTTAAAACGAGCACCTTATGAAAGCATGATGGCGGTATAAGATATTATCATTTCAGTCCCCTGCAGCGACTGCAGTCTGACACAGCTGATCAGCCCACTACGCTACAAGCTCTACGTCACTTACCCTTCATCAGTGTCAAGACTCGTGCCCACACAGAGCATTGCTCACCAACTGACGAAGGCATTGCGACTGAAACCATCAAAATCAACGACCTACGCACCTTTAAGAAAAAGTTAAGTGCCTCAACATCACCTAGGCACAGACCATTTAGTGTTTCAGTCATAACGGTTTTATTTGCGCAGGAAATTGTAATAAACGACAGTCTACATTTCATTTGTTCTGCGCCATTTGAAGTCGTTTTAATTTCGTCCATTTGATCTAATCCTGGTTTGATTGCTTCAGATCACAAATAGTCGTAAAAGAGAGCAGTAAGTAAAGGCCGACGGATGACGAGGCTTAGCAACATTTGACGCATTTCGATTCGGATGGGTGGCTGAAGAAGTGCTTCCATTTGGATTGACAGCAATATGTCTTGAGTATTTTTTCTAGTTTTATTTAGACTCACGATAGTCTAAATAAAACTAAACTAAAATTAAACAACATACTACTTTAATCTCCCATCGAGATTTCATACTTGAACTTTCCATTCCTATAGTTTTTAAAGCCGATATAACTTAGATATATTTTCGGTTGGTTTCTTTTAACTGTCTTTTTCAGATTAGAAATTTAGTAGTTATGGAGGGAATGAGGCGGAGAGGGTAGGGGGTTGATGACGCCTCCTTAAAATTAATCGAGGGTATTGCGCCAGGACCAGGGATTGTTTAAAGGAGATGTCTGCTCCGAAATAGTTACCCATGACTTTCAAAACCATTGGCAATGGAATCCCGACAAAACAAATCGTATCTAGTTATATTTTCCCAATTACATAATGTTATTTAATGCCAGCACTTATCTAACTCATTGTCCCTCTATTTATAAGCGAGAGCTGGTCCCATCAATCACGCATCAGGCTCTGACAGGTGTCGCGTGTCGGACACCTCAATGTCAGGGTCCGTCGGCTCCGGTGGCTGCTGCGATCGAGGTTATTTCTGACGTCCCGTTATTTCTAGAAACTCTCCATTTCAAAGAGCACTCCGTTTCGTGGAATGGTGCAATATTTTTGTTGTATTTATTTAGATGATGGAGTGTAACGGAAGCGTGGTGCGGTCTGACGCGTCCTGGCTTGAGATTGACGATATTGGACGTCAGGTGCGAACGTTGGGCGCTTAGAGGCATGAAGATTGAAATATCCTAAAAAGCATGAATTACTTGAAGGCATGAAGGTAGCTCAATACTAGACGAGGTATATGCTCGGGTAGTCGTTCAAACCAGGTTTGAGAGGCCTGTTGGTCGAGTTGTCAGAGACCTTGGCCACGAAACCAAGGGTCGGGGTTTCGAATCCCGGTAGGGGAAAATGTTTCGTGTGATAAAAATGGGCATTTATACTCGAGTCATAGATGTTTATAAACGTATATGTCTATTCGTTCACCTAGTATCCATAGCACAAGCTAAGTGTGGAACTAGGTAATCGGTGTCAGTCTAGAAAAATTATAATTAAAAAAAGAAAAACCGGGACACACTGGATGTATCACAGGTTTTTTCATATCTAAGCAGATTCGTGTTTGTAACGCTCGCTTGGCGATCAGGGAAAACCCGTGAGGATCTGTAGCTGTATATATGTGTGAATGCATGATGGAATTTCCCACTTTGGTATGCCAATTTAAGGGTTACAACTATGGACCAAATCTGGGTTTATGGATCAAGCGAACTACGACTAGGTATAATAAATTGATACTTTAACCTTTTTTCTGATCTTATAAGTTTACACACCAACTTAATTAATAATAATAAATAATAAATTCTCCAGACTGACACACTAATTCCCTAGTTCCAAATTAAGCTTATGCTTGTACTATGGATACTAGGCGAACGGATAGACATACTTAAATACGCTTATAAACATCCATGACTCGAGTACAAATGTCCATGTTCATCACACGAAACATTTGCCTCTAGCGGGATTCGAACCTGCGACCCTTGGTTACGTGGCCAGGGTCTCTGACCACTCGACCAACGGGCCAGTCAAGGCAATTGTTAATATTTGCAGACAGCTTTTGTTTTCCACTTCAATACACACGCAAATATACATCTTTATGCAAAATACCTATTTTAATTATTAAGAATTAGATATTTAAATCAGTTTCTATTGTATTCGAAAACAGTCACGCCAAAGTTCTGTACCTACGGGTTAATAATCTATATATATTATCCAGTCCAACTACAAATAGGTATCTAAAATCGATATATATTTAAACTTCTCCACATCAGACCTTAGTTAAACAATAAAACTACAATGACAATGGACCGTAATCCCTCCAAAAAAGCGAGAAGTTAGAACTTCTAACATAAATTTAAAAGACAGTTAAAAGAAAACAACCGAAATCATATATTATTGCAGTTTAAAAAAACTAATTTAAGAAAACGGAAGATTAAAACCGTGTAATGTTTAATTGTAAAATAAGGTGAATAAAACTAAATAAATATAATAAATAAATAATAAATAAATAAATCCTCCAGACTGACACACCAATTCCCTAGTCCCAAACTAAGCTTATGCTTGTGCTATGGATACTAGGTGAACGGATAGACATACTTAAATACGTTTATAAACATCCATGACTCGAGTACAAATGTCCTTGTTCATCACACGAAACATTTGCCCCTAGCGGGATTCGAACCCGCGACCCTTGGTTTCGTGGCCAGGGTCTCTGACCACTCGACCAACGGGCCAGTCAAAAAATATTCAAGGCATGTTTCTAAAAAACTAAATACTAAATTTTTTTAAACAATAAGAATGTAATGACAATAGTGTGCACTAATCCCTCCACCTTTGAGAAGGTGCGTCGCACGCGCGCTATTTCAGGCTGCCCCAGAAACGGCGTGACGTCAGCGCGGCACAGATTCGCTCCAGCTCCAGCGACGCACACCCTCCACACCAGCCACCGATGGCTGATAGACCAGTGACTCTGCGCATAATCGATAGCTAATAGATCTGTGATTATGCGCATAGTCCTGCACCGTAGCGGTAACTGCGTACAATTTCTACTTGACAAAAATTTTGTTATAATCCATTACTTAGTGAGATAAAAAAAATATTGCTTACGTTTTTTTTTGTTCAGCAAACAAAAATTATGAAGATACAGCGCGTTAAAGTACCGTGTGATGTCACTAGCTCCGTAAACTTTTAGGAACAAGTGGCATTAAAGCGCTCCACTTCAGATTTTTGAAGGCTTCGTATCTTTGTCATATTACAAGTATTGTTTAAAAAAAAAAACTCCATATTCGTATTTTTCTTTGGAAATCCAACTTACGGACTTATAAAAATATTTGGAGTCAGGTAGCTGATTGTGCACTAGTAGCTGATAGATCACAATGGTAAAGTGGGTGAAGAGATCTTCTTCACATCTCTGTTTTATATGATCACAAGGCTTTTACAGCTAGATATCATAGTCTTGGGTAGGTACTCGATCTACGGTCCAATGATTTTTTGTAAATGATCGATATCACCAGTGATTGTCAGGTAATGCAATTGTAGGTAGCTACTCAATCTGTGACCCACTTAGTTTTTGTTCTGAAATTATCTATCGATCTGGAATATTCGTGCCTACATGTGCCATGCTATTGCTGGCTGTATTTTTTTTTTACTTTTACAGTATTTTTTATAGTAATTTGTTTTGTTTATCTGTCTATGGTTCGGTTTATATATGGTGTTGCTCTTTAATGTAACATTTTGAGAACTGCAGCTTTCATTGCACAGGATTTTCATGTCACGTCATGTATCATGCCATATATGACATAATTTATTTCAATTTCAATATCAGATCTAATCTAAGAAAACAAAAGATGTCAATTCAATGTGAGTTCTAGGCAAATAACATGATTGTCATCGCTTAGTCAGCTGTAAATTTGTTTTGAACCATTTTATCGCAGAAAGAGGCAGAAGATAGATAGCAGGAAGAGGACCTACACGCCCGTCTACGTGAAAGGCTTGAACGGTACTGTGTGGCTTTTACGGTACACAAAACACCCAGATCGTAGGTCCAGTCGCCCGCTGGACCTACATGCGGGCGACGAATTGGAACTTATGTCGTTTATGTTAAAAGTTGTTCAGAAGTGAAGCTAAAACCTTTTCTCTTAATTTCAAGAACACCCTAGTTGAAACAACTTAGTTGCCCAGAAACAAGAGAAAAGCTTTTCAGCTCAAAATAGTAAAATTTTGTCAGTTTTACTAAATGTTTATTTACAGCCCACTTTGTTTCTCCGATGTTGGTCTGGGACTTGTAAAATAATGTGCCAACTGTGTTTTTTGCCTAGCATGTTGTAAAAGGCGACTAATGGTATATGGGGTTTTGGGTGTGTGATTGTGTAGGCGACGAGCTACCCACTTGTCACTAATTTTTCACAATTTTCCATCTAATCCAGCCCATTTTTGTTTTTGACAAATTGTGGTTAAAGGTGCCTACTGCCCCTTTGACTCTGCCTACACCTTCAGGGAAGTCCCTTTATGAATGCTCGTCAGATTATGATATGATGTACTTATGACCTATGTATAGACCTATATATAATCTACGGACAGCAAAAGATTTTACTTTTATTGCAAACCGCAATTTATTTTCGTCAGGAATTCTGCAAGCCCATTCTATAGTCAAGCCTTTTATGACAGTGGCTGTGTAAACAAAACAAAGTGTAAACATGAATTTGTTCCAAGATAATGAAATATTTCAGTCGAAAGTCGTCTCTATGCCAGCTTTCTTGTGAAATAGGTAAACAAGTCTAATTAGCGGCGAGATTTGTTAATAAGTAATATTAATAGGGACGGTCAGAACTAATATGCTTTAATTACTGGTACTAATTGTATAAGTGTGAACAGATTCTTTTAGATAATACTTATAAGCTTTTTAGTCTTTTTTAACAGCCAACCTTTTGGTGCGGGACAAGGGATTCTAATTGGATCTTTTAAGTATGGTTAAGCACATTATTTAACTAGTGGGTCGCATTCATTGTAAACTTAATTCTATATATAGTATTGATAATCTATAGAGGACAGATAAATATATATATATTTTTTTTTATCGCCATCACACTTTATATGGTAATGTTAAGCGATTGTAACAGCAAGCTCATATTGTTTATTTCTTTTATCTTTTAGTTCATATTATTAATTATCCATGTTTAATCATCGGATTGTTCTAAGACGGCGGCGTTGTACTGTAATTTATTAATTTAGGACGTATATATACTTAAAAGATACGATTTGCCAAATACATTATTTATCACACGATTTCGAAATCTCTATTTGAAATGATGCGAATTAATTTCATAATAACAATTTAATTTGTGGCCACTTAAGAAGCAATTTGCAGTTTGAAATATGTTCCCTACGCCAAATTATCTTGAACGGGATTATAATAAGCATATAAAATAAACAGACTTAACAATTATACCACGGTTTAATTATGTACAGTAATACATATGTACCTATGAAATTAATTAATTTCACGGAACTGTGAGCCTTATTGCAGCCTAAGATTTTATCTCGAAAGCATTCTTGATATTGTGTAGTAGAAATATTTGAGACAAGCCCTTTCATATTAGATCCAGTAACTGCAATGTATTGTAGCGGGCGAGCGCGCCAACCGCAATATTTGTCCTACTAACAAATTTACTGCTTGTAAAACAAAGATCGAGCAATGAGTCGTTGATGCCGCTCGGCATCATAGCCGCGAAATGGTTTACCTGGAAGAGTCGTCTGGCGCGGTGCCACGGGAGAAATTGGCAAGGGTTTTGGAAGGACTAGTGGCAGAGCGTGGCATTCGTTGCCTATTTTATAAATTCCATTATTAAGTATGCATTATAAAAGCTTTAGGTATATTGTTAGATTACAATTTTTACTTGGAAATTATTATATTAACCAGTTTCAATGTGATTCGGCATCATTTTCCTAAATTAACAAATCTTGTTTTGAAAAAGTACTTTAAAAAATAATTGCAGTCCCAATGACGCTTAGTGCAGATGTCTATAAAATATAATAAAAATAATAGTACGAATATTTCCTAAGACTTTAAGGTACAATTCAAATGTTGAGAACGTATCGAAAAAGATTCGATCGACATTTACTCCCGTTTCTGGGTGAATGGTGGTAGCACCTATATTACATCACAACTTTTTGTAGTGATGATAATCTAATCTATATAAACACCAAAATGGCGACATGGAAAAAAAGTACAGAATTTGTTAATTTCGTAAGTTCTAGAATGAACTCATTTATGTAAATATGTAGTTCAAAAAAGACAACAATGAAATACTTTCAAGATTCTAGTTTGATATCGATAATTATTTGATATATCCACCTGTAAGGACAGATCCATTTTGTTTTATCTACATATAATTATGAAAGAGCAGGTCTCGAGTGTAATAATAAAATAATTCCAAGCGAAAGGTGCCTGGCGTGAGTCATGCGCCTGACTCATGCACGGGAAATACTTCGATCACTGCGATCGGGCACAACAAATTGAGAGACATTTGACTTTTCAAGAAATTTTCTTTTGGTCTCTGACTAATAGAATACGTACTAAGACTACTGGGCCGAATATTATAGGCTTATGAATGGTTCTAAGAGCATTGTATTAACCTGAGTAACAACACTCAGGTTAATACAATGCTCTTAGAACCATCGTATTGTAGCAAGACATTTTTTTTTTAATTTCGAGATAACTGTTACAACTAACACACAGCCCAGTTGGTCGAGTGGTTAGAGACCCTGGCCAGGAAACCATGGGTCGCGGGTTCGAATACTGCTAGAGGCAAATGTTTCGTGTGATGAACATGGCAATTTGTACTCGAGTCATGGATGTTTATAAACGTATTTAAGTATGTCTATCCGTTCACCTAGTATCCATAGCACAAGCTTTAGCTTAGTTTAGAACTAGGGAATTGGTGTGTCAGTCTGGAGAATTTAATTATATAATAAATTTATTTATTATTTATAACTACTACGAAAGTCATAGGAAAAGGGGACAACCTTTTTTTCTTTTGGATATTGCGAAGCTTAACCTAATTAGGGTTAGGAATTAGTTTCATATTTATTGTAGAAAAAGGGGCAGTTGGATTTCCTAAATTATTTTATGGTTGATTTTGTATATAAATTCCGAAGTTATTGCATAAATATAACTTCGGATTTATGCAATACTTAGAATCTAAGTATTGCATAAATATAACTTCGGAATTGATATACAAAACCAACCAAGGTCGTCTATCTAAGACTTAGATAGATGACATTTAGTAAAAAACCTTAAGGTCGTGAATGTTACAAATCCAAATAACTACCAATATTAGCGTATCGAACTGAAATAGTAATTATTGCATATTCTACTCATTACAGGACTTGTATAAATTAACATTTAGATATTCTATTGTTACTATATTTATCCTTTTCATTGGTTCTAATATCAACTTCTAACATTATACAACAAATTAATCGATACAGTTGGTTACAACTGCTGTTATTACGTAGCTGTATATAAAACTTTTCTCTTTCTGAATTAATTTTATCAGGGGCTTATCATAGCGCGGCAAATAGCTTGGCAGTGAAGGTCGAAGTCTGTTGTCACCAGATTCTTTAGCTTAATTGATCTTGTTGGGTCAGTTAGTGAAAATAACGTTTATTGATATTCAAGAAAAGTTCAAGCGTTGTAATTGGGCACTTTAAGTGCGTTAAGGAACTGATGTTTAATAACATAACCGTGTCCAGAATACTAACGTAGCGGTACGTTATTAATACTGAAGAAACACAAGAAAAGCAGTAAATAGAGCTACATGGTTGATACCGTTGAAACTGAATATTATTAATGTTGTAAAATATGACACGACCACCATTTTTAAAAACCTATTTACTTGTAAACTATCTTGGAAACAGAGTTTTTAATTTTATATCTTATCCCATTCATTTTTTAGCCAGTTCACTAACAAAATATGACATTAGGGGACATTAGAGTTTACGTCGGCCAAATATGAAGCAATCCTGTTTTGACAACCGGTAAATAAGTATCTCAACAGATTTCACAGGCAAATGGATTAATGATCCGTGTCCGAATCGAGTGATTAAAAGGATTTATTAAAGAGTTGGTTTGATGGTATGTGGGGTGTATGGTAGCGGTAGAATTGTAAGTTAAATAAAAGAATAATGTATCTTTATTGATTTATTCTAATATTAGAATTGCATCTATCACGTCATAATATATGTCTATAGTTAATAAACCTAACCTTTATATATGATTTAATTAAATGTACGTATACTTCATAACTGATAACACATGTGCATGTTTATTATAATGTTTAACTTTCTGCCTTATAATTTGGAGATACATCCTGTAAAGTTTAATGACAGAATATATTTTATACTATAATATTTACACATGATGTGTTTAAATGAATGTTTTAAGCATCACTGTAAAGAAACTAGCATGATACCAAAAATAAAAATCAAATACAAAAATTTATTACAAACCTGGTAAATCTTAAAAGTAGACATAAATGATTTAACATAGAACACAATGATAGAATACTTAATGGTAAGCCAACACAATGGCAGTAGAATACGGATTATCACAATATGTAGTTAAATGTCGATCACAACACGTAGATAATGATAACATACAACATATACTCATGGCGCCTCTTGCTTCAAGCGAGATATTTACAATGATGCAGCGGTCTATGATCTCATGATCTTCGCTTCTTCACCCCATTCCTCTTGCAGGGAACTTATCAGTAATAGTACATTTTGTACGTGGGGACGCTAAACACATAGTCCAGAGAGCCAGCACCTCTGGACTGGAAGAAATGGTTCTCGTAACTATAAACACGCCCTCTGTACCTGCATCAACAAGTGCACAACTCATTACCTCATCAGATGGTGATAATTCTTGAAATGCCACACGTGAGTCAGTCCTTCGTTAGGATGGATGGATGTGGGGTGTTAGAAGCGGGCGCGTGAGCGTTTATTGATAAAACGGATGAAATTTATAGACAAATTCTCGGCAGCGTGTTGCGCAAGCGGCGGTGCATCGACCCGCGCTAAATTTACCCCGTATCGGAGTCCCATGCGGAATGCTCGGCGCATCACACGCCGAAAACTAAAGCGCATTCTTGACATTTCCCTTACGTAACCTACTTCCAAATTAATCTGATACTTTTAAACATGTAATTTATCTTGTCTCTAGAATGCTTGTGTCGTTTTGTTAGCCGTTATTTGTGTGTTGTGCGCGGGTTAGTGCGGTGTCGAGCGCGTGTTATTTGAACGCGAAGCCAACCGGGTTTAAAGCCGATGTAATGACTCCAGTTTCACAAGACGCGCATGTCCGTTCAGTTATTTATACATTATGTATTACATCAATGGGGGCACAGTTGTGCAAAGCGCATGCTGAGATAATAAATGAGCGAGTACTCACTTGGATCCAAGAGCGGTTTTCGTGTCGAGAACTTCGACGATGTCGCCGGCTTTGAGCGATACTTCATCGTCAGCCGCGGCGGTGTAGTCTGTCGTCGTAACAACCACGTCCTCTACCTGTAACAATAAAAACCATAATTTAATAACGAAATTATCAAGCCAGTGTTAGTGAGTTTTCGCTTATTTAACGAAAGCGTATTTTTACCTTAGGCGGACTTCTGCTACAACTAGAACGAGATCTAGACAAAGATCGCGACGGATATCTTTGATAGCTGGGCGTATTCTCCAGGCTACTCATCCGACTGCGAGTGTTCTCTCTGCCCAATAAAACACCGCTGTATCTTCTGTTATCACGGGACCACCCTCCAAACTTCGTGATTCTCTGATTGTTACTAACATTACAATATCCGGTGAATGTTTGCAAGTCTTCGTCTTTATCATCTGCAACGAGGCAGCTGTACATTGAGAAACGGTGAGCTGTCGGCTGACTGAGGTTTAAGGCTGAAAACACGTGCATTGGTTCAAAATGTCTGATTCCATTTTCGTCTAGGACTGTGTATGCAACTTGGCCGGTTAACACGGCGCGGCTGGCTTCTCGAGGCACGACAGCTTGTAAGCCTTTTTTTATGATCAGCAGTGCGCCTCGATGATTCTTGCGTTGGTATAAGAAGTCTTCCATAGCGAGACTGTTTTCAGGGTCAAGTAAACTCAATGGTACATCTTCGGAAGTCAATAACGGGGTCTCTTCAGGGACGATCATTAGAGCTGCGCTCTCTCGGACTAGGTCTCTAAGGTTTGGGTCTGTGCGAGCTAGTTCAGGGTCCGTTTCTAATTTTTTGAGAGCAGAATGGAGACTCGGCGTTTGGTCAGCTAATTTTCGCATAACTGTCAATCTTTTTAAAATATTCAGACTAGTCTCGTCGTTTGCAATTTTTGACAAACTTTCCATATCATTGACAACAGACAATAAATTCTTGGCAACATCTCTCATTCCTAGAATTTTAGCGAGACCTACTGACTGAACAATAAGCTCCTTAAGGTTTTCCTCACTCGAGTCTTGTAACATAATTTCTAGTTCCTTAGTGCTGGCTTCTTGAACCGCAGATACGATGGCTTTTTGTAAAGTTTCCGTTGCTTCGTGATCTGTTTTGATGAAGGAGATTGAGTCAGAGATATGTTCCAAAACCTGATGCAATAGAGTCGTGTCATTTCTGGAAATATTTTTGAACGCAGGTCCTAACACTTCGTTTTCAGAGCTCAAAAAGTCACCGAACTTCTCTATTATATCTTCTTCGGTGAAGGAATGTTTATGCAAACTATTATTCACAGCAATTTTAATCAATTCTACTTTTGGCTGAGTCGAATTTTCAAGTATGTCTTCACAAAGACTTTCTTTGTCTTCTTCAGATTGTAAAATTTTAAACATAGATGTTACGAATTCTTCATCAATAGCTTTTCCTAAAATAGTATTAATTGACTTAAGTATTAATTGATATTTTTGCTTGCTGTTATTATTATTTATTTCTTCAAATTGTTCAGCTGTGACTAAAGCAGCCAAAACAGCAGCAGCAATGGAATTTTTCACATGTTCTTGCTGGGCATGCTGGCCTCCATCGCTGGTACCATTATCATGTTCTTGGACTTCCATTCGTTTCTTTTCAGACCTCCGTTTTTTCTTTTCATTAATTGAATCGCTATTGTCAGAGGTATTGTCACGAATTTCTGACTTAAGATGAGCACTCATTTCTATTATCGAAGTAATAACCTCCATTAACTGATTTGCAACGTCGTCTTTTAGTCCGAAATCTGTAACGAATGCTTTTAATGCCTCTGCGTTTTTGGTTTCATTCAAAACCACATTGATTGCTGGAAGCTCAGCTGGAACTTGTCTTCCAATAGACATTCCAGCCTCAGATAGTTGCCTTAACATATTTCTATCGATGGTCAACTCTCCTTTAGTGGATGTTGTATCATTTGGGTTTGTTTTTACTTTAAGAAGTTTGAGTTCCTCAGGAGTGACAATAAAGCTTTGAACTGAAAATTCAAGGCCTTCTTCACCTTCAGTGAGGTCAGGGGCAACAAACTTTAAACCTTCGGGTGTTTGAACGATTTGTCCAGGGACAAATGTCACACCGTTGTCATCTGTCTCAATAACTCTCCCGGGTACGAATCTGGGACCTTCTTCGGTATCAACTACTTGACCAGGAACAAAACGAGAACCTTCATCTTCGGTAGAAATAACTTGACCGGGTATGAACGTAGGACCGGCTTTTGTTTCAATGATTTGGCCAGGTACAAAACGAGGTCCATCAATTGTGTGTATTGTTTGTCCTGGTACAAATTTGGGACCAGTTTTAGTATTTACCACTTGACCAGGAACAAATTTAGGCCCATCTGCTGTATCTACGACTTGACCTGGGACGAACTGTTCACCGTTCTCAGTAAATACAATTTGTCCAGGTACGAAAATGCCTTCAACCATCATACCAGGAACAAAACGTGACTCATTGGATTCATTCTTGACGAGTCTTCCCGGTACAACTTTACCTTCTATTTTAGGTACTCTAGGACCTGGATAGAATTCTATACCCTTGGCCGTTTGAACCATGTGTCCAAAAACATACAACGATTCTTCAGATAGTGAACAAGTCTTAATGTCAATGGGAAGACCCACAGGGGCTGCTTCAGAGAATACGATATCTTCCATTGTCTTGGCTACGGAAAATTCTACGTGTCCACTGGCTTGAACAACAGTTTTCCCTGGCATAAACTTGTCTCCAAACTCAGTTTGAACAATCTGACCTTCGATAAACTTAGGCCCATCGATCGTATCCACAGTTGTGCCAGGTACGAATTCTAATTTATCTTTGCTATTTGTTTTTGTAATTCCAGGTATAAAGCACGTTTCACCGTTCACAGCAACTGTTTGTCCCGGCACAAATTTAAGTCCATTGGGAGTGGCTATCGTGGCACCGGGCACAAAATGCAGCTCGTCGTCTTGATGAACCACCTGTCCAGGTATAAATTGCCACTCGTTGTTTATTTTGGCATTTTGACCGGGCGTGAAAGTGACGGCGTTGTTTTCTGTTATCGTTTGACCGGGCACAAACTGTACACCATCCGGCGTCAAAATAGCTTGACCGGGAACGAACACTTCCTCTGAGCCATTATTGATTATTTTGCCAGGGACGAATTTTAGACCCTCTGGAGACATCACTGTTTGGCCTTCAACGAACCGATATGTGTCATCTTTGTTTTTGATGGTCTGCCCACAGACAAATTCTTCACCATTATTTGTCTGTAAAACTTGTCCAGCCAGGAAGAACGGTTCATTTGTAAACTCGTTCGTGACGATGTGGCCTGGAATCATAGCGGGACCCACGGGAGTGTTTACACTTAAGCCAGGAACAAATACTGGGCCTGTAGGCGTCTCGACAGTTTGTCCCGGCACGAAAACTGGTCCCTGAGGGGTGTTCACATGGTGCCCGGGAATAAACTTTTTAGCTTTGTTAATATCTACCGTTAGACCTGGGATTTTGGCAATCTTCTCTCTTTTACCTTTCTTAATGTTCTTAACTAGGTCTGGCAAGTTGTCTAGAGTAGGAAGCATGCCAATTTTATTTTCCACTACCAACTTTTCCACGACATCTAATGTTTCGGAGATGCGTTCTTCCGACAATTCTTTAACAGCACTCAAAAGTGTTTCTTCAGGACGTGCTTTGACGGGCTTTAACGGATTAACACAGGGCACATTTTCCAAGGAAATCGATACATCGCTAATGTTACGGTCTGTTTCAAATATTTCAGCGTCACAGTGATGAGGAGTTAATTTAACAGGTGTCGGTAACTTATCCACTTTTGGAACGACATGTTCATTATTTATTTCTTTTTCGATTACGTCCCAATCCCATGTTTCAATGATGGGATGCAACTGATCCCTCCACTCTCCACTGCTCATTACAATACTTGATTTAGAACGCATATGATTCACATCAAAATTATTTGCAGTATACGTTTTCACGTCATGCTTTTCATTACGAAATTCTTCCAATTTTGCTTTCTTAGCTTTTCGAACCAATCTATGTTTTTCCTCCTCCAACTCTTGCACTTCAGCTAATCTTTCCTTATTTTCAAAAATCTTTTTCATCGAAGAAAGCGCGACTCGTTTCCTCTTTTTCTTTTTCTCTTCTAGTTCCTCCAATTCCCTCTGTTTCAGCACTTCCGCGTTCGGTCCTTCACCCTCGAACATTTCCACATCTTCGGTAAATTCTTTGAAATCCATAGATACACTGCGGCCCTGTTTCATTCTGATTAGCACTGTGTCCGAATCCTTCGCTAGCATGACGTCTCGCACATCACCATCGCGCACAGCGGCTTCCATTTGTGCGGTAAAAACCAAACTGCAGCGTCTCTCCTGAACCGTGTACACATAACGCTTGTCTTCCGTCACTTGCTTCCCCGTCAGCATCTCCATCAACACCTTTTGAGCGTCCGTTGAGCCGTCCAAAATCGGGAAAATGTATCTATAGTCCGGTAGCATTTCATGTTTTCTGTTGCCGTAGTTAATCTCCGGAGCGTAGTGGTGCGGTCCGAGTTCACCTGACACGTTCGTGATTTTACATTTCGTTTTTCCGGAACGAGACGTAAGTAACACTGGAATGTAGTGATGCGACGGCAGCCCGTAGGACTTGCCCGTGATCCTGCAACAGCGCTTCGCGTCCGCCGGCGAGATGGGGCACAAAAGCGGGAAGTAGTTTGGCTTGGGCAGCCCCCTGCTGCGGCCTGTGATTCTGCAGAACGACATGTTTGCTTGTGTTGTTACGCCGGCATAATATTATTTGTTTGTAAACTCAAGTAACGAAGTAAGTGTTTGTGTTTCGCGGGCGATGCGGCGGTGCGAGCTTTCGCGAGTGGTGCGTGAGCTCGTGGGTGCGTGCGCGGAGCGACTGGCGCTCTGCGGGCTCGCCACGCGCCCGCGCACCTTCGCGGAGGCAGACGGTGCGCCCGACGTATGCTTGTTCCGGTTACAGGTTATTTATAAACAAAAGAAAGATGAATTTATTTTTTACGCAAAAATATATGACACAGTTTCATGGTGAAAACAACTAAATGGCGAATTATGGCGCGATGCGAGTTCAGTGGTCGCGGTAATGCAACATTTATTTTTGCCTGTTAACTTGATCGCTGAACGGTCTCCTACGTAAAACAACATACGTAATCAGCGGACGTAACCGTTAACAATGTTGTGAAGTGCTAGCAGATTTGCCAAAATATTTGTGCACATAGTTATGAAATATAGCTTACTAACTAAGTTCCTGAGAGTTGAGAATTTAATCTCTATTAAATATTATTTTCGAGTCGAGTTCTTTTTTATTTTTTTAGAAGGAACTTCGCTGTATCCTCTACGGGTATGGACCGTGAATCACATTTTGTACTGCAGTCTATTAAAACGTAAGTTCGAAAGTACTATTAAAAGTAAATCTTTATCCAAATATCAAGGCCCATACAGCCTCAAATCATACCTACGGTTATGTGGAGAACGAAAACCCGGACGTTACTAAAATACACCAAACGAACTGTCATTTCAAAAAACAGAACAATGTCAAACGCCAACTGCTCAGAAGTCGCTTTCTCAAATCCAATTATGACATCGTCCAGTTGATTGACGATCAAATTTAAATTCCCCCAAAGCGATGGAGTCGTCACGTTGTCTGGCGTTAACAGCTAACCTCGTGGCGCATGGGCAGCGTATTTTTAAAGTTTCCCTCCGGTTGGGAACCTTGCCTCTATGCAATCACACGTGAAGGAAAGCGTTTATTTCTGTGTGGAGTGGGCTTTGAACGTGAAATAGAGCGGTATCTAAAGGTGCATCTGAAAGGTCTAAATTTAGGACGATTTTAATAATGGATAAATTAATTGAATTAGCAGGTTAGTGTTGTTACAACAGTATTTTCTATTGATCGTCATAGAAGTATTCATTGTGCTTTTATATGACAGAAAGAATAAGAAGAACTATTTTACTAACTGACGTATCTGACATTCATGTTTAGGAGAAGCATTTTTGGGTTGAAAATAGTTATCATTATTAGAATAGTTTCAAATATTTATCATATTTTCTAAGCAATGGTAGAAGATACAGATACACCGATTAGACAGATCGATGCGTTATCGAATGTAGATAAAATCCACATTATTAAGTCAATTTCGCCAAAAATTTCAGTTACGTCGATTAGTAAGACAAGCGTCGATATGTACTCACAAGCGTATGCTTTGAATTAATTAATTAATTAATTATTCCTATTTTCGTTTATTTAATTTAACTTTAAGGAATGATACATTCATAATTCTTAATATTAGAATATGAAGATTATTTTACATCTCCAGCTAAGATGTAACCATAAATAGCATTTACTAGGTATGCTTACCCACCGATGTTTGTTGCTCTTTAAATCAACCAATTAAATGAAACCCGATAATAATGTGTTGAAATTAGTAAATATATTCTTTTATTTTAAGTCGTTGGCAGCTCATTTATTACAACATCAAGGTCAAACAATTAACCAGTTACTTTAACCAACAAGCGTTTAAAAATCGATACAGTCTAGACAATGTTTACCCATTCCACCAATAACTTTTACGTTAGTAGTAATATTTAAACAGCTGAGTCTTACAAGCTCCGGTTAATTAATTGCAATCACAACATGCTCGGTGATCAGAGCGATGAAACATTTGCTCCTTCTTTCTCACACTATTTATTTACACTCACTCAACCAGCCTTGGATTACATTCGAAATATTTCCGTTTTACAGGTTGTGTTATTGTTCAAACAAATTATCTTCAGTTTGTTTTTATTAGGCATTACAGTGAGAGCTGCAATCGAATATTTCCTGAATGTTTTCAAGTGAATTTCTTGGTTTGTAGCGATACGAAACATTAGATCTTGATGTTTTATGTGAAAATTATTCATTATCATTCAACATAATTAAATGGTATTCTAAACATTACTACCATTAATTATAAGCACTCAAAACTCAAAAAAGCATAACTTAAACTATGTTTCTCGTCTAATAAATAGTAAAAGGCGTCTAATGATATATCTATTGGGAATCGGTCATTGGGTTTGTGATTATATAGGTAGCCGAGAAGCTATATAGAAAGACGTGGCCCAGAATTTTTTTTGGATAAATGTGGTTTAACGTTCTTATCACTCCTTGGAATAAGTCTTACTTATTCCAAGGAGTGGGAGTTTTTTTTTATGTTATTGCGGGCAGACGAGCAGACAGTTCACCTGATGATAAGTGATTACTGTCGCCCATGTACATCTGCAACATTAGGAGTTACAGGTGCGCTGCCGGCCTTTAAGATGAACATGCGCTCTCTTTTTGAAGATTTAAAATCTGTATCTGTATGTATCTATACATACTTACATAGGGATGTACTTACCTAATTATGGTGGTAGACAGATCCCGCACCCCATGCACATCTGCCACTACAAGTGTCACTATATTACAGTGTAAGCAATTAACAAATTCACGTCAAGAGTCTAGGAAGAGATTTTGATCAGCTGCGCCTACGACCTCGCCAACAGTCGGACGTGGTGACAGGGGCATTGCTGGAGACGCCTCGCCTTTGTGAAGGTCAAGTCTCAATCGCGATGACTCATTGCCACATGATAAGGTTATCTTTTTAGTTTCGAGAATTTGTCTCTAGAAATTTTAATTAAGACTGTCATTACCAATGACATAAAGATGAGACTATCAAAATTTGTAAAAAAAAAATGAGATGGAAAATTGCACAAAAATAGTGACAAGTGGCTAGCTCGTCGCCTACACAATCACTTACCCAAAACTCAATATACCATTAGTCACCTTTTACGACATGCTAGGCGAGTAACACAGTTCGCACATTCTTTTAAAGTCCCAGACCAAAACTAACTAACTAAACTTCACGCCACTTGGTCTTCGTCACAGACCAACATGGTGAAAATAATTCAGTTTGTATGAATGGATTTTTTTTGTTTTTCAGAGATGTGTTACGAGTGTGTGTCCTATATACACTAGTATATAACACGAAATATTAAAATATCTGTGTGTAAAAAGAGTATGTGAAAGAAAGCTTATCTATATGTCGCCGGATCTATGACGCGGTAACCGCTCCAGTTCGAAACAAAATAATAGGCATACAATGTCAGTAGCATTAATTTTTGCGTATATTAGTAGATTCTACGCTTGGCGGAAGCGTCGCCGGGCGCCGTCGCCTGCGCAGCTTCCGGCGGATGCGACACGTATAATTAGACCCGCGGTGACATTGCGCGCGCAAGTTCAACTAGACGGAACACCTGGTTTGCTTGTCTCTGGTAATTGGAGGTGAATGGTGTGTTAATGAATTGCACGCCTAACGCTGACGCTGTCTTATAAATGTCAATGGACATTTGGCCTCAATCATCATCTTCCTAGCGTTATGTCCCGTGCTTAGACAGGGTCCGCTTAGATCATGATCCAGAAATTAGCGAGTCTGGTAATTACATTGGAGCGACTGCCGATCTGACCTTCGTAACCTTAAGATAGGGGAACCAGATATTTTTTTGATCATGGTTACAAAGTTGTTTGAATTTGTAGGTTTCATCACGATGTTTTCCCCTTACCGTCAAGGTAGTGGTATAATAAATACGTACATAGTTTTGAAAAATTCAGAGGTACGTGCCCAGGTTTGAACCCGCACTACTTACACTAAGAGCCGCGTGCCCTTACCATTGAGCTACCACCGCTCTTTTCGCATTTGGCCTTAATGCGGTTATTATTTCTGTTTTTACTAAGACCAGTCGTGGTAGTAGCCACTGAATTAAGGATAGTAGTCTGTCTTAGAGAAAACCGGCGTCAAGTAGCTGTCAAACTGTTCGCGCTCTTCAAAGGGTCGGCAACGTTCAAATGATACCTACCTCATGTACTGCAATCGCTTATAGCTTAAGTATATCGCTTACAGAACGATCGTACGCTTGTGTGCCAACCACATGGTATAAAAAAAGCTTATGCAAATACTCGTAGCAAATATGTAATAAAAATAAAGAAAAAATTCTAATAATGTGGCCGTTTTATATTTTCGTTTTTCTCCAGACAAGTGAAATATTTCTAGTGCACTAAGTTTAAACATGGGCGAAGTCGTGGGCAAGACCTAGTTCTCGTTATTGGTGCTGGTCGCTAGTGACAGCCCGCCCCCGCACCGCTCACCGCGAGACGCCAACTGTTTCTATTCTTGTTTCTCTTTGTTCACGGCGCAGGTGGAGGTCCGCTGGAGGGTTCCGTATCGCAAAGGCGATTTTGTTTTTCTTTGTTTAATTTGGAAACACAGAATCGGGTGTGTTATTTGTCATCTTTTGTTTTGAGAGAATATTAGTGTACGAGATTGTTAAACGAATTTTGTATTATAGACTTTTTATGTAAAATCAAACAATTTATAAAAATAAATTGACTTGCCGAAGAATTTTGATTTCAAAGACTTGTACAATGGATCTATGAGCAACGTTACCCATTTTGTTATAGGTATGTATTACAACCATTGATATATAAACAATGATTACAACTAAGTAATATTACGTATAGGTTAGTTATGGTAGTCCGCAAAAATATTAAAGTTAATTGCAGAAATAATGTAATATCGTAACTGAATGATTTATATCGGTATTATCAATAGAAGTATAATTTAAAACATACATTTATTCCTTTTTTTGGTCTCCATTATCTTTTCAAGGCTCGATTAGGCCCTGGACCGCTGAACCCCACAAGAAGTCTCAAAATAATAGTCAGCTATAAAATAAAAAATAGCAATATACAGAATTCGATGTAAAGTTCAGACAACTGAAACGCGATTTTTCCTCCTAGCACAGGCGATTAAACGCATTCGTCGAAGCTTTTTATGAGTTTTCACAGCGTTCTCGGAATGATTCGGTAAATTTTTTGGCGGCAAATGATGCTGTCCAATGTTTTTAGTAAAATGACTAGGCAAAAAATACGTAGCTGCCATTTTAACATCATATTTTATGTGTCATTGCTTGGATCATTTTCATTGTAAAAGTTTCGACGAAAAAACCCAGCTCTCACATTGCAGTTTGGTACGTAAATATTGAGTCATACCTACTTGGGTTTATTCAATGACGGGTTATTATTTACAGATTCGTAAATAATAAAAATCTGGAATGTGTAATGATAGAATTAGTATAGTTAGTTAATTTTGTAAATGTAAGTGAAATAAAACACTATTGAGGGAGGAGTGGCAGTCACAGGGGTATTAAATTGGCTAAATAAAATAGAAATAGGTTCTCTTCGTCAACTATAAATTGCAAATTTAAGTAATGTAAGTACTTATGTTCCTAAAAAAAAAGTTAAGTTGCAAAAAAATTATTCAGTATTTTAACAAATATCTTGTTAAAGATCTGTCAGAGATCATCAGAATTTCATAAGTATATAAAATAGTATTTGACCCAGCTTAAGTCATCCAAATTACTTAACGCAAATGCTGAGACGTGAAACAATTCAAGCCTGGCAATCATAGCCGATACGCTGAAAAGCGTTTCGTATCTGGATTTTCCAGAATACAATCGCCAGATATTCCTTTGTCATTTTCCTTAGGGAAAAACCTTAACATTAAGGCGGGAAGCTCACCTGTCAGCTGTCAATTCCGCCGGTGACATTTTAAAACAAAAGTTAAAAAAGCAGTACCGAGTACTTATTTATATTACAGTCGTGATATTCGGAGTGTATATCATCATAGATGAAAGAGCCTGTAGTCGCAGCGTCGTGTTGGTCGCAGTGATAAATTAAATGTGGCCTTTGAGCGAGTTACGGGGCTTGGTAGCGGAATTAGCACGCATTTGTAGTTAGGGTTTCAGAGAAAAGGTACAAATATATGTCTGACTCTATAGTTGGCTGTTTTGATGTAGGTATTACGATAAGTTTTTTTCTTGAAATTATTATCTGAATTATGCATGTTAATATTATGTTTTGTTTTGATTTAATTCACCTGGCTTCAAAGTAAAAGTAGACATTGTGCGTTATTCTGATCAGCCCCGACTCTCCATGTATACAGAAATAAAATATATGTAATACATAAATAAAAGTACGTTTCATGCACATTTTGTACTTTTTTATTAATAAACCAGGGGTCAATAATTATAAGAGGACTACCATGTCCTCTTGAATCAACGCACTTGTAATCTACCCATGGGTTTACTTAAACTTCTTAATAAATGTATGTATAGATTCTAAATTATATTTTATACTTTCCCATTTTGATCTGGGACTTAAAAAGAATGCGCCAACTGTGTTCCGTGCCTAGCACGTCTTAAAAGGCGACTAATTGTATATTGCGTTGTGGGTATGTGATTGTGTAGGCGACGAGCTAGCCCTTGTCACTACTTATTCACAATTTTCCATTTAACCCCGACCAGTTTTATTTTTGGCTGTATATGATTAAGGGGCTTGTTGCCCCTTTGACTCTACCTACCCCTTAGGGGATTGCGGGCGTGATGTTTGTTGTTGGTGTTATTGTTTTAGATAATTTCCAGGAAAATGCTCGGGAAAAACACGAGCAGTTTTCACGTGCGTAATCTTGGAGCTTATTTCTCAAACACGCCGCTCTTAACAGATTAATAGCATTCGGGTTGCGCAGGCGACGATGATTCGTTTAACGAGCCTAGCTTATAGACTATATAGACGATATTGATAGATAGTTATAGACCGTTGTGTCACAGCTACAAAATTATAGTATAACCGAGCGTAAACTAGACACCGTGTGGCTTGCAACTAAAGCTTGTGTTTAATTTGAACAATTGGCGATTATGCAAAAACATCCCATATTTTTAATTCAAACAGCGGTTTATCGGTTATTTAATAAAACAACTTAATTTCTAGCAGCTTTATGAAAAAAAAGAATAAGGTATAAGCCTAGTCAGGAACCAACCAATAGAACGGTTATTTTTATGATCTATGTAATCCATATGTAATCCAAGTAATTGTAATAACAGTGAATAAATCATCCATTTATGTATTGGAATTAATATTGATCTTGTTCTGATGAACTGATTGTGTTTTGTTTCTGATGAAACAAAACACAATCAGGGTTGATTCCCAGGGGAACACATTTTACAAGCAAATTTTATTGCAACAAGAAATATCTGTAACCGTTTGGTACTATCGGCACTGCAGGGAAGGCCCACTTTATTAGGTCGATGATAAATGCGTAATGTGCGGCGCGTCTGGAGGTTTGCAATATATTTACATTGTTGCACGTTGCGTCACTAGCCAATAGGCAACAAATAACTCTAATTTAGAACGCGTTACTATTAGTTTGATTGTCAAGAAGTTATTGCAAGTGCAGTAAATATTCAAGCAACTTGCTCTTACACAATATGTTCCTTTTGATATCACATAACTCTAAGATATTAATGAGACTCAGTACGTAAAATAAATCAAACAACATATAATAATTTATCGTACTGATACTGCGAAGTTACGATTAAACATATTTATGAACCTATGCCGAAATCTAGAAACTTGAGAATACATTTTGTTGGATCTAGCTACTCCTAAAGTAACGAAAATTCATTTCCAATATTCATTAATCGGTAATATAGAGGAACTTAGATTCTTATCTAATCTAGTTATTGTGTTTGCGCACATCATTCAATAAACCCTTAGTTACCCTTGTAAGCTTGATATTAATTAGTATTTATTATTATTTTATTAACTACACATTTTTATATTGATTAAATTTATTAAATTAAAAATAAAGAATGTTAATGGTTGTTCAACGTTTCCGTGAGTACATTTTTATCATCCGGCCATTTTGACTGAGCGTTGTCATTCGGTTGCGAAGATTGATCCTGTCTCTATAACAGATCAAATTTCACTTGGACAGCCGTGAGAAAAGCTAGTATTTTTTTTTAAATTTTCATATCGCAGCGCAGAGCTATTTCATAGCGCAGATATATAGCGATTTAATTATGGAAAAATCGAATAATACAAATCACTAATTCTATAAATCTAAAAGTGATTTATTTCCTTCATCAGTTCTAGTAAATGGAACGTAACAAATACAGCGTGCAAACTGTTACATTGCGTGGTGCCGACAGACGAAGCGATGGCTATTGTGCGCGGAGACAGTATTGGACTAGCCGACGAAAGCTTGACATATTCCCCCGTGTATTACTTAGGTACGTTAAAGCATATTGTGTTATCTGTACGCGTTATATGCGACTGGTCATTTCGTTATGGCAGACTTGAACAAACGTGCTGAATTGATGTCTTGTTAAATTGGGCACTGAATGATATTGTAACCCCAGATTTTGTTCGCTCTTACTTCTTCTACATAATAAGGAGAACATTGATAACCTTTCTTTTCTGAGTGTGTGTAGTAGGAGTAAAAAAGTTAAATTATGCGAGTCGGAAATAGTCGTGTTTTGGGGGCCCGGCTTGATAAGCATAGAAAGTTTGGTTATTCTTTTTTGAAATGGTAAAAAACGGCGTAATCGCAAGTTTGCAATGTTACAAAAAAAAAAAAAGCGTTTGGGAAGGATGTATGGAGTGGATGATTGTTTACGCGAAAACTACTGAAACAATCTATCTAAAAAAAATATAGAGAAATGGGTTACATATAAAATGATACATATATTGTATGAATTCGCAGCTGTGTGTACGCGGGCGGCGCATTAATACTACAAACATATCAACATCCCACATACGAAAGGCAACATTTCAATAAGGGTTTTTTCATCAATCAATTCATTGGTAGGTTTTTAGAACAAACTTACATGCTGTCGACAAGGAGCCAATAGTGACAGTGATAAGACCACGAGACTCCCTCGTGCCATCTGGCGGTTTTTGTATTTGTGAAAACCCTAAACAACCTTTTGTATTTGTGAAAATATATGAAGCCGTAGTCAGCAATCCGATGTACCGCTGCCATGCAGGCATATTAATAGCGAACACAGAGCATAGGTAGCTATTGTTTCGCGTTACGCGTTGACAGCTGCGCGGGATTCGGCAACGTCTATACAGGCACGTGGGCACATGTTATCAAATGTATTGGTTTATGTTCGGAGTCAATACTTGCGAAGTTTTCGTACATATTAAACTCTAAAAGTTCAATCAAATGTAGCTTTTCTCGAAATATTCGTTTGTCCATGTTACTAGAGAATAAACGCATAGATATGCGTTTTATTTATATTCGCTTAGTTTTTTTTTCGTGAAAGGGGAACCACACATGCCAATAATTTGTGATAGGTCGCTTCAGTGTCGGTGAATCTTAACCATTATACTGAAAACACATTTAGGAGTCAAGTACCATTTAATCGTAGCAAATGGAAGTACGTGATCTCTGCCTACCCCCATGGGAAAAAGGCGTGACATTATGTATGTATGTATGTATGTATGTACCATTTAAAGTTGCGGTATTTTACTGTACGCCAAGCGACGATGAGTGGGATTCCGAATGCCATGTATGTATGTATGATACCTCTTGTATGTCGATAGGCTTACGATATCTGCTTACCATCAGGCAAATCGTATGCTGGTACTTGTTTGTTACCTTTAAGTAGCTTAGTATTAGGGAATAAAAAATACACACAGACTGGCTCGATGGCGCATACGGTAGTGACCCTGCCCCATGCGCCAAGAGTTGTAGGTTCGATCAATGAATACTTGTGTTTGTTCTGTGCCTGGGTGTTAATTTTTAATATTTAAGTATATATTTGTAATACCACTGTTAATTCTGATATCCGTAACACAAGTGCTTAAGCTATTTACCTCGGAGTCAGATCAATGTATGTGATATAATCTGATATTTATTTATTACAAGCTGATCCGGCGAACTTCGTTCCGCCTAACAGTCAATGACACTGATTCGGGTTAAATAAATTGGGATGTAAGCTAACCTATCTTTCAAGTTGGATCAAACTGCACACGGTGTACAAATTCGATCAAAATCGGTTAAGTAGTTTCGGAGTCCATCGCGGACAAACAACGTGACGCGTAATTTATATAGATATATTAAGATTTATATACATGTGCTAATCTACAAATTATTACCAAATAAACTCGTAAACATAACTAGGGTAATAGCCACGCTGAGTGTCCAGATATATGAGATTTGTTTTGACGCACAAGATAAATATAATAGTCTTGTAGTAGGGCGATCGTCCCTCGGCGTCCACGCTCTTGTATTTAATTTCGGGTGACATAGAAACTGTTAATCGAGTTGTATTTATATCTTGTTAATTATCTCGGAACTATTTTTAAGAGCGGCCGTTTGTAGACGGTTTTTGTTTTAAGTCTTCAAAGCAATCCGAGCTATTGAGAAAAGCGATAACTTTCATTGTTTATGTACTTTGTTACCGAGTATTTGTAACATACATTGTCTTAATGAATATTTTTCTATAACAAAACATAATTTGTTAGAAGTTGTGAAATAGGTAAATCTTTATAAGCGAGCGGAAAACGTGAAAAATACAACATAAAGATATCACTTCGCGCATTATAAAAGGAATTTGTGTAATGAACCCTATTTTTTCTTTTAGTAATTTAATTTCGTCGATCGGTCATATTGTGACACCATGAGACTGGTCTCACTAGAGGAATCCAAGGATCAGCAATTTGATGTACCTATGGAGATCAGGGCATTACAATTATTCTCACTTTTTGTTTTCAAATTTCGAATAAACAAATATATATCCACATTCGTTACAGCCCTGATTGATAAATTACGACATCATTATTTCGCTCAAAGCTCCAGAAAGACTTTCCTCCCCAGCAAGTAAAAATGGAAGTAGACCAAGTTTATTTTCGCCTGTGTGAAACAAAAACACCTTTTTTCGTCCGAGGCAAGTGCAACCTGACATAACGCTTTGTTTTCGCTGCAGTCTCCCGCGCTAACTCGGCACACTCAACAAGAAATACGCCACAATAAAATATAAATAAATAATAACAAATTTCCCCGAATAAATTACCGGTGCGTTCCGTTCGACGCGAATTGGGATCCGTCCAAAATAATGAGTTGGCCGTAAATTGCGCGCGCATCTCCTGGTGCAGGGAATTAATTACCCCCGGACAGGACAAGGAAGCGTCTGACAAATGCCGACGGATTGTTGCAAACGAGCGGGGTTGCTGCCGCCGCGGGGTGTGATTTGTGCATCTGGCCGCTAAATGCTGTTTCGCTGCCATATTAATTATGCTTTAGACAGTAATTGAAGTTGAATGTCATTTGCCTGTTATACTGTAGTTATAGCTTTTTAAACTGTGTCGAAGATTAACGGAACGGTGTTCCTATTATATGTCATTTGCACTGTTCAGATTTCGTTTATTTTCTATCAATTTAGCTCAGTCAGAGATAATTAGACTTATTTACAAAAACTAATAGTTATTTTTTTACCACTCGTGGAAGTTTTGATATGCCGAGGGAATGAGATTTTTTTGCCATTGAAATGCATTTGAAGCCTTTATTTTTTTGTAATATCTACGGGTTTGAATTTTTATCAAAATTGGTTAATAAACAATACGTAATACATTACCTTTTATAAGACAACATGACAAGTAGGTACCTCGGCCGTAATTCCAATTCTCCAGACTGACACACCCATTCTGAAGAATTAAAATTAGTTTTTGCAATATCCCGCAGAACTTGAAATTTTAGAGTAGATATTTACGCCAAATATTTGTACCATAGTCTGAGTCATGAGTTTTATTACTTTCCTACGAAGTCCGTCAATAAATTCTTCGCCATCATCACCACCAGCCAGCACCATGACGCGAGTATAAATAAGTTGAAAATAAATTTTATTTTATTACTAACACAAAGAACTTTGTAACGAAGTAAATTATCTTTAATATTATGTTAAAGGTGTTTTTTGAACCATCATCTATAAATTACGTCATGTGGGGGGCGACTATGACGTCTTATGTATTTTTTGTAGAAACTTCGGCTCTAACGGAAAACAAAAAGCAACTAATATAAAATGAGATAAGAAAAATGGGCCCTACCTACTAATAGTTAAAAAAGGATTTATCATTACTGTTTAATTATAATTACCACCATCATTTACATAGGACAAACATAACATCACGTCCACAATGCCCGAAGGGGTAGGCAGAGTTAAACAGACAGCAGGCCCCCCAGCCACACTCAGCCAAAAATTTTATTGGGCTGGGTTAGATGGAAAATTGTGAAAAAGATTTACAAAGATTCTTAGAAAAAAAAAATTCTCAAAATGTGTTTTTTAAACAAAGCGACTTAGGTACATTAAGATCGAGTAAAGTTAATTGTCTTAGTAGAACATGTAGGTTAACGTGTTCTTAAAATATTTTTTTCATGCTAAATACGAAAGTATTGATAGCATAGTAGTTCATAGCAAACTTACATGATCGAGTAAAATTAATAATCGTCTATAAAGAACTTGAAGACTAAACTGAAAGGGTAATGCAATGATTTAATATCGAGCTTTACCAAGCGGAGTTCTGGAAAATGTCCTTAATGAGAAAGATTAGGAGGGTTATCAAAAGAAAGTATGTTATATACCACATTCACGTCAAGAAGGGATAGGAATTCTTTTAATAAAAATCAATTTTTATCGCGCACGTCCACAGCCCTGGCACATGGCTTATTAAGCAGAATATTTTTACGAGACAAGGAAGATCAGCGGCCTAATAACTTTATGGATTTATACGGGACGCGAGGTGTCCCGTGATTATTTCACTAATTTATGAAATGTCAAGCGCAGTGATTTACTGCGCGAAGGATTTTTTTGGTCAAACATTGGGTAAACATAAAAGCAAAGTGGTCCAAAGGAAAGGTGTGCGTGGGTGTGCTGACCTTGGTGGGTGAGACAGCAAATAAATTTTCGAAAATGAAATACTAAATGATACAACTGAAGCCCGTGGTTTTGGCACTATTTTAAATGGCCATTTTTAACGGCATTCCTCAAAATGGATGGAAGGGTCTCAATCCGTATCAAAAATTAACTATTACGCTGATAGAGCCTTCGCAATCTGCACTACTTACTTATACCTAATTTATTCCAAAAACCTTATTCAATTAACATTATATTCTATTACATAATGATCAGTTACCTCGGTGATAGTACGAGAGCCCACGACCAAAATTTTTGTCTCATAGCAATACGGCCAAAACCGCATCAAATCGATAGATACGATTATCCTGAACTCGAAAATACCAATATCAGACATTTTCCGCGTAGCGTGTGATCTGACCGAAATTTCAAAATTGTCAAAGAATTTTACCGAACTGCATCATAGCAATATGTCTGATTTGCAGACTGTAGTTGAATGATAGTTCTGAGATACCGGAAACATATTTTTCAGACGTTAGTGGTGTAGCGCAAACCCGTAAAATCACTTAAAAAAATTAAAAATGAGACAAAAAAAAATGTCTCATAGCAATACGTCTGAAAATCTTTTTTATTAGTAAATTTTGGTTATTTGATGCGAACAAAACAATTTTCAGACGGAAATGTGAACGCATTAAATTTTGAGACCGTTTTGAAAATGTTAACAAATTTTACCGATCGGTATCATAGCAATATGTCTGAAAATTGTTGGACATGATAAAATAAGATGTCCACATGTGCAAAAAATTTATATCAGACAAATTAAGTGTAGCACCTTCTCTATCAGACAACTTTTCGATACTCAGATATCATTTAAAAATCGTATTGAGGCATCTTGAATTTTCTGTTACAAACCAATGAATACGTTGCGACCCTGAATTTATTAGATGATAATTAACAAAGAATTTACCCGAAACCGTAACATTGAAGTTGAAGGACTGAAATAAATCGCACAAAAGGAAACTGGGATGAAGTTGAAAAAAAATACTGATTGATTTGATAGTTTTGGTTTTATTTAAAGCACACTTGAGTAACTTTTACAAAAGAAATAAGTAATGACATCTGTCATCTGTCAAAGTACATATATAATAGACAAGGGAGATTCTTGAATATCTATAAAGGCTGTAAATTTAAAAAAACATTTAACAGAGGCGTTGGCCAGGCGACTCTGAAACGTTATTTTCGTTTTTGGGAGTATATGCTACACTTAAAGTGTCTGAAAACAGGTTTTTGGTAATCATGGCAGCAATAAGAAAAGTTAAAAAAAAATATTTCCGTATTGCTATGACACAGGTCGGCTAAATTTGTGGACATTTTCAAAAATGCGCTCAGGCTATATGCTACGCGCAAAATGTCTGAAAACAAACTTTTTCGTAATACAATTATAAAATCTATGTACATTTTCACTATCAGACGTATTGCTATAATACCGACTGTCTTTTTTTTTTGACAGCAGAAATGGCCTCCCACGCAGTTGCTACACTTTCGACCGTTACTACACACCTAGTCGAGTTCAGAATCATACAATCTAACGATTTTATAGGGTTTTTGCCGTATTGCTATGAGACATGGTTTTGGTCGTGGGCTCTCTTACTATGATGTTTATGCAAATCATATTAAACTCAAACAATTTATTTCTAATAGTAGCTACCCACCCACTATAAACTATCGTTTCTTTGACTCGTGACGAAAATGACTTTACTATTTTCATGGTTAGCGCGACATTCGGGTGGCGCCTGCGCCCGCGCAGCACAACTACCTCTCAAGGTGACGGCTTGCGAAACTGGACACTTTTTAATTACGTTCGCCAGTATTTTCTTCTATTTTTAACTATCGCGAACTTTTGACAAATATATAAGTACTTAATACGACATTCTGTAAAAAAAAACAACACGGCCAAGCTTACTTTCAGAAGATGTAAGAAAATTGTTCAAAATTACATTATGCCTTGTATCATGAGCCCTTTGTGAAATGAGTGCTCATAAATTCTTATATGGAACAGCGTCGAAGACTAGGAGAATAATAATCCCTTAAAGGGATGAAACTTATTTCTACACAGTCTCAAAGAAATTGAAAATGTCAAAAATCATAGCCTACTACTGCCGTATTCATAACAGGTTGACAATAACAGGAAGAACCAGCACAAAACATGGTAATTATTGTTGAAGAGAACTTTATTTAATGGGGTAACTTGTTTTAGTGGTTAGAGACCATCGTGATCCGCTGGAACACCACGGGTCAGCAAGGACGGGGTGCAATAGAAAGCTTTTGGATCTCTTTCCCAAAAAATCTGACCATCATAGTTTGAATACCAGGAATAAACACAGGTTTATCGTTCCACATCTTAGACTCGATAAAATCAGTAATTCTTTTATCGGGCTTAGCATTAAGTTATTGAATAAGTTACCAGATAATGTAATTCAAATGTCCGGTCATACGTTTTCGACATGACCGGAGAGAGGTCAGGCGCAGGATTAACGGTTTAAACGTGCTTTCCGAAGCACGGGGGTGATTAAACCGCCAACTTCAGGAAGTTGGCGGTTTAATCACTCCGTAACAGTCCGTAATCACTCCGTAACAGTCCGTAATCACTCCGTAACAGTTCGGGGTCAGGACCCCGGACTGTTATGGAGTGATTACATTGAAATCCTGTCTTTATTCCTGGTACTCAAACTATGATGGTCAGATTTTTTGGGAGAGAGATCCAAAAGCTTTCTATTGCACCCCGTCCTTGCTAACCCGTAGTGTTCCAGCGGATGCACGTCACCAGCCATACGTGTAACTTTTCACAAGTTGCCGTAAGTTTCCGTGACGTAACCGTATTTCAGGCGGTATTATTAGTTAACTAGTTCAGGGCCGGCGGTTCAAGCGGCGGCGAGATGTAATAATACCGGTTTTCTCGGAAACAGCGGTACTATTATTGTTTTCTACATTTTGTTGACAAACGCACGTCGCATGAGCACGGAGTACTGGTCGACTATTTGGTCTGGTGATAAACGACCGGACGTTTGTTAATTCGGAGTTATCGAGTTGCGCAACTGACATTTGTATTGCATCAACAAATGTTTGCAACCTAGATTCAAGCAAACAAAAAGCATTAACGTCTTTTTGTTAATAAATGCGGTTTTTTTTATTGAATACCAGTAAATCTGAAATGTACATTGTCCATTTTATTAACATTTTTAACTAGAAACCTGAGAAAACACACGAATAATAATCTTACAAATATTATCGAAAAAGATATCAACATTTATTTTTTACAGTAGAAATAACATTTTAGATAATCAGTTGCATGTAATAAAAAATAAACGACTTAAGAATGCGGTTAAACTGAAAATAAACCGTGCTGGTATTTGATCCGTCCCACGCTCTGCATCATGCACCAGATGCGATGGATTCTCCGAATGAATGGTGGGCCCCAGCCCAACCCGGACCTGCTGAATATCAGCTCAAGTTCACTCAAACCGCGATAGATATAATATATATTTATTGATATACCCAACAAGTATATTTATATATTTATTAATATACCAAAAAGTGTACACATTAAACCATTATAAGTATAAATTTACAGGACAAATTACACTTTTGGACGAGCGTAAAAGGTGTTTGCTGCTATCCATATTAATGTTTACATTACATAGAAGAATATGTGTTAGATTGCTGGAAGCTAGATATTTTTTGCAGAACCTGCACTCAATTGTTTATGTAAAATATATTCTGCACCAGACCATTATGTTCAAAGTTTTATCGATGGAAGGTAGATAATTTTTAACCAGTGGGAGTCTGTTCCTAGTTTTATGAATAACCTGGTAAAAATGTATACAGTTTTATGAATTAACAAAGAGACGCGCCCTTAAACACCTTTTGGCAAAGGTTTTTTTTTTGTATTTTCCGGCTATAAGTACTTTAGGACATTGCTACAATGCTGAATTGAACCTAAGCAATAGGTAGATAGATACTACTTGTCACAATTTTCATCAACCCACCATTATTTTTGCTAAGGGGTTGAAGGAACTAGCGCCTTGAATTCTGCCTACCCCATAAGGGATTACCTGCACGATGATTTACCTTTTTATGCTCCTAATATGGAAATTTTGTGTAATGTCAGTAAAAGATGACTAATTTATACTAATTTCTCCACGACACAAGGCTAAAATTTACATAGGATTTTAAAACATTATCTAACACAAAACTAATTCGAATGCATCGGAACCCAAGCGGCTAATTACCACGTCGCCGCATGCGCAGAAATAGACGCGGGTTAGCCGGCCGCCGCCGTTTAGTTAAATGGGCTTCCACTCCGAGGGGTATTCATACTATTTAAAGATGAAGATGAACTGTTGACTAATGAGCTGAATGTGGTGTGACGTTTAGTCAGAGACTGGCGGGAACTGAGTGCATTTACAGAGTTAGAAAAGTTTTGACATGAATCAAATCATATACTTATTTGAATTTATGGTCATCTGAGAGGTTGTAGCCTGAAAAGTTAATTTATGATCTTTTAGTAAAGATAAGTGGTAATGAAAGATTTCTATCAAACGGCACAATCAATTCACTGCATTTCTGATAAAGCTGATGCAGATCCGGTTATCAAAATTGTTCATCATCTTTAATTTTTGTGATATTTGGGACGAAAGTGATTAAAATTGGCTATAAGACCTGACTAGTATTGATAAATTAATCCATAAATAATAAAATTAGTGTTAGCCCGATGCTTTGCAATTTTTTGACTTTGGTTGAAATGATCTAGAGTCACCTGCTTCGATGATAGAACTTCATTTGAAATTATTTATTTTAATGATATACGAGTTGTCTTATAATAGGACGATAACTTTGGCGTAGACAAATACAGCGCGATAGCTATTCCTAGTTAATCCCAGTGTGACATTTAGCGCATAGAAGAATTATGTACCTAGCCATAAACTGGTTTGATACCTGAACATGTTTAGAATGGCCGACAGGGCCCACAATTTATTTATACTATTTATTGTAAGGTACCTAACGTAAACAAGCAATAAAGATTTTTGGACGATTTAATTTGACATTTTACGAAGAAACCCTAAAACAGGTACCTAGCTAAATTGACAGAAATTACAGTTTGTGTATACTTATTCAAAAATGAGGGTCGGACCGCAATCTGTTTACATTAGTTGAAATTATTAACGGTAATAGGTATAATACAGTTCATCATATTATAATATGTACCTATGAATATTACAATTATTTTAGGCAATTAAAACCATAAATTTAGAATTTTTTGACTACGCAATCCTAAATCTATGATTAAAACAAGTTATATTCAATTTACCGAAACAGCGCCCTCTCTTGAATATTGTATGAACTTTTACACGCTCCGCTTGTTTGAGTATAAGCATACAGCAGTTCGTGTAAACATTCTCCTCGAGCAAGTAGTTCTCCACATCAACGTTAGATGTCACTATGCGCATACTAGTGGCAATTTTAAAAATAGAAGAAAGAAAACAAACTAAAAATAGATAATTTGTTATTTGCGCTTGGCAGTCAAACGATAAATTCAATAGCACGTTATGTATTAAATACGCGACATATTAACAGTCATCAGCTCATCAGTTACTCGGAGGAAAAAGACTGATAATAATCATTCGTTATGTTGATGGCTCGTTATTATTTATTCAAACTAAGAAACATTTATTCATTATTTTGTGTTGTGGTTGCATTCATTATTTAAAAAGCAATTGTAAAAATGTACATAACTACCTACATAGGGTGTTGTAATGAATATGAAAACCTAAGTGTAACAGAGGTAAAATTGTCAGTCCTTTTAATTTATAATGATCCTCTTTGCTGGATAAGACTTTAAATTTACTTCTTGTAATACATTTAGGCTACCTCCAGCATAGTTGGAAAATATAATAGATACTTACAATTTACAGTGATCAAAGACAACAGACATTAAGATTGCTAAGTATCTCTTTTTATAGCAATCGCATATGCAGTTTATCTCCCATTAATACTCGATAAAATTTACCACAGTGAAAATAGTTTCACCACACAAAAGAGCGTACAACTGTAAAATACAAAGCTGGAGTTGTGTTATGGAGTAGTAAAACTGAGTTATAGTTCGACTCGTAATCTCTATTTACGACGTAAATTGTAGCTTGTGTTTGTGCGTTTCGTGTTTCAATGGAAGAAGCTAGAAAATGTTGTCACTTCGTGTTCAGATGATAAAGCTTTCGTTTCTACTACAATAAAGTTGTCATGGTCCAATTAAATCCTGATCTACTAATATGTAGCAAATCTGGTTGTTACTTTAAGGTGACCGCCGTCTTACCTTTGAAACTCTCAGAATCAGAAAAAAAATCAATGATTACACATCTATAAGTTATTTAAACGTACAAGTAGCTTTCCTCACTATTCGGTTGAGTATGGTACGCAGTGATTTTACAACGTGCTAATAAGAAATGCTTCCAGCATTGCATTCCGACTGTCTCCATACGAACCCTATAGGAACAACAAAATAATAATGATCTTATAAAACAGAAATCATTGGTACACTACCCTCTGCTACACCTGCTGTTCCGTAGATGGGGGCGGACGCGAAGAGTAGACCAGGTATCCGCTGAAAACCAGGGTCGTGGTCTGCCTGATACCAGGTAGCTCACGACTGAGCTGAGCGGAGCGGGCGCCGTTTTGCACACACTTGTTAATTCCTGTTTTTCTATCTTTTTCTTGTTGCTTGTATTTATTTTGTGTACATACATAACATCACGCTCATAATCCACGAAGGGGTAGGCAGAGTCAAAGGGACAGCAAGCCCCTTTAACCACATTCAGCCAAAAATAAAACTGAGCTGGGTTAGATAAAAAATTGTAAAAAATGTAGTGACAAGTGACTAGCTCGTCGTCTACAGAATCACATACCCAAAACCCGATATAACATTAGTCGCCTTTTACAACAGGCTAGGCAAGAAACACAGTTGGCACATTCTTTTTAAGTCCCAGACCAACACGGGACAATGGGCTGGGTTAGGTGGAAAATTGTGAAAAACTAGTGACAAGTGGCTAGCTCGTCGCCTACACAATCACAAATCATTTTTGTGTGTGTCGAATATAGTTTATTTATTCTAATATATTCTATTCTACATATTCTAACTCGATCATTATTTACAGGTAAGTACATTCACGGCTCATTCCCTTCGTCTAAGCGCGCGTGTACAAACGCAATTTAATAAAGCGATCTACTTCCCCGGTCTGATTTACGAGTTGGCTATGACAAACTGCCGTCTACCCTCTGGTTGCGTATGAATAATGACAAACAACTGGCGAATTATTCTAATATTTATGTAATGGCATTGTTTATATCGCACACAAATAGCTATCTGCTTAGTCACCCGCCCTTACATTTATAGTGATGAACCTCCGTCTTATAAATTTGCTGCTGTTTATTTCCGTTTCAGAACCTTTGAAGCAGTACAAATAGTCTCCTCATATAATAATAAATTACATTAATCATACATACACCAATTATCTAGCTCCGAATGTAGCTTCGCTAGTGGTAAGAATACACAATACAGCGTTTAACCGAGTATAGGACTGGGGTAATTGAGACAACAGTTGGTATAAGTCTCAACTACCCCAGCACGTCGGGTTCGCCGCCAAATATCACCGCGAATGGGACTGGTGTGGAATGAGACAAAGGTTAATAGATGTCTGTAGATAACTGAAGATGACTGATTTATTTAACGTTGTATTACAGTTTATATATCACTCTATCTGTTAGTAAATGCTTGATCATGTTATATCTCGTACGTGCGGTACGTGCTGTATTTTACTACGTGCGGCAATGCGGCACAGTACTCCCCCCTTATTAAAAAAAAATTAAATTAATAAAAACAAATATACATAATGAAAACAATACAATTCGTAAGAAACAGCAACGCTTGTATATGCTCCGTAGTCACGTTGTCGTATTCGCGATCCATCATAAGGTCTTCTTAGCTCTTTATTTGTCCTTGGCTTAGGGTATTCGCTAGTATTTGTATACTTCTCCTCGTCTGGCGTATTTCTTGGCTCGTTACCCGATAACCTAAGAAATCCAATCGCTCTGGAGGAATTCACATTTTTCTTTATTTTTTTTTTTTGATCTATCCGATCTCGTATCAATTAACCAAACCTCATACCACTTTTCCAGTCGGTAAAAATGAGGCGGTTGTTTGAAAACATAGCACAGGATCCGCCGTTGACTGTGTTATAATTATTTTTCCTAATGCTTAGGAATATACACTAGCTCCCAATCGCTTGGTTTTTCACATCTTTATGCGTATTTTCCAATTTTGCGATTACAGTGACAAAATATTCTCACTTGGCTAAGCGGCCTTGAACTTGACTTCGGCGAATATTAATTGCGACAATATCTGCGTCGATTATTGCTGCGTTCGTTTTTAACTGCACTCAAATTCCAATTGCATTTGTTTCAGCTGAGTTAGCATTTCTTCCATCGTTGGATCGTGACCTTGTTTGCGCTGTCGTCGACTGCTGACACTTCGTTTATGTCTGAATTATTTAATATTTGTTGGCAATCTGGCTCATTTTATCCAAGTCTGACGAATCGGTTGCTGTGTGGCTTGATATTATGTCGTTGACAAGTATAACTTCTTCTTCGCTTAATTTTGATACGACGGTGGTAAATTTGTAGTCCTCTCCTTGTTTTCAGCAAATTCTTTAACCATGATCCCTTGGCTCGTTTGCTTCACCATTTTGTTGTTTTGTCGGTCGGGTTCGGGATCCAGAATTCCGGTATGCCGAATGTGACGGCGGTGTTGGCAGCGGCTTCTTATGATGCTGTATGATGCACACGACTTCTTATGATGCTGTATGATGCACACGACTTGCGCGGAGTTTCCATGTTGTTATCACGTCGGGGTCACCACTTTAACCGAGTATAGGACTGGGGTAATTGAGACAACAGTTGGTATAAGTCTCAACTACCCCAGCACGTCGGGTTCGCCGCCAAATATCACCGCGAATGGGACTGGTGTGGAATGAGACAAAGGTTAATAGATGTCTGTAGATAACTGAAGATGACTGATTTATTTAACGTTGTATTACAGTTTATATATCACTCTATCTGTTAGTAAATGCTTGATCATGTTATATCTCGTACGTGCGGTACGTGCTGTATTTTACTACGTGCGGCAATGCGGCACACAGCGCATTTATATACTTAACTATGTTTATAAACATCTATGACTAGAATACGGCCACGGCAAAAGTCCCTAAACGGGACCTAAAATCGGGAAATCACTAAACGGGACGGCCGGCCTAGACAATAAATAAATATTCGACAGCATCACATACATTGATATGACTCCGAACTAAGGAGGCCATAAAAACGCTAGATAGCAAACTATCAAAGAAACTGCTGAGTTTAAGTCGGACAAATCTACGCCACGCTACCAGCATAATAACAGGACACTGTAATCTAAACAGACACCTACACAAAATAGGACAGCCCCCTATGCAGATGCTGTATGATGGCGGAAGAAACACCAACTCACGTTTTCTTACACTGCAGCAGCGTGGGTGATACAAGGGCACGGCTCATAGGCAACCCTCCTTCGATGGAGGCTGCACTCAAACGTCCCAAAAATCTAATTGCCTTCTGGACAGAGCTAAAGTGGTTTGAATGATCACTGTAGCGGTACAGTGATCATTTACGCACAATGGCCCACTTATGAGGCTAAGTGCGGAAAACACATGCCCAACTAACTAACTATGACTCCGAGCTAAGTAGCATAGGCACATGTGTTACGGATATCAGATTCAACTTGATCCCTTCATCATGGTTTAATATATAAAAAATTAAATTATAATTTAAGGGTAAAATCTGTGCACTTCACATACATTAATATGGTGGCAAAGTAAGTAGGAGATAACAGAAAAAGCGTCATTTCAGTGATTGTTCTAGTGTACCTTTCTGAAAGATTCACACAGGGGACTGCTATACCAGCATTTTCAGACCCTTTGTGTTATATATTACATAGATGACCCGGCGAACTGTTCCGCCTAACAGTCAATGACACATAATCGGGTTAAATAAATTGTGATGCAAGCTATCCTATCTTTCAAGTTGGATCAAACTGCACACGGTGTGCAAATTTGATTAAAATCGGTTAAGTAGTTTCGGAGTCCATCGCGGACAAACAATGTGATGCGTAATTTATATATATTAAGAATAAGAATATAAAGATTACACAAACCTACTTATGAAATTACTTGACAATATTACATTTATCGTCATATGAAACACGCCAATTGTTATAGGCAAAGAATGGTCAAATGTTCCATTTCTTGCACCTATTGAAGTTTTTACCAATTTAACAAACATTGATGGAAAGATTGTTTCCATAGTGAGATTATTTAGATAAGCAGTAAATTATGTAACTTGATAGATACTAAGTTATCTTAAAATATGAAGATGTTCGTAAGGCTCACCTCCATGTTGCGCAGCAGCGTGAGCGCGCGGGCGCGCGTCTCGGAGGGGCGCCTGCGCGCGCGCAGCAGCGCCGGCACGCAGCAGCGCGACACCCACTCCCCGAACGCTGCGCACGATACACTCACTTAGCTCTCGCGGTGCCTACGGCTACGAGCTACGAGCCACTTGCTACGAGCTACGGGCTACGGCTTGTTAGTAACTTGCGAGGACTAGAAGCCACTGTTTGTTAGAACATAGAAGTGAACAGTGTTCTGTAAATACACTAATAAATATAACAATTTATTTATTATCATATTTATTAGTGTTCTGTAAATTGTTTGACTATGAACAAGTAATTGTATGAAGTACATCAGTACGACAAAGTGACGTGTGCGAAATGCTTTAACGACAATTAGTAATGTTTGTAACTTGTAATATTATGTTAAAGCTTATCAAGAGACGCAGTATTTTATTAATTTTGTGTAATAAAATAATAAATACATGTCACTTTGTTTTACGCAAGTTTTTAAACAATAATTAATTGTTTCTCATCCTTTGGTCATGTTTATTCATTCTTAATTTTTACCTGGGGTGAGAAACAACTAAAAATTCAAACGTTCTTTATCTAGGTTTTAGCGTTAAAATTAACAACTTTAAGCTATAGAACATGAAGTATAAAACATGTGTGATAATAACAATATAAAAAATAACTCCTTGCTGGCCAGGATAAAGAACATACAGAAAAATGTATAACACGTACATAAATTAATAAAGGTTTAGATAAAAAAATGTGAAGTGTCTCTATTCTATACAGACTACTTATTGAAGCAGTCCGTATGCTTGTTATAGTAATCATTTATGTAACAGTACATTCTAATTTAGTTGTGTAAATGCCAGTAAATAAACGCATTTAGATGTTATAAGGTAAACAGCAAGCTATAGTGTAAGCTTCTTAGTCTAATGACAACACAATATTCGTGATAAACCTAATAACATAGGCATTGAGAGACAAACATAGACATGTGCGAAAATAAAACAAGAGGATAAAGCACGTGCTAGTGTTTTTGGTAAAAGTGTGCAGAATGAAGAGTTCTTGTCCATTGCTGCGTGCAGAACAGGTTTTTTTGCGCATTGTACTATAGTTGTCAGAGTGAATGCATTTTATGAGACCATAAAAGATTATAAGCAATAGCCAAGGCTGCTCAACTCTAATGTCTACCGGGTACATCAATTAATTTAAGTTTATGTTTTGCACAAGTATTTTTATCTTATTGTTTGAAGATACACAAATACACCAGTAAGAAGTGACTTTGGCTTAGGTCATCAGGCATTTGGTTGAGCAGCCTTGCATCAGACTTCTTTCATCCATAGAAAAAGTATAGTTTGTAGGAAAGAAAGATAAGTGAAGTGTACTAACGGTCGGCGTACAGTTATTACTACCAAATCGAAATAAACATGTGTATTATCAAAATAAGTAAATTTCTGAAACAGAGCAAAGGCTTGCTTGGCTTTAAAGATATTATCAGAATCGGCAACGATGTAATTGCAATTGATCAGATTCAAAGTTTTTTTTTTCCATTTACAGAATAAATGCATAAGAAGGGAGCAATCACATAGGTAATGTTTGATATAGTGAGCCGGAATAGAACCAGCGAACCGATTACCATTTACTACAACAAAATTATAGTGCTCCCATATACAATGTCAGTGAATATTATTCATTTGGTAAAAAGATTGCTGTTATTTCCAAATATTATTCTTAGTTAATGTTGGCAAAATCTAATTAGTCAGTTCTTTTTTTCGCCATATATACTAATTAATTAATACCAATTAGAAATAATTACTCTCTACAAGTTTCGCCCAAGCGTTTAGTTAATTTCCATCTAAAGCTTTTCTCATATCACCATTAATAGGAGCACTACGTGCTAAAGAAATGAGCAGAAGATCATCAGCGATTGGAGACAGGTTTTGTATCGAAATGGTTAGCGAGCTGTAACATACTCTTGATTAAGTAACTGTGTGTAAAGCCACAGGCAAAGAAATGTTTACACTTGAGGTTTTACCATGTTGCTATAAGAATAACTGAACGAGGTTATATACGTATATTTATATACAGTAGCCAAGCACTAAGTGCAAGAAGAAAATGGATAATTAACCATCTTCTAAGGGAAGTACAAAGTGGAGTATTAAAATTTATCGGTACCGCTATCTTTGGCAAATTGAATAAGAGTTCCGGATGCCCAAATTCTAACCCTGAAAGTTGGCAACGCACCTCGGGTTTTGCTTTAAACGGCTGCTGGGCCTGAGACATGTTATATAAGGAAAAAAACTTTAATAACATTTTTTTCGGGGCGGTCTAAAACGCTACAACGCTCCGCAAATCACCTCGCTACAAAACCGTCCGAACCACCAATGCTAATTCCTGCACCAAGAGTCATGCAACAGGAACGTTCCTTGACGCAAGTGAAGCCCGTTGTTTGTCTCGTCGCACACGGGACGTGTAAACTGACCTATCGCCTCTTTGCTCATGATGTCTGTTGTGTCGTGTTCCGTTTCCATTTCGTGTGTATTTATATCACTGATTTCGTAAATGCCAATGTCATCCAATTCGTCGTTCTACGCACTACACTTCAATTTTCACACGCGTAATGTCGGTTCATTTTCGGTCGTTCGTCGTTTCACATAAACGTTTTTGGAATAACTATTTGATTGTCATTTTTGTGTATAAACAATTTTTCTATTAAAAATTGTATTTTTATTTTTTCCAACACTGCTTAAGGTTTCGGATTTATAAGCTCAGAAATATTTTTAAATAATATAATTGGTCCCTTTTATATCTGAAATCAGGATATGAATAATAAGTAGTACCTTTTCCATGTCCATGTGAACCTTATAATAAAAATTACTAGATTTTATATATGGACCATTTACCATAAATAAACAGCTGTAGGTACTGAACTAAAAGTGACACCTAAAATAAAAATAAAATGTTAATCAAAGAAGAGTGCAAAAAGCTCATGTACGGCAGTGTACTTTATTAAAAATATTAGGAGGCAAGTATACAGTAAAAAATACACAACTGCAATCATATAAATTTACAATATGAATTGGTTGAAATTTAAATACTTAATATCTAAGTAAGAATTTACGTTTTTAAAATTTTTGTTTACGGGATTTTGGTGTTACCCTAGTGTATTCATTGTTTAAATTTTAGATATTTTTGGATGTAAGGACTGGGTACATTGGTAAAGCCTATAGTAATTTGTTCAGTTCACTCTTTATGTCGAGTAACAAATTCCTTGTAAAAGCAAGGGACAGGTATTTTAATGAAAATTTGAAATTAAAAACCAACACCAACGTCATTATAAATAACGTTGGGGTTGGTTTTTAATTCAAATAACGAGTTGGGTTCAAAAAATCTCCTAATAAAATCTGTCATGTTTTATGACAGATTTTATATTCATGCTTCCAAGGCGATCGAATCAAATTAAAACCACGTCTTCAATGAAATTAAATCGCGCGGTCAGTAATTAAACGATAATATATATCGTGCCAATACACAAATGGACCGAGTCGCTGTGTTTTGATAACGAAAATCAATTGACACAATGGCCTACAAATGCTTGCCAGCGAACACAAACGGCCCGTTCCGCCGACACCGATGCACTTTCCCTAACTACCCTACAGTTTACGGCCAGGCCGGAGCCAAGTGTTTTTGGCAATTGGCAAGTGTTTTACACCTGCATGTAGATAATGTGAGCAAGAATGATTCGCATCGGGCGCAGGCGCAGGGAATGCGTGGCGCAACGGGCTGTCAGCGCGCTGCCAGCGCGCCCTGCCAAATGGCGGACGGTTGAACTTGCGCGAGAGTTATGGATCCGGGAGATAGTGGACAAAGTTGGGTGCGACTTGCGGCCGGCTCCTGACTCACGGCGACACGCTTCACTATATTTAGGCAAGGCTATTTGTGACCGTGTTTATTTGTAGTTGTTTATTTACGCTTTTGCTACTTTATAAGTCAGGTTTTGTAATACTAAAATTACGTCGAGGAAGTCTTGAACTAACTCTTGACTTATATACGCTATGCTAAAGTACCGATTAAAGAGTATGGGAGGTTTTTCAATAAAATACTTATTCGTCAATCGATTAGTCGTCTTTATATCGATACCCGAAGTAGACGGGATGCGGAAGATAAAGCATTGGGCTCTGCCTCATCAAGATGAGTATCAAGTAGTTTATTTTCTCTGTAAAACGATCTCGAGTAATCTTTAGTGGCTCTGCAGTAACTTATTACATGAGTTTTTATGAATAGATGGTAATCCATTTATGTTTACGATTGTCATTGCTTTTAAAACAAAAAGTAAATATAATATCGTCTTCTAATAAAGAACTATATGCTCATCTTCCGTGTAGCTAACGTACTAGAACTCACCCAATTTATATTACAACGTTAATTTAATATTTAAGAAAGAACTAAATTATATTTACCACAACATTTTTACTCAAGACGTCAACGCAATTTAAATCTGTCGCTTCTATCCGAATTTCTCAACGGATGCTGATGAATGGCAGACGGCGACCTCAGTCGACCTTGGAGCACCAGCGTTCAGCGCGGTCCAGCATCAGATCCGCTCGTATATAATTAACCAAGGCCCGACCGGCCTATCAGATCTATATGGCGATCTGCTGGATATTTTGGACGGTTGATAAAATGACATACTGTTTATTGGACTTGGCGCATGCTCAGAGCGGTGACGACGAATAATTTGTAATACGCTTTGGTATAGATACCGATGGACGGTCCGAGACAACTGTTACTTAGCGCGTGATAGATGTCAATATGCCGATATCGAAAGGAATGTTAAGCCTATGATAGGCACGACAGCTGAGAAATTTTTGTACACATAACAAGCTTCATACTGAAAAGGCAAACGTAAGTCCGAGTCGAAATTGAATAACTACATATATATTTCAGGCATGTTATAAAATTTCAATTGATATTCGTTTTACAGTTAAAGCTTTCAATAGCCCTTATATCTATGTATGTTATCTTTCTGCGCCGGCGCAGATAATCAAGAATATAATGTCGTTATAAAAGCAAAATTTGGTATAAGATTAACAATTACTATCATTACGTAGGTATTCATTCTATAATCTATCAGAAATAAGTATATACTAAGATAAACTAGCAGATCTTTCTTTCCTGTAAGCGAGAAACGGGAGATCGCCTTAAAAGTTTTGTTCTCATCGACACGTTTCTATTACAAGAAACCTTTATGTTTTAGTGAAAATAAATAATCATGTAAGAAAATTTACGGATACGCATAAGATAAGTCTATCTAGAAAGTAATAAACCTCATTCTACATAATCCAGCTGAGTGCCATACAAATTATAGCTTAATAAACCAGCGCAAAAAGAGTTTCGCATTCAATCGCGAATGTTGCGTACACTAAATATAAATACGTCGGAACGCGTAAATTGATGAATGATGAGATTGAGTGGCGCGCCCTTGGTCGGCGGTTGACACGCGGAGAAATATTCCGCGAAATATTCACTTCACCTTCAGCATAGTGTTTCAATGAATTCTAAAGAAACATTTTATGAGGTGTTTTTCAACACCGGTGTATGTCTATCATTTTGTGTCCAAGATTTTTCCGGTTAATTATATTTAAAACGGTACATTATATACAATTTCTAATCTAAAGGAAGAGTTTGTTTCACTCATCTCCACATAAAACGCTAGATAATCTGAACAATCACGGCATTTTGCGCCCCTATAGCCGATGGAAGAAATTTTAATGTAATAAATAAATATTAACATCCCACGGCTACACTTTAATGTCGATAACACAATACTGTATTGACATCACTGTCTCTGATTTTACTGACATTTATGTGCATAACCATTCCTGTGTACGCCTTACACAAGTCGGCAAATATTCAATGAGTACGCACTTGAAATAGCTGGTCTTATAATTGGCGCCACCTACAGCTGACAACTGTACTCGTAAATACTACGATATTACTGCTGACTCACAACATCGGAATAGTTACATTTGGACCATGCGATGATGGCAATGGTAGTAAACGACGAATTCGTGGGAAACATCGGCCTATATTTTTTACGAATAGAATTAGGCTAAAAAATTGCGTATAGAGATATAACAAAAATATAATAAATATGCTTCTTAGACTTATGCCTTAAGTAAAAATTACCATTCTATTACATCTAACATCTGCCAATTTGGGATTCAAATGTGAATCAGCTTCTTTAACAGATCAAGTGGCCTGGCGATGAGGGCTTTTTGAATTGAAACATCAGATAGATGGCGTAACTGTGACGTACGGTCTTGTCACCCTCCTCATTGGTAAATTTTCAGAACAAACTGACATGCTGTCAACGAAGAGCTACTAGCGACAGTGATAAGACCACGAGACTTCTTCGTGCCATCTGGCGGTTTTTATATTTGTGAAAATCCTCATTGATGGTACTAATGAGTAACTGCACAAATATATCAGTTGTGAGGACATGAACTATGTTGTCATAACTGGAAAACTGTGGAAAAGCGACTTAATTACTATACTAGCTTCTGCCCGCGGCTCTGCTTGCGTGATACATCGATGAAATGTGTTATTCTAATGTATGTGTCTTATACATATAGTATAAGCTATACTATTGCAAAGTTTCATTAAAACCATGTAGTACCTACTTTTTGCGTGAAACGGTAACAAAGATCTACACATCCATCCATCCATACACACATACAAACTGTCGCGTTCATAATATTAGTAAGATTGTCAAATCGTAATCGATTTCAATCAAAGTTGAAAGAACTGTAAACTTCTTTACAACCTAAAAATTCAATACAATTGATACTAAAGCTCCCTAAATTAGTCTAGTGTCTGTTCTCTCGACATAACAATTTATATTTATAAACACATACAATAATGCCAGAGAATGTCTGTAACAATACTAAAACACTCACAGGACGTGGTCGTGCAGCTGCAACATGGTTGTTTTGATAAACAACATTTGCATTGAATGATAAGAAAGACATGCAAACAAAATAAACGTCGTCGTAATAAATCAGATCGTTCTGCGACTTGTATTGTGGTCGTAAATGTCACGCGAGTAGAATATATCAAGGTATGATTCACAGGCATCGAAACAGATCTAGCGCTGGGATCGTCACAACTAGAGGACACCAAAACTGATCTTTAGATAATCTTTATTGAAATAGTTTTAATAAATCCATTCAACCCAGCCACTGTCCCATGTTTATCTAGGACTTAAAAAGAATATGCTAACTGTGGTTCTTGCCTAGCATGTCGTAAAAGCGACTAATGGTATAACGGATTTTGAGTGTGTGATTGTATAGGCGACAGGTTGGCCGCTTGTCACTGCTTTTTCACAATTTTCCAACAAGCCCAAACAATTGTATATAAAAAAATGCAAACTATAGAGTAAAAAAACATTATGCTATTGAGTTCAACAATGATGTTCATCTGAAATCGGATAACTGTATGAATGACTAGACATTTTCAATCTAACAACCACTTGTTTAAAAAATATATATATATCAGTAAATACATATATACTTAAATATTGGATATTCACACCCAGACACAGAACAAACACAAGTATTCTTCACACAAATGTTTGTCCTGGTTGGGGATCGAACGCACAACTCTTGGCGCATGGGGCAGGGTCACTACCGAATGCGCCATCGAGCTTGTCAAAATGATCAAATTTTACGCAACGCCAAAGATCACAACACTCGATCTAGTGGTATTGGTCTGTGAGAGATTTATAAAAGCAATTGTGCGTGTAAATAAACAGCCGCGATGAGTTTACGAAACGTTCGTCTCGAGAGGTCTGAATGGAGATAGAAATAGACCGCGACGCGTTTGTAGCAATATTTCATTGCGTTAGCGGGATTTATCGATAATTGAACGGCGCATTCCGCGGGATAATCGGACAACTATAAATATATATGTATAGTTTATATATATCTGTAGTTGAATCATAATCAAAATATAAAGAACTAGCAGCGCCCCGTGGTTACACCCGCGTAGTTACCGTTCTCTGAATACCACATAGCGGGTAAAATATACCCGCTAATAAAGTAGCTTTCCATTGCTGAAGGAATTTTCTAAATCGGTTCAGTAGTTGCGGAGCGTAATCAATGCAAATAATCAAATTTTCCTTTTATTATCTTAAACAGCAGCAATGTCTGATATTAAATTAAATATATTGATATTAGACATTCCTGTATATAGGCTTCAAAAACACAAATGGCCAGTAGTGACCAGTACAAATGAAATATTAGCACAGGTTCGAAAACGGGAGTCGATACCACAAATCGAATAACTAACTTTTTATTACAAACAACTGTCAAAAAGCAATTATTACGAGCTTATTTTTTGCTTTAAAATATATTATCTTATTTCCATCAAATTCATCCTTTACTATCTTATTATTTATTTATCGTATAATCTAAATGTCACTTTTTTGGTGCCGTACGTCGTAAGCACTAATATCGCAGTTTTATGATAAATACTACTACTGCTGCATACTAATGCTTATAAAGACGTTAACGAAAAGAAGAAATAAATAAAATAATTTTAAATTAATCAACAAAATATTATCTGGCGAGATTTTGAAGAAATTTTGTTCGGGAATAATTTCTGCGCGAACGAAAAAACTATGGTTGATCTATATGGCAACTGTTCTAAGATTGGTCAATGTCCAGTCAGGGGCAATTAAATATCATCGTCATATCATTATCGTTACGATTGGCACAAGAAGAACAACATATGGGTTAATAATAGGTAACCGATGAAAGTTCGATCAGTGACGAGCAGCCAGACGGACTAGATCGCGAAGTTTTTATTGGCTGATGCAACTGATCTGAATAAAACTGAATAGAAAGACTTCAGCAACCCAAATGTCAGTGCACAAGAGCCCAATCAGGTGCGCGTTCCACCGTGTTTACAAACCGCCCGCCGGCTCACAGTCGATATCGACCTTATCACTCAAGATTAAGGTTTGTAATCCCTCGATTTTTGAGTCGCGAAAGTTTGCCGGGATCAGAAGCGACAGATTTATCTGCACGTCCATCGAGAGTCTTATCGCGAGGGTGGTAAGGGTTGTAATTGAGTGATTGATCTCGAAGAAAGTCTGTCGGATACAAGCCGGATAGGCAGGTCTAAATGCGTCGCGTCTCTGGTATCGCAGTGGGGCAAGGACGCCTAGCGCCGATGCAGTCGGCAGATTGATTGACTGATTAATCTTCTCTTGAAGATTAACTTCGCACGTTAAAGATTTTGACCTGACAATATGTAATCTGGCTCTAATACAAAAGCCATATATTTCGAATACCTTCTACTCGAAGACATCAAACGATTTTTAATTACCAATCATAATCAATTAAAGAAAGTTATAGAACGTCTTAGCGTCTTTGAATTGTTGTTCTTTTAAAAATACCACAAACGTAACATTTTAATTATTTGTTTCCTGTCCGTTGAATCTGTAATGTAGCCAACGTATGCATGTATGTTGTGTAATGAAGTGAATTCAAACTTCTCAGCTTGATCACTCATTGATTATTATCTTATTATCGTTCTTGATTATTCAAACTGCTTTAGGCTATATAGTTTGTTTATATTACAACAGTACTTCAAGTAGCAAATAGTAATACTATGTAAATCAATGATAAATTTACAGGAACACAAATTTGCCACCCAAAGTGTTGAAGTCGTTCGTTATCTGTGTGTTTACACCGTTTTAAGTGTCCACTGGTCGCACGCACTGTATGTAAACATGTACACGTGTTGTGTGCACGGGTTAGGGGGTTATTCACACGGGTATCTGCGGGTATTACGAAACGGTCGACGGTAGCGCGGCGCGTGCGCGGGCGCTGGGGCGGGCGGAGCGACTGGCGCGGCGCGGGTGCTGCGGGTCGCGCGCCGGAATTACGGCTTAGGCGACGAGCGCTGTTGATCGATCGGGGTGATGTACTATTGTTCTCAAAGTTTCCGTTCGGTATTACAGTACTTATAGGTTAGTTTACAGGAGAGTAGGTAAACACTAAATCGTCGCTAACGTCGTATTAAATGGCATAGCAAATTTTATATTGCCAATGTGAATTGCCAAATCCTGGAAACTTAAGGATCACACACTTCCATTTCACTATAAACAATATAGATTGTCTGGTAAAACGCACCAAGTTGGGACAAAACTCTCTGAACTGAATATAATCTGCTGAACTTACTTACTAGAAGTCGTTCTGAATAACTGGCTAATTAAATTATTTAAACTATGTAACGGTCAATACATTATTTACTTAGGTACTTTTTTTTTGAGTTCTATGTTGGTCTGGGATTGCTAATTGTGTTCCTTGTCTAGCATGTCGTAAAAGGCGCCTAATGGTATATCGGGTTGGGTATGTGATTGTGTAGGCGACGAGCTAGCCAATTGTCGCTGCTTTTTCAATGTTCCATCCATGTTCCTTCTAACCAAGCCCAGTTTAATTTGACTGAAAGTAGGTTGAGGGGCTAGACCCCTATGATTCTGTCTACCCCTTCGAAGATTGTAGGCGCGATGATATTTATGCATGTAAGTTTTTTATTAAATTCGATTAATTTAAAAATCATTGCGATTTTTGAGGAATTTAATAATAATTTAAAATAAATACATTTTCTTACAATAATTTTAAAGTTAAAATGTTTCTTGTACTTCATATGGAGGGAGAATCATGATTAAAGTATTCTGCAAGGGAATAGAATACTAGTATTAGGAAAATGACAAAAAACTTATTTTCTTTCTTATCGCCCTCTGGTCTCTATATACCCCCTCGAAAATTATAGCATGATGTCTTATCAAATAGCGACGCACATCTCGATGTCAGAATCAATTATTAAAATGAATTATGCATTTTTTAGGTAATGTTGACTTGTAATAATCCCTTCGGCCGCCTACGAAACCAACGCTATTAAACAAGTTACATATTATATGAAACTTAGACCAGCACTAAATATTTCATATTATATTATTTTATATAATGCAATCAACGCATGCTGTACTTTACCTATTTACGTTACACGACACTCACCCATCAGCAACTGCGGTTCTCGCAGCACGTCACCCGTAGCGGCCAGCACCTCGCAGCGTGCAGCACGTGGCGCATCACGCGTCATGCATCACGCGTCACGCGTCACGCATCACGTCGAGCTGGCTGCGCGTGGGCGCGGCCAGCACCTCGCAGCGTGCAGCACGCGGCGCATCACGCGTCATGCGTCACGCGTCACGCGTCACGCATCACGTCGAGCTGGCTGCGCGTGGGCGCGGCCAGCACCTCGCAGCGTGCAGCACGCGGCGCATCACGCGTCATGCGTCACGCGTCACGCGTCACGCGTCACGCATCACGTCGAGCTGGCTGCGCGTGGGCGCGGCCAGCACCTCGCAGCGTGCAGCACGTGGCGCATCACGCGTCATGCGTCATGCGTCACGCGTCACGCGTCACGCATCACGTCGAGCTGGCTGCGCGTGGGCGCGGCCAGCACCTCGCAGCGTGCAGCACGCGGCGCATCACGCGTCATGCGTCACGCGTCACGCGTCACGCATCACGTCGAGCTGGCTGCGCGTGGGCGCGGCCAGCACCTCGCAGCGTGCAGCACGTGGCGCATCACGCGTCATGCGTCACGCGTCACGCGTCACGCGTCACGCATCACGTCGAGCTGGCTGCGCGTGGGCGCGGCCAGCACCTCGCAGCGGCGCATCACGTCGAGCCCGTCCACCTTGACGGCGAGCACGCCGCACACCGACTCGCCCTCTTGCGACGACAGCACCGGCACCACCTCCGTGTACGAGTCGCTGCCGGCGCTGTACTCCAGCAGGTCGCCCAGGTACAGGTACGCGTACCTGACGAATGCAGAGCGCATTAACGACATAAGCCACCGAACCTGAAGTACCGGATCGTGCAAGACATACGCGATCGCTAATGCGTAAGTTCAGAAATAATTCCAGTAGGTTGATATTTGGGGTCATGGTCCAAACTGATGTAAGAGCAGAGGAATGGGACATCATCATCTTCCTAGCGTTATGTCCCGTGCTTAGACGGGGTCCGCTTAGACCATGATCCAGGATTTAGTGAGTCTGGACATTGAATCGACTGCCGATCTGACCTTCGTAACCCTAAGATAGGGGAACCAGACAATTTTTGGATCATGGAATGGGACATAACTACCTGTAAATGACACCCTAGCCAGAGCGGGGAACACAAAACGTAAGCTGACACAACCTACCCGATATCCTCGCAGCTGTCCAAGCCCAGCGGGTCCTCAGGCGGTTCACTGATCACGGTGAATATGATGCAGTCCCGGGGGTCGCGGTTCGGCTTGTTCGATGAGCGGCACTTGGCCATGTGTCCCAGGAGAGGGAGGTCGCAATCATTCAGCTGGAACGCTAACGATCAAAGAACGTTGGTTTTATTTATTCTGTTGGATGCGAGCAGACCACTGTTCATTGGCTGCTCGAGCTGCTGCTTGAGCCAGTTTTAAAATTCTAGAGAGGATCCGTCATTGGCCATCCAGATGTTTCTGAATCGTTACTCCGGCGTGATTTATAATCTTGCGTTTCACGTGATTTCATAACGTCTTGTTAGGCGTCGAAGAAGCATCTCAGGTTTTTGGGATATAACAGGTTTTTTGCTATATGGACCGGTGAGCTGGTCTCCATCTTGAGACCTCTTATAACCTCACATATCCTTATCATTCCCTCGAAGCATGATATGCATAACGCAATTCTCTAGGCTGTACAGACGTATGACAGAAGCACTTACTCTTGGTAAACTGGAAGAAGCACTTGTCCACGTAGCTGGCGGGCTTGGGCAGGCTGACGGGCGTCTCGAGGCCGGCGCCGCTGCGGCCCAGGAACGTGTATGCGACGTACAGCCGCTGGACCGCCGGGTTCATCATCGCGTCGCACTCGTCGTTCAGCGCCAGCCACATAATCGTGATGTCGATGTTCTGGCTCACCTGCTCCTCGCTTGGGTCGCGGTCGTAGTATACCTGTGTGAAGAGTTGAGTTAGCTGATGCCAGTACCCTCTAACAATGAAGCTTGGAGCGATACTCGTTAACAGCTGAGAAGCACTTAAAAAATAATTTGCTAACAGTGTTCTTTGCCTAGCACGTTAAAAGCGACTAATTGAAGGTATTATTGTTTTATAGATTGCGTAAGTGACAAGAAGCTACTTGAAAATTATTCTGAGAATCCTTCATCTGTCTCAATACAATTTGCTCTCAATGTTTTCACTTAAAGTGTTTGCTGTTCCTTGGACCCTGTCTACCCCTTCGGGATTGCGAGCATAATAGGTAATATGTATGCGTGTGTGTGTGTATATCTTAATTTATACTAATATTATATAGAGGAAAGATTTATATTTTTGTATTTATGTGTGTGTGTATGTTTGTAATGAATAAACTCAAAAACTACTGTGCCGATTTTAAAAATTCTTTCACCATTGGAAAGCTACATTATCCGGAAGTAACATAAGCTATTTTTTATCCCCATATTTCTACAAGAACAGTAACCGCGGGGCGCTACTAGTATATTATATGACAAAACTTACTGTATTTTCTTTCCCCCAGTCCGTGTATGTTACGGATTTTTTCGAAGTATTATCTGATCTGTGAGCTGAAAATGTTGGTCAGAATTATGAATTATGATTACATATTTTGGAAAAGAAATTAGATAACACAGGGTATTCTCATAGGGAAGTGGCGTGAAGTTTAGTTAGTTAGTTAGTTAGGGTATTCTCATAAAAGCGATGCAAATGCAGTTGTTTGTCGTCTTTTCACGGTGTATCGAAGGAATAATAAAAGATGTAACGCACCTCTCGTCAATTCCGTGGGCTCCGGGATATCGGAAGAGGACCTTATAACGGGAGCCGGGTAACCCTTCGAGCATTTCGACATTCTTGCTGCCGAAATATATTATTAATAAGAATATACAACAAGCATATAAATTGATATTGGAATCGTATACGTAGGCAGATTAATTAAAATATATAGGAGTATTTCCAAATCAAGGATCAGATACAAAAAATCATTATTTCAAAATCTATAAAACTGACGTCGTGATGAGGATACCGCATACTATACTTAACAAAATCAAGGCATCATTTATGACTCATTTAATCATCAATTTTAATAGTTCAAATGTCAGCCAGTTGAAATAAGTTCCTCATTACATCTTATGATTTCTCTACAAAATCTACATATGTAAGCGCTTCGGCAGCTCAGCTTTACAATATTATCTTAAATTTATATAAATATGTCCATCAACCATATATAACCAAATATATCATACAATAAGTAAAATACTAAATGTAAAATCTCACCGCTATTCTCTTTGTTGTAGTACTTGAAGAATGAAGGGAATGATGTTCCTTTAGGTTCCTCAACTCGCTGGGAAAATTTATATTATATATTAAATATATTTTTTACTCAATGTCTGATACTAATTCTCGCGTTAGAGGCTAAGCGTAACAACATTTTGAATGCAGTCAGTTGAAGCAAGCGAAGATTTCGTTGGTCAAAGTCTTTTGGTCTAAGTAACGCAATTTACACGTTTCAGTATCTTTTTTTATATTCTCCCGACTGACACACCACAATTCTCTGGTTCCAAACTAAGCTTATGCTTGTGCTATGAATACTAGGTGAACGGATAGATATACTTAAATACGTTTATATAGATCCATGACTCGAGTACTAATGTCCATGATCATCACACCAACATTTGCCCCAAGCGGGATTCGAACCCGCGACCTTCGGTTTCATGGCTAGGGTCTCGGACCACTCGACCAACGGGCCTGTTTTTGTTTAGGAAAATGACCATGACTTTTAATTCATCGAGAATGACCATGACATTTAATTCCTTATCTAAAGGTTGGGAACGATCAATTTTAACTTTACTTACAAGACTGTTGTTGCTGCTCCTACGTTTCGTCTTCGGGATCAGCCGTCGCGTCACCAGACCTCTCTGCTTAAGTAAGAAAACATTTAATCAATTAAATATTTCTATTTATTTCCTAATTAGTTTCAAAATTTAGTTTGGAGCTAGGACAGTGGTTCTTGTCCTGAGTCATGAGAGACCGCTAGACAACATTTCTGACTAGACATGGACCATGTTGGTCGATGTTGGTTTGGGACTTGGCCCATGTTGATTTGGGACAAAAAAAAGAATGTGTCAACTGTAGTTCATGCCTAGCATGTCGTAAGAGGCGGCTAATGGTTTACGGGCTTTTGGGTATGTGACTGAGTAGGCAACGAGCTAGCCACTTGTCACTCCTTTTTCACAACTTTCCATCTAACCCAGCCCACTGTCCCATGTTGGTCTGGGACTTAAACAGAATATGCTAACTGTGGTTCTTGCCTAGCATGTCGTAAAAGGCGACTAATGGTATATCAGGTTTCGGGTGTGTGATTGTGTAGATGACAGGTTAGCCGCTTGTCACTGCTTTTTCACAATTTTCCATCTAACCCAGCCTGGCTTTATTTTTGGCTGATTGTGGTTGAAGGGGCTTGCTGCCCCTTCGACCCTGCCTACCCCTTCAGGGATTATGTGCGTGATGTTATGTATGTATGTACATGGACCACCTAATTGATGTATTGTTTCGGAGGTAATGTATAGATGAAAGTAAATAAAGGCTCCACACTCGTGCTCCTCGCTGGGAGTCGCGTTATATATTGTTATTATTTACTGATTTTTATGGATGGCTCCGCGGACCACTTGCGATGCATTCAGGGACCATGGAACACTTGTTACGAAACACTGAACGGGGGAATTGGTGTGCCAGTCTGGAGAATGCATTTATTACTTAATAATACTGAATATTTTGGTTAGGAACTAACCCATGAACCGCCCGTAGAATGTGTTTGTGAGGTGGCGTCCTGCAAATATATACATATATTAGAAAGAAAGGCTTATTACAATATATATATTTTTTATTAAGTGACAAATATTTGTCATTGCTATTATACAAATTTACTTTTAATAGATTTGTATAGCATAGTAGCTTAAGAATATGATAATTTGTATCGATACTTATTGTGAATTTGACAATGAAAAGAGTAACTATCGAGTTTCTTGCCGTTTCTTCTCGGTAGAAGCTACTTTACGAATCCGGTAGTAAATTTTCATTTTTATGTACTGAAGATTTATAAGTGCTTATTTAAGCCTACGTAAATAAATATCATTTCATTATTATCAACAACTACATTCGACCGCGGTCACAATGCGAGCGGGAACAGCAGCGAAGCGGAGTCATAAGCGATTATTTGCACGAACGGAACAAAAACAAGGGTCGGCAAAGTTAGATCGTGTTTCTCATTTGATTCGTCACTGCTCCGCTTCCCGCCACCGCTGTCGTTGTGACCGCGGCCTTAGCAATCAAATGCAAAATCAACTAAAAATCTTATATTTCACTTACATCTAAAGCTTGTTTCATTTCGTACGCCGATCTTATTTTTGTTGTCTGTAATTAAAAAAAATAAAGTTATTTTCTCGGACTAGATTATGGAATTTAATAATCTGCATCTATAAAATAAATACGTACCACTTCATTTACGATAATCTTTGAAGGATTCGACCGCAACTAGAATGTTAACAAGGTACAATTTTTAGACTTTAATACATGCGAGATAGTTTGTTGTAAATACGTATTAACCTGCACGATATAATTATTATAAATACCGTGATAAATATAACTGTAATTGGAAAATTATTTCATTACTGCACTTTTAATCAAATTAACCAACATTTTGAGTAATGTTTCGCGAAAAAATTAAAACTCTTGATTCCACCCCCGCAAACTGGGGCGGAGCGTAAGTGAAAAACTTTACCTCCAATAGCTTTAACTACAAAATAATACGAGCAAGATAAGCTACAGTAGATACCTCCTAGTCACTAATGACTTACTTGACGAGTGTCCGAGGAGATGTCGTCCGCCTGAAATGTGAAGAAAAGCTAATAAATATAAAACAAAAATCTGTTGATTGTTCATGTTGGTCTGGGACTTGAAAATAATATGCCAACTGTATTTCTTGCCTAGCATGTCATAAAAGACGACTGATGTTTTATGTACCTGCTTGTCACTACTTTTTCACAATTTCCATCTAACCCAGCCCATTGTCCCGTGATGGTCTGGGACTTAAAAATAATGTGCCAACTGTGGTTCTTGCTTAGCATGTCGTTAAAGGCGACTAATGGTATATCGGGAATGTGGTTAAACGGGCCTGCTGCCCCTTTGACTCTGCCTGACCTTTCTGAGGTTATGGGCGTGATGTTATGTTTATTTGCCAGTTCCAGTATAATGTCCCATTATGTTGGTAAGGGCTAAATAATAAACCAACATTGTCCCTAGTCTGGCATCGTACAAGCGTTTAATTGTATTTAGGTTATTGGGTTTGTGATGATGTAGACGACAAGTCACTTAACACAACGTTTTCACAATTTTCATGATAATTAAACATACATACACGTCTTATTTTGAAAAATATCACAGCATATTGTTAAGTACTTCTAAACGTACATCTCTGGGGCCACTTCCCAAGGCAGCCGTGGCGTACTCCTGATCCAAGTCCAGGAACTTCTCCTCCACTGTCGGGTGACCCTGGCAGAGATAACAGGTGCACATGTTTAAGGGAGTTTTACGTATTCAATGTTTAAGGTGATAGATGCTAAAGCCGTATTAGTTTGGTATGACTGGCCCGACTCGACCAAGGCAAGGAATACGACTCCAAAAGAAAACCGGCGTAAACTAACAACTGTCAAGCTGCTGTGGTTCGTTTATTGTGTCTGGAGGTCCAAATGCCAGGCTCGATGGCGCATTCGGTAGTGATCCTGCCCCATGCGCCAAGAGTTGTGGGTTCGATCCCCACCCAGGACAAACATTCGTATGATGAATACTTGTGTTTGTTCTGTGTCTGGGTGTTAATATCCAATATTTAAGTATATATTTGTAATACCACTGTTGTTTCTGATATTCGTAACACAAGTGCTTAAGCTACTTACCTCGGAGTCAGATCAATGTATGTGATGTCATCGGATATTTATTTAAATGCTGTGGATGACTTAGTGCTTTTTGCGCTCTTGTCTTATATCGTAAATACGCATAAATACTCTTTGTGATGAAATCATGGTTACTGTGACCGCTTAGAGGGCCTTAATAGTAATGATGACTGCATTAAAATCTAGAATTCTATTTTGCCCGTCAGTTTGATTATACAAAAATACTAGACACATATGTTCCGCTTTATCAAATTTACAAAAAAATACTAAGTTAAAGAGCATCAAAGTTTTGGAGCGCGGGCTTGCACTATTTAGTAAAAATTTTACAAATGTGTGACGTCATGCGCAACTTGAATGCATTGTATCTACGTCAATGCTTGTTCAACAAATAAATAAAAAAATACGTGTTCAATATTTTTTTATAATTTAACTGACGGATTAAACAGTTTTTTTTTGTCATATAGCCCATTATCTCTGTCACCTTTCTGATATAAAAACCCACTAAATAGCGCGACTGAAACGTTGAGTCTTTTATGACACAATTTTGGAACTGTTGTCCCAGGTCGACTATGCTTGGTATGTTGGGTTTTGGGTATGTGATTGTGTATCCACCTGTCACAATTTTTTCTCAATTTTCCTTTTAAGCCAGTGCAATTTTATCTTTTGCTGAATGTAGTTAAATGGGCTTGCTAATCATTTGACTTTGCCTAACCCTTCGGGGAAGACGGGCGTGATGTTATAACAATAATAACAGTAGCTGTCAAATAAAATCAGGTCTTTCAAATAAAAAAAAAAAATATTAGTTAAAAAAATCAGAATAGGCAAATCAAATTAAGGCAGTCTTAAAACATATAAGAAGTCATCTTATTCTACATGTTGGTTTACCTACGTCACCATAAGGGCAGTGCTCACGTACCGTGTCGGAGTACTTGACCGCGGGCCCGGTGACGTCCGACGGCCGCCGCGTCTGCAGCGCGATGCTGCTGGCGACCGCTGCGGGCCGGTCCTGTCGCATCGCAACTAGCATCCTTACTTACTCACATTATACATGCTAAAGTATCTGTCTGTCTGTCTTTCTAATTGTTTGTTTGTCTGGCTAAATGTTGCTTTTTCCCCACTTTTACCAGTAGGCCAATTATGACGCAATTTTTTACGCTAAAAGTTTTATCCTAAGGGAGGGCGTAAAATATGTTTTATCAAAATAAGTAAGTCAGTTGACTAAACTGTTAAGTACCCATTTGTAACAGGCTGGCTATATTTTATCTGAGTTGCTAACAGGATAGATTAGGATTTCGATAACTGTCATCGGCGGACTCTGTACTTATGTATTGCAGTATCAAAGTTCCGAACCATGTTGAGGTCGTTGGCGGACAGCACAGAGGTGGGCGGCCCGCCGCGCGTCTGCGAGCCGATGCTGTTGCTGTCCGGGACGGGCCGGCTCTACGCACACAAGGAACGTTACATGAGTAAGCATTACGTAGAAGGGGCAAATCATCTGTAAAATTGATTGACATTTCCTTCCTGTCATCAATATGACCGGTGATAGATATAAATCCTCCAGTTTTAGGCAAACGTATCGACGGCGAAGCGCGCCGGCCGAGCGAACGTACCGAACCCCACAGATAACCTCCAATAGATACCGTACGTTCACCACTTTGTTCTAGGTTCAAGTCACAATTTTAGGAGGTAGGAACGGGGTGCGGGGGACGTAACACTCATTCGTCTAGTGATGTCCAATTGTATTGTGCAATGTCTATAGTTTTATCGATAAATTTATAATTATTTATATTTTATATATAGATATAAATAAATTATTTTTTTTAGGGTTCCGTACCTCAAAACCGTATCAGACCGTACCAAAAAAAAACAAATGTTATTGTTTGGTGGTTGGTGTTATTTATATTTTATTCTATAGAATACTAAAATAGAATAAAGAAAACTATAGAATATTGTATGGAATGCCTGGATTATATACATTGCCGACAACACATACATTGGTAAATATAAAGAAGGCACGGCTGTTTCCATTACTCGTCTTCTATCCTTCATATAGTGAAAACTAGCTTCTGTAAAATGTCTCGAACAAATGACGGTGTTTTTGTTCGGGAACGATCCATCACCGCGATATGTGGCATTGATCCATTTAGACTTTCTTTCAGACCCTTTGGAAATCTAAAGCAAATTGAGTTAGGACAATCTCTATTTTTTATCGACAATATCGATTCGACATACTGAAACATACACAGTTACAACCCTCTTGTTATGCATGTCTATGCCAGAACGGGATAAAAATAGTGAAATGGGTAATGAAAGAAAGGGGTAGTGACAAAAGACATCAACGCGAGCTGACACTTGTCAAAAAAAATTTGCCAACTTTCAAAATTCGACCGTCGTAACTTGAGCTCCGTCCAGAATAAAATAGGTATTTATTTTACTTACCGATGAAAAGTTATGCCATCTTTTTTCAAATTTTGATGTCCTGGAATTCTTCCCACGCCATTTTACGGAACAGAAGGCCATTTTAACGTTTATTTATGCATAAATACTTAATAAATATAAATAAAAGTGTCT